>JAWHQI010000339.1:0-600000 GCA_033032865.1 Dactylorhiza incarnata
TCAGAAAGAATTTCTTCTTTTGCTGTTTGAAAAGTCTTTCGGAGCCACCCGCGCAACTAAATAGTTGGCGTAGTCTGCGAACTAAGGCGAGGAGAAGTTTTTTAAATTATTAAAGCTAAAAGACGCTCCATCGGAAATCGATCATCGATTTCTGGTTCGAGAGCGCTTCCCGCGATGGGTGTTCTAAACGAGAAAGGTGGTCGGCCGCTAAATTTTCGGCCCCTTCTTATCGCGGATCTCTAAATCAAATTCTTGTAATAGGAGGATCATCGAAGAAGGCGGGCTTAGCGTCCATTTTTTCTAATAAATATTTTAGGGCGGAGTGGTCGGTAAATACTATAATTTTGAAAGCGTGACTTGTAGGGCCTAAACTTATCTATGGCGAAGACGACGGCAAGGTGTTCCTTTTCCGTTGTCGTGTAATTAGCCTGTGCGCCGTGAGCGTGCGGGACGCGTAGTAGATAGGATGAAAATATTTATTAACGCGTTGGCCTAATACGGCCCCTACCGCTATATCACTCGCGTCGCACATAATCTCAAACGGAAGGGTCCAATTGGGCGCCACCAGAATGGGAGAATGGATAAGTTTATTTTTTATGGCATTGAATGCCTCTACGCACGCGTTATCAAAAATAAATGGAGATTCCTTCTCCAGGAGGTGGGTTAGCGGTTTGTTATTTTGGAAAAAGTTTGAATAAACGCCTATAGAAACCCGCGTGGCCAGAAAACTACGGATTGATTTTATATTTGAGGGCGCAGGGAGTTTTTCAATTATTTCGACCTTGGCCTTGTCGACCTCCATCCCTCTTTCAGAAATTTTGTGCCGAGAACTAAGCCTCTCGAACCAAAAAATTACACTTTTCCTAGTTTAAAACCAGGTTCGTGTCTTCGCATCGTTGGAGGACTCGATCTAAATTTTGGAGGCAGTTTTGGAAGGAGCTTCCAAAACCGAGAAGTCATCCATAAATACTTCCATATATCCTCTACGAGCTCTCCAAAGATCGCCATCATACATCGTTGAAATGTAGCTGGCGCGTTGCAGAGGCCGAATGGCATCCTTCGGTATGCGAAGGTACGAAGGGGCACGTAAACGTTGTTTTCTCCTGGTCTTCGGGGGAGATAGGAATTTGTAAAAATCCCGATAGACCATCGAGAAAACATAATAAGGATGACCCGATAGTCGCTCCAAAATTTGATCGATAAACGGTAACGGAAAGTGGTCTTGCGGGTGGCATCATTTAATTTTCGGTAATCGATGCACACCCTCCAACCCGTAACAGTACGAGTTGGAATTAATTCGTTATGTGCATTTGCCACTACCGTTATACCGCCCTTTTAGGCACGACATGAATGGGACTAACCCACGTGCTGTCGGATATAGGGTAGATAATCCCCGCATCCATTAATTTATTACTTCAGCCTTAACGACCTCCCGCATATTTGGGTTTAGTCGCCGCTGAGGCTGGATGGTTTTGCGGGAATTATCTTCTAAGAAGATTTTGTGCGTGCAAAAGAGGATTTATCCCCTAATATCGGAAATCTGCCATGCAATTGCATGGCGATGCGTGGACAAAAACTTTAACTAATTCGGAGGTTTCCGAATCAGATAAAGAAGACGAAATAATAACCGGGAGTTTTAAGTCCGCGGCGAGAAAAGCGTATTTTAGATGGTCGGGGAGTGGCTTAAGCTCCAAAACGGGGGTTCTTCGTAAGATGTGTTATTTTAAATTTTTAGAATTAAAGATTCGAAAGGCGAATCTGGCGGTAGCTCGTCCAAAGGGGCGAGGCCCGCCAAATCCGGATCGTCTATAGTTAAAGCGAGTAATTCTGCAAGCGAAGAACATTCATCCTCGAACGCGGATCTAAGTGAAAGCAGGAATCATCATTCGATAAAGAATTTCGCATTGAGGGATTAATAAGAAGGGTAACTTCGTCATCCCCTACCCGAAGGAGGAGGCGACCGTTACTCACATCAATTAATGCGCGGGAGGTCGCGAGGGAAAGGGCGACCGAGGATAATTGGCACCTCGGCGTCCTCCTCGATGCCGAGGATGACGAAGTCTACCGGGAAGATAAACTTGTCAACCTTGACCAGAACGTCCTCCACTACCCCGATAGGATATTTTATCGAGCGATCCGCGAGTTGGATGCTCATTTTTGTTGGGGTGGGAACACCCAAATCTAGTTTTTTAAAGAGGGAGAAGGGCATCAAATTGATGCTCGCTCCCAGGTCCGCTAGGGCGTACTTTATTAATAAATTGCCGAATAGGCACGGGATGGAAAACCTTCCCGGTCGTTTAGTTTTGGCGGCAATTTATAAGTAGGACCGCCGAGCATTCCGCATTTAAGGAAAAACGTGAAATACCCTCGAGCTTCTTTTTATTAGAAAGGAGCTCCTTAAGGTATTTCGCATATTTCGGCATTTGTGAGAGTGCCTCGCAGAAGGGGACGTTAATTTGAATTTTTTTAAAAATTTGTAAAAACTTTTTGTAATGTTCGTCCTCCTTCTCCTTATTAAATTTTGTGGGTACGAAATTTGCGGGCTCGAGACGCCCGGCGCTAATGATTTTCCATATCTAATTAAATAAAAGACGAGGGTGCAGGGGTCGGAGGCGAAACAGTTACCTGATGCTCAACCCGCAATGGGGAGTCGACCTCCTTGCCGCTGCGTAAGGTAATGGCGTGGGCATTTCACGCCAGTTCTGCTCCGAGTTCCCAGGTAGTGCTCCAAGTGGCCGCTCGGAGACCATTTTTGCAAGCTGGCCAACCTGCATTTCTAAATTTTTTAGCGATCCGGCTATATTCCGGATATTTGCGTCGTTGGAAGCCATGTATTTTGCAAAAATCTCCTCGAGCGGAGAAGGTTTGGAGGAGGAGGCGCAAAACCCTGCTGAAATCCTTGGGGATATCCATGCGGAAATCCTTGCGGGATCGCAGGTGGAGGGCGTTGCGCATTATTAGGGTTACTCCAGGAGAAGTTCGGGTGGCTCCTCCAACCCGGGTTTATAGTTATTACTATATGGGTTGAAGGGCGCCCGCACTTGATTGCCCATGTAATCCACTGATTCCTCGCTTAATTATTGTTATTATTAATATTATTATTTAGATTATTATTATTAAGATTATTAAAATTATTATTATTATTATTTGGATATTAAAATTATTATTATTATTATATTAGGATTATTAGCCCAAGCGGGAGTGGAGGAGGAAGCAGTCATCTCCGCCACTTGCTTACTTAGCCGCTCTACCTGCGAGGCTAAATGAGTAGTGGCATCCACTTCGAAAATACCAGCCAGTTTAGGAGGACGCGACCTTGCACATTCCATTGGTACGCGTTCATGGCCATTTCTTCGATCAGAGCTTGAGCGGCCTCCGGGTTTTGTTGTTTAACGTTCCCCCGGCGGCTGCGTCGATCATCTGTCTCGTTGAGAAATTCAAGCCGTTATAGAACGTTTGTACCTGAAGCCAAGTTGGTAGCGCGTGATGAGGACACCTACGCAAATATTCTTTAAAACGTTCTCAAGTCTCGTAGAGAGACTCGGAATTGATTGAATGAAGGATGCGATATCGGTGCGTAATTTAGCGGTTTTTGACGGAGGAAAATATTTAGTTAGAAAATTCTCCGTCAATTCGGCCCACGTGGTTATGGACCCTCTCGGAAGAGAAGTCAACCACGATTTCGCCTTTGTCCGCCAGGGAAAAGGGAAATAAGCGCAAGCGAATGGCGTCATCGCTGACGCCATTAATCTTGAAGGTGTCGCAAATTTCTAAAAAATTATTAAGGTGTTGGTTTGGGTCCTCATCTGGCAAACCGTCGAACTGAATCGACTGTTGTACCATTTGAATTATACTGGATTTGATTTCGAAATTATTATTAGCTACCGCGGGGCGGGTGACGCTCGATCCTGTATCCTCTAAATTTGGCCTAGCATAATAGGCCATGGTCCTCGGTGGGGCCGCATTTAGATTAGGATCGCCCATCACGCCTATATGTATATCGCCGACGGATTCTTCGGGAGCTATTTGTAGATTTTGATTACGAGATCGGCGGCGCTCGAGAAGCGTGCGCTCGATTTCGGGATCAAAAGGTAAAATTGGATTATCCGAAGATTCTCCTCGGGTCATACACTATTCTTTAATTAATTTTTTTGGAAGAAAGAGTTTTCTTGTTTTTCTTTTTATAGATTTTTTTTATTTTTGATGTTTTTGTTTTAGAAATATTTTTACAAAGATGAAAAAGAAAGGAAAATAAGTAAAAGAGAATAATATATTTTTTAGGTTTTTCTTTACTTAAGTAAAATATATAAATATATATTTTTTGTGGTTTGATTTTTGTGGGGCTTTTATATGAAATATATGTAGCTATATTCGTAAATATATGTAAAAGGAAAATTGAAAAATATATGTATATAATTTTTTTTCTTTACTTAGATAGTATTTTTTTAGTTTTTGGTTTTTAGATAGAAAAAGAGATGAAATATAAGATAAAATTAATAGCGTTTCCTATTTCAAAATAACGACACAAGTCCCCGGCAAACGGCGCCAAAAGCTTGATACGTTTTTTTTCTCTCTCTTTGAAAGAGAGAAGAAAGAGAAGAAAGCTCTTTCTTTCTTTTCGATTCAACTTGGGCGGACGTTTTCGAAGAGCCCGCGAGTAATTCTACTTTGAGGAATTACCCGTTATCCTATCGAAGGATAGAAGTAACGGACTCTTTCTCTTTCGAAATATCGAGGATTACTCCTCGGCCGCGTCCTCTGAAGGCTAAATGAAAAGATTGAAAAAGGGCTTTATGTTGAAATTAAAATTGAAAGCTTTTTGAAAATATTGTTGCAAACAATTTTTGAGTAGTTGCAACAATTCTTTAAGAGCGTTTTAAAACTTCTTTTACCTTGAGCTAGTTGCAACAACCAAAGAGGTGTTGCAACAAATTTTTTAGTGTTTTTAAAAGAGAGTTTTAAAAAGTGCTTTAGAGAGAAAGCTTTGGGTTTATGTAATTATCCGGACTAAAAACAATAAAGGCAAGTGGACCTTATCGATAGTAGTATAGGATATTTCTTTTGAAATATCAAGGTCGTATTTTCCAAGGTCGTATCGATTATTTCTACTTCTTAGGAACGCGCTATTATTTTATCGAAAAGAGTTTGAAATTGATTTTTATGATTTTATAGAAAAGTTAGTGACGAAAATGATAACTATCGCGGGCTTGGTGTGCGTTTAGCAAAAACAAGAAAAGCGATGAAAAGAAAAAGAACGAAAACGTTAATTTAAAAAGTAGTTTTGCTTAGAATTTTTAGGGTTTTATAAAATGATAATGATAACTACGGCGATAATAAGCGATTGAGCGGGTAGCGGAATTAAGCAAAAAGCAATTATATTAAAAACAAAAGACGCACTAATTGAAAACGCACACACTCTACAGAATTAAAATGAAAGCTGTAAATTGCAGAAATTAAAGAAATGCGATCCCTACCCAAATAGGTAGAGGGGAAATAAATGCGTGAGCAAGTCCTATCCAAACGGATAGGCGGGAAATAAATGCGTGAGCAAGTCCTATCAAAACGGATAGCGGGAAATAAATGCGTGACGGAAATGGAAACTATTCGATTACAAAAAAGGCGCAAACTTTATACTCATACACTCACACACACAACAATAATGAAACTAAGTTAAAAAGAAAAGAAAATCTACTCTCATACACACACACACACTTACAAAAAAGCAAAAAGAAAGTAAAAAGAACAAATGAAAACAAAACAAAACAAAAAACTAATTAACCTCCTACACTCACACACACTAATATGAAATCATCTAAAAATTACAACAAAACTAAAACAAGAAAATTGCACTCATACACACACACCCAAATTAAAATGACAACTTAACAAAAAATACAAAATTACATAAAACTAAAAAGAAAAAGAACAAAAAGAGAACACACACACACTAAAACAAAGAGAGACAATAATTACAAAACAAGCTTAATTTATTTCCATCAAAAAAGGGGTTACAAAACTAGAGAGAGAAAGTGCAAAATTACAAAATTACAAAACACCAAAAATCAGCAAAATGGAACAAAACCTTAAGAGAAGCTCCAAAATTTTGAACCTTGCACTCAGCTGAATCTGGCTATTTATAGAAAAAATTTTGGAATTACACGCCCTCGGACACGGGCGTGTCTGAGGGCGTGACATGGCTGGGGTGCGAATAGCCAGAACAGCTGGATCCAGGTAGGTATCTGGAAGGCTTGACCGGCGACTTGGAAGTACACAGGCGTGTCCAGGGAACACGGGCGTGTTCGATGTCGGCATTGTGCTGTCGGCTGTTGGGCGTGACGGGCGGCGTGTCCTTTGTTCTTCTAGAAGGAGTTGAGGGTCACGGGCGTGTCTGAAATGTCACGGCCGTGACTTTGATTTTTGGATGAAATGCTTCAAGTGGCTGGAATCTGGGATGGATATCCAACACGGGCGTGACCATGGTACACGGCCTCGGTCACGGGCGTGACCGAGGGGCGTGACTTGATGTTTGAGGTGGAAAAGAACAGAAGAAAATGTTAGGGATTAGTGAACACGCCCTTGGACACGGGCGTGACCTAGGGCGTGACTTAACAAAATTACAGAAACTTTACAAAATGAAAAATAAAACTAAGTTAAAAACAAAAATAACAAAAACAAACATTTTATTCATTAATTTACATATATTATTAGAAATCTAATTAAAATTATACTAAAAATTATATAGAAAAATGCGTATTTTTACTATTCATCAGTGAGAGAGTACCAATTTTATAATAATAAAAATATTGATAAGTATAATAGGTACACCAAGATTATAAAATCAACAAGAAATGAAATGCTAAAGAATTAAGGGACACCAGGATATAAAGTATTCGGATCCCCCAGGATCCTACTCACTTGCTAAGAGGCCTCCCGCTCACCTTGACCCCCAAAAGAACTCTCACTAGAATAGAATTTTACCAGCCCTTTTCCCAAAGGCCAGTGGGACATCCGAGACCCGCACAAGTAGCTGAATATGTTCTTGAAAAAAAAGTACAATAAAAGAAATTACAACAATTACCTTACAATCTTCAATATTCAAAAACTTAATTAAAAGAATTTGCCAAAATTCAAAAGGAATAATTGCTCTTGCTATAATGATGTATGAAAGAGAAATGAGATAGGATTTTATAAAACTAAAGTTAACCTAGAATCAACTTGTGACTGAAATATACACAAAACCTGAACCAAAACGTTAAACCAATGGTTAGAATATAATACTATAGATTGATATTACTATAGATATTGTTGTACACCCATAAAAAGCGTTCCGCAACAGATATAATCAGACAAGGTTAAAATAGATCCTGCTAGATGTCGGCAAGACAATAAAAAAAAGTGTAGTTCTGCAGAAAACAAATGCAGTGGAAATAAACAGATTCTGTACAGAAAAAAAACCAGAACTATAAAATCCTATAACCATACAACAGATAATGAACAGATCTGAACAAATAACTCATATAATAATATTACTGAACAGATCTAAAACAAAATGGTGATGATCTGTGCCAAAAAAAAAGATCCGCAATAAATCTGAACAGAAAATAGCGACAAAAAAAACTATGAGATAATGGTGTTTCTAAAATCATAGAGTGAGAGGAGAGATCAAGAATATATGAGAATCCAGAAGGATTTCTGTGATTTGAAACACTTATCAGATCTACTATAATGAAGATGAACAGATCTGAGAAGATCTGATAACAAAACAAAATTAATGATGAACAGGGCTGCGGCAGAAATTCTGCCAGAAACAGGGAAACGAAACAGCACTGACCTAATACTGAACAGATCTGAATTGTGGATGATCTGATCTATATGAATCTAAAAAAAAAATGATCTAGAGCTGGGATAAATCAAGAATGCGATAGAAGAACAAAACCGTGAAGGAATGAACAGATCTGCGATGGAATCTTGCAAGACGCCGGCAAGTTGATAACGACCCAGCAAGGTGGCTGCGATCAGATCGAATGTTGAGGGGATGACGAAGTTCTGAAGATCTGTGTGATGGAAGAACGAAGGGCGCAACCGGATCTGGCTACAGGAAGCCTCTCGAAAAGAAACGTAAACCTAAAGTGATTTGGCTAGATAAGCTCTCCCGAAAAAGAATGCCAATACAGGATATCAACTATTTTATATATAGATGAAGGGGATTAGAAAGAGGGATTATGAGAAGAGTAATTAGACAGATTTGGCAGGCAACGCAAATATTTTTAGATAAAAGAAATAAATATTTATATTTATATTGATAAATGAAAAAGAGTGAATTAATAAAGAAATGCAATGCATGATCCTAAGAGCAGATGACAAATAATTTTAATTAAAAAAATTGAACTTGAAAATTTTACAATTCAAATTTATGGATCACACAGCTAAGCTAACCCAATCAAATCTTGCGACGAAAGGACTTCACAGAATTGTGGCTGCATATCACAAACACTCAACAAAATATTAGAACAAATAATCCCTAGTTTGTTATCATCAAAACATACGCATTTTAGAGGGTCAACAATCTCCCCCTTTTTGATGATGACAAACTATTGATTATGGAGGGGAAAATAAAATATAGCATGATAACATATAAAAACTATTAACTCGCCCTAAATATATGAACATATGAATATAAAAGATGACAAGAACTCCATAATCTCCAGAAATTTCTCCCCTTATTTTGACATAATCAAAAAGGTGTATAAACAATTCAATGATTGATCTCAAATTTTGCAAGTAACTTCCCTAAACAATGTTTAACAAGATATTTCAATTCAGTGTCTTATCTTATATTGAATTGATGGTGCCATTCAGACTTAACCCTAAAATCATACCAAAATTATAAAAGGTGTATAATCAATTATAAAGATGGATCTAGCATTCCTATATTCATTCGAAGATAAAAGAAAGGATCACTACTGAGAGGTTTTGTAAAAATATCTGCAAATTGATTTTCTGTATCAACATGAGAAATAACAACATCACCACGAGTAATATGATCTCTAATAAAGTGATGGCGATATCCATATGGTTTTGTGCGTGAATGATTAGAATGATTTTTAGATATGCAAATAGCAGAATTATTATCACAATAAATTAGAATTTTATCACATGTTAAACCATAATTAAGAAGTTGTTTTTTAACCAAAGAATTTGAGCAACACAACTACCTTCCGCTATGTATTCAGCCTGAATGTTGTTTGCGATTAGACCAAGAAATTAAAGACTGCCCAAAAAATTGACAAGTCCCAAACGTACTTTTGTGATCAATAGTACTACCAGCATAGTCAGCATCAGTATAACCAATTAATGAACATAAACCATAATTCTTTGGATACCATAAACCTAAGTTAACAGAGCCAGAAGGATATCTAAAAATATGCTTTGCTGCTATAAGATGAGATTCTTTAGGATTTGCTTGAAATCGAGCACATAAACAAACACTGAACATGATATCAAGCCTACTTGCAGTTAAATATAACAAAGAACCAATCATACCTCTATATAATGTATTATCAACAGGTTTTCCAATTTCATCCACTTCAATTTTTTCTGATAAACCAAAAGGTGTTTTAACACTTTTAAGTTTAGAAAAATCATATTTCAGTAACAAGTCTTTATATATTTAGATTGAGAAATAAAGACACCATCTTTACTTTGTTTAACTTGAAGACCAAGAAAAAATGAAAGTTCACCCATCATACTCATATATGATGCAAATTCTTTACATAAAGAACTATTAGTGGAGCCAAATAAAATATCATCTACATATACTTGAACTAAAAGAATATCTTTATCTTTATGCAAAATAAAAAGTGTACAATCAACATTACCTTTGTAAAACCTTTTGATAACAAAAAAGAACTAAATGATCATACCAGGCTCTTGGAGCCTGTCGAAGACCATATAAGGCTTTATTAAATTTATATACAAATTCAGAATGCAAATGATCTTCAAAACCAGGGGGTTGACATACATAAACATCTTCATGAAAATGACCATTAAAAATGCTGACTTAACATCCATTTGATATACAATAAAATCCATATGACACGCAAAAGCTAGAAACAAACAAATAGCTTCTAATCTAGCAACAGGAGCAAATGATTCTTCAAAAATCAATACCTTCAATTTGTTTGAAACCTTGAGCAACCAGTCTAGCTTTATTTCTAATTATGTTACCTTGATCATCCGATTTATTTTTGAAAATCCATTTTGTTCCAATAATAGATTTATCTTCTGGTTTAGAAACTAATTCCCAAACATTATTTCTTTTAAATTCATTCAATTCATCATGCATAGCAATTACCCAATCTGGATCAAGAAGAGCTTCTTTAAGATTGTTAGGTTCAATAAGAGAAATAAACACACTATGATTAATTTCATCCATAACTTGACTTCTAGTTCTAATACCTATAGAAGGATCACCAATAATTAATTCTTTTGGATGAGAATCACTAAATTTCAATTCCTTAGGCAAATCATGGTTGTCTGAAGGAACAACATTAATATTTATATCATCTAATTTTTCTATATCATCGTCTAAAGGTTTTTCAAAATCTTTATAAACTTCATCAAAAGTAACATGAATAGATTCCTCAATAGATAATGTTCTTTTATTAAAAACACGATAAGCTCTTTTATTTAAACTATATCCAAGAAAAATGCCAACATCAGCTTTAGCATCAAATTTACCCAAATTTTCCTTACCATTATTTAACATATAACATCTACAACCGAAAATATGGAAAAAATTAATAGAAGGCTTTCTTCCTTTATATAATTCATATGGGGTTTTCTTTAAAATAGGTCTAATGGAAATTCTATTAAGAACAAAACAAGCAGTGCTAAATAGCTTCCGCCCAAAAATATTTGGCAATTTATATTCATTTAGCATAGTTTTACCCATCTCTACTAAACATCTATTTTTACGCTCAACAACTCCATTTTGTTGAGGAGTACGAGGAGCAGAAAAAGTATGAATAATACCATTTAAATTACAAAATGATTCAAATAATTCATTCTTAAATTCTCCACCATTATCACTACGAATAAAAATAACAGAAAGTGATTTTTCATTTTGAATACGAGAAATAAGAATCTTAAATTTTCAAAAACCTCTTTGTTGGATAAAAATAAAGTCCAAGTATATCTTGAAAAGTCATCTACTATAACAAAACAATAATTTTTACCACCTAGACTAGCAATATTAATTGGCCCAAAAAGATCCATATGCAACATTTCTAAAGGCCTAGATGTAGAAATTTCTTTCTTGCTAGAAAAAGAAGTTTTAACTTGCTTACCCTTTTGACATGAAGAACAAACATGGTCTTTTTCATATACTAATTTTGGTAAACCAGAAACTAAATCTTTTGATTTTAATTTTTCTAAGGTATCCATACTAGCATGACAAAGTCTCCTATGCCATAACCACAGATCATCTAAGCAAGATTTTAGACAAATTATTGATGCATTCTTATTGGCATATAAATCTAAAATATAGACATTTTCAAACCTAAAACCCATAAGAATAGTAACATTCTCCTTTTTAATATAATATTTTGAAGAAACAAATTCTACGCTAAAGCCAACATCACATAATTGACTAATGGAGAGTAAACTATGTTTCAAGCCATCTACAAATAATACATTTTTAATGATAAAATTAGAATTTGGAACTTGAATTTTACCTTTGCCAAGAACCTTTCTTTTTGTATTGTCTCCAAAAGAAACAACACCTTTAGCTTTTTCTTTGAAAGAAATAAATATAGATTTATCACCTGTCATATGTTTTGAGCACTCACTGTCTAGATACCATTTGCCTTCACTGCCACCATTATGAAGACAAACCTATATATAAAGAATCATTTTTGAACTTTTGGTACCCAAACAAAGTTGGATCCATACATGTTAGTTTGAAAAGGTGAAAGATGTGTATAATAGGGAACCGTGTGTGCTACTTGTAAACTATGTGATGTGCCATTCTTTGCATAACAATCAAGAGATACATGCTCTTTTTGCTTACAATAATTGCAAAATCTATTTAACGAACTGTCATGAAATGAATGAAATCGACGGTAATTTTGAGCACTAGAATTTCGTATATAAGATTTATCAAGATTTGATGAATAATGTGAATTTGACATATGTGATTTTGAAGAAGTAATTTAAGCTTAGCTTTAAAATGATAATCTCTCTTTCAAGAGACACACATAAAATTCATCTTTCATTTAATCTAATATTTTGAGATCTAAGCATCTTACATTCATCTTTAACTTTAATTAATTCATCACATGAAAGAGAAGATAATCTATCAAGTAAATTTTTATTTTCTTGAAGTAAAGACTCATTTTGCTCTTTTATAACATAAAAATTCTTTTCAAGATCTTGATCATATTCTTGTGAAATAGAAGATAAACGTGATAAACTATTTTCTTGTTCATTTAGTTGTTTTTCTAAAATTAATTTTTCTTCTTTTAAAGTTTCAAAGTCATTCGATAATATCTTATATTTCTCTACAGTTGGCAAGACATTATTAAGCCATTCAGAAATTGAAAGAATATCAGATTTAACATTTGTTAGTAAAGAAATATTATTATCTTGTTCCATTTTTAATTCTTTATGCTTTCTTTTTACTTTATTGAATATATGCAATAATTTTTGAAAATTTAAGTATAACTCTTCATAAGAAGGTTGTACATCTTTATCGGAATCAGACGATTGCTCGCTATCAGTGTGTGTCATCAAGCATTTAGCTTCTTTTTCAGAATTGGATTCCGCACCTGATGCTGCTTCCTCTGAATCCTCCCAATTTGCTATGTAAACCTTTTTCTTTTTCTTCTTCTCGAATTGTGTTCCATCCTTCTTTCTTTCAATATTTGCTTTCTTTTCATTTGAGTCCTTTCTTGAATAGCAATCTGCTTCATGTGACCGGGCTTTCCACATCCAAACATACTGCTTGTGTCTTATCACCTGAAACAACTTTCTTATACTTATAGTTATTAAACTTATTGAATTTTTTACCTTTCCTTTACCCCTGAATTTAAGATGCCTTTGATGAAATATGCAAGATCTTCTTCATTTACAGACTCGGATGATGAAGATCCCGAATCCTGTACATTCAAGGCTATATCTTTTGTCTTTCTAGATGCATTCACTTCTTCTTTTCTGTCAGACAAGGTTAGCTCATATGCAAGTAAAGAACCAAGTAAATGATCAAGTGAATAAGTAGATAAATCTTTAGATTCTTGAATTGTAGTAACTTTACCATCATATAATCTAGGTAAACTTCTAAGTATTTTATTTACCTTTTCTTGATTAGTATATTCCTTTCCTAGATAATATAATCCATTTACAATCTTAGTAAATCTAGTAAACATCTCAGAAATAGATTCAGAAGGTAGCATACAAAATAATTCATATTGATGAACAAGATTGTTAATTCTACATTCTCTTACTTCATTGGTACCTTCATATGTGAGTATTAATTTATCCCAAATTTCTTTTCCTGTGGACAAGTTGCAAAACTCGCATATAATCATCCGATTTTAAAGCACAAAAAAGAATATTCATCCCTTTAACATTTAATTCAGCTAATTCTTTTGAGTAGTTGACCATTTCTCAAATGAAGTTTCTAATGTAACTTCTTCTACTATGGTAGTAGGTGACTTATAACCTTTTTGAATTAAATTCCACATAGTAAAATTTATAGATTGTAAATAAATTTGCATTCTATTTTTCCAATAATCAAATGGAACATTATCAAATAAAGGCGGCCTAGAAGTAGATTGTGTAACATCCCAATTTTAAAAAGGGGTCAACCGGTTCAATTGAACCCTTGGAGGAGCTTAGGCTGGGTCATATAAAACTAAGACCCGACCTCCACCCTCAAAATGGTGGTCCTTTGGAGAAAATAACTGCTTTGGGTAGCATTGTGCTTCGCCACAACACCGAAATAGTATAGTAAGAATACGTGCTCCGAGTCAACTTCTGTCAGTTGCGTTATACTCGTATGGCCGATACGAGTGCAACGGAACTCTTTTTGTTCCAATCCGAGGTCATTTGGTGAAATTGACCGTTTTGAGTACCGCAGCGCGTCACGACGACGCAGTTTTATAATATTGAGCGTACGTGCTCCGAGTCAACTTCTGTCAGTTGCGTTAGACTCGTATGGCCGATACGAGTGCAACGGAACTCGTTTTGTTCCAATCCGAGGTCATTTGGTGAAATTGACCGTTTTGAGTACCGCAGCGCGTCACGACGACGCAGTTTTATAATATTGAGCATACGTGCTCCGAATCAACTTCTGTCAGTTGCGTTAGACTCGTACGGTCGATACGAGTGCAACGGAATTCGTTTCGTTCCAATCCGAGGTCATTTGGTGAAATTGACCGTTTTGAGTATCGTAGCGCGCCACGACGACGCAGTTTTAGAATATGGAGCATACGTGCTCCGAATCAACCTCCGTCAGTTGCATTAGACTCGTATGGTCGATACGAGCGCAACGGAGCTCATTTCATGTCAATCCGAGACCGTTGGAAGAAAATCACTATTTTGAGTACCTCGAGCGCCACAACAACGCATTTTAAAATATTGAGCGAACGGACGCGGAACCAACTTCGGATACTTTCGTTAGCTTTGTATGGTTGACACAAACACAACGATACCCTCTGCGCATTTTTGCTGCGCGTATCTTGAGAGTTATTAGCATATAATATATATATATGTGTGTATATAAAGATATGTGTGTGTGTGTGTGTATATATATATATATATATAATGAAAACAAACAGGAAACTGAAAAACCAGCCAGGAAAAGGGGAGGCAAAATTCCATGGGCTGAAAACCATGGGCGAAAATCAGGGGCGGAAAACCAGCGATCGGACACATGTGCTTTGGAAGGAGCTTCGCTGGAGCCATCCGGTTGGTCGGCCATGGCTATAGAAGGGGCTTTCACGGCAAGGTCCGGGGCACGCTCCCCCCTCCTCCTCTCCCCCTCCTCGAAGCTCTGTCCTGGCGAGGGTTTCACGGCAAGGGGAGCTCACGGAAGGTATGACAGGGAACTCTTCCTCCTCCGAAAATGGGAACTCTTCCTCCTCCGAAAATGGTAATCTCTAAGTCCTCTCTAGTTTTTCATCGCCTGGGGTCATTATGGGAGCTTGATCTCTTCCTCAAGGAAATGGTGGTTGATGGCTTGAATGGGATCGTTTCACTCACGGTGAGGTGTAGAGTGGAGTCGAACTACTCCAAATCGAATGGAGGTTGAATCTCTCTCTCTCTCTCCATGGCAAGAAGGTTAAACTCTTTTCCCTCCCTCCTCCTCCTCTCTGAAGCTCTGTTAAGTAGGAAAATGGTGGTTGATTGCTGGTAGGAGTTATTTCTCTCTCTTCCTCTCTCTCTCTCTTGTTCACAGCAAATTGAGAAAGAAAGTGGATGAAGGGGGTAATCTAGAAATGAATGTCTATTTCTCTCCCCCTCCCAAATCTCTAACGGAACAAGGGCATTACCTTCATATCCATTTATATTTTGATAAATTATAACCAATGCTAGTTGGTGAGGTGTTCTGCTATGGGAAAACCAGGTTAGGGATGGATGGAGGACTGGAGGTTGGATCATGTCAATCTCCTCCTCTCCGATTGAGGGTGGTTTCGAATCGTCAGATCACGATAAACTGGCTTGAAGTTAAACTCTCTCTCTCCCCTACCTCATCTCCTCCTCTCTTCTTATTATGGTTTGATCTCCTTTACTCTTTTGGACTTGGTCCCCTGGAATTCATTATTGATGATCTAAAACACGTCAACCTTGTTAAAGTTTGTCTATTTGGACCCATAACTGATTTCAAGAGATTGAGTTGAAAGGGTGGAAGAACAAGAAGATGAAATTAGGGGGAAACCGTCAGCGATTTAATTCTTGTTACTTATGTCAATAAAATTATTTTATTCACATAAAAAAAGAGGTGGTTATCCCGGCACGATTTATCTAATACTTCCACACTCAATGCAACTTTTCTTAATCAGAGTTAAAAGGAGTTTTCATTAATATATCAGCTTTGTAAATTATGGGGTTATGTATTTCACTTATACTTTAGATATTTACTTATGTAATATCTATGCTTTCACCAATATGTTCTTCTGGCACCTTATCTCTTATTTCTCTACAAACCCTCTTCTCTGCTCATCAATGTAGGGAGATTTGAGTTGTGGTGTGTAACAAGTAAAATTGAAATAGCAATGGAAACTGTTAGCAAAAGCTCCCCTGTTGTCCGGCTATTGTCACATCATGTTGGAGGGGTTTTATCATGCCGGGTCTCAGGGGCGACGTTTTGTTTATCGTATCGAAGTAGAGTCGAGTTTCCTTGTTTAAGAAATTCCTTTCTTTGTTGTGTTCCCTGTCATGGGAGGCTAATTTCTCCTACCAGGGAGTGCTATTAAGAGATTTAATTACAGTCACCTACAATACTGAACTCAATCCCCCCTCTCCAACCTCTTCTTTTCTCTTGACCAAGCACTATGTGCCTTGTTTATGTTATATTTGGCAAGATATTGGGTTGCGGAGGATGACAGTGTAGAAGCATCACCTCCCCCCCCCCCATCTCTCTCTCCCTCCATCTAGAGGGTCTCCATCATGTGAGCTGGATTGTTGGTTCACAACCAGCACTCTTGCTTCAATCGAGTTATATGGAGAGCAGAAATTGGCTTACTTAACATAAATACATATATATATAGATAATTTAAGTCATACTAAATTACCTGGGAGGGAGCCCTCCTCAAGAGGTAATGTTATTTACTTAGGAGTTACTATTTCTCTTGTATGAGGCATAAGGTGGGCAGCCCATGCACATAGATCTTTTTTTTCTGGATTTTTAAGTTTGCTTGGTGACCTAAGGGTCATTGCGATTCTTTTTGTACACTCATAACAGATTATTTTGGAAGGGAGAAATCTCGAGCTTGAACCATGCCCCGACATGGTTTTAATTAATGATTCAACTCCAATAATATTAGGCATGAGCTTCTTTTAGGTTGGATAGAGGAGTGAGCGATTTTGGAGCTACAACCTCTCCATCTTCTTCTATGCGTTACTGTTCTTCTTCTCCTATATTTATCATACTTCTTTCCCCGACTTCAAAGAGGTTGGAGGAATGTTGATGGTGGGTTGCCTCTATTCCTCATGTGCCAACCTGTGGATGATAATCAATCTTATTTAAGCATCTAGTTGATAGATTGAGAGCAATATGCTATTGGATTTAACTAACTATGGTTCAGCATGGAGGAGTATGGGTTATTATGATTGCTGAATGTATTGATTCAGCACCGGAATGGAAAACTCTGGTTTGCGGCTAAGGTGAGAGGAACTGAGTTTGAATTATATAATGAGGAAACTGCCTTCCCATGCTTTCCCTACTACCACCTGCTCTTCTTATTTCACTTTGTTTAACTCTGTTGGGTTTCTTTTATAATTTGGTTATAGATAAACATGTTTAACTAAACATGGGGCTTGGCCTGCAAATATAAGTTTTATTAGCTTCATGGAGTAAGTCGAGAGGTTCTCGGATTAATTCCTTGCCAAGTAGTGAAGCCGGGAATTACTCTATGCGCCGAGGATGTTCTGGATTGGGAAACCGGTCCATCAAGCTTCTTGTGCTTCTCAGTTTGTTAAGCTCTGTCCCAACTTTCGTAATTTTTAGCACGGTTTGAATCTAGACAAAGGGTGTGATACATGCATTTCCCTTCTAGAGCCGACCAACTAAATTCTTCCCTAATTATCTTTACTAATTCTCACCCATGGCAAGCTACCTGATGGTGTAAGCTCTTGTTTACAAAAATTGCTTATCCCCAAATTATCTCCAAGTACTATGCTTAACTTCCTTAGCCAAACTCATTGATTGGGGATAAATTGGTTTTAATTATGGTGAGAAGAGGAAGAGGGGGCTTGCCTTGTCAGCACAGAGTTAAGTCTACCTTGTTTCCCCTAAAATAAGAGTTTGATTTTAAGCTCTTTTTATTATCCAGAGTTGCTTAGTATGTTGATTAAACTTGAGTTTCAATTTCCTATTTTATGTAGGATATTTAACGAGTCTATTCGAGCTCTCGGTATCATAACATTCTTTCTACTATGGCTTAAAACGGGCAACTCTGGGATTGTTGTTGGAAATTGTGTCCGCTGTCCCATTTGGTCTCAATAGGGCATGGACAAATGGAGTTCGTAATCAACATTTAGACTAAGTTGACTCCTATACAATAAGATGGCTTTATAATCAGATTTTATTAGCTACTCACGAATTTCGTGGGACGGCGGTGCTTGCTTGCTACTCACAATGACACTTGGGTTCGATTGCCAAGCGTCTGAGCGATTAATACAAACGTACCTCATGTAGATGTCTTAGGCTTGATCGCCAAGCATCCAAGTGATTGGCGGAAGCCTACTTGAATACAAAATTGTGCCTTATGTGGATGGCTTGGGTTTGATTGCCAAGCAATCCAAAAGATCGACGAATGTCGGATTAAGACAACTGCACCATCTCGAGTGGAAATATTATTAAGCTTATGAAGGGTTTTTCTCCTCGCCCTCTATAAACTCTCGGGATGGAATTATTTATAACTTAAGAAGAGTTCCTTTTCTCTCCTCTTATGAAAATGTAAAGTTGCCTTCGAGAAATATTTCCTACGGGAATGAAATGTTGCCTTCGAGACAGTAATTCCTACGGGAATGAAATGTTGCCTTCGAGACAGTAATTCCTACGGGAATGAAATGTTGTCTTCGAGAAATATTTCCTACGGGAATGAAATGTTGCCTTCGGGAAATATTCCTACAGGAATATATTGTGCCTTCGAGAATTATTCCTACTGGAATATAAAATGTGCCATAGGAGAATGTCGGATGGCCTATGAGTTTTACTCTAAGGCAACCCGCACGATGGACGGTCTGGGAGGGCAACCCGTGCGAAACTTATAGAACTACGTGGGTCTGAGACCGTATGCAGGATGATACAGAGTACGTAGGCGGCGGTCGTAGGAAGACTGCCTCGGCCCAATAAGAGTCCAGATATCCCCTCCCTTATAAATGTTATGTTATGTTTGTTTGTTAGTAGGGGTTGGATTCTGTTCGTGGTTCTAATAACTTGTTTTTGGCACAGGTGACAGGTGCGGATGCGTAACAACATCTGTGTATGGATGAAGACACAGAGCAAGCTACGTCAGGTACAAGTTGTTAAGCCACATCTCCTTTTGTGGTGCCCTATCCCAGGGTATATATATATAATGGCAATAAATCCTTGATGGTTAGGATTTTATGCGGCAGAGATATGTAGATTGTTTACAGGTCTTGAAATTGTGGTTTCTGTGATAAAACTACGTCTTCCGCTAAGTGCTATAAAGTGCACTCTTGATGACGTCTTCCACTAAGTATTATAATATGCACTCTTTGATGATGTCTTCCGCTAGAATACTGCTTCTCTACTCTGTTGGTGTGTAGTGACATTCGCTTAACATCACCCCTAGGCGTGACAACGGAGTGTTCAAGGAAGGGGGGTTGGAGAAGCTAGTACCTCCACCCTTCGGATCGCTTCGGCGTCGTGCCGAAAGGGTGGTTGTGCAATAAGATCCCCCGGTCGGACCGCCGATTTGGGAGGGGGGTCTTACAGATTGACCCTCAGGTAAAGTAGTCACAAAATTCTGTGCCATTTATTAGGATCTTTTCTAAGGAGGTTAGTCCAATAGTAATACAAAAATAATAACATATCCCTCTGATACCAATTGTTGGTTGAAATGACACAATAATCCCAAGAGGGGGGGGTGAATTGGGATTAAATAAAATTTAAATTTTATTTGTATACTTTAAATTTTATTGATTCCTTAAAAAAAAGCTTTAGTGAGAGAGTACCAATTTTATAATAATAAAATATTGATAAGTATAATAGGTACACCAAGATTATAAAATCAACAAGAAATGAAATGCTAAAGAATTAAGGGACGCCAAGATATAAAGTGTTCGGATCCCCCAGGATCCTACTCACTTGCTAAGAGGCCTCCCGCTCACCTTAGCACCACCAAACAAAAATCTCACTAGAATAGAATTTACCAAGCCCTTTTCCCAAAGGCCAGTGGGACATCCGAGACCCGCACAAGTAACTGAATAGGTTTTTGAAATAAAAGGTACAATAAAAAAATTACAACAATTACCCTACAATCTTCAATATTCAAAAACTTAATTAAAAGAATATTCCAAAATTCGAAAGGAATAACTGTTCTTGCTATAATGATGTATGAAAAAGAAATGAGATAGAATTTTATAAAACTAAAGTTAACCTAGAATCAACTTGTGACTGAAATATACACAAATAAAAAAAAATCACCTGAACCAAAACGTTAAAGCCACTGTTAGAATATAATACTATAGATTGATATTACTATAGATATAATCAGGCAAGGTTAAAATAGATCTTGCTAGATGCCGGCAAGACAATAAAAAAAGTGTAGTTCTGGAGAAAACAAATGCAGTGGAAATAAACAGATTCTGTAAAGAAAAAAACAAGAACTATAAAATCCTATAACCATACAACATATAATGAACAGATCTGAACAAATAACTCTTATAACTACATTACTGAACAGATCTAAAACAAAATGGTGATGATCTTGTGCCAAAAAAAATGAAGATCCGCAATAAATCTGAACAGAAAATAGCAACAAAAAAACTGTGAGATAATGGTGTTTCTAAAATCATAGAGTGAGAGGAGAGATCAAGAATATGTGAGAACCCAGAAGGATTTCTATGATTTGAAACACTTATCAGATCTACTATAATGAAGATGAACAGATCTGAGAGGATCTGATAACAAAACAAAATTAATGATGAACAGGGTTGCGACAGAAATTCTGCGAGAAACAGGAAAACGAAACAGCACTGACCTAATACTGAACAGATCTGAATCGTGGATGATCTGATTTATATGAATCTGAAAAAACAAATGATCTAGAGCTGGGATAAATCAAGAATGCGATAGAAGAACAAAACCGTGAAAGAATGAACAGATCTGCGATGGAATCCTGCAAGAGGTCAGCAAGTTGATGACGACCCAGCAAGGTGGCTCCGATCAGATCGAATGTTGAGGGGATGACGAAGTTCTGAAGATCTGTGCGATGGAAGAACAAAGGACGCAACCGGATCTGGCTACATGAAGCCTCTCGAAAAGAAACGTAAACCTAAAATGATTTGGCTAGATAAGCTCTCCCGAAAAAGAATGCCCAATACATGATATCAGCGATTTTATATATAGATGAAGGGGATTAGAAAGAGGGATTATGAGAAGAGGAATTAGACAGATTTGGCAGGCAACGCAAATATTTTTAGATAAAAGAAATAAATATTGATATTTATATTGATAAATGAAAAAGAGTGAATTAATAAAAGAAATGCAATGCATGATCCTAAGAGCAGATGTCAAATAATTTTAATTAAAAAATTGAACTTGAAAATTTTACAATTCAAATCTATGGATCACACGGCTAAGCTAATCCAATCCAAATCTTGCGACGAAAGGACTTCACAGAATTGTGTCTGCATATCACAAACACTCAAACAAAATATTAGAACAAATAATCCCTAGTTTGTTATCATCAAAACATACGCATTTTAGAGGGTCAACAAACTCATGAAAGATACCTAAGCTTTCATAAAATTCTGTCATGGCCTCAGACTTGAATTCTGTTTCATGGTCACTTCTGATTTTGACCACAGAGCAGCTAAGTTCATTCTGGACCTGCCTAACAAAGTTGGTGAAAGAATCGAAGGTGTCTGATTTGTGTTTTAGAAAGAATACCCATGTACAACATGAGTAATCATCAACAATTACCAATGTGTAAGTTTTACCCCCTAAACTATGAATTGGCATGGAACCAAATAAGTTCATATGGAGCAGATATAAGAATCTGGTAGAATGTTTACCAATAATGCTCTTAAAGGTAACCCGAGTCTGTTTGCCCATCTATCATGCATGACAAGGTCTCTCTTTAATGCACTTAATATCAGGTGCATTATGCACTAAGTTGTGAGAAAATAACATACTTATAGTTTTGAAATTTATATGTGTTAGTCTCTTGTGTCATTGGTCGCATAGAGATGCACTATCTTTTGCTAAAAAACGCACTAGTGTAGAAGAATCTAAACAAAAGAAAATTCAAGATGAAAATATTTTTACTCTGAGTGCCTGTTAAAATAGTTTCTAATTTATCAGACACTTGTCCTTGTAGAACTCTACCATATAACCTTTGTCACATAATTGACTTATGTTAATGAGATTATGTTGTAATCCTTTAACATAAGCCATGTTTGTGAAGAGACTACACCGTTAGTAATCATATCATAGCCTTTTGTGATTCCCCGATCAGATCCACCAAAAATAACTTTTGGACCATCTTCAATTGGGGTATAACTTTGTAGTAGGCTCCTTGTTCCGTTCATGTGTCGCGAACATCCACTGTCCAAATACCAGATAGGCATTTTGTTGGCCTTTGGACATACCTGCATTCAAGAATCAATTGCCCTTAGGAACCCAAACAGATTTGGATCCTTGGCTCCTTGTTAGATGACCGCCACTTGGAGTGTTAACATTGCGAGGGGTCATTCATGCACTTTTAACTTGTGTCTTATAATTCAAGGGATTGAGCCAACAATTTATGACAAAGTGACCAACCCTGCCACAACACCAACAATCAAATCTATTGTACCTTCTATTATTCTCCTACTTTACCTTTTGAACGGGAGGTCAAGTAAGAGCTACTGACTTGGAAGTAGAAGCCTCATGATTACAGCATACACATGACTCCTTCTTATCAACCGACTTTGTAGCAACCAGTTTGATCTTTGGTGTCATATTAGCATCCGATCCATGCACGAATGAACCATAATCCTTTAGGACTATCTCTTCATAAGGTGCCTTGAGAGCAGTCGTTCCAAAGTTTCATGGGCGGCTCTATCCTCTGATGCCAATTAAAAGTATTTAGTTGCTACCTAAATCACCTAGAGGGGGGTGAATATGTGAATTCTATGGATTTAAGCAAAATTAAAAACTTATAAATAAAAGCAAACAGAAAAAGAGCACACAAACACAAGGATTTCTAGTGGTTCCCCGAAATGTGTACGACCACTTTCCCGCCTCGCCTATCTAGCACTTCGGGCTAGACTTGGTTACTTCACCAAAATTCAGATTTAAACAAATCTTACAACTCGGAGTCTCCCGCTCCTACAAACTTGGAGCCTAACGTCTCTTACACTCGATCCTTCCAACAAGGATCTACAAACTCGGAAGTAAACACTTCTTACAAAATGTAAAGTGTTTTAACAACACAAATAGATTGTAAACAATCTTCTAAAATCTCAAACTTCTGAAATCTCAAAGAGATTTTCCTTCGGATCTGAAATAGAGTTTTCTTCTTCCTTGCTTGAGTTGAAAGCTTTGAACTTGAAAGAGGAAGAGAAAAGAAACTTTAACTTTTGAGCACTGGATCTGAAATCTTAGGAATCAACTAGATCTTGAATAAACTTGGGAGAATCTGAAATCAGAGATATAGTAGACTCTTTTCTTTGAGAAGAATCGTGAGACCAGGTTGTCGGCAGCAAGAATGATCCTTTGCGAGAATAAGAATGCCGACAGACAGAATAGTTATTTGCGATTTTCTATTTTTGGTTCACGATTAGGGTTAATGACAATAACCCTTGTCTACTCATAGAGATTCTTCTCTAACGGCTAAAAATGAAATCTCAGGACAAACCTCCACTTGTACTGTACATGGCAGGAACCCTAAAGGCAAGTCGTCAACAATTTGAAAAAGAAAGTCTTCTGAGTCCATTCGTCGAGTGTCCTCGTGAAGTCTTTAGACTACTCGACGAATTGACTTTAACTACTCGACGAAAAATACTTGGCTGAAAACTGAACCTGGATGTACCTTCAACTTAGTAATCTCGAGTTCTCTCGAGAGCACTCGACGAATTCGTCAAGTGTTCATGAGAAATCAACTGACCACTCGACCAATTCATCGAGTGTTCACGAGAAATGAAGATAACAACATCCATTCAAGTAAACTCGACGAACTGAACGAGTCCTCATGAGATATCTCGATGAATTGATCGAGTCTTCTAGAGAGTACTCGACGAATTCTACTTAGAGATTTTTTCTTCCATTCTAAAAAAACAGTATCAGCTCCTGCTTGATTTTTCCTTACTACTTGAATATGAAGTACACCCCAATAGAGAGATTTCACATGAGTCAACAACATGTTCTGCACAATGAGGAATTACATTGCATAGCCCCGTGTTTTATGAATCTTTGAAATCTGACATTGGTTTGTACTTAGCAATTAAGATCCTACAATAGCATAGCTAAAATACAATATCAAATACAACTCCAATTCATCTTAGTTCAAGGGGGACTTCTTCAAATTAAGGCTATTGCGGCTACAATACCCAACAACATGTCACTCAAGGGGTCTAGTTCGAATCGGGATGTTACAAAGGCCCTGCCCTTTCTTCCTTTTCAGAAATCCCACGTCATGTTGCTGATGCGCTCCCTTGCAAACGATTCTTCTGTCGGTTGGTGGGGCTTTGGATAACTTACTCTCAGTGAAGTCTTTGATGCGAGCAATTCCTTTAGATGAGGCTCGGACCGAAGAGAGCGATGGTCGACTGAAGGGTGTAGGAACTGTCCCGTGGGCTCGGGAGACGCCTAATTCCCCTAACAGAGTGAGTGCCTTCATCCGACGCTCCTTCATCTGACGCATTCACTTTTTCATGGAGATTACTAGTGCGGTAATGACCTCTTCGAGGTGCGACATATTGTTGGTGAGCGAATTGTCGGAGGCTCGATTGTCAGGTTCTTCGTGAACCGTGCTATCCGCGACATGCACGTTTCCTTCCGTCATGACTGTTGGTCGGGGGCGCTTGTGCGGAACAAACGCCGCTTTCAAAGATTCCTTGGAGAGTTGGGAACACCTTCTCACAGACAACGCCAAACTATTGCGGGTCGCTTAACGCTCTCCTGGTCCGAAAGAATCGAACCGTCTTAGGTCGAGAGTGAGTTAAGCCCGCAAACAATCAAATGAGAGCCAACATCGGAGACGACGGGACTATTAATGTGGAAAAAACCCGAAAAGGGAAAAAATCACGGGGTTGGTTCACTGCCAACCAAATCCACTAGTTTGCTCGAGGTTACAAGTGTTAGAAATTTTGGGAGAGTGACATGCCACCACTCCATTTACAAGTAGTTGAAAGTGAAAAAGAAGCTAAGTCCTTCTTGGTGCTCGCATGAGTGGCTTCTAGAGGAGGTACTGGAGTAGGCCCTGGAGCATGTATAGGAGCAGGCAAAAGAACAGTCACGGAAGCATGCACATGAGCAGACACTGAGGAGTGCAAAGTCCACCTTTGAAATGGCACTGTGGAAATTCCACACTTGAGCGAGAGAGTGAGCGGAGTGAACACTTGAGCGGAAGTGAACACTTGAGCGGAAGAATAAGTAGAGTTTCAAGTCTTCGCCGAAAAGTTTCAGAGCTCTCTACTCTCTTCTTTGTTGCTTGTCTTCAAATGAAGACATAGAGGGTTTTTTATAATTTTTTTGAGGGGCGCCCTCGTAATTGCGTCTTCTTGGGGTTTGAACCGACGAATGAGGTTGCACGATTTTGGTCACCTGAATCACCAATTTTCAGAAAATGACGTTGATGCCCCCGAGTGGTCCGAGCAATCCGGGCGGCCCGGGTAGCCTCGCCGGAGAGGACAGAGGAGGCGGCGGCCGGACGGCGCGCATGGGGTGTGTGCGGGGCCGCGCACATGTGGCAAGGGGATGCACGCGGAGGGCGCACATGCTTTAGATTGAGCTTGTTTTAGATTCTTTGCTTGGGGACGTTTTTACTTGGTTGCCTCGGCCCACCTTGACGTTTTGGTCGAAAATCCCATTAAATCTAATAATATTGCCTATTTTTTAAATTTCTCTATATTTTATTTTTTAATTTATGAATTTTAATATTTAGAAATGATCTATTGACTATTGAGAGAAGCTTGCAAGTAAATAACCCAACTGAATAGAATCAAATTATCGAGAGATTGAGATCGCTGGAAAGGTTACTGTACCTCTGATGTCTCTGGCGCGAGGGAAGGTGAGACTTGAATAAAAAAGAAATGCTGC
This sequence comes from Dactylorhiza incarnata, assembly GCA_033032865.1. Lineage (NCBI taxonomy): Eukaryota > Viridiplantae > Streptophyta > Magnoliopsida > Asparagales > Orchidaceae > Dactylorhiza > Dactylorhiza incarnata. The sequence continues at coordinate 26,216 of JAWHQI010000339.1, forward strand.
ACGAGCTGCTGCTCGCCCTGGTCGGCTATACTGGAGATTTAGTGATCGACGTCCAGCTAGAAACCCTATCCGACTCCCCCGATCTTATTTCCGACTTCCCCGTCGAACCCACTTTCAAGCTAGCGCCGGATCTCTCCTTCATCCAGCCATCCGAAAGGTATGCTAAACCCTAGCGAACCTCTGTTGACGTTCGTAAGTATGTAAGTGACTGATTGACACTTCAAATTGTATTCATGGGATCAAAAGGGAGCAGTCTTTGATGAGAAAATGAATTGAGAATTAAAAAGAGAGAATTGGTAAACTCAAGGTCTAATCATGGATTGCTGAAGGAAATTTCATATTCCTTTTCTTACATTCTGACGGGAGTTCGATTTTAAATAGAAATGAAATGAATTAGGAAGATGGAAAAACAAACAGAAAAACTCTCCTTTGAATGGAGGAAAATGTTTCTCTCGTAAAGTGATAGGGAAATAACATTTAGTGATACACAAACTATCTTCTTTAATAAAATAACATAATATATGTTCATCCCTTTATTTATGTTTTATCTTTTCTTTTAAGGCTACATATGTTAAATTAATTATAAAGTTTTTCAGTTCCTTATAAAGAAGAAAGGAATAATTTTCTATTCTCTCAATTTTTTTATCATAAAAGGTTTTTGATTTCTAAAATTTCTAAGGGTCCTACATGTGCCTTTTTTGTTTTTTATTTGAGGCCTAACTAGTATGATGTATATCAAATTGATCCCTAGACTAGAATTTTCTATGAATCAGATATATGCACGGTGCTTCTTACATTCTTACAGGCCTATGAAAATCCCTTAAATATGTCTCAGAAGAATTTTCAGGCATGATTATGGCTTTTTAATTTACATAACATTCTTTATGTAATCTTCATAGAACTAGTTGCTTCATTTGTTGCCAATAATCATAAATCTGCATATGTACTAATGTTTGAGATTAAAGTTTGGATGCATTTTCCTTAGAATTCACTATTATCCTAAAGTTGTCTCTCCATGGGTCATCTCCTTCTATATCGAACTTTGACGATGGATGTCAGTTCATTTGCCTCTTTTAACATTTTATTAATCATTATAACTATTTATGTTCAGGGACATTATTGAAAGGCTTCTACCATTAGGCTTCTATTATAAAAAGCTAGATCACTTTGCTACTAAGCATCGTCAATTGAATTCATTTCGTAGTGGAAAGCCCTATGCTCCAGAATCGCATAAAGAAAGCTTAGGGAAAGCAAGTGTCTATTGCAGGGCCATCGCAAATGGGATGGTGGAGATATTATCAGTTTATAGGTCAGCGGTTCTACAAGTGGAGCAGAATTTTCTATCAGATCCTATGCCTATTTTAGCAACTATAACTCATTGCCTCAACAAGGTTAGTTGATGCAATAATTGAAATCTAAAGTGACCAATGCATTCAAAGATGTATTATTTTCTTCTGAAGGCTCATTTGATTGCTTATAGCGAGAAATCATGTCTTGGAAACTTGTAAAATTTTTAGCCTATATTATGTTTAAATTGAAAATTACCATTGTTGAGAGTGTTAAGGTGGCCTTTTGATTTTGAATTCAATTGTTAGTGTTTAATTACAACCAAACTAAATTACGTGTTTAGCAAAATAAGCTGTTTTATGTAAATATTTACTTATTTCAAGCAACCAAATGTACGGCGATAATGATTATTTGAAGTTCAGATTGCATGATAGGCTTATTATTCATACCAAATCCAGTAATATACTAATATTGAATTCCACTCAAATGTTTGTTAAGAAATGTATACCATTTTATCTTTCACGACTGATGCCAAAGTACTTAGTACCAATGAAAATATCACTCTATTTCTAGATTGACGTATAGTCGTGCACTTTCTTCCGAGTAATGCTTTAATTCCTAAACGGTGATAATGATCATCAGAAGCTTCAGATTGTAGGATAGGCTTGTTCTTCATACCCAATCCAGTAATATACTAATATTGAGTTCCACTCAAATGTTTGTTAGGAAATGTATACCATTTTATCTTTCTTCGTGAAAAGGAAAACAGAGAAAGTGGCAATTCTCATTGTTTATGTCGACGACATAATCATCATAGGAAATGATGTTGCAGAAATCATGTGGCTTAAGGCGTGTCTGTGTAAAGAGTTTGAAGCTAAAGATTTAGGTAAGTTGAAGTATTTCTGAGAGTAGAAGTTGCATGCTATAATCATATAATCTTCATTTCTCAGAGGAAATATGTCCTAGATCTTTTAGAAAAAACAGGGATGTTTCGTTGTGCTCCTGCTAATTCTCCCATGGAAGTTAACTGTATGATTGATGAAGACAAGGATGGTGAGAAGGTGAACTCCTCTAGCTACCAAAGACTGGTGGGAAGGCTGATCTATCTCTCACATACTCACTCACATACTCACCCATATATCACACATGTTGTTGGGATCCTTAACAGATACATGCATTCTCCCAGTCTGCGACATCATGAAGCTGCCATGCGTGTATTACGATATTTGAAGAACTCCCTGTTCAAACCATCAACCGGTCTCTAGAAGAGTTCGGACCCACATGGGTTGTAGCCTACACCTATTTCTCCCTTACCGGCTCACTTGACTATTGACGAAGAAAAATGAATAGACCCAAAGCTGTAGCGAGGAGGTCCCGCCACACACCCGAAAGATCTTAGAGAGCTTCCCTCCCAAACCAATGCTCAACTTGGCACCTTGGAGGGCACTAAGAGCCAACCAAAATTAACCAGAGGAGGAGAGAGCCCAAAGATCGGATCTCCTCCAAGGTGCCCTAAGGGTCTATTTATAGTTTTTCTAGTCTGGTCTGCAAATAGCTTCATTTCGCATTTTGGTTTTACTAAACGCACCCCAAACTGGTCTGCTAACAGCCAAACTCCGTTGTTCTGAAGGGCTATTGATAGCCCACAAATGGTATCTAGGTAATTTTACCTCTGGACCCCACTGGGCGAGTGGTCCGTAAAGGCACCACTCGCCAGACTTCCCGCGAGCCCTGGTTCGCGAGATCTTACTATGCGAGTGGTCCGTGAAGGCACCACTCGCCAGACCCCTGGCCTCTCGGCGAGTGGGGCTCCGCCCCTCATTCGCCGGGGGGCCCATGTATCTGAACTCCTTGGCGGTCGAGTGCTTGCTGAACGGGGATTGCACTCGCCCCCTTCCACTACCCCGGGCGAATGCCCCTCTGACTTGGGCAAATGCCCCCCTGATGCTTTGTTCATCCTTTGGGTTCTGGGGCCTGGGGGCCCACTCGACGAATACGGGGTTGTACACAATCCCCGCTCTTTGCGAGCTTGCTTTACGCTCGGAAAGAAAAATCCAACCCTTAGTATTTGGTGAGTGCTTGCTGACCTGGAGGGAATCTTTTGGTGGGCCCCTCCACTGTGCTATATATATCTCAGGCCACAGCGTAGGGAGTGCCCGTCTTCCACTTACTGCTTTTCCCTCTTTTCCCCTCTGAGCTCTCGCTATCCTAATGACGTTCATGAGGCCGTCTCCGAGACCGCTCTCGCAAGAACTGCTGGATCGTCTCGCCGCCGCGCAGGAGAAGACTACCTCTAAATCTGCTCGTTATGCCTCCTGGCTCTCGTCGAACAGGGATCCAACCTCACCCTATCTGCTGAGAAAGGCCAAGGTGGCTCGGCGGGACCCCTGGTGACCGAGTATGCATCAAGGACGCCACCCCCTTCCCGCAATCCTCCCGACAACATTGCCGAGGTAATATGATCTAACTTGTTTTGCGGTTAATTCCTGGTGACGCGATACCTCAACAGTTACGACCACTTGCAGGACCTGCTGGCGACGGGGGACGGCCTCGAGACCAACCCTGCGGATACCGACGTGCTCCCGCCTGTCGTCAAGGACGTCCTGCCGGCTCAGGAGTCCGGCCTTCCAGCTACTCACGGCGGGACCCTGCCGGAGCCCGGTAAGCTGTTTACTGCTTTCTCGCCTACCTTTTACCACCTGTCGTCTTTCTCTTACCCTGCCTCCCGCAGCCCCTACCTTTGCACTACGAGGTTATCCTTAATCCCGCGCAACTCTCCTGCCCGCGAGACCATCACAACTCTCCCAGCACAGGAGCCGGAGCACTCGGCCGGGAGGGACCTCGTCCATAATTCTCCCGCCGCTGATTTAGCCACCACTCCTGTCGCCAACCAGGTACCTTCTCGCCCTGGAAAGGGGAAATCGCTTCATCCCCCCGACCAGCCATTCGCAGGGCAACCTAGCTCCTCTCACCAGTGCCAAGGCGAATAATATGTACCAGGTTAGTCACTTTATTCGCTTCGACCCTATTCATTTGAACTACTAAATAAGACTATCTAACTTTCGCTCCCGCAGGCTACCGAGAGGCCTCACCGATGGACCCTCACTTTGAGGAGGAGGTGATCTCACCGCCCCCTCTCCCAGCGACCTTTCAGACTTTCTCGGCGATCCCTCGGACCCTAGGACGATGAAGGAGAGGGTGACGGAGGTTCTCGGCAAGCTCATCTGGATGCAGTGGGACCTCGCCGGCCAGATGGACAGACACCGGGAAGCCTTTGAGCGCAGGCTGAGCGCTCTCGAACGGGACTACTCGCACCTTGTCGGAGAGATGGAGCGACAGGGAGCCGGGTGTGAGGGGACTTCACCCGGAAGGCACATCGCGCGGGCAAGGGACCAAATGCGCTTGGTCAATCAAGAGCTTACCGCGGTAAGCGCGTATTACTACCCGCAAGTGCCACCGAGGACGGGGAGGCGAGGTCGGGGTCGATGGCAATGGATTCAATACTGAGCCTACCGACACTCGCCCCCTGTATTCCCCTCACCCCTATTTTATTCTGTAATGAACGCCGAGATCGGCCTCGTCTTATGAACAATCTTGTTTGTATTAAATTTTAACCCTATTTCTGTTCCGCACGATTCCTTTTATACTTTGCCGAATGCCGACATCTTGCGTAATGCTTTTGATTTCGCCCTGCGTTTTAACCTGTCCCTCCCGCCTTTCTGTGGAGGACTTTTCGCGCAACACTCGCCACCTATAGGCGATTGGGGCGAAGGTGGGGCTGGCTCGAATCCCGAGGCGTCGGGGTAGCGCGGTCATTGCCCGCACCCCCACGCCTAGGAAACTTCTCGATTTCCTTACTTTTTCTATAAATAGCCAGGTCCACCCACCGCCTTTATTACATTCCAGCTTCCTTCTCTTTCTCGCTGTCGCACTCGCGCCTCTCTTCAGATTTCTCGCGCGATCCAACTTCAACCCCTGCACGATGGTGGCTGAATCTGATGGCAGGGCTCAGTGCGCTCAGGCATTCGCTAACCACGCTTTCCCTACCTGTGATCTGTCGGAAGACGAGTTCACGATGGCGATTGCGGACTACGTCCCGCCAGGGTTTGTTGCACGTCACCCTGGAAACCGCGACCGTATCAAGCAGTTCTCGCCGGATACACTCGTCATCCCCCTGAATCATTTCGAGGTTGGGCTCCGCCTCCCTCTCTGGCCGGAGTTGCGCCAGACCTTCCGCTATTTCGGCGTTGTTCCCGCGAAGCTGAACCCCAATACCATCGCCATGCTGGTAGCATTCGCCTGCTACCTGCGCGAGGAGAGGATCGAGTTCTCCCTCCCCGTCTTCCGCAAGCTGTTCAATTTCCGGGCGAAAGGCGGGGTAGCCTTCTTCTCCGGCCAGAGCCGCTCAAGGTTACCGACACCGCCAACAACCATGACTGGGTTCGGCGGTTCATCTTCGTCACCGGGAGCTTCGGCAACACCCTTCTCGCGCCAGTGCAGGAGGACGAGTCGATCTACAGGCCTCCGTCGCTGGAAGGTCATGATGCCAAGCTCCACCAGTTCATCCAAGGGCACAACATGAACGTCGTTCACCTGCGGAAGACGTCAACTCGCTCCCACCGGTCCCGCCGGGAGAGGGTAAGGCGAACTGCTTCAACCCTAGCTCCCGCTTACCTTTATATCTACTTTTTCTTACTTAATCTCCCTGATGCAGGGGCGCGGAAGCTTCCCCTACATCCGCCGCATGCGAATGGGGGGACTCCTGACGCCGCCCTGGCTCTCGCGCGGTCCGCCGCCGAAGCCTGCCGCAAAGATCCGGGCTCCTTGAAGCCCAGCGGCCAGAAGTGGAAGCCTGAGACGGCCCCGACTTCTCCCTCCAAGCGGTCCAAGCCCTCGACAATCTCCAAGGGTAAAGCGGTCGCTGCCGAGACTCCTGGGGCGAGTGTCCCGGTAGCGGCGGGGACGGTGGGCCCCTCAGCGGATGCGGCGGTCGGGACCTCCAGCGCGCCGGCGGAGTCCTCTGCGAGACCGTCACCGAGAGGGCATCAAAACTTTGCCCTGGACGAGAAGTACATCGATGAAGTAGGTGAGCCCCTGCTTTAGTGGGATCGAAAAGCCAACCGGGCCTCCATTTCCACCCTCCTACCGTCCTGGATGGAGCAGGGTACCACCAGCGGCGAGGCCTACGCCCTCTCTTTCGCGCTCTACAGTCGAGAAGACGCCACGGCCTATGATGCCGAGACCACCCGGGCGCTCGCGCACGAGGCCGCGCGGGCTCAATTGCGCGCTCTTGAGCTTACGCACATGTCCTCGCGCCGCAGCATCACCCTCGTGCGGAACCACGCCGAGGTCGAGAGAACGCGCGCCCTCGCCTCCTCTGAAGTCATGGTCTTGAAGTAACAGTTGGAGACCGCCGAGTCCCTTCTCGCCAGCTGCCCAATCCGAGTGGTAAGTACGACCCTTCATAGACGCTTGTGCTTTCGCGCCCTCCTTTTGCTTTCTTGCCCTAACCTTATCATTTTATTTTCTTGCAGGACACAACAAACGCTGATATTCTGCGTTTGCGAATGGCCAACCTCGAGGCCCAGTTTAAGGAGCTGCTGGCCGAGAACCAACTCCTGTGAGACGCTGCTGCCCCGCCACCTCCCGAAGAGAAGAGTACTCAGCATCATTACACCAACTATGAGATCGAGGTGCTGATGCAGAAGAACGCTTAAGGGGCAGCGAAGCATGCGCTGCAGGTGCTGAGCTTTTGAATGAAGGAGGCGAGAAGATCACCGCTCGCAATGTTCTGCCCGGGCTCTTCGTCCCGCTGGACGTGCCGGAGGGCGAAGCAGACATTCAGCGCGAGGGCGACGCCATCCATCCTCCAGGTGAAAGCATCAGGTCCTCCAGTGAGAAGTCCGACGACTCCCCCTGAAATCTTTTCCGCTCTTTTTTTGTTACAACCTATGTCAGGGGCGAGACCCCCGTATTGTAAACGAAATCTTTTTGTAATGAAATGAAAAGTATTTGTTTGACCAAGTCTCTTTTATTCTTCATTTTTTGCTTTACTTGTTGCCACTCGCTAACAACTCGCGCGCTCGTATGCCGCTATTCGTGCTCTCGCACACTCGTTCACGTACTCGCGCATCGCTTGCGCACTCGCGCACCGCCGACCCCTAATCCTGGGCCATGACTAAGGCTTCGTTTGGGGCGTCGTTTGAGCGCCGGTGCGGGAGCAACCGCCACCGCACAGCGGGAAAACAAACGCGCGCGCGCGCGCCGGCGGTGGCGTTTGCTCCCGCAAACCCTTCGCAAAAGCCCGCGGACCGCAGCGTCTCCAGCCCCGCCTCCCCGCCTCCGATTTGAAACCCTGCGGCTTTTCTTCCCGCGCCGGCTCCCGCCGTCCATCCAAACGAAGCCTAAGGCATTCTCGCCCCATAGGTACGCCACACGGTCGTAGCCCATCCGCGTGCGCCCATACCTTTTTAGGACTTAGGTGGTCGCGATGATTCTGTCGGGAGCGTGACCTTGCCGAGAGCACGCCTCGTCCCGGATGATTCTTACGACCCTTGAGGTAGGTTGAAACCCCGGGTGCATTCGCCGGGCGAGTGTCCCTCTCGATGGACCCCACTCGCATACCTCGGACTGAGAGACTTCCCTCTCTTGTGTCAATCTTTCCTTTCTCGGATTTTCCTTTCCCTTTGTTCTTTCACCCTGAATCGCCACTGAGTGAGCCTACGGCCCCGCCAGCTAGGTGAGAGCCTGGTCAGCGGGTCTGCTCGGGGCTATTTATTCTCAACCTGCCACCGAGTGAGCCTACGACCCTGCCAGCTAGATGGGAGCCTGCTCAGCGGGTCTGCTCGGGGCTCACCACATTTTGGAACTTTCTTTCTTCCTGGCACCGAGTGAGCCTACGACCCTGCCAGCTAGGTGAGAGCCTGGTCAGCGGGTCTGCTCAGGGCCATCCATATTTTGGAACTTTCTTTCGTCCTGCCACCGAGTGAGCCTACTACCCTGCCAGCTAGGTGAGAGCCTGGTCAACGGGTCTGCTCGGGGCTAACCACATTTTGGAACTCTGTCTCCCTGCCTCCGAGTGAGCCTACGACCCTGCCAGCTAGGTGAGAGTTTGGTCAGCGGGTCTGCTCGGGGCCATCCATATTTTGGAACTTTCTTTCTTCCTGCCACCGAGTGAGCCTACGACCCTGCCAGCTAGGTGAGAGCATGGTCAGCGGGCTTGCTCGGGGCCATCCATATTTTGGAACTTTCTTTCTTCCTGCCACCGAGTGAGCCTATGGACCTGCCAGTTAGGTAAGATCCTGGTCAGCGGGTCTGCTCGGGGCCATCCATATTTTGGAACTTTCTTTCTTCCTGCCACAGAGTGAGCCTACGACCCCGCCAGCTAGGTTGAGAGTCTGGTCAGCGGGTCTGCTTGGGGCTATTCATTGCAGCCTTTCACTTGCCAGGCTCTCCAGAGTTCAACCTGACCGACCGTCTAGTGAGAGCCCGGCCGCGGAAACGATCTGGTGCAAACCAACACAACTTTACCTTGCCAGCCTCTTCAGAGATCAACCTGACCCACCGTCTAGTGGGAGCCCAACAGCGGAATCGATCTGGGGCAATCCAGCACAACTTTACCTTGTCAGCCTCTCCAGAGATGAACCTGACCCACCGTCTAGTGAGAGCCCGACAACGGAATCGATCTGGGGCAATCCAACACAACTTTTCCTTGCCAGCCTCTCTAGAGATGAACCTGACCCACCGTCTAGTGAGAGCCCGGCAGCGGAATTGATCTGGGGCAATGCAGCATTCAAGCACATCATATAGACATATAACAGAAAAGAATAAGATTAACTTATAATAAGGTAACATACAAAATAGTTTAAGGGTAGAAATGCTTTAAGATACCCCCGCTCCGAGCTTGGCTGAGGGGCATACCTTCCACCCCGTTCTGCCTCTCCATCTCCCTGTCTATCTCTTCCGCCTCTGCTTGCCAGGTGATGACGTTGACCGCGGTAACGTAGCATTGCCTTGCTACCTTTGGGTCTCCCCTCACCCGGACCTGGACTCTGCCATTCATGTTTTGATCCTTTCTCTATCAACCTGCCACCGAGTGAGCCTATGACCTTGCCAGCTCCTGCCAACTAGTTGGGAGCCTGTTCAGCGGGTCTGCTCGGGGCTATTCTTGTTCACATACTTTCTTTCTCAACCTGCCACCGAGTGAGCCTACGACCCTGCCAGCTAGATGAGAGCCTGGTCAGCGGGTCTGCTCGGGGCTATTCATTCACAACCTGCCACCGAGTGAGCCTACGACCCTGCCAGCTAGATGGGAGCCTGGTCAGCAGGTCTGCTCGGGGCTATTCTTTTTCACATTCTAAGCATCATCATCTTATAAGTTGACACCAACCATTCATGAAAGAAAAACAAAGTTAAAAAACAAACCTGAGCAAAGTAGATGATCAGCTCACCAAAAGGACTTCCCTCCCCCACTCGGCGAGTGGTATGATCTCGCGGAGTCCATTCACACACCTCAACACTCGCCGGGCTGAGGAATATCTGCCGTCCGGGCAGATCTCGCCCACTCCCTTTCGCCATTGCTTCCTTCTCGGGTCACTAATCTGGAGCGTTCTCGCCTATCAGCTGGGATGCCACCACCGGGACCGCGGGTGTCTCGAACTCGCTTTTGGCGGCAAATACGAGATGCAAGGTCTGCAGGATCTTCCGCTTGAAGTCCTCAAACCTTCCCATCGTTACCCCACTCGCGAGTGGTGGCGAGTGGCCTGGGTCGGATCTTTCCTCTTCACCTCCAGCCATGAAGCTCAACTTGAGATTTTCTTGTGTAGGCTACGGTCCACGCTCACCGCACCATAAATGTTGAAACCGTCAACCGGTCTCTAGAAGAGTTCGGACCCACAGGGGTTGTAGCCTACACCTACTTCTCCCTTATCGGCTCACGTGACTATTGACGAAGAAAAATGAATAGACCCAAAGCTGTAGCGAGGAGGTCATGCCACACACCCGGAAGATCTTAGAGAACTTTCCCTCCCAAACCAATGCTCAACTGGGCACCTTGGATGGCACTAAGAGCCAACCAAAATTAACCAGAGGAGAGAGCCCAAAGATTGGATCTCCTCCAAGGTGCTCTTAAGGGTCTATTTATAGTTTTTCTAGTCTGGTCTGCAAATAGCTTCATTCCGCCTTTTGGTTTTACTAAACGCACCCCAAACTGTCTGCTAATATCCAAACTCCGCTGTTCTGAAGGGCTATTGACAAACCCACAAAGGGTATCTAGGTAATTTTACCTCTTGACCCCACTGGGCGAGTGGTCCGTAGAGGCACCACTCGCCAGACTTCCTGCGAGCCCGGGTTCGCGAGATCTTACTATGCGAGTGGTCCGTGAAGGCACCACTCGCTAAACCCCTGGCCTCTCGGGCGAGTGGGGCTCCGCACCTCATGCGCTTGGGGGCCCGTGTATCTGAACTCCTTGACGGGCGAGTGCTTGCTGAACGGGGATTGCACTCGCCCCCTTCCACTACCCCGGGCGAATGCCCCTCTGACTTGGGCGAATGCCCCCCTGATGCTTTGTTCATCTTTTGGGTTCTGGGGCCTGGGGGCCCACTCGACGAATACGGGGTTGTACACTCCCCCTGACCGTGGACTTCTATTTTCTCGAAATAAATAGTTGGATGTTGAAGTTTATACGAATGATGATTGGGCTTGGAAGTCAAGATGATAGAAAGTCCACCACTAGATATTGCTCCTTTGTTGGAGGGACTCTAGTGACTTGACGAAGCAAGAAGCAAAAAATTGTTGCAAGATCCAGCGCATAAGCAGAATATAGTACAATGTCACATGGAATATGTGAGTGGCTCTGGATTAACTCAATAATGCAGGATTTGAGACTACAGATTAAAAGACCTATCAGATTATACTGCGACAACAAAACTGCTATTAATATTGCACATGATTCTGTTCAACATGATCGAACAAAACATGTCGAAATTGATAGACACTTTATCAAGGATCACCTTGAAAAAGACAATGTTTGCACTCTGTTTGTTCAATCTCAAGATCAACTTGCAGACATCTTTACCAAGTGCCTGAGCTGTGACTTGTTCAAAGACAATATTATCAAGCTGAGAATGTTCGACATATACTCTCATCTTAAGGGGAGAGTTGAATTAAATCATTATTTAATGTAGCATATTGTAAAAGACTCATTATAAACGGCCCATTTTTTCCCTTATTTTTGGGTCTCCACCCATTGTGTATAAATCAAGCTTTCAAATGTCGGATGTTGGACCCATGTCGGTTTGGGTTTTTTATGCCGGATGTCGGATTGCGGGAGATATATTGGGGACATTTCAAAATGTCGGATTGTAATATTATATGTATATATATTATATATCATAATATTTTTTTAATTAGATGGTAATTATTTTATTTAATGAAGTATACACTAAAATTCATATTAGAAAATGAAACTACTAACAAGTGTTTAATCAATTTGTAATAAATAAGAAATGTTGCATACTTTCAATCAAATAATAGTATAATACAACATCACAAAATCATATTAAAGTATTAAACATTTAAACTAGAAAGTATAATCGTACCTCAGCTTATTACCAAAATGTTAATGCTCCACAAAATCTGCTATTCTTATATTAATCTACAATTTTTTTTTCCTGAAATTAATAAACGAACATTTTAGTAAGAACTAAGAACATATTAAAGAACAAAGAGTAATGAATATGATGAAAAGAATTAACTTAATTCAACTTACTTAAATAACATCATGATTCTTCATCAGTTGGGTAGTCATCGGAAGTGTAAAACACCAGTGCATCATCAGCAACGTCCTCCTCAAAATTCTCATCCACATCCCTCTCTGACATATGTCGTTTTATTTTTGCTTTTGTCGTATATGTCTGTTATAAAACCGGCCTTGCACTTCTCCTACAACTCACATCAGCATCAACCATGTCACCAATCTGAGTCCAAGTCAATCCTTCTCCAAGAAACACTTCGTCATCATCATCATCATCTTCAGCATCAGCAGCAGGACCCGCTAACCACTCAACAACTTTTCCTTCATCAATACTCTTTGTAGACAATGAGTCTCGAGATGGATCAGAATATTTAGACTTCAGCTTGAATTGAATTTTACAAATACAAGATCATTCAATCTTTTGCTTTCTAGTCTATTCCTCTTTTTCAAATGAATCTGAATATGATATAAACATTAAAAATTGTTAAACTTAAAATATTATTGTAATATCATTTTAAAATATATATGTACAAATAAATTACCATATCAAAAGTGCTCTAATTTCTTTCGCAATCGGAGGAACTAGTTGTCAAATTTAAGATTCTCATAGCCATTTTTCTCAAATTTAGAGTTTCCATTGCATAGAACTTCCACAAATGAGCTTATGAAAAAAAAAAACAAATTATTGGTAGTTTAGTAAAAAAATAGTCCAATAATTGTTTGGTGAAAATATACCTGGATTAAACCTGGTAGTACTCTTTGCCTCTTAGCTATGTCCCGGGAAAATGCTCCTTGCTCTAGCTGATAAATCTCAACCTCAGCAGTAATGGAATCTTGCATAGAAATGTCATGAGAGTACATTCTAGTGAGGCAGTCAATAAACCCACCCATGAACTTTGGGTCTCCATCTATCTCTTCCCTATTTGGGAAATAGAAGAAGGGATTCAGTAAATAGCCTGTTAGATGTAGAGGATTGCTCATCTTACTCTCTACTCTTTTATCTATCAACTTCCATACGGGATGATATTTACTCTCCATAAAATCAAGAGCAGCAACAACCTCCCCTCTAGCCTTCTTCATATCACCATACAACCAACCCATTGAAGGTGCGTCCCCATCAGCTCTTCCGAGGACTTTCACTAATGGGGCAAATACAAGAATAACAAGCTTAACATTTACCCAAAAAGTCACCCAAAACTGTAGCTGTAGCCTACAACTTGAGAGGATAGATATGTTGGGAATCTTGCCCACATGATTCCTAATTTGAAGAAGTCACCAAGTCAAGAAAACTTCACTTTGTATTTGATCGCTTCTCTAGCTCATATATCTCAGGAAGTTAGTAGAACAAAGTTCGTCGAACGCTGAGAATTGGCGAGTTCGTCGACCGCTGAGACTTGGCGTGTTCGTCGAACGCAGAAGGAAGATCGTCGAACTCAGAAGGAAGATGGACGACCGCTGAGACTTGGCGTGTTCGTCGAACGCAGAAGGAAGATCGTCAAACTCAGAAGGAAGATCGACGACCGCTGAGACTCGGCAATATCGTCGAACGCTGAGACTCGGCAAGATCGTCGAACGCAGAATGGAGTTCATCGAACGCAGAGACGAGACAAAAGAATGAAGCTCCTCGAACGCAGAACGCTGTTCGTCGAACGAAGATTGCCGTTCGTCGAACGCAGAGAAGAATGAAGACAAAAAGTAGAAATATCGTCAAGAAGACGCGGTATCGTCGACTTCACCAAAGTGACCTTGTCGTCGAGAAGAACAGACATCATCGTGAAGAAGCCTTGTCGCTGAAAATGCTAAGTATGACTGATGGCGTCGAACATCGTCGTAAAGAAGGCGTGTCGTCGAGAGATCAAAGAGATTACGACGACACAGTCAGAGACAGCATATCGTCGTATATGCAGAAGCATCAGAATGTCTCGTATCGTCGAGATACCAGTATCAGAGGTAGAAGCAAGAAGAATTGAAGATCTAACAAGGCGTAAGGGTTCGACAAAGTCCTGTCGTCGAGATATTGTCCATGACGTCGTAACGATGGAAATATCGTCGAGACAGATTCAAAAGTTGCAGACGCGCTGTCAGCATTTAATGCCGCCGCCTGATTGTCTAATCAGCGCGTGCTCTTAAGGAAAGGAGCGTCTGACACTTAAGGAACTTTTTCAGAAGACCGTTGGGGACCTCGCAGTCTTATAAAAGAGATAAGAGGTTGCCCAAATGCGGTATCAATCGATCAATTAAAAAGAACTTGCGCATACAGAAAATAGAACAGAAAAAAAGCGGCGCAAGAAAGAAAGTGAAAAAGAAGAAGCAGTCATCTCCATCGACTGATAAGAAGCCAATCCTCATCAGGCTAAGAAAAGATTGAAGAAGAACTGTACGCTCAAGATCTGATTCAGAAGCATCTTCTTCAACCTTAAGAAGCCGATCTTCAACAGGCTAAAGTTGTCAATCTTCATCCGGCAGAAGAAGCAGTTGTCTTTTTACTGTAATTTCTTGTAAAGGCTTGCGGGCCTATTTGTCTAACTTGAGGGCTAGAGAGCTGTGAGGCTTGAGGGCCAGGGCAGTGGACTTGCGGGTCCGACACCGTCTAGCTTGAGGGCTGGAGAGCTGTGAGGCTTGAGTGCCAGAGTAGTGGACTTGCGGGTCCGATCTTGTCGAGCTTGAGGGCTCGGGCGCAGTAGGGGCTTGCGGGCCTAGGCTGTAGGCACAGGACTTGCGGGTCTGTGTTGTGTAGGGCTTGAGGGCCTGAGTGTCGAGCTTGCGGGCTCGGGGGCAGTAGGGGCTTGCGGGCCTAGGCTGTTTGGACTTGCGGGTCCGTGTTGTAAGGCTTGAGGGCCTGAAGTTTTTGGCGACGTTTGCCGAGTCTAGCACACTGCTAGGTAGGCGCAGAGGGAAAGAGGACTACTCAAGACACCCTGTCTTGAGGAACCTCTATAGATTATTGTGTGTTTTCTGTGTTGTACTTTCTACTTTATAGATCTATTGACCAGAAATCAAGGACACCGAAAGGGGATAATATATTTTGAAAAACCTATTCACCCCCCCTCTAGGTGATAAGTCGACACCAATAAACAACAAGATAGATGATAAGTAACATAATAATTATATTCATAGATCAATAGGTAATATAGTACTAAGATACATGTTTGCCCGCCTCACTACCGGATAATTTGATAGCATCCCACCTTGTTGATGTAAACATCTCCTGCCACTGCCTCTTTTTCTCATGGATGCTCTGTAATGAAAGAAATGTTGTAGCAAATCTGGTCACTCCGGGGCGCACAAGATCATGAGACTCCAAGTCTTTCGTCGTCTCCCTAAACATATTAAGGGAGATAGTATGACCATATATAAACACTGTCAATTGACGTCCCATTGCAATTGCATTTTTGATTTGCTTTAATCTAGAAATGTCCTGGAGAAGTAAATTGATTGTGTGTACAGCGCATGGAGTCCAAAAGATTCGTGGCCTCTTCAAAGCCATCAACCTTGATGCCACCATGTTATTGGATGCATTGTCTGTCACCACCTGTATTATATTCTCCTCTCTTGGGCCATCTGGGCTGGCAATCGCCTTATTCACAAAATCAAAAATAAATTTCCCATCATGTGTGGATGAGGACACATTCTTGGATAGCCAAAATGCCACCCCAGCAATAGTGTCAACCACTATGTTCATGATGCTTCTCCCCTTTCTATCTGTCCACGCATCTGTAAGAATACTGCAACCATGCACCCTACATGTTTGAGTGAATGTACTTAGCATCTCATTCGTCCGTTGAACCTCCATCTTCAAGTATTTCTCCCTCATCTCATATGGGGTTGACCCCTTCATCCCTGGTCCACATTACCCAACTGCATGCAACGCCTGTTGGAAGGATGTAGCATACAAGGCATTGAAAGGAATGTCTATCTCGTATGCCCACCTAGCAATATACAAGCAAGCGTCATCTCTAGCTTTTTTTTATACTTACTATCAATTGTGGTTTGTACCAATTTGCTACCCTCGGCTGGTTGGAGTTGGACAAATTGATCCATCGGTCCTTTAGTACCTACCCCGGCATACAGACTTCTTTGTGAGGCTTCCTCTTTGTCGCTATCCCCTCCGACAACTACATCTTCCAAAGCTGTTTGCATCCTTTCAATTTTAGACTTTTTGGTTGCTTGTGCAGAATGTAAATATCCCTCAAACTTCTCTTTAACATCAGATGGTACCTTCGAGCATGCTTTAACATTGCCCCTTACCCCTGCCAAGTGATGCTTCAAGCGTGTAATTCCACCATTCACAATTTGCTTGCAATATATACATCGTATCCGATTGGTGTCATTTGGAGTCACCTTCTCACCAAATGCCCAACATGGATCTCGACCTACTACGGAAGTAGCGCTAGGAATCTTGTTAGAACCTTCTGATGAATGCATTATTCTACACAGTGAACAAATTAAAAAAACAACATTAGTGATATTCCCATAATAATGATGTCATCATTCTCATCATCGATCAGTCTAATAAACTAAGGGTCAACATTAATTTTGCAACATCAGAATATTATATATTGAATATTTGCATCACGTAAAAATAACAAAATTAATTATTCTAAAATCCAAAATAACCTCTTGCCTACGATAACATCAATTCTCAATTTACTACGACAGCACGAAGCACCAATGATCCATTATTCAATAAGACATGTTCAATATAAACTACAATAACAACAAGTAGTTTAAATAGGGCAAGAGAACAAAAATCCTCCATCATTTGCTGCAAAAATAATGTTGAAACCTAAGTGTATAGCTGAATTTTTTTTTCACATTATATGTTGCAAATAGAGAGGAAGAGAGGAATGCGGACTGCCAGCCAAAATAGTGAGGAAGAGAGGACTGTCATGCTGCCACACACAATAACAACCGACTGCCCCACAATGCACAACCACAGCCGACTGCCCACAATGCACAACCAAAGCCAACTGCCCACAATGCACAACCACACCCCCCCCCCCCCCCCCCCCCCCCCCCCCCCCCCAATGCACAACTGCTGCCCCACACAATGCCAACCATAGTATTGAGAAATAGAGAGAAATATAGGAAGAGGGAGGAGAGAAAGGGAGAGGATGAGAGGATTAAGGTTAGGGAAATGGAGAGAAATGAAGAGAAATAGAGGATTAGGGTTAGGGAAGCCGACCGCTCTCATCCCTCTTCCTCTATTTCTCTCTATTTCTCCACATTGCCGAGAAGAAAAGCCACAGTGCCGAGAAGAAAAGCCACAGAGATGAAGAAAAGCCGCAACCAAAGAAATAAAGGTAAATTCACAGCGCTGAGAAGATAAGCCACAAAGATGAGAGGAGAGGAGGAATGTGTCCCGAACCAGTACCGAGAAGAAGATGAACCAGACTGCCGAGAAGAAGACGAACCAGACTGCCGAGAAGAAGACGAACCAGACTGTCGAGAAGAAGACGAGAGCTACGAAGAAGACGAGAGCTGCGAAGAAGACGAGAGCTGCGAAGAAGACGAGAGCTACGAAGAAGACGAGAGCTGCGAAGAAGACGAGAGCTGCGAAGAAGACGAGAGCTGCGAAGAAGACGAGAGCCTGAGGCGGAGATTAGGGCAAGCGAAGAAGACGAGAGCCCAGAGTGTCGTGAGGAGGACGCGAGGGAGATGATGAGTCGTCGTGAGGGGCAAACGCAATATAAGTATATAACAACTGATTAAGTATAAAATTTAATAAAATAACTTATTAAATTCTAATGGCCGCCATAACCCGCCATAATGGGCCGACATGTCCGACATGTCGGCCGCAATACTGGAAAACGCCAATTCCGTGATATGTGGCGGTAACGTGTCGATTCCCCCTCAAAAATGACATGTCGGCCGACATGTCGGTTACAAGCTTGGTATAAATAGAGGGCATTGCCCCTGAAATGAAGTATTGAGCTCATTATTTCCATTTGTCTGTTTAAACCATAATTTCAAATTCTGGTTATTTTATGTTAGTTTAGCTTTCAGAAACTAACCGGTTAACATTCGATTTTGGCGAGCTTCAGAAGTTTTTGCCATAACTTGCAAGTGTTAATGAAGTTTATTCACTCAAACTTATAGTTTTTGAATGAAACTTAATTAGAACTCTAATGATCAAAGTTCAGTCTATAATTCTAACGCTAAGGCCCCTCCAAAGTTAAAGCGTTATCATTTGAGACCCATTAGTTAATCCCTTATTCGACCGTCGACCACACCTAACCTCTTCTCATCGAAGCTCCATCACATTTTTATCACTGCTATCCTCGTCAAGTCTCACTGCTTAGTAAGACAACTTCCCCACCGAACTTCTCCGACTTGCTAAACCACAAAATTACCTTAGGCACTGAACCATTTTTCTCTCCACTGCAAACTCTACCATCTCCTTATCCAAAACTAGCCTAGTTCGTACTTGCGACATACCGGATTTCTATCACTCAAAATAATTTCAGTGGTAAAATCTAGCTTGCATCTATTTCATATTACTTGAATCTAATTACTTGCCCTCATGCTCATGGATTTAGCAATTATTATGATTGTGCTTGCCTAATCCTAAAATTACTTTTTTTTTGTTATCTTTCATAAACTGTATTTGTGGATTTATCATGTGCAAGCATTAGTCTCGTAACCTTGAGTACCCTAATTAATATGTTAGCGAATCCTCTTAGTTTCAGACTAACACTTAATTTGTTTATAAGTTGAGTTCATTAATTTTTGAATTATAACAATATGCTAAGATTGAATCTTTTGAATCCTGATTACATCAAACTACCTAAAGCTAAAACTTCAATAATGGGCCTGGAACCAAAATTAAACCGAATTAAACCTTCATTTACTGAACCTTCTTTGGCATCCATAATTATAATTGACGGCAAAATTTAATATTGATTTGTGGACATTCTCTTATCTTATTGTCATGCAACTGATTTTCATATTCTGCTTCTTCAAATTTAAACTTATGCAAAGGAAAAAAGTATTGATAGAAATTTCTTGTTTGCATATTTCCTTTCGCTGCTAACTAATAATTATTGTTCTCATCTTAGTTTGATGTGCTTCTGCCACCAATCTACAAGCTCGTAGCAGAAATTGAAAGAGAAGATATCAGAGGAGGGCAACTTTTAAACCTGTTATATAAAAGATGCCATTGTGGAGTACCTGAACTACAAGCTTGCATCCAAAGGTAGCATATTTATCTTTGATTTTTCGTCTTTTTTCTCTTTATACAGAAAAAACAGCATAGCTCTATTCTGTTTGTTTCATTACTTGAATTAAGTTTTCAAGTACTATTTCTTGCTGGATTTTTGTGATACTTTAGATGCTCTCCAAGTATTTGCGGTGTACTTTCAAACATGTGAATGGATCAAATATGCTCTTATATGCTTTCCACATCGTTAAATGAACATTTTGCATATGAATAATATTTTGAATTCCACTATATCACAATTGGTTTCTTAACGTTAGAAAATAAGTGAAAGTGGAGGAATTTATTGGATTCCATCTTCTAGTTGGAGGTTATTAGAAAGCAATATTTGTTTTACAGACTAAAAATACCTTTAAAATCCATTAAAATGATGATTTCATTTTCGCAGTAGAAATGAGGGAAATTAAAATCAATGTTTCCTATGTACAAGCAACCGATGGAGCGCTATATGCAATTACTTGTTTAACATTAATTTACTAGAAAGAAACCTGGGCAGCATGTGTGTCTTCCCTTTTGTGGTTCTCATAAATTTTCTTTTATCCGCATCATTGCATTGAAATCCTTACTGTTAATGATGCTCATTTAAGGGTTAATCAACCTCTTCAATCTGAAGGATGATCTTGCACTTCCACCTCGTCATCATAAGAGGCCAGTTCGACCTCCAAACCTCCAAGGTTTGCTTAACGCTATACAATACTAATCTCAGGGTACTCACAAACCCCTTAGATAGGAATGAATGTGATATATTCGTATCGAATATTGCTTTAGATGGCCTATAATAAACAAGTATAATGCTTATGAACGAAACTATTTGACGCATGGTAGAGATGCATGAGTGACCTTTGAACAATGCAAACCCTAGGGTTCCGTGTCAAAGATATAATCCTATCTAACACCAGAATGATGTATGCATGCAGGGAGTGATCTGACATTTTTTTGCAAATAAAATGGGGCAGCCCGGAACATCCCCGTGCAGCGAGGGTCCGGGGAAGGGTCCCACCACAAGGGTGAAATGTTGGCAAACCTTACCCTGCATTTTTGCAAGAGGCTACTTCCAGGACTTTAACCCGTGACCTCAAGATCACACGACAATACCTTAACTAGTGCGCCAAGGCTCCCTTTTTTTGCAAGTAGAAATAATGGCATAAAACCTACACAATTAACATAAGCGATATTTGAATAATTTTAAACAAGCGAGCAAGGCAGACTAATGAGTCATGCAAAACACAAGTAGTCATGCAACAAGCACGCTAGCATAACACTTCAATAAGAATATAAATGATCTGGTTCATACAATAGTGAGGAAAGATAGAAAACCAAAGGGGTCGTAGGCTAAGGAGCGGCGATCTGGTGATCATCGAAGCTGCGTTGGCTATCCAAAGAAGTGGAGACCACTGTACGGGGGCTGCCTGAGGGGATATATGGCTGTATGCAAGCTGGTTTTAATAGGGGAGGGTGTAGTGGGACTCGACTACGGTGGGGGGAAGGATATGGGGGGTGTCAGTGAGGCTAGAGGTGGGTAGGAGAGGGGTTAACCAAGCTTGAAGTGGTCAGATTTTGGCTCAGGAGGAGGTTAGGAGTCTTGGAGGTGTGTTTAGAGTGGGGGGGGGGGGGGGGGGGGGGGGAATTGAGCGACTGTGGGTGATGGCAAAGGGAGTTGCAGTTTGGAGCAAGAAGGCATGGGGGTAAGGGTGCTTGGACCAGGGGGAATGCAAAGATGGTGGATGGTGACTGCATTAATAGGTTTTAGGGTGGCAACTTCCTTGTGTGAGGGGCGACCAAGGGCTTAGTGGCTGGGGAAGGGGGCTAGATGATACAAGGAATGAAAGGAGAAATACTTAAAAATTGACATTTAGGGCCTTGCAGAGCCAACACCATGAAAAGACCGCTATAGTCCTGGAAAAGGCTTCAAAATCTATAATAAAGCCTCAAAATCAGCCACTCACTTGTATATCCAGCCAAACATACTTAGGATAAGCATTTTGCACGACTAAGATTGTGCGTTCATGATGGTTGTCCGATCTCTCAAAACTTTCAAAAGTAGAGTTTTGCTTGTCTCCTTTTGCTACATCTCTTGTAAAATATGAGCAACACCAAATACAATTTGATTTTGACTATAAATTTTTAAAACACACAAAAAAAACAAAATGTATATAAGATATCGAAACATCGCTCTAAACGCGGATGCAAACTCGGATATCCAAATGATGACCCGATCAACGTCTCATTGAATAGACTAGTGCCGATCCCAGTGTGCGACGATATGTACTTGTAGTATGGTCCTCATCACTACTCATTCAACAAAACATAACAAATTAAATACATGAAATATAATTATATACTTAAACTTGTAACGGCCCGCTAGCGCCCCATAATTTAAATACTTTTCACTCATTATCAGAGGCAACGTTTTTTTGCATTGCAAGACATCACATCGCAAACCTGTAAATCAAAATATACATAATACCAAAAGCCTTCTGATATGTAGGGCAACCTGCAAGATAACATGTATATATATAACTGTATAATGTACACGACAGAACTTTTACAGGATATCCAACATCAGATGCATACGTCTAAAAATACTCATATAACATGACAAGACAAACAAGATGTTATAGTCCCACATGTCCAATTATCTACGTTGTTAATTAGTGTCATGTATTCATGTTATGTGTCTTTTATTAATCGAGTTGATGTATGAATCCATTGTGTTTTATCGTTTCGTGTTATCTTTTTTTGTATTTACACTCATGCCACTTTGTATGTCTTTAAATAGACCCCATGGGTCATTGTATGGATTATCAATCAAATTACGAAATTCTTTTTCTCTCTTGAGTTCTTTTTGCCTCCCTCAATTTTCTAGGGTTAGGGTTGAGCACGACTCCCCTTCTTCCCCTCCCCTCGCATTCTCCGCGGGTAGAGCTCGGCTTTCCTTATATCTCAGCCTCCACCGCCACCTTCGACGAAGCCCCGAAGTAGGCTCGTAACATCTTGGTATCATCGATCCTCTTCCGCCTACGATCACTCCCTCCTCTTTTCTGAAACCAGCTTATCGACAACCGGAGAAGCACGCGACACGCCTCTGTTCAGTTTCCATTCAAAACGGCTGCTTCACTTGACTGGATCGAGAGGACGCTCCAGCGGCTCGCCCTGCTCTCAGCCTTTCGATCCTTCATCGTCATTTCCAATGATCCCTTCTTCGGTATTCAGCGAAGTTCTCTGTCCAGCGCCCGTAGCCTCAACTTTGAAGGCCCACGAGGAAGAGCTGACCCATCATCGCTGTTCCCCGATCTCCGGCACGTGTCTCCCGTCCTTCTTCTTGCATGCAGACCTCCGACGAGCGATCCGTCACCTTCTCATCGTGCACAACCATGAGAGCCCGAGTCAATCACGTGCACTTGTCTTCATCGTCGAGCAACCCCAACGAACCTGTGCACCAACAATTTTTGCCTGTGTACCGCTTGCTTTTGCCTTCTTCGTCGAGCAGTCCTTCATCGTGCAATCCTGTGTCGAGCAGTTCTGCCTTGCCTGCGTACCAACAAAGTCTTTTCACTTGAGCGCCTGTTTCGAGCCTTGTGAACTGCACGCGGAGCCTGCTGCCGTCTTGCAACCCACGCCGTCTATTTTGCTGGTGCTCGCCCCTCGGGAATAACTGAGGAGGCTGATTATTACTTGGAATAATAACTGAAGAGGCTGACACATTAAGATTCTCGTGTTGCTAAAACAACACACTATCTAGACTTCAGTGTTAGGCAAGAGACTTGAAAATAAGGAGCCATCTAAATTTGAGCTGCAAGATGTAAGAGATCACTCCACGAGGACCTCCTCGTACTCCCCGGGGATGAAGTTGTTTTGTTGGGTAGAAAAGCGGTTGTTGCTCCGTCTGTTTAGTTGTAGTTATGTTTTATTATCAAGTCGTAGTTTTATGTCATATGTGCGTAATGCCTGATGCGGGTAATTTGGTCATATGTGCTCCTTCCACTCATGTTTATTTATGAGTAATGTCTTGTATTTTTGAATACGAAATCATAATTTGTTTACACTTGGTATTAGAGCGAGCAGGTGCCCTAGCCCAGGCATTTGTTTCCGCCGCATCCATGCTTCACGCCGCTGACCGCAACTCCATTGTTTCCCATCGACCGAAGCAGGCGACCTCTCATCTTTCTCGCATGAGCCGCCCACAACGTTCTGCTTGCTTAGAACTGATGTCGCGCCTGCAGGTGCCATAGGCTGGTGTATCCCGCCGCCGACCTCTGGAGGATCCCTCGTTCCCGCTCGATCCAGTCGTGGATGATGGCGTTGCTTTGCTGTCATTGATCGTAGCCCTCCGATCCTCCCACGCCCGTGCCGCGTCGATTGAACCTTAGCACCCGTTCTTCTGCGCTTCTTCTTGACAGTATCGTCCCAGCCACTGGAAGTCGATCTTGCTCACCTAGCTAAAGCCGCTGGAAGTCGACTTCTGTGCTCCTTGCCAATTATCCGACTGACCCCTTTCCGCTTTTGTTGATCTTCTTGAATCCCGCCTGACCCCTTACAACTTCTGTCGCCGCGTCTCGCGAATGATTCAACTAGACCCATTTCAAGCGGACGATTCTCAGATCTTGCTCGGATGCCCAAGATTCAACGATTATCCTTTGGCTCTGTTTGTATGATCTAGGTTGGTCACCTCTTGTTCCCACTATGAAAGGGTCGATAAACCACAGTCAAGAATTACTCTAGAGGGGGAGGTGTCTTCTGGTTGAATAAACCACACTCAAGAATTATTACTCACATCACATGCCAAAAATTCTAAAATAGTGCAAGTATAAAATTAAGAAAACTAAGCAAAGAAGATTATGCAACCAGAAGACACATAAATTTGTAGTGGTTCACCTAAATATTTGGGTACTCTACTCTTCTGCCCCTTGACAGAATATCCACTAATTAGTGTTGAGTTTTTTTGATAAGGAGACTCTTAGAACCAATACAACATAATCTTTTGTTAAGGAGATTCTAAGAACCAATGAAACTTTTGATAAAGTGTTTCAAACCACTAAATCTTTTGATAAGGGGATTATAAGGACCCAGAGCCTTTTGATAAGGCTGACTCAAAAACCACTTCAAGATTCTTTTGAGAAGGTAGATTCTTTTGAGAAGGTAGATTCTTTTGAGAAGGTAGATCTCAACGATCACAATTAAATCTGAATCACTGCCTTAATCTCCTCAAATTTCATTCGAAACATTTTGTATAGAAGTCGACATAAGGCTTCTTGAACATTGACTCAAAGTAGATGTACATTGAGATTGGGTAGAGAAAAGAATATCTCAATGTATACATATGTACTTATGCTCCGACTTCTGTCTAATTGAACTCAACGCATCATTGATAGTATGTGTTAGCTTATAGTTGAAGCACAAAGTAGAACTTCTCAGTGTACGTCGACATCTTCTTGCATACTTCTCGATGTAAGTCGTCATCTTTCTTTTTATTTATCGACGTAAGTTGACATCCTATCAAAGCACAAATTTTTACTTAGCTATACTCTGAGCTCTTTGAGAGCAATGATTCTTTTCTTGTCCATTCTAAACAACTCTGAACTTTAAATTAAAGAAAATATGCCATCTATACATAAGGGCATTTTCCAATATCACTTTTTAAATAACCTGATATATCAAATCATAAAGAGATTTTTCCCAACAATTTCTCCCTATTTCATAAAAGATTGAACTATATTGATTAGTTGGAGGAAATTAGTTGGATGTTGTACCTCACTATTATATACTTTAGTCTTCGCTTTGAAGTCCTCCGACATCCGCTTGCTCAGTTTTCATTGACGTTTTTAAAAATCTTTTAATAAATTGATGTATAAGGTTTAAATATAATTAAAATTATTTATGCCATGTATATATATATAAATATATTTTTTTAATAAAATGTTATAATATGATCCAGATTAGTATAATTGAAATTGAGTATTTAAGCAAAATATTTTTAATTTTTGTATAATAAGGTCTCCAATGTGCTTCACCAATGCTCTGGATGCTGAATGAATGAAGCATGGTTATGTGCACATAAATCAAAATGGATTCTTGGGTCTGCCCTCTTTGATGTCTTTGGCTTTGATTTGAGGACATGATTCCGCAGCAAACGCGACGGTATATGGGGCCACTATTTCAGTGATACTCTGTGAGCAGCCACTTTGTGCATTTATTGTCAAAGGTTAGGTCTTTCTCCTCTGAGAGAAGCCACTTTGTGCATAGTGCCAAAGGTTAGGTCTGTTTCCAATCTTCCCCCGCCCATACCCCCAATGATTGGGGACTATATGGGTTCTGTTGTTGTTGTGTGTATAATAAGGTCTCCAAAGTCGTACGTCGTCCTTGCATAGTTTATTTTATTAAAAAAAACAAATTATAACCATTGGATCAAGACATGAAGATTTTCATTTATGCATAGTCCGATGAGTATACTAGGATTGCAAAGAACCTTTATGTTTGCTACTGATGTAATTCTGTTAGGTATTTTTCTAATATTGCATTTTCAATTGTAGAACTCCTGGCTATTTTTAAATGCGTCCTTTCACATACCAACTTGCAGCTATTCTATTCCTTGTTATGTAGGCTCCTTTGGCATGGGCATCAAGTCCTGTATAACCAACTAGCATCTTGGATGGTTTATGGAATTATTCAAGATCCATGTGGGGAGTTTTTTATTCAAAGGTACTTGGATTTTTCTAGGTTTTTGTTTAATATCTCAGATTTGCATCTCTGAAGTTAATTTTTCTATCTAAAATTTTAATCTAGTGATCAATTTATGCCCACATTCAAAGATAGTGCTCCTGAAACCTCTATATTTTTTGTCAGTATTATTACTGTCAACATTGCCGTGCTTAGCTATTTATCCACGAGCCAAATGTATGCTGATGTATTCAAACTCCGTTGCATGCATTGTATGAGAAGCACAAACAATTCTCAATTAGTGGGTGTTGAAGGGAAAAATTGCTCACAAAAACAAGGTTTTACCATAATTTGAGAACATAATACATAAACAGGGATGAATGCCGGCCAACTCTCGATGGCTAGTTCCATTGTTGAGTTTCCTTATACAGGCTCCTTGGGCATGCATAAATCAGAATAGCCTTCCTAATTAATTTTGACACATACTCAACCTAACTATCTAATAAAATTGCTCATTAATGTGCTGTTAATTATCTAAAATAAAAACTATGTAATGACCCAACCCTTACAATATCAGAAGTATTGTCCGCTTTGGTTCATTATAGCCCATACTACGCTGAACCCTACGACTTTGCTCTTTTCCACAGGTGACCTACGAGTACTTTCCAGGAGGTCACACATCCCAGGACTACTCCCATTGGAGCACGCTTAACCTTGGAGTTTCCAACACAACTCCACCAGTTGCTCCGAAAAGGCACCTCTGATATTTGAGCATTTGATTATTACTGAAGCCAACAACTTTTCCTCCAATTCCGATGTGAGATCCGGTTCATTCCTGCACCTCCTTTCACCTAGTGGCCGCCATCCTAGAATCCTGCCAGGAGCTACTTTTCTTGGGCTTCACTGTCCCCAAAGCACTCCTCGCCCTCATCGGATTCAGGATGTTACAGGCCCACCAACTTTCGCATGGTTCGTCCCCGAACCACACATTCTACTGCAAGAGGTCTGTCTCTGATACCATTTGTAATGACTATACCCTCACAATATCAGAAGTGTTGTCCGCTTTGGTTCATTACAACCCATACTGCACTGAACCGCATGATTTTTTCCTTTTCTACATGTGGCCTACAAACACTTTTCAGGAGGCCACTCACCCCAGGACTACTCCCACTGAAGCGCTTGAAGTTTCCAATACAACTCCACCAGTTGCTCCGAAAAGGAGGATACAAATATTACTTAAACCCAACAACTTTTCCTCTAATTCCGATGTGAGATCCGGTTCATTTCTGCATCTCCTTTCACCTAGAAGCCTGCCATCCTAGAATACTGCCAGGAGCTACTTTTTCTGGGCTTCATTGTCCCTAAAGCACTCTCCACCCTCATTAAACCGCCTTCATCGGATTCAGGAATTACTGACTACCTAATAAAATGTGTAACTAAGGAAAGTCAATTTCCTTAATTAGCTAAAAATAAAAGATAGGTAAGAACACCTAATTAATTCATTAATAGTAGTTAATATAATAATATTACTAATTTTACCCCCTCGCTCGCCAAAACAATCTTCTATGCCTTTCATAAATGATTCTTTAGTGTGGGCTCGACGCTCTATATGTCGTCGTAAAATGCTTAACATTCACTACAAGAAAATTTGACTTTTAGTGATGGAAAACTTCGTCACAAAATGTTGAGTTTTGGTCACTAATGACATTAGTGACCAGATTTATTGTCTCAAGGTTGTCACTAAAACCCCGACACTGATTGTTTTTAGTGACCATAATACATTTCGTCACTAAATATGCATATTTAGTGACCAGTATAATTTTCGTCACTAATTGTATTTCATGACAAAAATAGTTTGTCACAAAACAATTGCAGTGACCAAATTAGTTTTCGTCACTAAATATATTCAGTGACGACAAATATTTTGTCACAAAAACAATAGTGACTATATTTTTTGTCACTAAAAGTATTTATTTTGTCACTATTTATTGATATATTTAGTGACCAAATTTATTTTGTCACTATATTTCTTTTAATTTCTCACACAATATTATAAAATCTTTTATTTGCTATTAATTAAAATTTCAATTAAAAATTCAAACACAAAATGAAAAGAAGTACTCAATTGGTAAAAGAAGCTCATTCAAAAAAAAAATCTTTTGAATTTATTAATAGAGAAATAAGAGGGTGGGAGATAGCCCAAACCCCTCAATACAGGCTTATAGAACTATTGTCTTTAATTAAATCCAGTACATGAGAAAAAATCTATACAACATAAAAATTAATCATCCTTGCTTTCTTACAGGTACCAAAGAAAATATATATGTAGTCAAAACAGTATTCATCTTTAGTTCTCTTGGCACATTTGGGGCTGCAACTCCGACTTGAAAGAGGAAGGCGGGGCTGAAGATAAGTTCGGCACCATTATTAAAGACGTTCATGAACTGATAGTAAAGCTGACATGCTAGAATCGTGGGACTTTTCATTTAAACCCCATAAAGAATTCCCTTCACCAGCGAATCATGTGCCTATTCAAAATAATAATAAAACGATAAAATTGAGCTGGTTGAATAGTACAAGTTTTTTCAAAAGAGAAAACATTGTCTTTCATATTGGAATAGAAGTTTTTCTTCCCAAGATATTAAAAACCGAAAAGAAAAACTATTCAAAGCTAAAATACTGACCAGTAAGTGGTAAAAAAATAAAAGGAGTAGCCAAACAGCGAACTGGGCGCCCAGTTCGCTGAAAAACAGCGAACTGGGCGCTCAGTTTGCTGAAAAAACAGCGAACTAGGCGCCCAGTTCGCTGAAAAACTGCGAACTGGGCGCCCAGTTCGCTGAAAATTCTATATTTTTTCAGGACACATTATCAAAATTTTGAGCCACGCTAGAGCAAAACCTTCCCAGCTCTAGTACATAATACAAGATATCATCTTGACTTGGGTTATTTGGAAGAATTTGTATAGTGCCGTTTATCTGTTGTCAATTCAATCATATATTATGTTAGTTCTCCATGTGAGATATTATCTATATTAAAATAATTTCCTAAATTACTGTGTGTTCCGTGTCAGTTGTTTTTTATATATCAATTTTGACTGTTATGGTAATTATCCACTTGTATTTTACCATATCTAAAAGATGCTTCGGTTTCAAAGGGTTCAATTTTTATTTCAGTTCTTCCGTATTTGGCATGACAACAATTATGATCGCCATCAAAAAAGAAAAGTAGTTTTTAACATAAAAATAGATTAAGTTTCTTAGGTGAGGTCAAGCGTTCACGAACGACGGTTCATAACCACCGCGTTCATGACCGCCACCGCGTTCATGACCGCCACCACGTTCATGACCGCCACCGCCGTGCCAAACGGAGCCTTAATGTTTGGAAATAGTTGGGTTTAGCCAAAAAAAACATCAAACCAGTCCTTGACATCACACCTACATGTTCAGATAGCCAAAAGATTTAAAAGAGTTAAAAACGCACTCACTGTAAAGCCACTAAAAATCAGAGTCGTCTCATACAGAAGATCAATCGCCATGGTAGCATCAGGATCTTCAGGATCATCAGGATAACTCTTACTAGCAACCTGCAAAATACAATATTTGGAGAGTTGAATCATCTTCAACATGCTAAGAAACACATTATAAAACTGATCGAGTAAATAGGCACTCCGTGGAACTATGTTCTAAAGACAAAAAAAAATCCAAAAAACCATCTCGACATCCAAGCAGATTTTTATAGTCTGATGGTAAGAAAACAAACAAAGCTTACACAAGATTTTCGATGAAAATTGCTGAGAAAGAAGATAAAGTTATGTTTCATGCGAGAGAAAAATGAGATTACTTCTTGAACAAAATATAACTACAGCTTGTGGTTACAAAATACATAAGTTTAGATGATTCTTTCTTTTTTCATTTCAAAATTCAAATATTATATTTGACGAGAAGCGAGTAGCCTATAATTTAAATTAGTTCAATAAACTTATAGACTTACTTTAAGATTTTGATGAGAAGCGAGTAGCCTATAATGAAAATCAACGAGTTGGGCGCCCAGTTTGCTGAAAATCAGCGAGTTGGGCGCCTTGAGATACAGATTGTCATGAGAATTATGATATTGCATAAAAAAATCTGGATGGATGAGGAATATCATCTAGCTTGTGGTGGGAATATGCAAGCATCATTCATATCACATGTTAAATTGGTCAATCTTTATTGAGAAATGCAAACCTTGAGGAGGTAAGTATAAGTTTCAATGGAGGAAAATATAACCCTAGATCAATTGGTATGCATACCTTCTGCAGGAAAGCACGTCATTGAATATCTTTGATGTCCTTGGAGGTTTTGATAGATGGATCATTCCATATGACCTTATAAAAAAATAGGAATCAATGCATTTGCAACTAGAATAAAATATAAAGAAAAGAAAAAAGTTCTTGAGAGCATATATGATAAAAAACTAATCAACTTACTTCAATACCACTGCAGGAGCATCCAACAATACTCTATCAACAGATTTAAATCCCAATATTCTGGGTAACTGAACCAAAAAATACAAGATTACTGGTTTCAACTTGATCACTGTCACTTGCAACTAGAAAGAGGCGGATGCTTTTTAAGATGAACAGATAAATTTTTTTTGATAATGATAACATAAAACACCAAGGCAAATGTTACATACATTAAGAAGTAATAACAACAAAACTAACCGGGAGCATTAAATAGTTGTAACCACTCTGATTACTACAGATGGTAGAACTAACCTCCCTCCCATCATAGTTGCACACAATTGATACCGTTTCTCATTTCTCCCACAAGGTTTCAAAACCTTGCTTGCAGAAGTTTGGAGATAAGTATAAGTTTCAATGGACAAAATTATCTCAACATTCAAACCACAATTTTAATAAACTAAATTAAAAACTGTTAGAGTTTTTTGTGCTTGAATAGAGTTGCAGCATTAACGTAAAAGAAGAAACAGAAGAAACAAAACTGTAAGGTTTCAAATCAAAAATAAAAATTGAAGAAACAAAAGTAAGCAATTTTAGAAATTCTTAATGCTAGGACAAAAGAATAGAGATAATTGCTCCAGAGCTCCACTCGTGCCTACAAGTTAATACATCAAGCATAGCGTTAGATAATTACTAAGAAGATTACTAATACATTATCAAATATTATGTATTAAAAATAAAAACATACTTGTGTATTCTCAAGTGCCAAGGTA
Organism: Dactylorhiza incarnata; assembly: GCA_033032865.1. Lineage (NCBI taxonomy): Eukaryota > Viridiplantae > Streptophyta > Magnoliopsida > Asparagales > Orchidaceae > Dactylorhiza > Dactylorhiza incarnata. The sequence goes on from JAWHQI010000339.1 coordinate 57,343, forward strand.
AAGACTAAATTAGAGTCTACATGTCAATTAGTGCTGTCTGCTTGATCCTCAAGTTGTGTGTTAGGGCACAACTACTAGAGAGATTGAGAGAGGGAGAGATCTAGAGGAAGAGAGGGAAAATTAGGTCTAAAGAGGGAGAATACTAACCGTGAATAATCCTTGCATACCCCAAAAGGGGGGCTGCCCGGGTATATAAATACCCGGGCATGGAGGGGGCCGGCCGGCCCCTCCAAAGAGGGCTGAACCCGCCTGGTTCAGCCCTCGGCCGGCCGGTTCACTGCATGGGGGCTGAACCGGAAGGTTCAGCCCCGTTGTTTGGCGCGCCTTTGCTCCTCCGTACGTAATGACGCCCCGTGAAACGTAGCGGGGGCGTAACATTCCCCTCCCCATCAAGAACCAACTTGTCCTCAAGGTGGTAGTCGGGGTAGAGCTCCTTGAAGTCGAAGAAGTCCACCCATGAATTATGTGCCGGAGTCAGGTTCTTCCATTTGACCAAGAGCTCGGGCCGGTATTCCGCGCCCCTTTTCTTCCACTTGAGCATCAAAATGTCTTCAGGAAGTGGCCGCAGCTCACCTGCCGAAGTGACCTCAGGTAACAAAGTGCTCGGCTGGACGTGCGGCCCTATCTTCCGCTTGAGCAAAGAGACATGGAAGGTAGGATGGATGCGCGAACCCTCCGGTAATGCCAGGGTATAAGCCACCGGTCCCACCCTGCTGACAATCTGAAAGGGACCGTAGTAGCGTGGGGACAGTTTCTGGTTGCCACGACGAGCAACGGACAACTGCCGGTACGGCTGGAGCTTGAGGAACACCTCGTCACCAACAGCGAACTCCCGCTCAGTGCGGTGCTTGTCCGCCTGGGCTTTCATGCGATCCTGGGCTAGACGGAGATTCTCCCGAAGTGTGACCAACATGCGATCACGATCCAGCAGAGCGCGATCCACCGCCGGAAGAGCGGTGCTCCCGAGCTCATAGCTGCCCAAAGTAGGAGGAGGCCGGCCATACACCACCTCAAATGGTGTCATCCTGCTGGCGGAGTGGTAGGCCGTGTTGTAACAGTATTCGGCCCAATGTAACCAGTCCGGCCAGCTCCGCGGCTCATCCATCACAAAGCAACGCAAATAAGTCTCGACCCCACGATTAAGCACCTCCGTCTGACCATCCGACTGCGGGTGGTTAGCCGTGCTGAAATGTAAGTGAGTGCCCTGCAGCCGGAATAGCTCCTTCCAGAACCCACTGACGAAGGTAGGATCCCGATCAGAGACAATGGCGCGGGGGAGGCCATGCAGGCGAACGATCTCTCTAGCAAAGAGGGCGGCCACAGACTCGCCGGTGTAGGGATGGCTGAGCGCCAGAAAATGGCCATATTTGGACAGCTTGTCCACCACCACAAGGATCACAGACTTCCCTTTAGACTTTGGCAGCCCATCAATGAAGTCCATGGACACCGTGTCCCAAATCTGCTGCGGAATCTCCAACGGTACAAGCAGCCCTGCCGGAGAAGAGGTCTCATATTTCTGCCGCTGGCAGATCTCACAGTGGCGAACGAACTGCTGAATGTCCCGGCGCATGCCTGTCCAAAACACGTTGGCTCGTGCCCTCTGAAGTGTCCGGAGCACCCCTGCATGCCCTCCTGTAGGCGAAGAATGGAACTCATGCATCAACACAGTCTTCCAAGCCGAATCGGCATGCACGACCACCCGCCCTCGATAGTAAAGTCGGCCATTACACAAGTGATAGCCAGCTGCGACGGTCTCTCCCCGCTATAAAGCCTCCACCAACGGACGCATCTTGTCTGATCGCCGGACCTCTTCCTGAATATCCTCCACGGAATCGACCAACGACCCCGAAATATGAGCGATAGCAGCCTCGGGAAGACGAGAGAGGGCATCGGCGACAACATTCTCTTTGCCACGGCGATACACAATCTCGTAGTCGTAACCGAGAAGCTTAGTCACCCACTTCTGCTGTAGCGGTGAGGAGACCCGTTGGTCCAGGAAATGCTTCAAGCTCTGGTGATCCGTCCGGATCTTAAAGTGTCGACCCAAGAGATATGGCCGTCAAACAGCCACGGCGTGAATAATTGCCAACATCTCCTTCTCGTAGGCCGAGAGGCCCAAAGTACGAGGGGCCAAGGCCTTGCTGTAAAAGGCGATCGGCCGTCCTGCCTGCATCAAAACCGCCCCGATGCCGACACCTGAGGCATCCGTCTCCAGAACGAACTCCTGTGTGAAATCCGGTAAAGCCAAGACTGGCGTAGTGGTCATGGCCCGTTTGAGGGCCTGAAATGCCTCCTCCGCCTCCTCACTCCAAGAAAAGGAGTCCTTCTGTAGTAGCTGTGTCAGTGGCCGAGCTATCTTGCCATAGTCCTGGACAAACCGCCGGTAATACCCCGTGAGCCCCAGAAAACCCCGCAAGGCGCGAACTGTAACCGGTCGTGGCCAAGACTCCATACTCTGAATCTTCCGTGGGTCGGCCTTGACGCCCTGACCGGAAACCAAGTGGCCCAAATACTCCACCTCCTCCTGACCGAAGGAGCACTTGGAACGGTTGGCATAAAGGTTGTGCTGATGTAGTCTGGCAAGGACCTGCTCCACGTGGCCCACGTGGTCCTCCCAGTTCGCGCTGTAGATGAGTATATCATCGAAGAAGATCAACACAAACACCCGCAGGAAATCTCTAAACATCTCGTTCATGTTGGCCTGGAAAGTAGAAGGTCCTCCGGTCAGCCCATTGGCCATAACCAAGAACTCATAGTGGCCGTCATGAGTCCGAAAAGCCGTCTTATGGATGTCCTCCTGTGCCATCAAGATCTGGTAATAGCCGGAGCGAAGATCCAGCTTGGTGAACCGCTGGGCCCCATGCAACTCGTCCAACAACTCTTCGATATGGGGAATCGGGAAGTTATCCTTGACCGTAACGCCGTTCAAGGCACGATAGTCCACACAGAAACGCCAGGACCCGTCCTTCTTGACCAGAATAATGGGAGCCGAGAAGGAGCTCGTACTTGGCCGAATGATGCCGGCCTCCAGCATCTCGCGGACACTGCGCTCGATCTCCGCCTTCTGAACGTGTGGGTAGCGGTACGGACGCACATTCGTGGGCTCAACACCCGCCTTGAGCGGAATGCGGTGATCACGGAACCTCGGCGGAGGCAGAGTGCGTGGTTCCTGAAAAACATCAGCATAATCTGTCAGAAGTAACTGTAACTGAACCGGTACCTCTGAAGGCGTCGGCTCGCCGGTCGGGACCTCCCGCAGGACGGCCATCATCTGACCACCCCCGCTCAACCGCTGCATGCTGCGAAGAGAAACCTCCTTAATAGGAGAGGACATGAGACCCTGCAAGCAAAACTGCCTATCGCCATGCACAAACTCCATCGTCATGTGCTCCCAGTCGAAAGTCACCCGCTGCAACTGGCGCAGCCACTGAACTCCCAGCACCATGTCTGAGCCCCGAATAGGCAACAGGTAGACGTCAGTCCGTCCCACATAGCCGTGTAGCCGCAGCTCCACGCCCTTTAGTACCCCTTCGCATCGAAGCTTGCTGCCATCCGCCACCATAACATGGAAGGCAGCCCCCTTGTCAACCACGTGCCCAACTCGTCGTGCCACGTCAGGGTGTATGAAATTGTGGGTGCTCCCACTGTCCACCAATATAGTAACCTTCTCTTGGGCGATCCGGCCCGCCAGCCGCATAGTAAGCGGGGGAGCGCAACCCTCAAGAGCATGAAGAAAAACCCCGAACTCCCCCTCGTCCAAGTCCACCTCCAACTCCGCATCGGGAGCCGGCTCATCGTCCCCATCCTGCTGTAACATGAAGACCTGTATCTTCTGGCATTTATGACGGGCACAAACTTCTCATCGCAATTAAAGCATAGCCCTTTCTCCTTCTGAGCCGCCAACTCACCCCACGATAACCGAGTCACGATCGGTTTGTTACCGGCGGTTTGCTCCCGTCGTGTTGTTGTGGCAGAAGCCGTAGTCGGCCTACTCATGGTGCGGCCTCGCTGTCTGTTGAACCGCTCCTCCTGTATGCGTGCCAAGGTAATGGCGTGGTTCAACGAACGAGGCATGAGAGCCTGCACCTCGTCACGAATGCGCTCCTTGAGCTCTGATATGAAACAGCTGTAGAGAGTCCTCTCCGACCACTGAACTCGGTTCGCCAACTTCTCGAACTCGGTGCGGTACTCCATCACTGACCCCTTCTGACGGAGCTTCTGAAGAAGGGCCTCGAAGTTCTCGTACTCCAGTGGCCCAAATCTGGCCGTAAAACCATCCACAAACTCTCCCCACGGCACGTAATCCCGTCCCCGCAGGACCCCCTGCGTCCACTGGTAAGCGTCGTCCTTCAAGTGGAAGGACGCCAACTGCACCCACTGCCCTTCCGGCACCTCATGATACTGAAAGAAGAGTTCTGCCTTTTGAATCCATTCCAACGCGTCGCCGCCCTCGAACTCCGGAAAGTACATGCGGGTTAATCCGGGAGTCAAGCGTTGTCCCCCGTGACCTCCTTCCCGTCTTGCAGGCTCACCTTGCTCAAATCCGCCGTAGCCTTGATGCGGAGCGTTCCCCCAAGGAAGAGGTTGCTGCTGTCCGGCCCACGCTTGGCCAAATCCGCCCATGCCCGGCGGCCCAAACCCACGGGGAGGAGGAAGAAGCCCCCCTCTTTGGTATCCCGCTGGGTCGGGAGGTCGCCGGAGCCCAGCCGGCTCCTCCCAGCCTCGACAAAGCCCAGCCGGCTCCGCCCAGCCCTGTCGGCCCTGTCCCCGGGTTGTTCCGGGGTCGGCGAACCCCGCCGCTGCTGCTCCTGGCGGAATCGGCCCCGCTGGCCCCCCAAAAACTGCTGCCGAGCCACCCCCTGCCATGCCATAGGCCGACGCACTCCCTTGCCAGCCCGTGCCAGGCGGAAACCCGCCGCCCCTTGCGCGGTCGTCGTCCGCTAGTCGCATAGGATCGGCCCCTTGCGCGATCGTCGCACGCCGCCGATCGTCTTCCGCGACCCGTGCGTCCGTAGCGTCCATATTGGCGCCCGATCCGGCCGAGCCCTCACTCGCCGATGCCTTCCCTTTCAGCAAGGCCTTCAATTCCTCCATCCGGGCGTCGATCCGTCCTTCCATGGCCGCCATAGAGTCGGTAAGGCCAACCACGTTCTCCTCTAGGGCTTCAATCCGTGAGGACTCTTCTTGATTGCGAGTGGTCACCATGTCGGAGAGATGAACTCCTCTGATACCAAATGTTAGGGCACAACTACTAGAGAGATTGAGAGAGGGAGAGATCTAGAGGAAGAGAGGGGAAATTAGGTCTAAAGAGGGAGAATACTAACAGTGAATAATCCTTGCATACCCCAAAAGGGGGGCTGCCCGGGTATATAAATACCCGGGCATGGAGGGGGCCGGCCGGCCCCTCCAAAGAGGGCTGAACCCGCCTGGTTCAGCCCTCGGCCGGCCGGTTCACTGCATGGGGGCTGAACCGGAAGGTTCAGCCCCGTTGTTTGGCGCGCCTTTGCTCCTCCGTACGTAATGACGCCCCGTGAAACGTAGCGGGGGCGTAACATTGTGTTTGTCCCAAGAGAGCCAATATCTTAGCCTAGTAGCTTTGTTTAATTCGATCCTCCATCTCTTGGAGACGTGTTGTCATCTCCGCGTCTACTTTAGCTCGAATTTTTTCTTCTAGATGTTGCATATTAGTACGTCCACGCTCTAAAGGTCTAGGTCCCGGCCCCATTCCAAGAATATAACCAGAACGATGTCCAAGTACTTTGGTGTAGGCTTCTTCAGGGGTCAGTTTATCTTCACCATTCTCTCTTATTTGGGCATCATGAAGTTCCAATAGTTTTTTATATATTGCCTCTGTTGTTTCATCTTGCCACATTATGTTTACCTTTGCGAGTTTTCTCCCACAGTCTTATGTAAATGGGTAATTCATCCTCTTCTTGTGGAGCTTCCCTCTACATTTAGAAAATAATAAGTGATGCAGCACGCCCAGCCCGCCCCGGCTGGTGGAGTCACACCAGCCATCGGAACACGTCAGGCACGCACCGCGAAAGGACTGCAGCCCAGACACCCCAACCCCTCTCCGCACCTATTCTCAGCGCGGCGGGTTGTTGAGGCTGGGGCTCGATCCCCAGACCTCCTTGATAAGCACCTTTCCTAACAGGCCTCATCAGCAACTGGCCTGCTAGGAAAGGTGCTTATCAAGGAGGTCTGGGGATCGAGCCCCAGCCTCAACAACCCGCCGCGCTGAGAATAGGTGCGGAGAGAGGTTGGGGTGCTGGGCTGCAGTCCTTTCGCGGTGCGTGCCTGACGTGTTCCGATGGCTGGTGTGACTCCACCAGCCGGGGCGGGCTGGGCGTGCTGCATCAATAAGACATTAAATTCCAAGTATAAAAAATACAGTTATATGTAATCAACATTATAAGTGTCACGAAAAAATATTTACCATTTCATATATTGTTCTCGCTGTAGACTTTGTACCTACATGAGATTTTATTTTTTGTTGACTCCTATTTTGCTTGTTTATCTCACTTATCCTCTATATCAATAAATACATAAGGAAAACAATGTATGAGTATAATGTACAACATTAATAAGATCACAAATAAACAGAACATGATGTACCAGATCTAGTTACATAAATTTAGATTAAAGAATATATTTCTTACCAATAAATTAAAAAAAATACATATCAATAAAGGTAATATTGAGGATTTGCTGCATAGAGTAACAAAAAAAATCGCAAAATTATTGAAGAATCGCATGAAAATGGATGTTCGCAATGGGCATATGTTTTAAAAATATGAAACATATCCGTTGAATTTTGCAAAATTAATTCATAACTAAAATTAATGAAACATATATTTCCAAAATTAATTGAACTTCATAACCAAAATTTAGATTAAAGAATATATTTCTTACCAATAAATTAAAAAAAATACATATCAATAAAGGTAATATTGAGGATTTGCTGCATTGAGTAACAAAAAAAATCGCAAAATTATTGAAGAATCGCATGAAAATGGATGTTCGCAATGGGCATATGTTTTAAAAATATGAAACATATCCGTTGAATTTTACAAAATTAATTCATAACTAAAATTAATGAAACATATATTTCCAAAATTAATTGAACTTCATAACCAAAATTAGAACCTTTAACATCAACTTTTTGCATCTAACATGTATGATGAAATGCATGAGTATATTTGAGCCTATGATCTTTCTACTGCTCTCATCAAGTCGGTGGATTTCAAAACAATTTGCTACATACATATAACTTCATTATTTGATGAAAAAAAAATCATACTGTCTTGTGTTTTTTTATTGTATATCATGCATGCATGTGTTCAATAACATGCATGTGTTCAGTATCATGAGTAAATTACTTACAAAACAGAAAGAATGTCTCTCCTAGCTAGCTATGAATGCACAAAAGACAAACTCTGTGGTAGGTGAGCTGTTCATGAAGAAACATGCATATGACTGATATATGATTCTGTGACAAATTAATGTTTTTTGCATATCTGTTGAATTAATTTGATTCTGAGTGGCTAATATATAACTCTTTCTAATCAACTGAGATTGCATTTTCGATTTATTTCTATAGTTAGAACTTCTCTATCATATCTTTATGTATGTCTTTAATTTATATTTATTCATTTTTAGTCATTGTGTTTACAAATTTCACGATTTTATTTTACTAGTTTATCTTCATGTTGTCGCTACTATGCATTGAAGTATGACAAAATAAAATCTTTCCCTGTTTGTCAAAAATCAACTATTGAATGATACCGCAAAATGAGAGCTCGAACCTAAAAGAACTAGCAATGGGAAAATGTGAAGACATAAAACTTTAAACAGACTTAAAGGAAGTCAAATTAATGGATTAACATAGAAAATGAGAAATTGTACATCCCTACACGCACGTAAAAATTAAAGGCGCATAAAACGAACCAAAATAAATGTTTTCACATAGAAAGTACAACACTACGCATTAATAAACACAACATTAATGAAGAAACAAAAAAGTAATGGATTACAATCAGTTAGACTAATCAAATCAGTTGTTTTTTTCAATATAAAGATTGATTTTTTTAGCTTCTATGTACAATTTCAGCATTTCAAGACATTCTTGTACCTGAAAAATCATTCAACTTGTTAAGACCTGCATTCAATCAGAGAGTTGGATACATTCAAGGAACTGTGATTAGAGAGGGAATAAGCATTTCAAACAAAGGTGAAATTTCTGGGATGAACACAAGTAAAAATAAATGCAGAATAGAGTGCGATGAACATATTCGCAAGCACAGAAGTTAGATTACCTGAAATTTCTGGGATGGACAAAATCAAAGGTGAACAATGTCGGGCAGGGAGGAGGTTGAATCAGAGGTGGAGTCCAAGCCTGAAGTTAAGGAGAAAAAACAAAGTTATTATAACAATTAACCACCTCTACAGAAGAAGAAAAACAACGAGGCGAGAACTTCGTACGGGCTAGGGCATCAGGATGGAGAGATACCTGGGCGATGGAATCAGTGGGGACAACAATGGTGTAGCAACCCTGAAAGGAAACAGGTCGAAGTGAGGCGTTAGGGCAGCGAAAGAAAATCCTCTGCGTTACGTCTTCGAACTGAGGTTGGGCGTCGATGGGGGAAGCAGCAAGATGGAGAAGGTTGGGATCGAAAATCCTCTGCCTCGCGTCTTCGATCTGAGGTTGGGCGTCGATGGTTGGAGCGACAAGATGGAGAAGGTTGGGATCGAAAATCCTCTGCGTCGCGTCTTCGAACTGATGTTGGGCGTCGAAGGGGGGAGCTGCATGATGGAGAAGGTTGGGATCGTGGTTCTAATGGAATCGGCCGGCGGTTTCGTGGGGTTTGTATGAGTAAGAAAAAAAAAGCAAAGAAATATATTAATAAAATAGGAAATAATATATTTGATAAAAAACTTTATAACTCTTATAGGAAGATGTTTTAATTTTAGAGGGAATATTTTTGTCTTAGAGGGAAGATTCAATCTCATGAATAGTGACTAAATATTTTGGTCACTGGTTTAATATTTAGTGACGAAGATATTGTTTGGTCACTAATAAGTAATATTGTGTCAAAATTTTATTTAATCACTATTTTTAATATTTTTAGTGACTAAAAATTAAATATGGTCACAAATTAATTATTTAGTGACGAAATATAAAATTCGTCACAAACAACATATCATTAGTGACCAAAATAAAATCGTCACCAAATTTTCATCACTAAAGGCATGTTTTCTTGTAGTGATTGTATCATATGATGCAAGGGAGTCTAGATCGATACTTGCCTAACACCGCCTATAACTGGAAAACATGCTCCGCTCCCAAGGCAATCTGTAAGGCTATGATGCCGATTTGTCATGAGGTGTCAGGTTTGTCAGTGCGAGTTGGGCACTCGTGTTCAAATCTTTGATTATATTTTTGCGAAGAAATTCGTCTGATCATCAGTGGTTGTGGCGTAAGCGGACTATGGACCTTGTTTGGGGAGGTTGGTGCATGTGAACTCTCGGGTGTCAGAGCATATCAGGTATGGTGGATGTTAGCCGAAAAAGCATTCTTATTTTATGATAGGGAAACCCTCTATTTATAATAGAGGGGGTATACAATAATACTGACACTTCCCCTCAAGTTGGGTAAGCTATACAATTCATACCCAACTTATTAATTAAGCGACAAAAACTACTTTCACGTAAGCCTGTTGTATGAATGTTGGCAGTTGTCCTTCCGTTGGAATGAACGTAATGCAGATGAGCCCTTTCACAATACTCTCTTTGATAAAGTGTCTATCTACTTCGACATGCTTTGTGCAGTTGTGCTGGACAGAATTGTGAGCGATATTGATAGCTGACTTGTTGTCACAATATAAGCTTATCAATTTGTCTTCAAGAACTCTGATCTGTAACAGGAATGTGTGAAGCAACATTCCTTCGCATATTCCATTAGCCATAACTTTGAACTCGGCCTCTGCACTGGATCGAGCCACCACATGTTTCTTGCTTCTCCACGTAACAAGGTTACCCCCAACAAATGAGCAGTACCGTGAAGTAGATCTTCTATCATCAACTGATCCAACCCAGTCAGCATTAGTATAGACCTCAATCTTCAACTTGTCATACGAGTGAATAAGATATCCCTTCTTGGCGACATCTTGAGAGAGCGCATGATTCTATATACAACATCCAAGTGTTTAGTTCTTGGTGAGTGCATATGATGACTGACCAGTCCCACAACATATGAACATCTGGATGAGTATGAGATAGATAGATCAACTGTCCAACAAGTCTCTGGTAGCCAGCTATATCTTTTATAAGCTCTCCATCATCTTTTCCAAGCCTATGATTGGCTTCAATCGGCATAGTGACAGGTTTGCACCCAGTCATACTTGATTGTTCTAATAGATCTAATACATACTTTCACTGCGAAATAAATATGCCATGCCTTGACCTTGCCACCTTGCAACCTCAATGCCTAGGAAATATTTTAGTTTTTCTAGATCTTTTACCTCAAACTCTTTTGCTAGCTTCTCTTTGAGGATAATAGTCTCTTCAATATCATCGCCAGTCATCGCAATATCATCCATATACATGTTAGGAGCTGTTAACTTTTCTTGCCTTCGTCTGATAAATATAGTGTGATCAACATGACTCTGAGTATACTCAAAAGAGATCATCACCTTATGGAATCTACGAAACCATGCTCTCAGAGATTGTTTTAATTCACATAATGTCTTGTTCACTTTGCATACTTTTCCTTCAGAACCACTTGGTACAAATTTAGGAGGTATAGACATATAAACCTCCTATTCCAGTTCACCATGGAAGAACGTGTTTCTTACATCCAACTGTTGGAGGTTCCACTCTTTACATGCAGCACATGATAATAAAACCAGCACCGAGTTTATCTTAGCCATAAGGGCAAATGTCTCTTGATAATCAATCCCATGAGATTGAGTATATCCTTTTGCCCACCCACGCCTGCCCTCTCAAAAATCTGTGTATTGCTTGGCTCTAAATATGATGGTTCGGACTTCGGTGATTTGGATCCGCTGACACTCTCTGACGACCCCTATGGACCTCGACCTCAAGGACAAGGTCATTTTTTGGGTGGGACGTGTTGATACGATGATGGCCGTCATGCGCCTCTGTTAGTCTGTGTAGCCCGTGAGTTTTATTGTACTTTGTATTTCCCCACTCCTCTATATATATGAGTGGTAGTGTCTCCTTGTTCATTATCTTTTGAGATCTAGTTTAATGTCGGCTCTCCTAAGTGAGAGAGACTTTTAGAGGGAACCAACCCTCAGAAGTTCGGGCCGAGCTTGTCTCGACAATTGTATCCCTTTTGTTTAAGCATATAATTTGAGTTCTTGATAGCGTGAGTCTATCAGTCACTCTTGTTCTCGCTACGCTGTGCCAACATGAGTGACTATTCCGCCTCTTTGCCTAGTGTCTTGATGCCACATATGAGTGATCCTAATAGGACTCATAACCACACTGGCTTATTGAAGTTCACTACAGATGCAACCTGCGTCACATCTTTGCATTATTTATTTATTTTTACTCGCACTTGCATCACATATATTTATTTTAACGCACATTTATTTTGTATCCCGCGTGTACTTGTTTGTTTTATATCGTGCACATCATCTGCGCTCGTTGTGACGACTTATTGAGATGATCATCTAGTAAGTCTTCGATTTAAAAGATCCGTTAAATTTGGTATGATATTAATTAATGTAAGCACTCAAAACAATCTATTAAAAATTAAGCATATTTAAATTTAGATAATATTGAAATTAAAATTACGTTTTATTTTTGGAATTAATTTATGATGGATATTAATAAGAGAAGAAATCCTTTGAAATCCCTATATTTGATCCTTGAAATCTTCTACTTTAAAAATCATTTCCTTTTATTTAAATACCTAAATAATATTGTCTATTAAAAGGCCGGCCCCCCTCATAGCTGAGCAACCTGGAAATAATTCGAAAAACAGAGATCTTGTTCTCTATTTTTTGGAACTCCAACCCGACACCCTAGCGCCGCTCCCATCCGACGACTTCTCCTCGTAGCTCCTCGCCGTTGCCGCCACCAACCACCTAGAACTCCAACGACCCCTTCCGCGAGTCTCCTCCAGCACTTCCATCTCTCCTATGTGACTACGTCTGAATCGAGAGTCGATGTCCCACTTTCTTCCGCCAACATGACTTCCTCCTTCGCCATTAGGCCTCCAGAACACTCTATCGTCTAGTTCCGACCAACTCCGCCCAGGTCCGAACCCCCTCTTATGATTCCCGACGCCCTACTGTCACCAACGCCCTTCCTTCAGTGTTCAGAGTTCCAAGTGTCATGATATCCATTCCTGCAGTGGAACAAAGGAGAGGTATCGATGTTGTGCTTGAGCGTATGATATACCTCTCCCTCTTTCTTGTTCCTATTTTGTTAAGGTCTAATTAAATGCTTATGTTTTAATGATCACCTAATTCAGAGCTTGTATCTCATTAGTATCTATTTGTCGTTAATTTGGAAGAACCTATTGTCGTCTTTTTACATTTGCTTGTGGATGAATAATTTCATAGTGTTAATATGATCAATTGCTAGGTCCTTGCGTGAGTATTACGATCCCTAGGTCAAATGTCGCGTGTTATTGTTCGTGAAAGTCCCGTTTGCGGCACAGTTTGAAATAGAACCCAGATTTATTAATTAAAATCAAATCTTATTTCTCGGGTCACATTAGTTTGGTATCAGAGCCTCATTAATTCACTTATTACGTGAATTAGTCGATCCTTTGTTACAACAACACTCAAGCTTTATCCCACCATAGTGGGGTCGCCTATATGGATCCTTTGTCGCCATTGCACCCTATCTTTAATCATAGTCTCATTAATGCCTAAGTACATCATATCTTTCCTTATAGTTTCATTCCAAGTCTTTTTGGTCTACTCCTCCCCCGTTTAACATGTCTAGTGACTAAACTCTCACAACGCCTAACAGGTGCCTCTAATGGTCTCCTATGTACATGTCCAAACCATCTTTAACGAGCTTCTCACATCTTCTCTACAATTGGCGCCACTCCTATTTTATCCCTGATATATTTATTCCTAATTTTATCCAGTCTTGTGTGACCACACATCCACCTAAGAATTCTCATCTCCGCGACTCTCATTTTTTGCTCATGTACACCACTCACTGCGCAACACTCGGAACCTTAGAGCATTGCTGGCCTAATTGCAGTACGGTAAAACTTGCCTTTGAGTTTTAATGGTACTTTACGATTACATAAGATCCCAGGCGTGCCTCTCCACTTCAACCAACCTACTTGAATTCTATGTATCACATCTTTATCTACACCTCCATCTTTTTGAATTATCGATCCTAGATATTTTAAGCACTCACTGCGGGAAATATCTTGGTCACCCAATTTAATGACAGAGTCATCCGACCTTCTTGCACTACTAAATTTAAGCTCTATATACTCCGTCTTTGTTCTGCTCAACCTAAAGCCCTTCTTTTTTAAAGTGTCTCGCCAAGATTTAAGTTTCACGTTTACACCCTCGCGCACCTCATCGACCAAAACAATATCATCTGCAAATAATAAACACCAAGGTATTGCTTGTTGGATATGTCCGGTGAGCTCATCTAAGATAAGAGTAAAGCCAACATTGATTGGGAATTCCTGTGTTAATCCTCCAGATGTTCTCACCCTGGGCACTGAATTTGTATACATATCTTTGATTACGTCAATGTATGATACATTTACACCTTTCTTTTCTAAGACTCTCCACAAGACCTCTCTTGGAACCTTATCATAGGCCTTCTCCAAATCGATAAAAAACATATGCAAATTTGTTTGTCTTTCCCGACAGTTGTCAATGAGTCTCCTTAAGAGATGTACAGTTTCCGTGGTTAACCTCCCTGGCTTGAATCCAAATTGATTCTCTGAGATGCTAGTATCTCATCTTACTTTTCTCTCTATTACCCGTTCTCATAGTTTCATAGTATGACTCATTAATTTAATTCACCTGTAATTGACACAATTTTGTATATCTCCTTTGTTCTTATACAAATGTACCAAAATACTCTCTCTATTGTCTGACATCCTCTTTGTCTTCAGTATCTTATTGAAGAAACTTGTAAGCCATAAAATTTCTTCTCTCCCTAAGCATTTCCATACTTCAATGGGTATATCGTCTGACCTAACCGCTTTTCCATTTTTCATCTTCTTCAGAGCGTCATTTATCTCTGATGTTTGAATTTTACGATAACAAGTTATGTTCTTATACTCCTCCGATTTACTTAACTCTTCCAAGTTCAGTTCATTGTCTTTTCCTTCATTGTATAGTTAATAAAAATATCTTTTCTATTGCTCCTTAATAACCACATCATCCATCAAAACCGTATCTGTTTTATCTTTTATGCATTTAACTTGACTTAAATCTCTTGTCTTCCTCTCTCTAGCTCGAGCAATTTTATATATATCACACTCTCCATCTTTGGTATCTAGTCGTTTTTAAAATTCTTCATAAGCTTCTTTCTTGGCGACTTTATACTTTGTCAAGTTTTCATCATTCCTACAAATATATAATGTTTTGTAGCGGACCCTCTTCGCCCTCACTTTGTCTTGCGCTTCCTCTTTCCACCACCAAAATTCTTTATGTGGGGTCGCACGATCTTTTGCCTCTCCAAGTACGTTCTTTTCACTTATCCTTAAATAGTCGTTTCTTTATTACAACAACAACAACACTCAAGCCTTTATCCCACCATAGTGGGGTCGGCTATATGGATCCTTTGTCGCCATTGCGCCCTATCCTTAATCATAGCCTCATTAATACCTAAGTGCATCATATCTTTCCTTATAGTTTCATTCCAAGTCTTTTTTGGTCTACCCCTCCCCCGTTTAACATGTCTAGTGACTAAACTCTCACAATGCCTAGCAGATGCCTCTAATGGTCTCCTATGTACACGTCTGAACCATCTTAAACGAGCTTCTCGCATCTTCTCTACAATTGACGCCACTCCTGTCTTATCCTTGATACATTCATTCCTAATTTTATCCACAACAACAACAACAACAACAACAGAACCCATATAGTCCCCAATCATTGGGGGTATGGGCGGGGGAAGATTGGAAACAGACCTAACCTTTGGCCCTATGCCCAAAGTGGCTTCTCTCAGAGGAGAAAGACCGAACCTTTGACAATAGATGCACAAAGTGGCTGCTCACAGATTACCACTGAAATAGTGGCCCCCTATACCGTCAAGTTTGCTGCGGAATCATGCCCTCAAATCAAAGCCAAAGACATCAGAGAGGGCAGACTCAAGAATCCATTTTGATTTATGTGCACATAACCATGCTTCCTTCATTCAGCATCCAGAGCATTGGTCTTGCACAAACATTCCTAATTTTATCCGGTCTAAAAAAAAAAAAAAATTAATCTAAAAAAAATTATTTGCTTTTAAGAGTTTATCGTTATTTTAAAAGAAAAAGAAATTTTGTTTTTGGTTAATTCTCTTTGAGTTTATGTTTAAAATGGCGCAACCTCGATCGGTCCTAATGACGAGAGTGATCTCATGAAGGAGATCGCTTGTGCGACCTGCTGGGCCGCACTGCCCCGACCCCTGAGATCATTGGGCGACATTAAAGGCACCTTCCCGCGAGAAGGCGACTTGCGGAGGGTCCCTCCTGGTGAAGCTGCCGCATCTGAAGCCCGGGGATAGGTGCATTAGGTACGACTATTTTAACAGTCCTATGATGGGGAAGACTAGTAGGAGGCGGTGACAATGCCACCAGCTCGGATGGAACCAGCTCGGCAGACAATTTACTCCCCGGGGTCGTAGTAGTCACTGATATCGTGCCTAGTGAAGGATCTGGATACTCTTCGGACAGCTGGCTGGCCCCAACAAAGGGGTCTAGCAAGGAAGATTCGGGGGCGAGGTTTCGCTGAGGAGACATCTCTCGTCATCTTTCAACGACGGTGTTTCGCCCGCTCCATCGGTTCGAGGTAGAGATTTGCCTGATGGCATAATCTCCGTCCGAGGTCCGTCAGACGGCATGACCTCAGGCGTTTTGGCAGGAACACAAGCTGCAAGTAGTAGTTGAGTTAGAAAGGACAATGAGTTGGAATCACAGATCGCCGAAAAGCATCTACTTGGCGAGATGACTGCAGTATTGCCGACTAGAGGGGGCGAGACATTGTAGTTCCCAACAAAAATGTCATTATAAGACCCAAAACCAGAGGGATCCACGCCCTGGCAAAGTAACGACTAAATTAATGGCGACGTCAATTTGCAACATGTAAAAAGAATGAATCATTAATCACCTTGCCATCACGAACCGAGGTGGTCGTTTGAGGCTGCTCCGAGGTTATGTTCAGGAGCTCGCCTCCCTCAATAGGAACTTCGGCTCCGTCGCGAGGCAGCTCGACCGAAGGCGAGGTGGAAGCCCTCTTCCGCTTTCTATTTTCCCGCCTCTGCCTTTTCTTTTCGCGCTTCTCGACCTTATGATAAGAGCCATCTCGAAGAAAGGAAGCGAAGTCCGCGACTTTCGCAGCTATCTCTAACTTGGAATCCATTTTGTCAGCTCGCAGTCTAGGTGAAACCTGTGGGGACCCCAGTCTTGTATTTATAGACGAGGGAAACTAGCGGCCTGACAGCTTGCCGAATAAGGGTTGGACAATTCTTTCCGAGCTCTGAGCGAGCTCGCAAAGATTGAGATTATGTACAGTCCGTATTCGCTGAGGGTAGGCCCAACCTCTTTGTGGGTCTTCAACATCAAGAAGTTGACCTTTGACCAAGGGGAATAACACCGTCCAAGATATACGGAAAGCATCCAGACGACAAGACAATCAGTTCGCCCATAGGCGAGATCTCTCTTGAGGTCACCCATAGGCGAGACCTCGCGTAAGATCGCCCATAGGCGAGGTCCCTTCTAAGGTCACCCATGGGTGAGCTCCCTCCTGAGAGCGCGCATAACCGAGGCCTCAGGAAACTCACTAATCAACTAGCACTGTCAGTGCCAGACTCGCGAGGTCATGTCAAGCAACCCCAATCACCTCACCAAAGCCCTACAGAATGACAGATCCAGTATTTTGCAATGGCAGATATTTGCAAACCACAACCCCCCCGGATAAATAAGGCCCCAGTGTACACAGGAAAGGCACGCTGGACCCCCTCCCTAAGGTTCCTCATTTACTGAGCTTGTACTTTCCTTGTGCCTAGCGCAATCTTGGTTTAGGAGGCGAAGTTTCTATATACTTCCGAGTGTGTGGCGGAACCTCCTCGCTGCAGCCTATGAGTCTTGTTTATAGGCAGTCCAACCTTCAACTCTCGTGATTCGTCTCTCTTGTCATTAGGTTTGTGGCGTTAAACCTCAAAGTCAGTAACCTCAGGCTACCCTTTTGGTCCGAACTTTGAGAACCGGTTTCTTGGTTCTAACAATATGTCATGGACCTATTAAAGGAACTGGAATACTCGGTTGTGCCCCAATAAATACTCCAATGGAAGAGAATTATATGATTGATGAAGACAGTGACCTTGATCAGATAGATACATCGAGCAATCAGAGATTGGTCAAAAGACTCGTATACCTATCCCACACACGTTCTGACATTATATTGCAATTGGTATTTTGATTATATGCACGCTCTCAGAGTTAGACATCAAGAGGCTGCACATCGTGTACTGAGATACTCGAAGAAGGCACTTGGTCGAGGAATCCCGTTCTCTAAGAAAAATCACTTAACGATCAAAGTCTTCATGGATGCAGATTAGGATGGAAATTGTCATGACAGGAAGTCCACTACGGGGTATTGTACTTTTGTTTGGGGGAGTTTGGTAACCTGGTGAAGCAAAAAAAAATGTAGTAGCCAGATCAAGCGCTAAGGTTGAGTACAAGGCGATATCCCAAGGATTTTGTGAATGACTATGATTGCAATCTATGTTATAGGATATGGGATTCCGGGAGCACATCCCTCTCTCCTTATACTGTGATAATAAGACTGTCATTAATATAACTCAACCTAGTACGACATGATATGACCAAGCATGTTGAAGTAGATCGCCACTTCATCACAGACCACTTGGACAAAGGGACTGTGGTCACTCGATTTGTTCATTTCAAAGACCAACTGACTGACGTCTTCACCGAAGGTCTGGGGTGCGATATGTTCATTGTTGATATACATAAGCTAGAGATGATTCACATCTTTCGTCCTATTTGAGGGGAGAGTTGTCGTTATGTGATATTATCAAGTCGTAATTTTATGTCATATGTGTAATACCCGATAAGGTAATTTGGTCATATGTGCTCCTTCCAGTCATGTATATGTATGAGCAATGTCTTGCATTTTGGAATATGAAATCATAATTTGTTTCCACTGATCTTTGTTCTCTCATGTCCACGTCCAACATTATTTTATCAACCCTGTCCGGCTTCCTTTGATCCCTCCTGCATCGCCTAGTTCCTACTCCACGCTGATTTGTCACCTACGATGTCGATACTGCTATCTCTTTCCAATGCCGTCAGTTGTCAGTAACGTTGTGAACTAGGGCTCCTTCAACGACGACCGATCCCGCGCCCGTAACTTTTCCATCTCCCATTAACTCCACTTTCCCTTTCGTCCATAGCTACCGCCGAAACCTCTTCCAGCTTCACTGCTCCGACAAGCTCGCCTAGCAGCCACGATCCTCCGAGCATCATCACCGACCCACGCCTGCTTCCAGCCGCCTTAACCTCCACAACCACGATCTTTTGCGCCATTCCCACTTCTAAGCCACTTTTTTGTTGTCTCCTCCTATGCCCAAGACATGCCAAACGATGGACAACCACATGGATTCCCCCGAGCTCGCCCTCACAATCATCAATTCTCGCCTTGATGCCCAAGATAAGCAATTCACGTCGATTTTGACATTACTCGACGCCATGCAACCAAGTTAACCATTAGTTCCAATGTTGCTTCCGGTCTCAGATCCCCATGCGAGTTGTTCCCCGGGAAACCGGCTCCGATGAGACCGCTTCCTTCAATCCACCACCGCATCGATGACCCCACATTCAACGACACTGACCTATTGGGTTGGATTGTCGGCGCCATGCAGTACTTTAACATTCACGAGACTACACAGGCACAAAAGGTCTCCCCGACCCTCATTGGCATGGGAGGGTCCGTTGACTCTACCAGTCCTCTCCAGGCCTCACTTGGGGGGCTCTCACAGAGACACTTATTCATCGCCACTCTAGCAACGCGATCGAACACCTGGGTGGGGTCCTCCAGATTGGCTCCATCAACTCCTACATGGATGAATTTATCCATGCCCTCCATCCATCCACCATCAACCATCAACCATCAACCAAGCCCTAGACCTCTCCCTCTTTGTGGATGCAGAATTCATACTCACTCTACCTACGCTCCTTCCAAGACCTTTATCAACTATACTTTCTCCCTAATCTTAAACTGCAGACACCACCACCACCTCTACCTCCCCCACCCACCATTCTTCCATGCAACGACTGGCCCATCCCCACTCACTGCCTCTCCAATCAATAGTACCATGACTTGAAGTGTTAGGGATTGGGCTTCCATTGCAAGCAATCCCACTCTCCTACCCACAAGTGCATTGTCAAGGAGTTCCGCGTCATCATCAACGACAATTTGGAGAACATCGACATTGCCGATTTCTTGTCACTTGTAATCGAGGAGGCACTATCAGTCAAAGCTCCAAGCACATCAGTAGGGGCTAACCTGCATGTGTACTACTACACACATTGCGGAGATTCGACCTTGGGGAGGTCAATTTTTGAACGAAATGTATTGTCACGTGCACACGATGATCAGAGACCAATTTATTTTGTATTGTCATTAATTATTTTTTTTACAATTGAAGGGTAGTATGCTAAATTGGGAGTCTCTCTCTATATAAGGAGGGGGCTCATTTGTTCATTTGAGAGGGGACTTCAAAGAGGAAACCTCCTGGAGTAGGGCACGAGTATTCCTCGTGATTTGTATATGTTTTTTTTATTCCGAGTACAACTATTTTCTACTGGTAACATTGAATTGTTATGTCCATGCGGCGACGACGGCACAGATCAATTGATTTTGTATTGTCACTAAGTATTTTTTAATAATTGAAAGGCAGTATTACATTGTAAGGGAGTCACTCTCTATATAATGTGGGTTTTGTAAGAGTTAGGTTATTTTTGATGATTAGATTTTGAGATCTCTCATTTGAGAGGTGACTTCAAGGAGGAACTGGCCTCCTCGAGTAGGACATGAGTATCCATCGTGATTTGTATCCCTTTATTGTTTTTCCGTGTAAAACTATTTTCTAATTGGTAATATTGAAATAAACTAGTCCGTGTCATTGTTGCCGTGTGTGTTACCTTGAAATAACTAGTCCGTGTCGTCGTCGCCATGTGTTTAACAATATCTCATCTAAAACATCACTTCATAAAACTTATTCATCTAATCATACATAGGCATCCTCTTATCTTCCAACCGACCTGAGAGCCTAGATGAGGTTATTATCCTCCATGAATTAATTAAAATCCATGTCTCCTACAACAAACATCATCATGTTAATCAATTCATCAAATCAAGGAAGCAACCATCCTTCAAATATTTATCATATTGTTTGACAATTCTAGCTTCTTTATTCATCAAAATCTGTTAGAATCATCACTTCTGTGTATGTTATTTTTTGTCTCTTTTGAAAATTTAGCAAGGGAAGGTACTTCTTGATTTTTCCTTTATTAATAGCTTGTTAATTTGTGATGTGATGTGCTTGTGATATTCTTGGACAAATTAAATAATTTTAAAATTATAGGTTACTATTAAACTCTAAACAGGTCTATTACATACCCCATCCTCTTTCCGTTTTAGCTATTTTTTCCTTTCGTTTCTTCCATTGAACTTGTTTAATCTAGGCATGCTAACTCTAGTCTGTGATTATTTTTTTTATGAGTTGACTGCAATTAACCGACAGGGTTGCTACCAAATATATGATATAATTGTTTTATGCTTTATAGTTGGAGTATTTGGGATGGGATGGGACTAGAACAATGGTTAACTTGGATATTCAAGTAAAATAACTTCTGTCCCTCCCAACATTGGTGGCAGCTTCATGTACTTGTGTTCACCTTTTATTAGTTATGAATTTCTTGTAAACTAATTTTTTCTAATAATGTCACTTTGAATATACTTTCTTGCATAATTTTGCAGACAAGATGATAAGGATATGCATAGTGAGTCATCTCTTTTAGATGCCATGGAAAAGTTGATGCCAAAATCTTCTGAAAAGGCAGCCCTTTCGGATTGGAACACGGGATTCCATATATTTCTGGTAAATTACCTCTCCTTGTGTTCATATTTCATGAGATCCTCTCAAACATTGTGATCTTCAGTTTTATTGTATAAACTCAGCCGATCGACGTATTCTTGTATTTCATCTATCTACTGTCTTTGATTCATACTTATTGTTGGAAGAAATAAAAGGGAAATAGAAGTTGTAATATTCATCCTCAAAGGGGTTTTTTATAGGATTACAATCAGACTCATAAACACCGACACAAGATGTGGGACAAAACCCCCACACTCCTAAAGACTCTAATAAATCGACTAATAATTTCAACACTCCCCCTCAAGCTGAAGGGGGAACCTTCAGCTTGGACATATCAAATAACGACAATGGGGGTAGGTGATGCGGGACAAAACAATAGACGAGCCACCGGGGGAAAATCCAAACCGGGGAATCAAGCCGGGGACATAGCCACACACGACGCTGACCCACACACGACGCAGGTCCCACACACGACGTGGACTCGCAAGAAAGAAATCAACAGACGGGTTACCGGGGATACTCCCACACGATACACTCCGTTGGATAGAAAGGTCAACCAACATCACCTACACACACATGTGAAAGAGAATGAAAGATGTGGAGCACACCATCAAACGGGCAACCGGGGATAATCCGCACAACGGGCGGTCCCACACGACACAGTCCCACACGACACGGTCCCACACGACACAACCCGCTGAGATAATAACAACCAACACAATCGTGTCCCAACACACGACCAAATGAAAGAAAATATGGGGAGATACATGACATAAGCTTGGAGGCCGTGTGGAACGAAGGCGAAAAATCGGGAGAGATCATCCGAGTCGCCATCATCCCAAACACTCCCCCTCACGTGAAACTCACGTGCATATAGGCAGAACAAGACCTAAACAAACATTAGGACAACAAACAATTAAAAAAAAGCACACATCATCCATGGCGAAAAATCAGCACCCCGTAAGGGGCGGCAGCGACTGGAAGCGAGAGAACCCCGAGGGGCAGCAACAGGAGTTGACGGAAGTACCACAAGATCATAGGAGATCAGCTACATGGTCGGTAAAATAGGCGCAAGACGCCGAGTTGGTTCCGTCGGAAGAAAGCCGCATCAGGCACAGCAGCGGGAAGGAAGCCGCCGACCGTCGGAAGACGCAACAGCAAGCAGGATGTGCGCAGAAATGCGGGAGGATGTCGACAGGAAGAGAAGACCTGGTCGGGACCCCAGACTAGATCGATCGACGATGGAAGAGCGATGAAGACCAGCAGAGCATCATGCGCAAGGAGGCGGACTGGAGCAGCATCAAGCACAGTCGACGGGATCTGCGATAGGAAAGCGACCCAATCGTCGAAGTCGATGGGAGAAATAGACGGGAGAAGCTCCTGCGGAAACAATAGCCGGGATCGGGTATCGTCGACGGACACAAGAGCCGCTCCCGTCTACAGATCTAGGAGCCGATCCGATCGACGGGAGCGGGAGCAGAAAGCCACGATGGAACCGCCGGCTGGATCTGTCGACAAAACCAAAAAACGGGAGGCGGAGCAGCCCGAGAGAAACGGACCGGCTCACGGGAATGAAATTTGGTTTTCGGAGCAAGGAATTTTTTAACCTCGCTCTGATACCATGTTGGAAGAAATAAAAGGGAAATAGAAGTTGTAATATTCATCCTCAAAGGGGCTTTTTATAGGATTACAATCAGACTCATAAACACCGACACAAGATGTGGGACAAAACCCCCACACTCCTAAAGACTCTAATAAACCGACATTGACTCGACATATTAATTTAAAACAATAATTCCAACACTTATTAACATGATAAATATGTGCAAGATGTTGAGGGTCGATGGCTTTATCTTTTTCCACAATATGCACTTGTCATATCTAGTAACTTCAGTAAATTATCATTATGGGTATTCTTGCAATCGTCCAATTGTTGGGACTTATTCACAAAATTTCATTCATGTAATTTTATTTAAAGAGCCCTGGAGCTATTGTTGAGACGTTAGTCCAATATCTACCATGTTTGATGAATAACAAACATTGGCATGTCTAGTAGATTGTTTAATGTTTCATGTTGTGCAGGAAATATGTTAGAAGAGCTCAAAGGGCAATGCTCTAGTCTATCGGAATGATGATATTCTCAAACATGATGACGTTTGGTTCACCCGGGCATATCTATATGTCGATAACTCTGGGATACTCCTAAACAACCAAACCTGCAGGCTGCAGGTACTAACATGTCGATATCTTGGTGTTGCCATGGTTTTAGCCAAGCTGTGGATATCGGCATGGGGATACATTGTATCGATATGGTGATTTGGCGAACAATGCCTTGTGAGAAAAGATAGAGGGTACCAGCATGACGATATTATGCATCAACATGGAGGAAACCTTACTGATGCAATCAGAATGATGATACAAGCTGTATTGATAAGTAAATATGGTTGATGCTGTTGAAGCCAACCAAACCATGGGTATGAAGCCGAGATGATATTCCTTTCATCACGGCGTTAGAATGAGTGGGAGAAATAGACATGATGTTAGCCATATCCGCATATTGATTGATTTGAAGCATGCAGAGTCAAAGTTATCGACCTGTTTCTATCTGCCTAAAGAACCTGACCTTATCGACATGCTGGCATGCTGATAGGCTGTATCGGTATGCTGATATGGACGAAAAGTTTCCCGTGTCTATAAATACCCACGTTCGTTTAGAGCAGTTACTCCTTTCAAATACTTGAGCTGCCAGAAGGGTTTTAGTGTGCGAAAAGCAACTTCCTTGGCTAGAAGAAGAAGAGTGCATAAGCGTTTACTGGAATTTCTCTCTCTGTCATTTAAGCTAGCTTTTCATCCTAAGGAGAAGTTGAGGAAGGAAACTCAAACCCCCGACAAAATTTGCCTCGAGGACCCTTCCACTCGAACGATCATTCACAAGGGGTCTATCTTAGGGGAGTTTCCTTTGTATTCTCTATTCAATACTTTTCCCTCTATTTTTAAACTCTATTGTTATGTGTAATTCGTCCTGCGCTTGAACAACTAGATTTAGTTAGAATTTAGGGTGGTGAAATTGCCTTGTTATTAGGCGACTAGATTTTGATGCCAGGGAAGGAAATTGCCTTGTGTGGTGATTAGACCTTATGGATTGGGAATGAAATCTTCTTGTGTGGTTACTAGTCTAAGTGACTAGAGTAGATCGGCATCCTCCGTACCAAGTTCTCTATCGTTGTGGCCACTGTCCTTTGACAATTTTTAATTTATTTGTTTTTTATGTTTCGTGTTTGTTGTTTTCTTCCGTTTTTTTTTTCTGTTATTGTGTGTGCATTTTATTTCACTAATCTCATACAAGATACAACCCCATCTCTAGTTTTACCCGATCCATTCAAGTGGTATCTGTTAGGGGTAAGGCTTCACCCGTACCCGTGGGCAATACCAGCTGCTCAAATACCGCACCACGCGAAGCAGTCCACGACAATGATCCATAGTGGCCCCCAATCGGGATCCCCTAACAAGGAGGTCTGGGATCGAATCCCAGCCTCAACAACCCGCCTCAGTTGGTGATGAGAGACGTGTTGAAGGCTCCTTATCAAGGGGATCGAATCCCAGCCTCAACAACCCGCCTCAATTAAACTGGTTGGGGAGACGGGTTGGGGTGTGGGGGCCGCGGCCCTGTTAGGGGATCCCAATTGGGGGCCACTATGGATCATTGTCGTGGATTGCTTCGCGTGGTGCGGTATTTGAGCAGCTGGTATTGCCCACGGGTACGGGTGAAGCCTTACCCCTAACAGTATCAGAGCTAGGTTCTCTTTACTAGTCGGTTTTACAATCTAGGGCAATATGTTTACTAGTCTGTTTTATTCATGGGGACCGATTATAATTATTATAATACAAATAAAAATCTTTCTTGTGCCCTCTGATCTAGATGAGTGGTAGACGATTAAATATCATTATATTTTTCCCACGACCACTACATCTTTGACCTCATACTAAAAAAACTTATGAATAATTGGGATGACGTAGAAAAGCATTGATTTGCTATAAATCACTATTTTATATGTCCTCCGAACACGACATGTCGTTTTTGAGGGTAAAACGACATTTAAAAAAACCGATCATGTCCTTTTGTAAAATATAGGCCAATATATCTGATTTTTCCTGATATATCGGCCGACACGACTTTTGATCATATCGTCTGCTATTTTATTTTTTGTTATGTTATGTTAGCAAGCTAGCAGTATATATCTAAATCACATATATAATATATTGAAAGGGTGAGCAATTATTCCTCTGAGTCTTCTCTAGATGGGGTGAATAGAGATTTAAAAATATTTGCTTGAACTATAGCCTAGATTAATATATTTCTCAGATTCACATCTACAATCACACAACCACAGTTGAATTGGCACAGCAGAAAATAAGGCAGGAAATAAAATAGGAAACAAAACACAGAAATGAAGTAACACAAACGACACAAGAAATATAGTGGTTCCCCAAAATCTGCGTAGTCCACTCTTCTACCACTTTGGTAGGAATACACTATCACATTGCCTGAGTCTTTTGATAAGAAGACTCTTAGAACCAACAAAATGAGTCTTTTGATAAGGAGACTCTTATAACCAACTAGATCTTTTGATAAGAAGATCTTGAACCAGACTGAATCCTTTGAAGAGGGATTCTAAAAACTCTTTACTCAATTACAGAAAGAGAAAGTATAAGAGAGAACAAGAAGATGAAGTAGAAAGTTGTCTTATTGTATGAATCCTCTTTCAGCATATTTCTGAGGATTCTCTGGCATTAAGTGTTCTGGATCTTTTCAAATAGATTAATCCTTGAAGAGAAGAAGGATTACAAGCTTTGTTCCAATGTCTCCGATTTTCTGTAGCAGTGAGATGAAAGAGAAAGAAGAAATCTCTCTGCATATTTTTGCACAATCTCAGTTTTTGTGTGGCAGAAGAGAGGGGAGGAGAAAACAGAAGGACTGTCGTATTCTAAATGATGATTGTAAGACTTCTGTCTCCTCTTTTGTTGTTGTGTATTTGAGTCTCTGAATATTTTCGAATTCCTTCCACTAAGAGATTGCCTTCAGAAGGAATAAGATAATATCTTTATACTTTTGTCTTCATAAATTTCGTCCATACTCTTCAATCTTCTTCAAAATATGTCTTTGTAAATTTGTAGAGAATTCTTTCCTTATGCCTTTTTCTAACATTTTTAAGTATTCAAAAGAATTCCATAATAATAATCTGCAAATAACTCTAGACAGATCTTTCGACTTTTCCATTCTGGTTGTATATCGACGTCACATCGAGTTCTAATAGAAAGTGCGTCGAGTTCAGTCTTAGAATAATACTCTGTCGAAGTTATTGAGATGTCGACGTCACGTCGATTCCTTATCGACATATGTGTCGACTTCCATTCAGAAGATGCGTCGACACCCAGTCAAAGATACATCGACTTCTAGTCGATGTTGCGTCGAGTTCTTCTCGACGCAAGTATGCCTTGTCCCATTCAGTGAGTCCTCAAAGGCTTTTGCTTTTGCAAATTCTTCTTTTAGTGATTGGTTTTCTAAAGTTAATTTATGAATTTGTTTTTCCAGTATTCCTAGATCAGTTATAAGTTGATAGTTTCCATAGTGATGATTTTCATCAAGCTTTTTACTTTTTAGTTCTATTAATTCTTTCCTTAGCATTTTTTTTTCTGCCTCTAAGTGATCTTGGTAGAAATCTTTAAAATCAGCAGAAGAAAAATCAAAATCATCAAAATATGATACCTGATCTTCTTCGTCTTCTGAGAAAGCTTCCAGAGCAATCGAGTAGGCTTCTTCAGCAACAACTTCTTCTTCACTTCCGATGAAGAACATGACTCAGTGTCCGAGTCACTCCTGATTTCAGCAATGAATCCTCTTCCTTTCTTCCGCTCCTTCTTCCCGAAGGACTGCTTCTTGTGCTCCTTCTTATGAGCTTTGTCTTTTTGATTATCAGGACACTCCGGTGCTGTGTCCTGGTTTTCTGCAGGTAAAACAGATAATCTTCTTGTTAGGAGTCTTATCAAACTTTGGTTTGTTGGCACTCCTATCACTTCTTCTAGAGTCTTCAATCTTAACCCATCTCCTGAACCTTCTGGCTAGGAGATTGAATATCACCTCTTCAGTAATTGAAGGCTCTCCATCAGATGCCTTTAATGCAATTGATTTTTCTCTAGGGGTAGAGGTCTTATCTTTTGCTTCAGTCTCAACCATGCTCTTCAGGAGAAGTTCATAGGACTACAGCTTGCCTAAAAGGGCATCCGTGGTGATTTCCCTGTTGCATCTGGACTCTCTGATTACCCAGATCCTTGAATCTCATGTGCTTGGGAAGTGAAAGTGCAGTGTGCCTCTGAGTATACTCTAGGGGGGGGGGGGTGAATAGAAGTTTAAAAATATTTTCTATCCTATTTGTGCACGCACAATAAAAATACTTAAGTGTTATGCTTCAACAATACCAAACACAATAAAATAAATGCTGTTAATGTAAAACAGAAAAACTGTAAGCTATATGGGACAGTACAGAAAATTAACACACACAGAAGACACAAGATTTTTATAGAGGTTCCTCAAAATGTGGGTAGTCCTCTCTTCTATCTCCCTAGTAGGATTGCACAACCTGTGTCTGAGTCTTTTGATAAGGAGACTCTTAACACCAAAGATCTTTTGATAAGGAGATCTTGAACCACTTAGATCTTTTGATAAGGAGATTTTGAACCACTCAGATCTTTTGATAAGGAGATCTTGAACCACTGAATCCTTTGGAAGAGGGATTCTTAAAACTCTGTACAGTTGAGGGAAAAAGTAAGGAGAAGGTAAGAAGAAGAATATTAGAATTCTGTTTTCAGAATCCTTCAGAAGCACTTCTGCTGCTTCTTTCTTTCACAGGATCAGAAATGATGAACCCTTGCATATGATAGTGATGATTGCAAGGGTTATTTAATTAGATCCTTCTCTGTGTATCCTTCTTGTAATCTGGCTGCTGTATGATGTAGAAGAAGAAGAAGAAGCAACCCTGTATATTTTCTGTGCAGAGTGAGCACTTGATTTCTATCTGTGTCTCTTAGGGTTGAAGGAGGAAGAAGAAGAAACCCTAATCGACAGAGGGAAGAATAATGTCATGAATGCTCTCTAGTTTTCTTCTCTACTCAGCCTACTTATTGTCCATCATTTGATTTGAATTTCTCTTCTTATTGGATACTTGATTTCTCTTCTTCTTTTGTTCTCGGCCCGTCTATTACATTTTATTTCATTCCAAGAATGATTTTGCTCTTCCGGAATACTTCTATCCTTTATTGGCAACAAATTAGCCGTTGGACAACTGTCTTCAGTATGGTGGACCTTCTGAAAAGGTATTAGAAAGACAGCTGGAAAGAATTTCTTTTTCTGACTGTATTCGACGTTGCGTCGACTTCATCTTCCTTCATGTCGACGCACCTCTGAGTTCTTATCGACGTAGCTTTGAATTGTTCCTTAGCTCTGGTTGAACTCAGATGTCGACGTTGGTCGATTACTTATCGACGTAACCGTCGAGTTGAAGACTTGGACTTGACCTTCATTTTCTGCGTCGAGTTGAAGTCGAAGTTGCGTCGACTTCTCAGATAGCTTCGACTAGGTCTTCCTTCTGCGTCGAGATCCTTTCGACGTTGCGTCGACTTGTTATACTTCGACAGAGAGATTGAGTTGCTTGGACTTCTAGTCTGAGTTGCGTCGACATCAAGTCGAAGTTGCGTCGACTTATATTCGACGCACGTATTAATTCAACTCAGATTGTGCTTGTCCTGACCTGGTCTTGACACTCTAAGGTGAGTGAGACATCCTAAGACATTTAATGACCAAATTACCCTTACTATACAATGAGTAATAAAACTAAGAGGTAAAATCACTTATAGTTAATTTGTTAAGTTAAATCAAAAGGGGTTTTCCCAACAATCTCCCCTATTTATCTTAACAAATTTTACAGATTGTTTTAAAGTGATTTTACACATTCTTTGACATAAAATCAATACAGACAAAACATACATAGACAATAGAGAAAAATGAATGGAATCACATCAAGAAACCACATTATTCTTAATAGTTGTATCCACCAGAGAATAAGAATGTACTGAGCTCATAATTATAGAGTACCTGGACTTCACTGTCCATTATCAGGGGTTTTCCTTTTCCTGGAGAAGACTTTTGGAACTACCTTCCTCGTAGCAAATGCAAGAGGCTCTTCATCTTCTTGAAGATTCCTATCAGCTTCTTTATTGACTTCATCATCTTTGGGAAGCTCATCATCTTTAGGAAGCTCATTGTCTTTAGGAAGCTCCCCCTGAGATTGAGCATTCTCCTCAGCATCCTGAGCAGCTTCCTTAGCAATTGTTGCAACTTCATCCAGAAGTAGATCATCTACAGGGAACTCCCCCTGATTTGGTGCTTCTTCTTCAGCTATCATCTCTTCCTGGTTCAACTTTGCATCTGATTCTTGAACTGGAAGCTCAGACTCCCCCTGATTCTATTGAGGCTCCACTTGAGACTCCTCCTGAGCATTTGCATCTTGGAAGATAGTAATTTTGTCAGGGGCTTCAAAATCCTTGCCCTTTTGATGGCCACTCATCTCTAGAGTAAGTCTTTCCTCCTCCTGAATTTTCTCCCCTTCTTAACCTTGCTGGCAAGTGAGGTTAAGAAATCCTTTGTCACCAAGGAGGAATACATGAATTCTTTGAGACCCTGAAGAGACCTCTTTGAGTCTAGGAGTTCAGACTCCATTTGGGAGTACTTCTTTTCAAAATTTCTGGCTTGGCTGGCCAGTAGGTCAGCAAATGTGCTGGAGGCCAAACCTACTGCCTTTGAGATAACTTGCTCAAGGTCAATGGGATGGGTAGGTGTGGTAGATATAGGTGGTGGTGATGGTAAGTTCTCTTGGGTATCTTCAAAGTCTTGGTGGATGAGAGAATGGAGTGGATAGACTTCTGGAGAAACATGGTATGATGGTGGTGGTGGAGGAGCAGACTGAATGTCTGTGATGATAGTGGATGGTTGATGTTGTTGTTGGAGGGAAGGTTGAGGTGTAGGTTCTGGAGCTGGGATTGGAGCTTGCTGTGTTGCTGCAGGGACTTGTACTTGGATGTCATCCCTTGGGAGATTTGGGACTGTGTCCTGTGGAGTTGGAGAAGGAGGAGAAGTTGCAAATTGACCAGGCTTCAGAATCTTCCTGGTCCACTTGGAGAATATTCCTATTTCAACCTTTTTCCTGGAGGAATGAGCACTCCTTTGGATTTGCAGACCATTGGGTAGTGATGGAGGAGCACCTGGCTCATGATTCTCATATAGACATTTTCTTTGTGGGCATATTTGTGCCCAATCATTCTTAGGTTACATCTCCCCCAATTTATCTTCTTCTGAAGGACCAGAATGCCCATGATCTGCAGCTGCTGCTTGGGAATAGCATCGTGAGTTGAGATTTTGCAAATGAGCACCTTCCCTACAATGTTAGCCAGAAACCTGTAGTCCTCTCCAAGATCAATCTTCTTTAGATTGATGACTCTATCTTTCTTGAACTGCATGATCTCCAAGACTCTGTCTCTTCTCCTGTCAATTCATCAGATTCATCACCTGTTGGTAGATCAAAGGTGAGAGATAACATTTGCTCTGTAATGCTAATATCATTCTCAGATATCTTCCCAGTGAGGGATCCATCCTCTCCTAGGTGAATGTTGTCCTTGAGCTCTGTCAGCTCAACATCCAGAATCTTGCATCTGGTGGATATTAATTTGGTTAACCCAGCAGATTAAAACAAGCCAAGAATGACTTTGAAATTATCCGAGACAACATTGAAGGAGTCGATATCCACATCAAAGCCTGAATTAATCTTTGGAGGAGCCATTGATTTCGAGGTACCTGCAAACAAATGAGAAAAAAGAGAGGGAGAGAGAGAGAGACAAGAGCACGAGAGAACTGGAGAAGGAGAGAGCAAGAGAGCAAGGAGAGGAAAATTCGAAAGTGTAAATGATTCGACGTTGAAGTTGCTTAAAAGAAGATGATTCGTCGCAACTTAGGGTTTAAGTCGAAGCACCGTCGATATACATTAATATTTAGCGCGCCAAAATATGCCAGGACAGCTTCTAGAAGCGATCCTGTGCGCGCTGGCATCTCGACGTTGCTTCGATTACCATTCGACGCAACTTCGAGATTATTTAGAAACAAATAAGTCGACATAGTCATGTCGACGTTGCGTCGAGTTGTAATTGACGCGACCTCGAATTTTAATCAGCATTTATTAAGTCGACGCATGCGTCGATATAAACTTGACGCTGCGTCAAATATCATTCGTATTATCTACTCTGATTGGCTCTCGACGTTTGCGTCGAGTAGAACCCGACGATACGTCGAATTCTATTCGACGCAACTATGAATGAATAGTTCTATTTTCTTAGAAAATTCTTGTTGTTTTTCCCAGCAATGATGTTTATTGAAAATAGTGTTTATGCTATTAATTTTATGAACTATAAGGATAACAAGGGAATTTAAAGGAGAAATCACTCCTTTGGTTTCATTTAGTTCTTCTTTCATGACCTAGATCTTTCTTCTCACTCCATTCTCTCTCCTACCTAATCATGCACAAATAATTCAAACATTAGAAGGAACCCAGGTTTCCTTGGGCCTTTTGCTTTTACCATTGTAGAGTTCAATGAAAGAATAGAAGAGTCTTTCATGATACCCTTTTGGATGATAAGAAATGAGTTTCTCAAACCTATGCGTATTACCTTGGTACTGAAAATGTGCATAGAATGAATCTAGATATAGAAGATCAGCAGAGTGTATTATTATTCTATTTTTAGGTTTAGCCTTTTGACTGTTTAGTTTCTCTGCATTACTCTTGCCTATTAATTTCTTTTCATTATTTAGAATTACTCTGTTAGGCACAGTTATTTTAGTTGGATTATTATTGTCCTTAGTTATTGCACTCCCCTCACCTGATTGATAGTCACTAGGTCTAATAAATCTAACTGAATTTTTCCAGGCAGGTTTCCTAGGGACTTCTGTGTTAGTGCATGAGTCTGCTCTTAGTCCTAGGTGCTTAAATCTCATAGAAGATTTTGTGTAATGTTTTTGAGTTTTTGACTCCTCCCATTGAGTGAGTCCTCAAAGGCTTTTGCCTTTGTTAGCTCTTTTTTTAATTCTAAGTTTTCTTTTCTTACTTCAACTAATTCTGATTCCTTATTATGAATCTCTTTTACTAAGTCTTGATTTCTTAAATATAGGTCATCCTCCTTAAACTGTTCTTATTCTTCCCTATTTGTTTCTAATTCTTTTTGTATATTAAGGAAATCATTGCAAAACTCTTTAATTTTTTTTTTAAATTTATCAGAATTGAAATCAAAATTTTCAAACAAAGATACCTGTTCTTCTTCATCATCATCTGATGACATCCCCAATGCCATCATGCAAGCTGCTTCTGCTTCTGCTTCTGTTTCATCATCACTTTCAGATGAAGAGGAGCTTAACTCCGCTTCAGAGTCACTCTAGGTTTCAGCAATGATACCCTTGACTTTCTTCTTGTCTTTCCCCTTGAAAGACTTCTTCTTCTTTTCATCCTTGTTACTGCTTCTGTTCCTTTGCTCTTGTGGACAATCAGGGGCTATGTGCCCTGGCTTGTTGCAGAAGTAACATATTACCTTCTTCTTTGGAGTCTTATCATATCTGGACTTTGAGCTCCTCTCTTTTCTCCTTGAGTCTTCTGTCTTGACTCATTTTTTGAATCTCCTTGCTAGGAGACTGAACATTTCATCTTCAGGAGTGGAGGGCTCTCCTTCAGTAGCTTTCAGAGCAAGTCTCCTTTGGATAGGTGCTGGAGTTGTCTCTTTTTCCTCTGATTCAGCTCTGTTCTTCAGAAGCATCTCATATGACTTAAGCTTTCCTAGCAAAGCCTCAGTAGAGATTTCTCTATGACATCTGGACTCTCTGATGACCCAAATCCTTGAATCCCATGAGCTAGGGAAACACATTAGGATTTTATCATTGATCTCTGTCAAGGAAATTTCCTTGTCCAGACTCCTTAGCTCATTGGTAATGATGATGAATCTGTCATACATTTCAGCAACACTTTCTTCAGCTTTCTTTTGAAAGTTCTCATATTGGGATATGAGAAGGGACTTTCTGTCCTTTCTTTCATCAGAACTCCCTTCCACAAGTCTGGAAAGGGACTCTCAGAACTCCTTTGTTGATTGGCAGTCAACAACTTTCTGAAAAATGTCATTTGACATTGTGGAGACCAGAATATTCATTGTCTTGACATCACATGCCTTCTGCTTCTTTTCAGCCTCTGTCCACTCAGCCCTGGGCACAGGTTCCTTTGTTGAAGATCCACTGAAATCTTTCTTGTATGGGGCTGGAGGACCTGAAATGATAACATCAAAAAGTGTCCTCATCAATAGAGTTCATATATAGTTTTATTCTGGCCTTCCAGAGTGTAAACTTATTTAGGTTACACACTGGAGGTCTTGTTGAGGCATAATCCTCAGAACTCATTTTCTTTATAAAATAGATTTATTGTAAAGAAATAAGAGTAAGAGGTCTTTTTGATCAAGGTGTTAACGTTTTAATGATCAACCTCCCTCTGATACTAATTGAAAGTGCACAGTGTGCCTCTGAGTATACTCTAGAGGGGGGGGGGGGGGTGAGTAGAGATTTAAAAATATTTTCTATCATATTTGTGCACGCACAATAAAAACATCAAGTGTTATGCTTCAACAATATTAAACACAGAATAAAATAAATGTTGTTAATGTAAAGCAGAAAAGTTGTAAGCTACATGGGACAACATAGAAAATTAACACACAGAAGACACAATTTTTATAGAGGTTCCCCAAAATGTGGGTAGTCATCT
Source organism: Dactylorhiza incarnata (assembly GCA_033032865.1). NCBI lineage: Eukaryota > Viridiplantae > Streptophyta > Magnoliopsida > Asparagales > Orchidaceae > Dactylorhiza > Dactylorhiza incarnata. The sequence continues at coordinate 91,584 of JAWHQI010000339.1, forward strand.
CTTCTACCTCCCTGGTAGGATTGCACAACCTACGTCTGAGTCTTTTGATAAGGAGACTCTTAGAACCAAAGATCTTTTGATAAGGAGATCTTATACCACTCAGTTCTTTTGATAAGGAGATCTTAAACCACTCAGATTTTTTGATAAGAAGATCTTGAACCACTGAATCATTTGGAAGAGGGATTCTTAAAACTCTGTACAGTTGAGGGAAAAAGTAAGGAGAAGGTAAGAAGAAGAAGATTAGAATTCTGTTCTCAGAATCCTTCATAAGCACTTCTGCTGCTTCTTTCTTTCACAGGATTAGAAATGATGAACTCTTGCTTATGATAGTGATGATTGCAAGAGTTATTTAATTAGATCCTTCTCTGTGTATCCTTCTTGTAATCTGGCTGTTGTATGATGTAGAAGAAGAAGAAGAAGCAGCCCTGTATCTTTTCTGTGCAGAGTGAGCACTTGATTTCTATTTGTGACTCTTAGGGTTGAAGGAGGAAGAAGAAGAAGCAACCCTAATCGACAGAGGGAAGAATAATGTCATGAATGCTCTCTAGTTTTCTTCTCTACTCAGCCTACCTATTGTCCATCATTTGATTTGAATTTCTTTCTAGTTTTGGACAGACCTGAGAAGGTATTCTTATTGGATACTTGATTTCTCTTCTTCTTTTGTTCCCGACCCGTCTATTACATTTTATTTCATTCCAAGAATGTTTTTGCTCTTTCGGAATACTTCTTTCCTTTATTGACAACAAATTAGCCGTTGGACAACTGTCTTCAGTATGGTGGACCTTCTGAAAAGGCATTAGAAAGACAGCTGGAAAGAATTCCTTTTTATGACTGTATTTAACGCTGCGTCTACTTTATCTTCCTTCATGTCGACGCACCTTTGAGTTCTTATCGACGTAGCTTTGAATTACTCCTTAGCTCTGGTTGAACTCAGATGTCGACGTTGCGTCGATTACTTATCGACGTAACCGTCGAGTTGAAGACTTGGACTTGACCTTCATCTTCTGCGTCGAGTTGAAGTCGAAGTTGCGTCGACTTCTCAGATAGCTTCGACTGGGTCTTCCTTCTGCGTCGAGATCCTTTCGACGTTGCGTCGACTTGTTATACTTCGACAGAGAGATTGAGTTGCTTGGACTTCTAGTCTGAGTTGCGTCGACATCAAGTCGAAGTTGCGTCGACTTATATTCGACGCAAGTATTAATTCAACTCAGATTGTGCTTATCCTGAACTGGTCTTGACACTCTAAGGTGAGTGAGACATCCTAAGACATCTAATGACCAAATTACCCTTACTATACAATGGGTAATAAAACTAAGAGGTAAAATCACTTATAGTTAATTTGTTAAGTTAAATCAAAAGGGTTTTTTTCCAACAGGAAGTACATGAGAAGCTTGTCATTGATCTCTGTCAATAAGATCTCCTTTTCCAGTCTTTTGAGTTCATTGAGAATAATGTTAAATCTCTTATACATTTTAGCAACAGACTCCCTTGCCTTCTTTTAAAAGTTCTCATAATAGGATATGAGAATAGACCTTGTCTTTTCTTTCATCAGAACTTTCATCAACAATTCTGGAGAGTAACTCCCAAATTTCTTTAACTGACCGACAGTCAGCAATTTTCTGGAAAATGTCATCAAACATTGTGGATACCAAGATGTTCATAGTCTTGGCATCCAAGTCCTTTATCTTCTTTTCTTCTTCTGTCCATTCAGCTCTAGGGACAGGTTCTTGTGTTGTACTCCCACTGACATCTTTCTTGTAAGACATTGGTGGACCGGAAAACACAGAATTGAAGATTCTTTCATCAATAGAATTCATATATAATTTTATTCTGGCTTTCCAGAGTGTGAAGTTTTTCAAGTTACACACTGGAGGTCTTGTGAATGCAAACCCTTTAAAATTATTAGAACTCATTTTTCAAAATAGATTTTTACAATAGTAGTTGTGGATTTTATAACTGTTCAGACCTTTTAATTAAGGTGTTAACCTTTTCTGATCAATCTCCCTCTGATACCAATTGAAAGAGTGAACAATTATTCATCCGAGTCTTCTCTAGAGTGGGTGAATAGAGATTTAAAAATATTTGCTTTAACTATAGCCTAGATTAATATATTTCTCAAATTCACATCCACAATCACACAGCCGCAGTTGAATTGGCACATCAGAAAATAAGGCAGGAAATAAAACAGGAAACAAAACACAGAAATGAAGCAACACAAACGACACACGAAATATATTGGATTCCCAAAATCTGGGTAGTCTACTCTTCTACCACTTTGGTAGGAATACACTATCACAATGCCTGAGTCTTTTGATAAGGAGACTCTTAAAACCAATGACTGAGTCTTTTGATAAGGAGACTCTTAGAACCAAGGACTGCGTCTTTTGATAAGGAGACTTTTAGAATCAATGACTGAGTCTTTTGATAAGGAGACTCTTAGAACCAACTAGATCTTTTGATAAAGAGATCTTGAACTAGACTGAATCCTTTGAAGAGGGATTCTAAAAACTCTTTATTCAATTACAGAAAGAGAAAGTGTAAGAGAGAAGAAGAAAATGAAGTAGAAAGTTGTCTTCTTGTATGAATCCTCTTTCAACATATTTCTGAGGATTCTCTGGCACTAAGTGTTCTGGATCTTTTCAAATAGATTAATCTTTGAAGAGAAGAAGGATTATAAGCTTTGATCCAATGTCTCTGATTTTCTGTAGCAGAGAGATGAAAGTGGAAGAAGAAGCTCTATGTATATTTTTTGCTCTATCTTTATTTTTGTGTAGCAGAAGAGAGAGGATGAGAAAAGAAAATGACTGTCGTATTCTAAATGATGATTGTAAGACTTCTGTCTCCTCTTTTGATGTTGTGTATATGATGAGTCTCTGAATATTTTTGAATTCCTTCCACTAAGAGATTGCCTTAAGAAGGAATAAGATAATATCTTTCTACTTTTGTCTTGATAAATTCAATCCATACTCTTCAATCTTCTTCCAAATATGTCTTCATAAATTTGCAGAGAATTCTTTTCTTATGCCTTCTTCTAAAAGCTCTAAGGATTCAAAAGAATTCCATAATAATAATTTGGAAATAACTCTGGACAGATCTTCTGACATTTCCATTCTAGTTGTATATCGACGCCACGTCGAGTTCTATTAGGAAGTGCGTCGAGTTCAGCCTTAGAATAATGCTCTGTCGAAATAATTGAGATGTCAACGCTACGTCGATTACTTATCGACGCATGTGTCGATTTCTATTCAGAAGATGCGTCAACACCCAGTTGAAGATATATCGACTTCAAGTCGATGTTGCGTCGAGTTCTTCTCGAGGCAAGTATGCCTTGATTGATTTTCTCCTTGATTTTAGCTAGCCTTTCTCATGCCTTTGACTAGTCTGACTTCCTAGGACATCTATTGACTAAATTATCCTTTCTATACAATATGGGTAATTATCCTAGGATTGTAAAATCACTTATAAATAATTTGTTAAGTTAAATCAATAAGGTTTTTCCCAACATATATTATGTATGTAAATCAATTAGACTTATTGTTTTGTTTTTTTAATGTGTTATTCTTATAATTAATTTTGTCTAATTATTTTGCACTATTAATTTTTTATTTCATATTACAAATACTATGAAAATTTTCAACACATTTATTAGTTTTATTTATATGGTTTTAACACATACTCATTAAGCATGAAAAGACTTATAATCAATCAAAGATATGTAAATTCTAAATATTCTTTATTTGCTATAAACATAGTTACCAACAAAATATTTTTTGTATATAATATTAAATATATTTTAATTGTACTGATTTGTACTTGTTATAATATTTTACTTTGGATAATTTGAATATTTTACTTTCGAATTTATTTTTGGATATACATGACTCATTGTTCGTTTACTTGTTATGTTAATTTTTTTCCTTTTATAGCATATAATTATATTTAATATAAATAAAAAGTAATTTTCTATTTATTTATAAGAAATTAAAATCCAATATTTTAAAATATCCCCGAGATGCCTCCGACTTTTGAGATCTGACATTTAAAAACTCAATCCGACATATTGCCGACAATCGATATTTACAACCTTGCTATAAATGCCAAATCAATGAATGTTCTTTACCATGGCCTTAATAAAAATGAATTTAATTGTGTATTTATTTCGAAACAGTATTTGTCATATCCTTGAAATGACACACGAGGACACTTCACAAGTGAAAGAGTAAGCTTGCTCTCCTTGACACTTACTATGAGAGCTTCAGAATGCAGCAAAGGGAGTCAGTGGATGAAATGCTCACCAAGTTTATGTTGGATCGCCAGACGCCCTTAGAGGTGGGTGAGGGTGAATAAGGGTATTATAAAAATTCTTATTAATTAACTCTTATAAAAATATTATATTAATTCATTTTAAAGTTCAGAAATCATTACTTGATAAACAAAAAAAGAGACTTGATTTTATTTCAATAAAAACTAATTACAAAATTGTGATTTCTATAGCGCTAGAAATTGAGGCTGCATGGAAAAATCAACTTTTGGTTTTCTATTCCGACTCTGCTCAGGAGCTGGTTGACCTTATCCTTTCTCTCCCAAGATAGGCCTCAAGCTGCCACTAGACCTACTCCCTAGATCTAGTCGCCTAACTCACTAGGTGAATTTCTCCCTAAGTTGCACTTCGACCTAGTCTCCACCACACGGGCGAATTTCTCTACCGCCACAAAAATAGTCACCTAAAAAGAAAAGATAATACAAGAGAAAGATGAAATGAAATTTCTGTAAATAGAACTCCTTATGGAAGATCCGAAGGGGATGACGAAAGCACGCAAGAGATTATTGTTGTCGTTGCGTTCGTGTTTCGTGTATATTGAGCGTTGATGTACTCCTCCTTCAAGATCTCCCTTTGATGTTCAAGAGTGTTGTATGAATGGCTCTGGGCGTTTGGGACGAGGCTCCACGAAAGTGTCTTCGGAGTTGTAAAAAGATCGCGCACGGAGAAAGAGCGAATGACTCTTTAAATAGTGTCTGACAGCTACCGCTCGCGGTGTCCTTTATAAATCAAATTTTGCGCGTCAGCCAGCCTGAAATGGAATCCAGATTTCAAATTTTAGGCAATAGCCTACCGCGCCGCGTTTGCTCGATATGCGATCCCGCCAGATTTCGATCACATGCTCCATTTTGCTCCTTAACAACCAGATGATTGTCGGGGTTGCCATTTATTTACTGCCGTGCGTTAGCGTTACCGCGGTGCGTTAACTTCTTTACAAAATAGGTCTACTGCTCCCGCCATTATTTTCATTCAAACTCTTTTTGTCAGCTATCCCACTGTAACGACCACTACCGCCAGCGGTAGAGGCTACCGCCAGCGGTAGAGGCTACCGCCAGCGGTAGAGGCTACCGCCAGCGGTAGAGGCTACCGCCAGCGGTAGAGGCTACCGCCAGCGGTAGAGGCTACCGCCAGCGGTAGAGGCTACCGCCAGCGGTAGAGGCTACCGCCAGCGGTAGAGGCTACCGCCAGCGGTAGAGGCTACCGCCAGCGGTAGAGGCTACCGCCAGCGGTAGAGGCTACCGCCCCGCGGTAGTACTCATTTCAGAGCACGATGTCCATCATTTTCGTCTCAATCGATTATCCTACTAAAGTACTCCGACAGTGGTCACTCCTCATCGTCGTCACTTCTAGCCTTCTTAGACCACAATCCCTTCTTGTTAGCGCCTTTGTTGAAGTATTTCTGAAAGGTGTTTCTCCTTTCTGAATTTCGCATGAATTTCTTGAAATTCTTAAAAAAGAGGCTCTCTTCATCATTCTCATCATCATCGTCAGTCTTTCTTTGATTTCAGCACCAACGTCTTCTTCTTCGGCTCTTTGTTGTATTCTTCATGTTGGATCTTGAGTTCGACCTCATGGGTTTTTAGATTCCCAATGAGACTCTCAATCTTGAGCCACTTCAGATCATGAGATTCCGTGATGTCCGTCACCTTTGGATTGAACCTTGGTGGGAGAGATCTCAGTATCTTTTGCACTAAATTGCCATTGGAAAAGGTTTTTCCGAGGGCCCTTAAAGCATTCACGATCTTGGTGAATCTTGTGTACATGGTGCCCACATCTTCATGAGCATCCATCCGAAATTTCTTATACTTAGGCTCTAATTGAAAAAGCTTTGAATTCTTGACTCGCGAAGTACACCTTCATGAGTCAGTTCCAATAAATTCCAAATATCGTAAGCAGTTTCACAAACACAGGTACGATTAAATTTTGTTCTATCAAGAGTGCAAAATAAAAAATTCATGGCTTTAACATTATTTTTACATTTTAGTTTATCGGATTCATCCCATTTTTCTTTTGGTTTTTAGATGGTTTCTCCTCCAACTACAATTGTAGGAGAGGTGTATCGTTGTTCTACTATAGCCCACACATCTAGATCTAAAGTAATTAGAAAATATCTCAACCTAGTTCGCTAATAATTATAATCAGATCCGGTGAACAGTAGTGGTTGACTAATCCCTTGTCCCTCATTGAAAGCGAGATCATATTCCGTTATTATTCAGGTGATTAACCTATTTGAAATAACCTCGCTCTGATACCACTTGTTGGATCGTTAGGCGCGCTTATGTGGGAGGTGAATAAGGGTATTATAAAATTCTTATTAATTAATTACCTCTTATAAAATTATTATATTAATTTATTTCAAAGTTTAGAAATCATAACTTGATAAACAAAACAAAGAGACATGATTTTATTTCAATAAAAAAATTACAAAATTTTCATTTTATAGCGCTAGAAATCGAGGCGGCGTGTAAAAATCAACTTTTGTTTTCTATACCAACTCTCCCCAAGAGCCAGTTGGCCTTATCCTATCTCTCCCAAGATAGGCCTCATGTCGCCCCTAGACTTGCTCCCTAGATCTAGTCGCCTAGTTCACAAGGCGAATTCCTCACTAAATCTCACACGGATCTAGGCGTCACCACACAAGAGAATTTCTCTATCGTAAAAAAAGTCACCTAAAAAGAGAAGAGAATACAAGAGAAAGATGAAATGAAATTTCTGTAAATAAAACTCGCTATAGAAGATCTGAAGGGGATTGCGAAAGCACGCAAGAGATTGTCATTGTCGTTGCGTTCATGCTTTGTGTAGATTGAGCGTTGATGTATTCCTCCTTCAAGATCTCCCTTTGATGTTCAAGAGTGCTGTAGGGATGGCTCTGGACGTCTGGGACGAGGCTCCACGAAAGTGTCTTCAGAGTTGTAAAAAGATCACGCAAGGAGAAAGAACGAATGACTCTTTAAATAGAGTCTAACAGCTACTGCCCGCGATAAGTCCTACCACCCCGCGGTATCCTTTGTAAATCAAATTTTGCACGTCAGCCAGCCTGAAATGGAATCCAGATTTCATATTTTAGGCAATAGTCTACCGCACCGCGATAAGGTTATCGTGCCATATTAGCTCAATATTCGATCCCACCAGATTTCGATCACATCCTCAATTTGGCTCCTCAATCAGCCAGATGATTGTCGGGCTTGCCATTCAGTCACCGCAGTGCATTAGCATTACCACGACACGTTAAATTTTTTACAAAACAGGTCTGCTGCTCCCGCCAGTATTTTCATTCAAATGCCTTTTGCCAGCTCTCCCACTGTAACGACCGCTACCACTAGCGGTAGAGGCTATTGCCCCACGGTAGTACTCATTTCAGAGCACGACGTCCATCTTTCCGTCACAATCGATTATTCTCGTACAATATAATATTGTACTTGTATGCTCTGCACACTATAAACACAAAACAAGCTTGATCAAATACATAATCGAATTTGTTATTTTCAAACCAAGAGATGCGGAACGCATGTTTCAACAAGTTACAAACTTGATAAATGCTTCTACATCGCTTGGTGAGGAGTTCCTAAATAAAGACACCAAGATGACAGTTATTCAGAAAGCACACGATCTAAGTAGAATAAGCCTAGAAGATAAACTTGGAAACCTCAAGCCATACGAACATAAATTGAAGTTCAAGATGAGGAGTTGAAATCCGACTAAATAGAACCCATTGGCTCTGAAGACTGGCAAGAAATCAGAGGATGATCATGAGATTGATATGATACTACTTGTCAAGGGGATGTAGAAACTCTTACATCCACAAGCGCGGAACAAGTACATGAGTAAGAGAAGAGACAAAAATCCTGCATCTCCAAAGCACTCTCACGAGAGTTAAAATGAGGAAGAAGAATACTTCTTCATCAATAGGGTGTTATAATTGTTGGCTGCCAAAAGACCGACATTTTTAGTGCCCAAAGCTAAGCAAGTACAAAAAGATAAAAAATCCAAAAGAAAGAACATGAGTTTGAATACCTTCACCTGGGATGTGGTTAGGAGCTCTGAGTCTCATAACAAATATACTACTTCGTAGAGTCATCCCATGCATGTCTACTGGAGTACTGGGCAGACAAAAAAGATTTTTTTTAATAAAGAAGAAGAAAGTGTATTTAATGTCAATAAAGCACGCGATTCTAATTATGATGAACTTTTAAATCAACATAACAATATGTATGCGGTATTTAGAAGCTGCTTATAAGAAGATTGTGAAATTGATATCCCATAATGCGTCATTCGTTAAGTTAAATACAACATTATTTGAAGAGCTCAAATCTTCTTTTTCTTCGATCAGAGGGCACTGCATGCAACTATCTCCAATGAAAGGTAGATGAAATCACCGTTGCTTCATCAAAGGCTTGAAAAAAAGTTGCTGAACTCAATAAAGTATGCCTTGGACATCAAAGCGACTTGAGTTATCTTGTCATATCGAAGAAGGGAAGAATTTTTTTGCTAATAAATGCTTCATGTTGGTCACAAAGAATATCGGTCTAAAGGTGAGAATTACATACATTGATGAGGTGTTGAAGTAGTTCAACATGTTTGAGTCTAAGAAAAGATTCATACCCATGTCCGATAGTGTGAATCTCTCTAAGACTCAATGTCCTAAGTCTCAGGAAAATATGAACTGCATGAGTTTGAATTCATATGCTTCTGTAATTGGATCAATCATGTATGCAATGTTATGTACTCGTCCTGATATCTCATGTGCATTGAGCATGACTGGCAAATACTAGTCTAATCCAGGTGAAGGTTATTGGACGACAGTCAAAAACATCCTGAAGTAAAACTAAAGATGTATTCTTGGTGGTGGTAAGAATGAATTGGTTGTAAAGGGTTACACAGATGTCAGTTTCTGAGTTGATAATGACGACTCAATGTCTCAATATGATTATGTGTTGTGCCTGAATGAAGGTGCTATAAGCTGTAAGAGTCTTTCGGTTTGATTGAAAAAGTATGAGAACTATATTTTTTTCTCTCAATGAAAAGTAGTTTTGTTTTTCTTGTTCTGGCAGTTAGAATCAGAGAGAACTTGAGAGGGAGAAGAATCTTTGCAGAAAAATGAAATTAGTATTTCGTTGCAATAGACGGATGATCATCATTCCATCTGCAAGATCGTTGGACGGACTGCGTGGAATTTCTCGTGCTCGCATGGATGTAGGGACATGGATTTGATTCCGCATTTTGGTTCTTAAAACGTCTTGGTATTCACGAAATCTGATTTCGTCGCAGGTATATGTTTATTTTTTTTATTTGTTGTGCTTCACATGGTTTCTTGATGATGGTTTTTTGTATTCCGCTGTGTATTTGATGCATAGAAAAACCCTGCAGTTCAACCACAATCCCATCAATATGCCCATATAACTGGTGACTGGATATCATGATGAATTGGCTGTGGCCATTATGGGTAATTTGTATCATTCATTGTCATTGTAGTAATCTTCGGCGATCCTATTTTCCCTCTCCGAGGTGGATCACATGCGGGGACAATCCGAGGAGTAGACGAGATATCTAAAGAGTCTCCCATGGGTGTGGACATGATACACTAACAGAGATATAACAACAACAACACTCAAACCTTTATCCCACCATAGTGGGGTCGGCTATATGGATCCTCTGTCGCCATTGCGCCCTATCTTTAATCATAGTCTCACTAATGCCTAAGTACATCATGTCTTTCCTTATAGTTTCATTCCAAGTCTTTTTTGGTGTACACCTCCCCCGTTTAACATGTCCAGTGTCTAAACTCTCACAACGCCTAACAGGTGCCTCTAATGGTCTCCTATGTACATGTCTGAACCATCTTAAGCGAGCTTCTCGCATCTTCTCTACAATTGGCTCCACTCCTATCTTATCCCTGATATATTCATTCCTGTTGGAATTATATTTTTATTTATTTTGCCTTGTATCTCTCTCCTATATAAAGGAGAGAGCCTCTTTACTTTCATAATCATTATTTTCCTTCTCTCCAACATGGTATCAGAGCAGGGCGTAACCTAATTCCACTTCGCTCGTTCGTCTCCTGTCCGTCTTCCGCGCTCCTGTCGGTAGCTCGTGCGTCCGTCTTCAGCGTCGACGTTCTCCCGTCTTCCGCCTCCTTCTCCAGCGTCGTCCAGTGGCTCCAACGTCGTCTGCGTTTTCTCCAGTCACCGGCCTCCAATCGGCCTCTAGAACCAGTCGGCCTTCTTCAGAACCAGTCAACAAGCTTCAGATCCGTCGGCCTTCTTCCAGTCGGCAAGCTTCGGCTCCAGTATCCAGCCCCGTCGTCTTCCTCCAGCGCCAGTCGGCGCAGTCTTTTTCGCATGGCTGTTTGAGCCTTTCTTGGCACCGGATCTATGTAGGCTTGAGTCTGTGATTGCTCTTCCGGCGTCCGTTCTCTCTTCTTGTGGTAATGTATCTTCCTCTCATTGCGTGATTGTGTCTCTCCGCCGCATCTCCTCTTCTATGAGTGAGATTTTTCGTCTCTAGGCGTCCGGGGTTTTATTTTACCCTCGCATGCTATGTCAGGAAGTGGTGTGATTTTGGATGTCTCCTCCGGTGGGAGTGCCCCTCATGATCATCTGCCTTCTACTGGATCTCTTCGTGCCAACCACGATCACGTGACTCCTCAGATTATTACCATTAAGTTGGATGACACTAATTATCTCCCTGGGCTCGTTCCGTTTCTCTGGCCCTCAAGAACCACCGTCTATTTGGCTACATCAACGACACTACTAGGGCTTCTACTACTACCTCTCAGGATTGGCCCCAATGGGAATCCGAGAACTCCTTGGTGATGTCCTGGACGACCAACTCTATGCAGGAGTCTATTGCCCGCAACTATCTATTTCTGGATACTGCGGCCGACATTTGGAAACGTGACGAGATTACCTACTACTGTCGTGGGAATGCTGCTCAGATTTTCCAATTGCGGCGACGGATCTTCCTCTTGCGCCAATGGGATCGCCCTCCTGCTGCTTATTACCTGGAATTTACCCAGCTTTACCAAGAGTATGACCACTTCGACTCGCTTAGTCTTGTCTCCCCTGAGGATGAAGTGTTGGTCCGTGCCCGGGAGGAACGTAATCGGATCTTCGAGTTTCTTCATGGTCTCCACCGTGACCTCTATCCCATCAGTGTTCAAATTCTTGGTCGTTCTCCTCTGCCTTCCTTACCTGAGGTATATAGTTTGGTTCAACAAGAATATGATCGTCGGCAGATACGTCTACCAGACATTGTTGTTGAGGACTCTGCCCTTGCCGCTCGGTTCCATCCCAATGGTCGCTCTATCCGGGACACTAGGTCTAAACCTATGGACAAGGAACATTTGATGTGCGATTATTGCGGGAAAGCCCGTCGTACTCGGAACACTTGCTTTAAGCTTCATGGCTTTCCTCCTCGCGGTGGTCCTGCTCCTCGTGGCGGTCGTGGCTTTGGTCGCACTCTGGGTCGTTCTACTCCATCTCGCTCGGCTCATCTCTCCGATGTTGTTGATGATCCTGCTTCTTATGAAGGACCTGATGCCCCTGCGGTTCCTTCTGCCCTCTCTGCTGAGGAGATTCAAGCCTTCCGCTGCTTCAAGTTTGGCCACTCATCTGAGTATGCTAGCTCTTCATATGCCCACCATGGGACTCCAGGTGCTCACTTTGCCACCGCTTGCTCTCTCACCCAGTGGATCATTGATTCTGGCTCCACAGACCACATGACTGGTTCTGCTACAGGTTTTGTGTCTTATATCCCATTGTCTGGTAGGGACAATGTGAGCATTGCTGATGGTTCCCTGTCTCCCATTGCCGGGAAAGGGTTCATTCCTTGCTCCTCCCTCACCCTCTCTTCGGTGCTTCATGTTCCTAAGTTTACCTGCAACCTGCTTTCTATTAGTTACCTTACTATTTCTATGAATTGCTATATAACCTTTTTTCCCTACTCCCGTGTCTTTCAGGACCTGAAGACAGGGACGGTGATTGGCTCTAGTAGACTGCGGGATGGCCTCTACCTGTTTGACCCCTCCAGCTCTGCCTCTTCTCCGAAGGCTCTTTCTGCTGCTCAGACCTCTGTGGATTCCTGACACTGCCGCCTGGTCCATCCTTCTTTATCTACTATGCATCTTTTATTTCAGAATATGTCAAATGTATCTTTGAATACTTTTAAATGTGATGTGTGTGCTCTTGGTAAACATCATCGTGCTTCTCTTAATCATGCGTCTACTCATAGTGCTTCTCCTTTTGCTGTGGTTCATACTGATATTTGGGGTTCTTGCCCTGCTGCCTCTATTTCGGGCTTCCACTGGTTTGTTACGTTTATCGATTGTTTTTCTCATTGTACGTGTGTCTACTTAATGAAAAACAAGAATAATGTCTTTCCCTTATTTCAACGTTTTCATAAGATGTGGCCACTCAATTTAATGCTGCCATTAAAGTTTTGCGCAGTGATAATGGTCGTGAGTACGTTGACTCTTCCTTTGAGCGTTATCTTAGTGATCAAGGCATTATACATCAGACATCTTGTGTCTACACCCCAGCTCAGAATGGGGTCGCCGAGCGCAAGAATCGCCATCTTCTAGAGGTAGCTCGATGCCTCCTCCTGAAGATGCTCCTCCCAAAGCATTTTTGGGGGGATGTAATTCTTACTGCGACGTATCTTATTAATCGCTTGCCGACTCGTGTACTTGGTCATAAATCCCTTCTTGCGGCTCTTTCTGTCTCTCCCACACATCTCTTTCCTCAGATCTTTAGGTGTGTGTGTTTTGTCCATGTTCGCCCCACGTCCAAACTTGATCCTCGTGCCCTCAAGTGTATCTTTATTTGGTATTCGCCTACCCAGAAAGGATATAAATGCTTCCATCCAGCTTCCCGAAAGATATTCGTTACTATGGACGTCACGTTTCGGGAGTCTGAGTCCTTCTACGAGCCCTCACTTCATGGGGAGTCTTACCCAATGGAAGTGAGCTCTCTTCCCCTACCTATTCCTCCTTCATATCTTCCTCCTCATGTGCCTATGCCTGCTTTGTCTACATCCTTGCCTACTCCTGTTCCTACTCCTGTGACCGCTCCTCCTTTACAGGTGTATACTCGACGGAAAATGGGTCAAGGTACATCGGCATCTCTCAGGCTCTACCTGTTCCACATCAGATCCTTCTTTGGGGACTCAAGGTAACTGTATCTCTATTCTTTACCCAACATCTGATGTCCCAATTTGTGTCCTATAACTCATTATCCCCCACATAAACTCTTTATTGCCTCTCTCTCCTCCATTTCTATTCCCTCAACTTGGCAGGATGCTATCGCTCACCGAAAGTGTCAAGATGTTATGCTTGAGGAGATGTTGGCCCTGGAGAAGAATTGCACATGGTACTTGGTCTCGTTGTCACCTGGCAAGACTGTGGTAGGGTGTAAGTGGGTGTTCTCCATCAAGTAGAACTCTCAAGATGTTGTTGAGTGATACAAGGCTCACTTGGTGGCTAGGGGCTATACTCAAACCATGCGGATTGACTATCAAGAAACCTTTGCCCCTGTGGCGAAGATGAATTCTATAAGGGTGCGTTTGGTTCAACGGTTTTGAACTGGTGGAAATGGTTTTCGGGATTAATAAATCATTTCGGCCTTTCGGTTCGTAGGAATTACGGACGGAAATGGAATTAAGGAAAACCGCGATTTTCATCTTTAGGCATGGCCCAATTATTATCCCCGAGGCTAGGTTTTGGCGGAAGGAACTGCGCCGACCTCGCCTCATGCACGACGTTCTTCCTCTTCTCCCCGCTCCAGAGCGATTTCGCCAGAGGTAAAAAAATTGGCTTCGTAATCCTCTTCATCTCCTCTTCATCCAAACTTCATCTCCATTTTTGCAAAGATTCCGCCCCCATCGAATCTCGTCGGTGAGGTTTCTGGATTGATTTCTCGTGAGTTTTCCTTCCTCCTTTTTGTTGTTTTTGATGTCGTGGTTACCGGAGTCCCCCACCTTGGTTTCTCGCATGATAATCTCGTGGTTGCTTCTTCCCTCTCCAGTTGGCTTCTTCCTCTTATTTGTTGTTGTTGATGTCATGGCTGCTTCTTCCCCCTTCTGTTAATATATCTTTTTTTGTCTCGGGTAGCCAGCTGGAGGTACCAGGAAGCTTGAAGCTTTAGTTTCCAGTTAGATTTGCATTGTAACTTCTTCTAGGCATGCTGTGCAATGTCAGATTATTTTTCTCTTTCAATTTCATATTACTCTTTCAATTTCTGTGTGGAACTAAAGTGATTGCAATGTCAGTTTTTGTTTCTGTGTGTATTTTGCTATGAATATCATACCATGGTTTATATTTACTTAATATTGTGTAAATTGCTAGGGATGCAAGGATGTAAAATTTAGCTCCACAAATGTATGATTCAATCCGATTGTGGCTAGGATGTAAATTTATATTTCTAAACAGAATTTCTGATTTCATGCAATTCTTGTAGATGAATTCCATCCTGCATCCGAATAGCAAAAATTGCCCAATTTTAATTCCTGCAGCTCAAAACCTTCCTGCAGCCGAACAACTTATAATTGGAATTCAGGCAAAACCAAAACCAACAGGTTTTGATTTTGACTGAATTCCAATTCTTCAAAACCAAAACCTACGATCCGAACGGACCCTAAGAGTTTTGCTCTCGTGTGCTGCTTGCAAAGGGTGGACTTTGACCCAGTTAGATGTGAAAAATGCCTTTCTTCATGGGGACTTGGAAGAACAGGTCTACATGTCGTTACCGCCTGGTCTTACCCTAGCCGGATCTGGGGGAAAGGTATGCAGGTTGAAGAAAGCCTTATATGGCTTAAAACAGTCTCCTCGGGCCTGGTTTGAGAGATTTCATAGAGCTATGGTCGCATTTGGATACTCCCAGAGCAATGTCGATCATACTTTATTTGTAAGGCACAAACATGGGAGACTCACTGCTCTTATTGTTTATGTGGATGATATCTTTATCACGGGCGATGCTACCAAAGAAATCCAAATTCTGAAACAAAGACTGACAAAGGAGTTTGAAGTAAAAGTCCCGGGAAATCTCATATACTTCCTGAGAATTGAGATCGCTCGATCAAATCGTGGCATATTCATATCCCAGAGGAAGTACATCCCTGACTTGCTCCAATCATGTGGGATGAGTGGGTGTAGACCTGCTGACACCCCAATTGAAGTTAACCACAAATTGGGTAGAGATGATGGGGAAGTGGTAGATGATATCACTGGGTTTCAATGACTGGCAGGTAAGGTTGTAGATGTCGGATGTCGGATTCATGTCGGTTTGATTTTGAAATGTCGGATGTCGGATTGCGGGGATATATCGGGGATATTTTATAATGTCGGGTTTTAATATTTAAATAAATTTATTCATATATATACACAATTTTTATAAATATGTATAATAATATACATAATTTATGTTTATAAATTACACAATAAACATATATACACATAATGTATGTTTATGAATTACATAACAAAGAGATGTCGACTGCCATAAACGACATAAAGATCACCAAATGAGAACGAGATGAGAAAGTCGTCGACGCTAGACTTAAAGAGATGCACGAAACAAAATATTACCATTTGGTCTCTTTAAAAATAAAAATAAAAATATTTTTAATACTCTCAACGATATATCGGTCGCGAAATATCGCCCGATATATCGGTTATATCGGGCGATATTTTTAAAAACGACATTTTTGCGTAAAATATCGATGTCGTGGCGTTTTATCCCCAAAACCTTTATGTCGGCCGACATGTCGGACATGTCGGCCGACATCTACAACACTGCTGGCAGGTCGCCTTATCTATCTATCTCATACTCGTCCAGATATTTCATATGCCGTTGGTGTTATCAGTCAGTTCATGCACTCACCAAGAACCCGTCACTTAGAAGCTGCTCATCGAATCTTTCGGTATCTCAAGTCCTCTCCTGGAAAGGGTATCCTATTCTCCCCGGGCAAAGAGCTGACCATTGAAGTCTATACTGATGCTGATTGGGCCGGTTCGGTTGACGACAGGAGGTCCACCTCTGGTTATTGTTCTTTAGTTGGTGGTAATTTGGTAACGTGGAGGAGTAAAAAACATGTGGTTGCCAGGTCGAGTGCTGAGGTAGAATTCAGAGCCATGACTCATGAGATTTGCGAAGGACTGTGGATTAAATCTCTTCTGAAAGATCTAGGCATGGAAAACAAGGATCCCGTGAGACTTTACTGTGATAGCAAAACCGCCATTAGCATTGCTCACAATCCTGTCCAACATGACCGCACCAAGCATGTGGAGGTTGATCGCCACTTCATCAAAGAGAATATAGAAAGAGGAGTTGTGAGCACATCTTTTGTCCCTTCGGATCAACAGTTAGCGGATGCTCTCATCAAGGGGTTAAGTCAGAACGTGTTTGGAAAAATTATGTGCAAGTTGGGCATGCAAGATATAGTTGAATATTCGCTTTATTTTATCCGCATTTATCTAATACACGTGATATGTCACGTGTATATCTCCTATATATGTATCCTATTTTCCCGGTTTAGGGCATCAGTTCAATATGATCTAGCGCTCTCCACTTGGTATCAAAGCCCGAGGATCGGTCCCGTGCCCCGCTCGCGTCTCGCCGCTCCAGATCCCGCCTCCCTCGATCCCGCCCGCCTCTTCTCGTCCTTCTTCCGGCGATCCCGCTCGCGTCTCCTGCACGCTCGACTCCTCCGCCGCTCGCGTCTCGCCCGGACTCGTCCTCCTCCGCCGCGAGCGTCCGCGCCAGCCCTAGCCGTTCGCAGATCGTTCGCCACTTTCTGCATTTGCTCCCGATCGGGCTGCTGGCTTCTTTGGCCTAGCCGGCGCCCGACCTTGCCGCTTTCAGCCGGCCGTTTTGTCCTCCATGGGGACTGTCGGGGACACCACCCTCACATCCTCCGGTGTTCTCTTCGGCTTCCAGATCTAATGGGCACCTGTAGGATGTTTTTCAACCTTTTTTGATATCTTCGTTCTCTACAATGGATGATTCATCCGTGATCTCCCCTTCCTCTCAATCCGGTGCTCTTCCCGGTTCCTCCGTTCCCCGATTCGGTGCTTTGCCCGGTTCCTCGGGTGATCCTCCTCGGAGTCATGGCCAGTCTGGCTCGTTGAAGATTACTACTGTTGCCTTGGATGGCACAAATTATCTGGAATGGTCAAGGGCAACCCAGCATGCTATTCGCAGCCACCAGTTATATGGACTTATTGATGGTACCACTGCTGAACCACCACGCACCGATCCCTCATGGCGCAAATGGGATGCGGACAATTCGTTGGTCGTCTTGTGGTTACTTCATTCGATGTCTCCTCAGGTGTATCGCAGTTATATGTTGTTGGACTCCGCCTATGATATTTGGAAACGGGCCCGTGATACTTACTCTCAGGCGGGCAGTTCGATGCAAGTGTACGAGCTTACTCGCCGTGTTCTGGAACTAAAGCAGGGGACTATGACCATTGCCGCCTACTATTCTGAGTTTGAGCGTCTTTATCAAGAGCTAGATTTCTTCAATACTTTCGCTGCTGCTTGTACGGTTGATGCGGTGGCCCTTCAGAATGCTAACGATCGATTCCGGGTTCACGTATTTCTTATGGGGCTCAACATGGAGTTTGACGCTGTTCGCCTACATGTCCTCCATCGTGAGCCGCTTCTCTCTCTTCGGGAGGCCTTCAGCATGCTCCTCAGTGATGAGAATCGTCGTCGCACTCTAGGCCCCGCTACTAATCACTCTGCGCTGGCTGGGATGTCGCGCGGACCCCCTCCTGTCTGTACTCATTGTGGGAAGACTGGCCATACCAAGAACTCTTGTTTCCGCCTGCACCCGCACCTTGCTCCGGGTGGTCGGGGCTCTAGTACCCGTGGTAGAGGTGGGTACCGTGGTAGTGGTGGTCGTCACTCTAGTGATCGCTCTCACTCTTCTGCACATTCTACTGAGGTTCTCGAGGACACCTCTGGAGGCCTGTCTGCCTGTGAATTGGAGGCCTTTCGACGCATGTTGCGCTCCCACGCAGACTCTGCTCCTGCTGCTTCTCATGCTGTTGTTGCCACTTCAGGCCTGTCCAGTGCTAATGCCGTGTCTTCCCCTCCTTCCGAGTGGATTATCGACTCAGGTGCAACCGACCACATGACTGGTTCTGCTTCAGGTTTTACCTCCTATACCCCCCTTTCTGGTCGTGATAAGGTTATTGCTGCTAATGGCTCTCTCTCCGCCATCGCTGGAAAAGGGACTGTCCCTTGTTCCCCTGACCTATCACTGTCCTCCGTTTTGCATGTTCCCTATTTTCCCCGTAATTTACTTTCTATTAGTCATCTGACTAAATCTTTACACTGTTCAGTGACATTCTTTCCTGATGTTTGTGTGTTTCAGGATCTGGGTACGAGGCGGACGCTTGGCAATGGTAGGAATGTTGGCGGACTGTACTTGCTGAACCAGTCTTCACCCCGTGCTCTCTCTTCCACCAGATCTCCGACTCTTCATGACATCCGATGCTGGCATCAACGCCTCGGCCACCCTTCTCCTTTGTATCTTACTAAGTTGTTTCCTGTTTTTCATCAGTTAATTCAGTCATTCTCTTGTGATGCGTGTGAACAGTCTAAGCATGTCCGTCGGAGTACGAGTCATTTATCTGTCCCTAGTTTATGTCCTTTTGATGTTATCCACTCTGATGTTTGGGGCCCGTCCCCGGTGTTATCTTTATCTGGCTATAAATGGTTCGTTACGTTTATTGATTGTCACTCCCGCACTACGTGGCTTTATTTGCTTAAAAAGAAAAGTGATGTGCTTTCTTGTTTTCAAATTTTTCATAAGATGGTGACCCAGCAATTTGGCGGTAAAATACGTGTGTTTCGTAGTGATAATGGTGGGGAATATGACGACCGGGGTGTTTTTGGGGCCTATCTTGCCGACCATGGCATTATACATCAAACCACGTGCGTCCACACTTCCACTCAAAATGGGGTGGCTGAACGGAAGAATAGGCACCTGCTGGAGGTGGCCCGGTGTTTACTTCTTGCTATGCACCTTCCTAAATCCTACTGGGGTGACGCAGCCCTCACTGCTGTTCATCTTATTAACCGTCTTCCGTCTCGTGCTCTCTCGTTTGATACGCCCCTCTCTTGTCTTGCCAAAAATCACATTGTCCACACTTCTCATCTTGCTCCTCGAATCTTCGGCTCCGTGTGCTTTGTCCACGTCCATACCCCGCAGCGCGATAAACTCGATGCACGATCCCTACGGTGTGTTTTTGTTGGTTACTCTCCTACCACCAAAGGGTATCGATGTTATCACCCTCCGACTCGTCGCTACTATTGTACTGTGGATATTACATTTCGTGAGGGAGAGTCGTACTTTGGTCCTCATCAGGGGGAGACGACGACCGGTAATGGTGACGAGACCAACGACTCTCCTCTTCCTATTGTCTCTTCTCTTCCTATTGTCCATTATCCTCTTCCGGACACTTCTCCTATTCCCTCCACTCCTCATATTCCTTCCACCTCCGCTCCACCTATACTATACACATACTCCCGTCGTCCTACGACTGTTGAGCAAGTGCAGACTGAGAATGTTCCGCCAGTGCCAGTGACTGTCTCCGCACCAGATTCTGATGAAGACCTCCATGTTCCTCTTGCCCGTCTTATAGGTAAAAAGGGTGGCACCAAGCACCCAATTGCCAACTACATTTGCTATGATCACCTCTCTCAGGCCCATAAAGCCTTTATCTCTTCTCTCTCATCTATTGTGATTCCTAAGACTTGGCAGGAGGCTGTTCAAACTCCTGAGTGGAGAAAGGCAATGGAGGAGGAACTGTGTGCCTTGGATAAAAATAAGACATGGCGGCTTGCTTGTCTTCCCCCGGGGAAGCGAACGGTTGGATCCCGCTGGGTCTTCACCGTTAAACAAAATCAAGATGGAATGGTGGAGCGGTACAAGGCTCGTCTGGTGGCTCAGGGATATACCCAAGCTCAGGGCATTGACTACCAGGAGACATTTGCTCCTGTTGCAAAGATGAACTCAATTCGTGTGCTTCTCTCCTATGTTGCGAGTCGTAAATGGGAGCTACTGCAACTTGATATCAAGAATGCGTTCTTGAATGGTGATCTGGAAGAGGAAGTTTACATGGATCTCCCCCCGGGCTCTGCGATCAAAGGGTCCAAAGGGAAGGTCTGCCACCTTCTTAAATCCCTGTACGGCCTGAAGCAGTCTCCAAGAGCGTGGTTCGGACGTTTTTACAAGACCATGCTTCAACTTGGATACACTCAAAGTCAAGCCGATCATACGCTCTTTATCAAGAGGAAGGGTGCTCAGGTTTCTATTCTTATTGTGTATGTGGATGACATCATCATCACCGGAGACTACTTGGAGGAGATCAATCACTTGAAAAAACAGCTAGGCAAAGAATTTGAAGTCAAGGACTTGGGAAAGCTGAAATACTTCTTGGGAATTGAAGTTGCGAGGTCTCAACGTGGGATCTTCATTTCTCAAAGGAAGTATACTCTTGATCTTCTTGAGGAGACTGGGATGCTTGGGTGTGCCCCGGTGGACACCCATATTGAGGCTAATCACAAAATTGATGCAGATATTAGCGGGGAGAAAGTGGATGCCTCAAAATACCAACGTCTGGTTGGGCGTCTTATATACTTGTCCCATACTCGTCCTGACATCACATATGCTGTGGGAGTCCTAAGCAGGTACATGCATTCACCCTCCATACGTCATCAGCAGGCTGCCTTCAGGGTGTTACGTTACCTCAAGAAGGCACCAGGTCGTGGGATTCTGTTCAAAAACAGTCAGTCATTTGAAGTTGAAGTGTTCACAGATGCTGATTGGGCTGGCAGTCAAGACGACAGAAAGTCTACCACTGGGTATTGCACATTTGTAGGAGGGAACCTGGTCTCATGGAAGAGCAAGAAGCAGAATGTGGTAGCTCGCTCAAGTGCGGAAGCTGAATATAGGGCTATGGCCCAAGGTGTTTGTGAGGGACTGTGGTTGAAGACTATCCTTCGTGATATAGGCCTTCAGGGGAACAATTCTATTATGATTTACTGTGACAACAAGGCGGCTATAAGTATTGCACACAATCCTGTACAGCATGACAGAACTAAACATGTGGAAGTCGACCGGCACTTCTTCAAGGATCACCTTGACAAAGGGAATATTTGCACTCCGTTTGTGAACTCATTTGATCAGCTTGCCGATGTCTTCACCAAGGGTCTATGCGGCGACAAATTCAAGGACAATACTGACAAGTTGGGAATGATCAATATATATTCCCAACTTGAGGGGGAGAGTTAAATATTCGCTTTATTTTATCCGCATTTATCTAATACACGTGATATGTCACGTGTATATCTCCTATATATGTATCCTTCTTGCCCGGTTTAGGGCATCAGTTCAATATGATCTAGCGCTTTCCACTGATATCACACGCCCAACTTGAGGGGGAGTGTTGGAATTATGCTTTTATTTATTTTGCCTTGTATCTCTCTCCTATATAAAGGAGAGCCTCTTTACTTTCATAATCATTATTTTCCTTCTCTCCAACAATTCCTAATTTTATCCAGTCTCGTGTGACCACACATCCACCTAAGCATTCTCATCACCACAACCCCCATTTTTTTACTCATGTACACCATTCACTGCACAATACTCAGAACCGTAGATCATTGCTGGTCTAATTGCAGTACGATAAAACTTGCCTTTAAGTTTTAAAGTTTGCTCAACCTAAAACCCTTCTTTTCTAAAGTTTCTCGCCATGATTCAAGTTTCACGTTTACACCCTCACGCGTCTCATCGACCAGAACAATATCTGCAAATAATAAACACCAAGCTCCTTTAGATCAAGTTCCACCGGAGAGGGTCACCGTAGGATTTGTCCATGACGTCTTTGATGGCTATCATGTAGGACAAATGACCGGAGATCAAATGTTGCCTGTTGGACGGGCAGAGAGTTGTCGGAGACCTCCTGGATAGTAAGAGAACCTCCGACAAGGAGTTGAGGGCCTTGGAGGTGTTGGTGGGTGGGGGGGGGGGGGGGGGGCTACGGGCCTGCTGGAGACGCCGACTAAGGTATGTGGTCCCTCTAGAGTCACTGGCGAGGTGGTACGTGCCTGCTGGAGACATTGACTAGAGACCAAGAGCCTTCCACAGTAACTGATGAGAGGCTCTGGATATGCTGACGAGGGGTTGCCAAGCCTCTGGAGATGTCAATGAGGGGTCGCCGACTTTCCGTGGTATGAGATCGAGTGCGATCCTCTGCGATGCGTGAGCAAGCGCATGAATGAAGGAGGCGGGATCGGGATTGTGTGGCTTGCTCTGATACCAAGTTGAGAAGAGCCAAAAACCTAGATTGCAAAATTAGGATAAAACACAATATCTTTAGTCCTTGTATACTCAAACGAGGATAACACGAGATGAACAACATGATACGAGAAAAAACAACATGACGCTAGAAACAAAGAAATATTTAGAAATACACTAAGGGCTTGTTTTGTACGATGGATTTACTGCGGGGCAAATCTGCCTCTGCTCAACTGCGATCAGAGCCCTTGGTGCGGTCACGATCTGCGGTAAATCTGCAAAATTTTGCAGATTTGTCGTGCACTCGGAAGGCTGCCACGCGTCCGCGGCCCTAGTAAAACAGGCGGCTGCCGCGACAACACGGTTTTAAAATCTGCGCCGCGGCAATTTTGAGAAGCCAAACAGCCCTTAATAATCAACATGTGAGAACTGAGATGTAATCTTTGAAAGTTGATTTTTAGATAGAGAAGCATAGTAAGCTCTTTTGAAGGAGACACCGATAGAGGATAATCTTCTAGGGAGGAAATATTTAGTTGACTGAAACCTAAGAACTATAGCGATTGAGAAATAGGTTTATAGAGAGAATTTTGTTGAGATATCTAGAGAGAATTTCTAGATAGAATGTTTGAGTGGGAGATAAACTGTATGATAAAATATTTAAATAATAGATCTTTAGAGAACACATTGCAGTGAAATTCCTAGAGAATTTTTTTGTAGTGAAAAATCTTTAATTGAGATAATCCTAGTAAGATGGAACCCTTGAGTATAGATTTTTGGAGAGAGAATTTTGATAAGATTTATAAAGAGACAGTTACTAGAGAAATAGTTTAATTAGGAGAATAATAGTTAGACAGTACCATTGAGAGAATCCTAGTGAATTTTCTAGACAACGATTTTAAGAGAGTTTTTTTTATCGGAGAATGAGTTTTTTGAGAGAGAATGCGGACGAAGTCAGGTGGACATGTGGTCTGATGTAAATCACATTACCTGCATTCGAGCAACAAATTTGACCATTTTAATTCTGCATAATCAATTCTACTATTTGCTGGAACATTGGGCTTGGAATTAAACAAAATTCCCGCATCCAATTCAAGTTTTGTTCAACTGAATGAATACTTTGTATCATTTGTAATATAATTAATCTCCAATGAACGCAGTAGTCTAACTTTAATATTGCCTGGGCTACATAGAGTTAGGTTTCTTTCCTAGCTAATGGCCCTGCTGTTTCTTACCTGAGGCACTATCCAGATTTATCTAAGTGCAGCACAGTCGACTGTGAATTTATTTGAGTATGTTTTTACTGCTATTAGTATGCTTTGTTTATTTAAAATATAATGTTCAATCCTTTGTTATTACAGATACCGAATTACCTTTTAATGCAATAATATGTGTATTTGATTGACTTAGCTGGTTCACTGACTCTGTTTTCTTTTGTGTCATTTTCAATCATTTTGCAGGAAATGTTGCCGGAATACATACCTATGAGCATTGCTGAATCAATTCTCTTTGCAGGTAAAGCCATTAGGATTCTTCGAAATCCAGCTCATTCATTTAGAGTACAGGAATCCATCTTTCAGCAACATGTTAGAGGATCTCAGTGTGTTCAGGGATATACGGGAAATTTTATCCCTCCTAATCCTCTGAGGGGTACAAATCTAATCTCTGAAGAACTTTTTCCACAGCGGGAGGCTGATAAAATTGAAGAAATGCTCCAAGAATTAAAGGTTGTAACCAGACATTTATTTTTGAAAAGTAATATGCTTTATCAAATGCCTATTACAGATGTAAATTTTGTATATCTTAGGATTATTAAATTTGTTGAAACACCGCATGCCATTTTAATTCCCTCTCCTTTTTCTAATACCATATTCGCCCTTCAGTGAATAATGCAACAAGTGCTTTTTTTCCTTTTCTTCTAGAGGTTTTGATGATGTCCTATAAGTTGTGAGATAAGATGGAAAAGGGAATAAGAAAATTATTATTTTTGAACCCATCGTTTATGTCCTACTTAAGTTACAACTTGACCGAAATTTATCTCTTATAGTTTCCCTTCGACGCAGAAATCATCTGAATTTCATAAAAGGTCATTTGAGTCTTCTGTGAATTCAGTCTGTACTCTCGCAGCAAATCATCTATGGCAGGTACATTAGAATTATTTTTTGGTCTACTTTTTTATTAGTTTCTTTTCTTCTTTTTGCCTTCACATTTTTCATCCTTACGTTTCAGCTTGTAGTGATTCGTGCTGATTTGAATGGCCACCTAAAAGCCCTTAAAGATTACTTTCTTTTAGCTAAAGGTGATTTCTTCCAGGTATTGATCATTTGTGTATAATACAACCTAGTAATCTAGTACTTTTTATGGATAAGTACACCGGACTTTGGCAGCACCTTAAGATTTTGTATTTAATTTTTTGTTAGGATTCTCCTAGTTCGATATTCAATACATATATGCAGAATAATAAGTCAACAAGACTTCTTAGTAAACTAAAATCAATTTTGCTTTAATAACTTCTTCATAAACTAAAATCAATTTTCTTTAATAACTTCTTCATAAACTAAAATCATTTTTGCTTTAATAAGTTCTGATGCAGTTGCATCACTCGGAGCACCACATTAGAATTTACTTGTTTGATTTTTGTTTTCGACAATTATAAGATTGCATCTTGATAGTCAAACCAACAAATTTGTTCAATGCATTTTTTTATATATTTTAATGTATTTTATTTATTTATTTTTTCCATATGTATTTTGAGATTTAAGCGAAATGTTGCGATCATGTAATTTGGGTCTCATGCGACATTTAACATAATCTTAATCTCCTATAAGTATCAACATTAGTTCATAATTTTTTGGGGTCAAAGGTTTTGCGTTATTTCAGACTCGTCATCCACCTCATGGTGCCAAAGCGTAAGGCTGCCTCTATCATCCACCTCTACTACTTCTGTCGATGCCTTCCACTATCACTGACGCTGACCCAACGCCACCTGCAACCTCCCTCATTGTCTCCACCAGCACCTTTTCCAATTTGGATCCCTCCCACAACTCCCATTCCTAGTCTTTCTCCACCGCCCTAACCTATGAAGCACGAGTACTTTCCAGAAGGCTGCGTACCTGTACCGGGTACGTTTACGGTACCGGCACGTATTCGATACTCGACGGATACACCTGCTACTCTAGTCTGAGGATAAACATGGATTTGATAGATTGTTCTGCATTTTGTGATATGACTATGCTTTTCTAACGTAAACAAAAAACTTCTCCATATATTTTAGAAAATAAAATGACTCATAAATGCAACTAGCGGTGTTTGTTTACTATAGTAACAAAATGTGATCCTGACTCAAGTTTCTTTTTATCGTTAGAACTACGAAAAAATTAATTTAAATTTGATTATTTTGTTAATTTACTATGTATTTGAGGATTAAATATTTTTTCTACTTGCTCAATATGAATTTTTCTATGTTTTATATTCTCCCTCTTTTAAAAAAGGTGACATATATATAAATCAATTTTATTAACATCGTGTCCCGAACGTACCCGCATCCTTATTTTTTTTTCTCCACGTACCACCGCACCGGATACGCATCGTACCCAGTACTCGTACCCGTATCGGTGCTTCATAGGCCCTAACCCACATTTTCCCCAGCTATTACTTTCCTTTCTGACAACCACTTTTCCTTATTCCTTGATAGTCCCGACTGCCACCAACCTCCCTCTTATAGCCACAACTTCCTACACGCACTACCCTCCGATGTTTTCCTCCAAAAGCCAGTCTACATCAATCCTCCAGCCTCCTCCACCATTTTTTAGCCCTCAATTCCCTTCACCATCAATGCCTTTTCCCCCCCCCAACTGCCAACCTGACATCCCTCTCTACCGAAGTCTCCAATATTCCCTAGCCTTCCAAAGGGTTAGATTTCACGACACCCTTTTCGACAACTGAATACTAGCTCCTAGCTATGATGCACTGGTATGGGTACGGGTACCGAGTACGATACGTATCTGGTACGGTGATACACGAAAATAAAAAACTCATACTGGTACGTTTGTGGTACGGTGTAATTAAAATTGACTTATATAAATACACGCGCAATATGTCCATGTATATACATGTATGTGCATGTTCATGTGTCTATATATATGCACATGTATATAGTAAAAAATAAAATAATAAAAGTTAAATCAAATTCTTTATAGTTTTAACTAAAAAAGATACTTAAATCTGAAGCATATTTTGTTACTATAATGATCAAACACCGTTGGTTGCATGTATGATTCACAAATTTTTCTTTTCTAAAAGACACAGAAGTCTTTTGTTTACTTTAGAAAAACATACTCTATCACAATATGCCGAACGATCTGCCAGTCCAAGTGTATCTGCAGACTAGAGTAATAGGTGTATTGGGTACGTACCGGTACCAGATACGTATCCGTTAAGGGTATGTGGCCCTCAAGGAAGTATCGGTGCTTCATAGGCTCCTAGCCTCCTATGCCTTATTCCTATTCACCCAATCTATCTACCACTTTCTTCAACCTCATAACCGATTACTTACTGAGTTTTATTTTTATTAGATTTAGAGTTCTTTACATTGTACAAACATTTATCTATATCTTTGTGATATTCTTCTTTGTGTAATTACAATTTTCGATGTGCAAAAAATATCCGCTTGATATTCAATTTCAAGCATTTTCGTTGTTTTGCAATTGTTAATTGTTAGTCTCTTTTCAAATTATTTTTGATCAAGTGTGCTTATTCATTCAAGATCTAAATTTCCTTTATTTGATTAATTACATACCAGAATCTTGTATGCTGACTCATATATTGCCTTGCATTAGTGCTTATTAGTTGTTCATTCTATTCATCGATTGCATGCCTGCCTGCATCCACATATAGTTAGGTCAATGCTAGTCCGTATAAACTTGTCGTGTTTCAACTTCTTTATTTGCATTATCTTTCATACAATACTATCCATTAAATGTAACTTGAAGTTTATATGTTCCTCTGAGTTCGTTCTACAGACTGCACGTGTCTAAAACTCGCATTGTTTCAGTATACTATCTTTAGGTAATTGTTAACTGCACCTAATTTTTTTCTATCCGCACTCCAAAAAAAATTTAAAAGACGCAAGCTCAAATTTATTTAGTCACGGCCCACGCTAAAACTGACATTCCTCCTCGTTCCATCTATTGAGAGGCAAGCTCTGTTTCAGCTGAGAGGAGTCCTGGTTGATCAAGAGCAGGGCCCTAGTCATCCCCGGAGTCCTCTCTGCCGATATTCCAGGAAGCCGCATCCTCGATGCAGTAAAGGGCGATGTTCATTGGGCGGGCATGGGTGGCTTTCGTTGTCGGAAAATAGGGGAGGTGGCTCAGGTAGGGTGTGTGCGTCCAAGTAGGGTAAAACTGAGCTGAAGGATTCAAATGGTCGTGGAAGAAGACGGGTGGTGGAGAGAATGGTTTATGTAGTCATTTTTTAAAATGGTGTATATCGTTATTTCTCCCCTTCTTTGTCTCTTTCCTCCGAAAGATTCCGCTACCCCTTCTAGCCGCCACCCTCACATACCGGTCTCCTTCCTCACAGAGATGAAGTCCTTGATCTGAATGAAACTCCTCCATCTCTTGCAGATAGCCCATAACGGGAAGGTGTTTTCGAGGAACGAGCGCGAGGCAAAACATAGCAACATCATCAGGCCAACCCGGTAAGATGAAACCAAATGAATCATGCAGTGATTATTGGTGAATCCAGTTCGAAACCTTCGAATTGTGTTTGGCAACGGCTGAGAAACACAGCTTTGATTCCACCACTTGTTCCTAGCATTACTAAGATCAGGCATCCTGAAGTTTGTAGGATATAGTGCTTCTAACAATGGCGAATGCATAATTTCCTCTAATATGTTCAGAATTTTGAAGCTTTTGAAATTGAGCCAACTAGTACCGACTGGTAATTTTGATTGGGATGAAAATTTGAGCGCACATAGGATCCTCGAGCGGATAGAGTTTATCATTTTTTCTATGTTCGTTCTGTCGGTCTTTTTTCTTATCAAATTTCATGTCTGTTTTCTCCCCAAACATCCCTGTGTTTGAGGTTGTTGTGTTTGGATTACACTTGATTTTTTTTTGTAATTTTTTTTGGCTTGCGGTTAATAAATTTGTTTGCGGATAAAAGTTTCAAATTATCCGGGCTACGGTTAACGAAGGATTGCGGATAGCCAAATTTGGATTGCGGTTAACAATCATCTATCTTTATGAAGTGATTCTTTCAGTATGATTCTAATACTTTCACTTTTTTTGTTAATGTTTAGTGTTTCCTTGAGGAGAGCCGCCAACTGATGCGTCTGCCTCCTCGACCATCAACTGCTGAAGCTGATCTTATGGTCCCTTTTCAGTTGGTAAGGTTACAATCCATCCGTTGGATACATTTAAAAATAAATTAAAGCCTCTTAATAGTCACAGAAGGCATGATAATAATGTTATTCCACCACTAGATGTTTCAGTAATTGTCTCAATTCAATAAAGCTGAAGCTACATCAAGCATAGTAAAAGTTTCTTCTGAATATTTTGTGATGCTGCTACATATGGGTCTTGGAAATCTTTTCAAATTTAGAAGCCAAGTTGTGAATTCGAATTAGAGAATACTAGCACCAAAGACCTGATTTCTCCGTTCCCATTTTACAATCTTATCGCGCAGTGTGCAATGTCAAAATTACCCCAATAGGAGGTTTCTGTACTCCAGTCGTTGCACATTGTGATTGCGGCGGTCCTTCGGCCATAGTATGGTCTCATCACGTTCGAAAATTTATTTTTATATTTTTCACCTTGTTTTTCTATTTTATTTTTACTTTATAATAGTTTTGATAGTGATTAGAAAGAAATTTTAATAATATTTTATGGTGTCACGCCAAAAGTTATTTCTATCCTTTAATACTAAATGATATTTTCTCACGAAACACAAGTCATGTAGCTTAAAAAGTGTAGAACTTCATTTGATGACTTGCTGAAAAACTGAGCAATATTTTATACATAAACAGTATTTTAAATTTAATTACCAACTAATTGTTACATCAAATTTAAATCAGAAGTTAATATACAATGAGAAAGTTCAAATTAAGATAATGAAGATAATCTTCCCTGTTTCATGTCAACGTTCAGATACTTTAGTTTCCATACATGATATAATATACTTTGAATTGATAGTATTTATAGGCTGCGGTTTCTCAAAATGCCTCTTAAACCATGATGGATGGATTTTAAATTGACACAGAGTGGGCATGAGTACAGGAGCGACTGCAAAGAAGAAAAATGAAAGCCTATAATGGAGTTGAGAGGTACAAATAAAAAGAATATATAAAGGTCTAAGAGTTAGGAGAAAAGAGAAGGACTAATCAGGAGGATCAATGCTTGGGAAAAACATTTTTTTACTTTATCCATCAACTCTATGAACCACAAGACTCGAGGCACTATTTATAGATATTGTCCTTGCTGAAATGAAAAAAAAACTCGTAAGCATTTTTTTTCTCCAAATTAGCCCTAAATGACAATGACCTTTTAAACATTGATAATTAGCTTAATTATATTTAAAGTGAGAATTTGGACTGCATCTAGACAATCAAGATCTATTCTCGCAGCCTGTTGTTGGATCTACATTTGGACGATTGGAGCCGTTCATCGTTTGTAGAGCGATTTTGTATACCATTTTATGTATTATTATTTTGAGTGTATTTAGAGGATTTGGTTAAATGATCCGATCTGGCAATCTAAGCCCTTATATCCATGGAGTGCTAGTGTGTAGGCATTGGGAATTTGGTTTCCATATTCAAGTTGCTCAATCAAGGAGAAGCCTGCACGGTGCAAAGTTGAGCATGCCATATCTCCCGGAGGTACCAAAACCTCCGACCACCACTCCATGCCTCACCGTCACCGGCCCTCAGCCCAGCCTTATTTGGCAGTCTAGTCTGCCCATCCCTGGATTAGTGATTTCCCCTCCCTTATCCTGCAGCCTTAGTTCCCTGTCGAGCCATTTAGCGTACCGACAATTATTCTTTCGCGCTAGTTCCATCGCACGACCCCAACACCTTCACCGACCACCAAACAGAGTTTGTGCAATTTTATTCACATAACCAACCCAATTATTTATCGTTTGATATTAGAAAAGGGTTTGGTTTGAGTTAAGAGCTCTTTAGTTCCTAGTTTGTGGAGTTTAGAAAGAAAATGCTTTGACCAATAGACAATCCTAGGATGAGGATTCCTGAATTCAATGACATATCTTCACCTGTTGAGTTTCTGGAGTGGTTTCAATTCATCAATACGATTTTTAGATGTCAGAGACTTTTTAAGAAGAGAAATGGAGGGAAGTATATCAAAGGTTATAGAGTATGCGAGTCTTCGGTGAAAGAATCTGAAAGCCCAAAAATGACAGTACATGAAGAGTGATATTAAAGAGTTAGAGGACACTTTGCCCGGCGACATATGAGCATCATACATACTTGAGCCCTTTATTGCTTACATCTTCAGTCCTTAGTGCTCCAAGGAGGTATCAACATTTTCTGTATGGTGAAGACACCAAGAGGAAGGGAAATGTTTTGTTTCAGAGGTACATCAAGAGAATCTTGTGGTGATTGACAGTTGTGGCCTACAAAGTCACATTCAAGCTTTATGGAAGAGACACTACCATGATGTTATAAGTCGGGATTTGTAACTCGTTGGAATCTTCGCCGGAGGTGGAGATGGTGGCGGCAGGGATACTGTGGTGCCTTTACTTGGGCTACCTAAGAGGGAGCTATTATGGGAGTATTGTTAAACCCCAATTAGAAAACTAAGGATAATATCCTTCTTGCTTCATTCTATGGCTCTAAGGCTTATTAAATGGACTTACAAGGGTCATTTTGCGTAAAATCCCACACAAGTGGACTAATTCCAAAATTACCAAATATAATAAAAGTGCCACAAGATATAAAAAACAATGAAATATAATTATAATTAAAATCCCTAATTATAATTGCAAGCAGATCGTCTCGATTATGACCATAACATCTCATCCTCCAAATCTAGTTTGTCCTCGAGCTCAGAAGGGAACTTTGGCAATTGAATCATCTTGTTCTTTTTTTTCCTGTTAGACAAGCTCCTTGAGACAATGCCCTGTTGTCGAGCACTCACCATAAAGTTGGTATTCTCCATGGTTGGCTGAAAAAGGCGGCTGTTGTGGGATACTCATCGCTTGTGCAGAAAGGGAACAACAAGATTGTTAACTAGTGGCAGTGAGCTTGGATGCTTTGGGACTGGGAGTGTATGCTCATGGATGGAAGAAGAGGGGCTCACTGAAAGAGAACAATTGGGGTGGGTTGCTATCTAGTCTATTGGATGGGAATAGCTAGGCCGCCTCGCTGGAAGCGACTGCTAAGGATGAAAACCAGGGACAATGACGTGATGGTGGTCTACGGAGGTATAACCATCGGGATCTGTGGTTGAGGAGTGGTCAGTTGAATGGAGATAGCATGGGTTGATTGTAGAGCAGGCAGAACATCTGTACACCCTTTATGATAACATGATAGCATGGGTTGATCGCAATTTTGTTATCGCAATGGAGAGTAACATGCTTGTTCTTGTAAAGCCCCAAATCCTGAAAAATTGATTTCAACCACAATCCCTCACATGCGCCTTGTGTCATAGCCTTATATTCCGCTTCAGCACTCGATTGTGCAACAACATATTGTTTCTTGCTCTTCCAAGATACAAGATTTTCACCCACAGAGGAGCAATATCCGGTAGTATATCTCCGGTCATCTTGGTTGCCAGCTTAATCAACATCCATTAAAACATCAATCTTCAAGGGTTGATTCGCAGAGAATAGGATCCCATGTCCTGAAGACTTCTTGAGGCACCGCACCTTAAGACCCGATATGTAGCCTTCTGATGGCGGACCTTGGGAGGATGCATGATTCTGCTTAGGATGCCAACAACATACGTAGTATCTTCGTCAATTTGTGATTGGCCTCAATATGGGTATCCACCTGTCACGACCCGTCTCGACAAGGGTCAGAGCGCGCTTCGGGCGGGCCGTGATGCCACAGGCATGGGCGGAAAGGAAACCATGCCTGCAAAGGCGGAAACAGAAATACTACACTAATTTTGAATTTGTTACTTTGAAAAGATTTTAGTACATTTTATAAGTATGCGGAAGCCACAATGAAAGGTTGATGCTCATGCATTTTTAATAAAATCTAATGTC
Source organism: Dactylorhiza incarnata (assembly GCA_033032865.1). Classification (NCBI taxonomy): domain Eukaryota; kingdom Viridiplantae; phylum Streptophyta; class Magnoliopsida; order Asparagales; family Orchidaceae; genus Dactylorhiza; species Dactylorhiza incarnata. Next base: position 124,429 of record JAWHQI010000339.1, read on the forward strand.
ACACACAATGCTGAAACGATGAACATGCAATAAGTCACAATAGTAAAATGCATAAATAAAATGATCTGATACATCAAAACATCCTAGGAGTTGTCCACAATACACAAGAAAATGACTGACAATAACTAATACATGAAGAGTAAATCCAACAGTAACTGAAACAAAATACATAGAACCTGCTGAGACATCAATCAAAATAAAACCTCCGAGTAAAGCTGCAGCTGGACGAAGAAAAACTCAGGGAGCAGACGGCGCAGCCACGAACCCTAAGGCAAATCCAAACAGAAGGAAAATGCTTCAGAACAAGAAAATCAGCAGTGAAACAAGTTAATAATTTATAGTACGTGCAGAAGAAATTAGAAATTCTAAGGTACCAATTAAATCCTGAAGCAAGCTAGTGAAACAGGCAAGTAGCTGAAACAAGCAGAACTATCTGAAATTATTAGCCTACTCCGGAGTATAGCTTAAACATTTATTTTGCAACGACATAAGCTGTAATCGATGAAATGCGTAGGTGTTTATAGTGGGTGCACATGGTTCACACTCAAGTTCAAGTGTAAGTCTTACTTGAATAAGAGTATTTCCTGCTTACCGTGACCATGCAATCGAGACGATGCACCACCTAAACCCTAGTTTCCAAGTTTTGCTTATGACACTCAGGACCTAAGAGATCCATGTTTTTCCGTGGAGATTTCTATCATAACATGACATACTTACGAGATATGATTTTTGCGTTATCAGATACAGTTAATAACTTAGATACATGTATAAAGAACTTAAATTCTTAATTTGCAAGCGAGAGGGAATTTCTCCACTTGCCTTAAGGTGAAGCCGAGACTAACAAAATGATGGCGGCGGCTAAACGGCGCAAGCAAGACTCAAGGTCCATATTTAACCTGTTCAGGGACCATGAATTTGACATAACGAGAAAAATACACTAACACAAGCAATCCACTTAACAAGCCTAAACATGAAGGGTTAGCAAATTTACCTCCCTCAAGAGTGAGGGGAGAAGAGGCTACCACGAGCAAATCGGAGATTTGGCAGCGCTTAGGCGACGGAGACCCTAAATCGGAGAGGGTTTGGAGAGGTTCCACCACTAGATCCGACGAGCGGCACCGGAAACACAAACAAATTCGGGATTAGACTATTATACGACGAACACAAGGGGACCGACGAAATTACGTCGATCGGAGAGCGAAAATCACCACGAAAATTTAGGGCATAACTGGAAATGAAAGTTTGGCAGAGATCCTTAACCAAGGAGACCAGATCTGGGCTCAAGAATCCACGAGGAGGGGTTTAGAGCTAAACCCTAGGAGTCCCCTTGAAATCCGTCGGCCGAAACGGAGAGGAAGAGGGGTTGTCGACCTCTTTGGAGGAGGAGGAAAAGCTCCTTGCTGTTGCCAGCGTCCAGAAGAGGGGAAGAAGGAGGCGCAGAAGGGGCTCCTTGCTGCTGCCGGCGTCCAAAAGAGGGGAAGAACTAGGGCAGCCTGCTGCCGATCCTTGGAGAAGAAGGGTCTGCTTCCGTCGGCCAGGAGAAGGGAAGGAGGAGGCGCAGATGCCGGCTGGAGGCGGAGCAGGCGGCGGTGTTACACGCAGGAGACGGGAGCGGGAGAGCGACCCGGGAGCGGAAACGGGAGGGTGGTTTGCGTGATCCGAGCGCTGAAATGATTTTTATCGGGAGAGGGTGCTGGTCGGCTGGGTTAATATGGGGGAAAACACTTTCTTAATTTCAATATTGCCCTTATGTTATTATTAAGCCAATTCTCTTTTATTTTTTCTTATTCTTTAAACATGAGTTGTTACACCACCGGAGCACATCCAAGCATACCAGTTTCATCCAAAAGGTCAAGAACATACTTTCTCTAGGATATGAAGATCCCCTGACGAGACTTTGTCACTTCAATCTCCAAGAAATATTTCAGCTTTCTCAGATCTTTGACTTCAAATTCCTTGCACAATTGTCCTTTCAGGTGCGTGATTTCCTACAAATCACTTCATGTAATGATGATGTAGTTCCTCTCCTCTTGATAAAGAGAGTATGATCAACATGTTCTTGAATATATACTATTTGTAACATGGTTTTATGACCATCCAAACCAGGCTCTGGGGGATTGCTTCAGGCCATATAAGGATTTCTTCAAATGATAAATCTTTCCATTAGATCCTTCTTTGAAAAAACCAGGAGGAATAATCATGTAGACTTCTTCCAGTTCACCATGCAGGAATGCATTTTTAACATCTAGCTGTTGTAAGTCCCACCCAAGACATGCATCACAGGAGAGGAGCACACGAATATAATTCGATTTTGCAATGAGAGCAAATCTTTCTTGATAGTCAATTCCTTGAGTTTGGGTGTACTGTTGAGCTACCAATTGAGCTTTGTATCGCTCCACCACCCCGTCTTGATTCTGCTTAACGGAAAATATCCAACGTGACTCATCCGTTCTCTCTCCTAGAGGAAGATGCGCAATTTGCCATGTTTCATTTTTGTCTAAGACACGCATTTCTTCCTCCATAGCTTGTTTCCACTCAGGTATTTTAATAGCCTCTTACCCGGTCTTGGGAATTACAATAGAGGAAATAGATGAAATAAAAGCTTTGTGCGCGTGAGAGAGGTGATGATAAGAAATGTAATTGGTGATAGGGTATTTGGTGCTACTAGTGTTACCTTTGAGATGAGCAATGAGAATTTGGAGGTCATCATTCGAATCTAGAGCAGAAGCGGACGGACACCGACAGGGGTTGAACATCTGGGGGCTGTACTTGCTCGGCGGTACCAGACTTGCGAGAGTATGTAAACAACAGAGGAGGCATTGTGCTTGAAGGAGGAACGATATTAGGAGGAACAGTAATGGGAGAAACGAGAGTAGAAATGAGGATAGGTGGAGGGATGTGAGGAAGCAATTGAGGAAAATCAGAGGTCCCGTCATCAACACTACTCATCTCCCCTTGAAAAAGACCAATGTACGACTCCCACTCACGAAAGGTAATATCCACACTACAGAAGAAGCGACGAGTAGGAGGGTGATAACACTGATAACCTTTGATGGTAGGAGAGTACCCAATAAAGACGCACTTAAGAGAACGATCATCCGATTTATCTCAATGAGGAGTATGGACATGAACAAAACAGATGGAACCGAATATACGAGGGGAGATGTGAGAAGTATGAACTATCGTAGTGAAGAGAGCGAGAAGGAAGACGATTAATGAGATGGGCTTTAGTTGAGACAACATCACCCCAATATGATTTGGAAAGGTCTGTGGTAGACAACATGCAACGACCAACCTCGAGTAAGTGTTTATTTTTCTGTTCTGCCACTCCATTTTGAGTAGAAGTGTGGACATAGGTGGTTTGGTGAAGAATGTCGTTCTCGGCAAGATACGTACCAAACAATCCTCAGTCATCATACTCGCCACCATTATCACTACGCAAAACACGAATAATGCCACCAAATTGAGTCATAACCATTTTATGAAAAGTATGAAAGCAATTAAACACTTAACTCTTCCGTTTTAACAAATACACCCATGTAGTACTGGAATAACAATCAATAAAGGTCACACACTATTTATAGCCAGATAAAGATAACATAGGTGAATGACCCCAAATATCAGAATGAATCACATCAAAGGGGGATGAACTAGGAAGAGAGACATGATTTAGACTATGATGAACATGTTTTGACAGTTCACAGGTGTCATAAGTCGACTTAATCAAACAACTGAAAGAAGGAAATAGTTTGGTAAGATATAAAGAGGACGAGTGTCCAAGACGTAGATGCCAGCGCCAGATTTCATGAAGAGTAGGAGCATGAGTGGTGGATAGAGCACGGGGAGGCAACTGCCAGTCCAACGAGTACAGTCCACCAACATTTCTATCACTGTCAATGGTCCACATCGTAGTCAGATCCTGAAAAACACAAACATCAGAAAAAAAAAAGTCACAGAGCAATTTAACGAATTAGTCAAATGGCTAATGGACAGAAGATTGCGAGGAAATGAAGGAACATGTAAGAAAGAGGAGAGAGAAAGGTCAGGGGAACAAGAGATTGTTCATATGCCAACAATAGATGAATGGGAACCATTGGCCGCAATAACCTTATCTCGACCAGAGTGAGGGGTGTTGGAAGTAAAACCTGAGGATCCGATCATGTGATATGTAGCACACGAGTCAACGATCCACTCGGAGCAAGATGAAGATATCATGGGCCTCGAGATACCTAAAGTAGCAAAGGCAGTTGCAAATTCAGTGGTCATAGAACCGGGATGCGAACGTAGCATGCGGCGAAAGGCCTCCAGCTCCTCAACAGAAAGGCCCTCTAAAGGAAGATGGTCCTCATAAATTTCATTCGTATGGGCAGAGTACTGTGAGCGAGCACCAGACTGATGGGCGACACCACAATGACTGTTTCACCCAGAGGCACCTATGCACCGATCAGGAGGGGCAAGATGAGGATGCAGACGGTAGCTGGTCTCTTTAATATGACCTTTCTTCTCACTGTGGCCACACAAAGGAGTATTAGTAGGACCATGACCAATCTCAGTAAGAGCGAAGTGGTCGGTTAGAGTAGAAGGAACAAGAGATCGACGACGCTGCTCATCACTGAGGATCATACTGAAGGCTTCTTTAAGCGAAGGAAGTGGCTCACAGTGGAAGACATGCAAGAGAACAACGTCGAACTCCATGTTGAGGCCCATAAGGAAGACATGTACCCGAAAGTGGTCTTTGTCCTTCTGAAGATTGACGGCATCCGCAGTGCTAGCGGGAGTGAAGGTATTGAAGTAATCCAGTTCTTGATAGCGACGTTCAAATTTCGAGTAGTAGGTAGAGACAGACAAGGATCGTTCGTCAAACCACGTGTGCATTCTCCTGCACAATATGGTGTGCTGAACGAAAAAATTGCCATCTTCTTGAAGTGACACATGCTTGTTATTTACGATGTCTCTTCCGAAATACTATTGAGGTGATGCCTTTCTTACTGCGGCTTACCTCATCAATTGTATGCCTTTCCGTCATCTAGGCAATCACACTCCTCTTCATACCTTAGGTATCCCTCCTACTACTCTTTTACCCTGTGTGTTTGGATGTTTATGTTTTGTTCACATTAATAACATTACTCGCACAAAACTTGATCCTCGTGCCCTTCGATGTGTGTTCATTGGTTACTCTCCTACACAGAAAGGGTATAAATGTTATCATCCTCCTAGCAGGAAAATCTGTCTCTATGGATGTCACTTTTCATGAAACTACCTACTATTATCAGTCCTCACTTCAGGGGGAGTCTTCATACTTGGAAGTGAGTGTTCCTACTCTTCCTCTTCCCGTTCCTCCTTTATACATCACCACTTAGGGGGAGTGTGCGGATATTCCTAAGGATATCCCCAAAGATATTTCCAAAGAAAAGGAGTTGCAAGTGTACACTCGGAGAAGCAAAGACTCAAACACTCAGTCGCATTCCATAATACTAGAGTCACTACCAGATTCGTCCTCAGCACCCCTTGAGCTACCTATTGCCCTCTGAAAAGGTATTCGCTCATCCACTCAACATCCTTTATCTAACTATGTGTCATATGCCTCTTTAACCTCTTCCCATAAAGCCTTTGTCGCCTCTCTTTCCTCCGTGTCTGTTCCCGGTACATAGCAGGAGGCACTTGGCCATCCAAAATGGATAAAGGCGATGATGGAGAAAATGCAGACTCTAGAAAGGAAATAAACATGAGACCTGGTCGATATCTGATGGAGTATCAATCAAATCAAGTGGCATGCTTGCATTAAACGGGAAAATGGATACAATCCGGCGCGGACGCCGGCCAAGATCTAGGAGGCTGCTTCCTCCTAAGACCCCTCTCTCAAATGAGAGTCAAAACCCTAATGATCCAAAGATGCCTAACCAACACACCCCTCCCCATTATATAGATGAGGGAGGACAATATCATTACAAAATACTTTAATTAAGTTAATTAATATTAATTAATATTTAATTTATCAATATTAATTAATTAACTAATAATAATAAGTACACGAAGAAATATCACGACGGCTTCCATACGCGCTCTCATAGCTCTTGCAAGGTTGTGTGCTTCGGCGGATGCAACATCGTAACAATACGCCGCCCTTGAAAATTGACCTTGTCCTCAAGGTCAAGAGTACAAGATTTGTCGGAGTTTTTTAAATGTCGACAACGGTTAGGATTGAAAAAAAAAAGATGATTGAGGGAAGGACAAATATGGAAGGTGAAGAGAAGTGGGGAGGGAATTGGGTTACATGGTGGGGGTAAGGGTGAGTGCAGGGGATAACAATAAAAAAAGGAATCCTAGGGGCTCGGCTGGAGTGCCCGGGATAATGAAAAAAAAAGGGGATAGGCTGGCAGGGGGGTTGGCAGTGGGGCCAAAAGTTGGTATGAGAGAGAGGGGCGGCAGGAGGGGATGTGATAAGTTATGGTGTGGCGTATTGTGGGGGCAGCGGCGGATGTCAGAGCAGGAGAAAGAAAGAAATAGGAAGAGGAGGCGTGCAGGCAAGGCGATAGGATAGGCGTGGAAGGTGAATACATCAGGCGGAGGGTCCAGCCAGGAAGCTGGTCGACGACGACGCGGACTCGTAGGGCGGGGACGAGCACCTGTGCGACAGCGAGGAGGAGATGACGAGACCGGCATGCGAGGGTTTGGAGTCCAGCGTCCCGCTGGAGGAAAGGCTCGAGATGTTGATCTGGCCGAGGAAGAAGCTGAGCCGGCGATTCAGGTGTGGGAAGTATCAGGAGTTTCCGACGGTGGTGAAGAGGGTCGATGACATCGCAGGAAGTGCTGAAAGCGGCGAGCGGCCGACATCCTGGGCGGCAGGTTGTGTGGGGGGTGTTGTGGAAGGCGAAGGCAGCTGCGTGGGATGGCCCCAAAGGGCCGCGAGAGGTTGCACACTTTCGAGCATGGACGCAAGGAGGCTGTCCCGGTTGTCGAGGCGGCGCTCCAGGACTTTGAATGTGTCCAGCGTGGCATGATCCCCGACGGCGTAGAATGAGCGGGCGGGGGCGGCAGGTCGGACCATTGATGGAGTATCAATCAAATCAAGTGGCATGCTTGCATTAAACGGGAAAACAGATACAATCCGGCGCGGACGCCGGCCAAGATCTAGGAGGCTGGTTCCTCCTAAGACCCCTCTCTCAAATGAGAGTCAAAACCCTAATGATCCAAAGATGCCTAACCAACACACCCCTCCCCCTTATATAGATGAGGGAGGATAATATCATTACAAAATACTTTAATTAAGTTAATTAATATTAATTAATATTTAATTAATCAATATTAATTAATTAACTAATAATAATAAGTACACGAAGAAATATCACGTCGGCTTCCATACGCGCTCCCATGGCTCTTGCAAGGTTGTGTGCTTCGGCGGATGCAACATCGTAACAATTCCCTCCTGAAAAGAAGATAGTTGGTTGTCGATGACTTTTTACAGTAAGCAGAACTCTGAAGGTATTGTGGAGAGATTTAAGGCACAATTGGTGGCAAGAGACACCCAAACTTATGGTATTGACTACCAGACATTTGCTCCGGTGGGAAAAATGTATTCAATCCGAGTCCTATTATCCCGTGCCGCCTGTAAAGGGTGAGATCTTCAACAGCTGGATGTAAAGAATGTTTTCCTTCACGGTGAGTTAGAAGAGGAAGCCTATATGTCAATGCCTCCTGGTCTTGTCTCTATCGGCTTAGAAGGGAAGGTTTGTAAATTGAAGAAAGCTCTCTGTGAGTTAAAACAATCTCTGAGAGCTTGGTTTGAGAAACTTCACAAAGTCATGAACTTGCTACGCTATACCCAAAGTCATGCTGATCACACTCTATTTATCAGAAGAAAAGAGATGAAGGTGACTCTCTTGATTGTGTATATTGATGATATGGTTATTATAAGAGAAACTTAGGTGCACAACTCTCACCTAGAATTAGGTGGGAGAGAAATACAACCGTATGATCTCAGATCGGACGGTATATAAAATACTGACATTATTATTACTTATAAATACAGGAGTATTTAGGAAAAAATACAACCGTATGATCTGTGATCAACGGCTTAGATGGACTCCTCTCACCATGATCTTAGGTGAGAGTTTCTCACCTAAAATTTTTTCGGTTATTATAGGTGATGACATGGATGAGATTTTTGACATGAAACTCAAACTTGCTAGTGAATTTGAAGTGAAAGACTTGAGTAAGTTGAGATATTTTCTAGGTTCAAGATCAAAATATGAGATTCATATTTCACAGCAGAAGTGTGTCCTTGATTTATTAGAACATACAGGAATGAGTAGTTGCAAACCAACTGATACTCCTATTGAAGCCAACCACAAACTTGGACATGATGATGGGAAGTCAGTGAAAGATATTTCTATTTATCAGAAACTGGTCGGAAAATTTATCTACCTATCTCATACTCGTTCTGACATTTCATATGCAGTAGGAGTGGTATGTCAAAATAAGCACTCCTAAGGTCAGACATCTTGATGCCCTGCACAGAATTCTGAGGTATTTGATGATCTCGCATTGTAGGGGCATTCTATTCTCTCTTAGTGAGAACTTAAATATTGAAGTATATACTGATGCAGAATGGGCTGGGATCATGGTGATTGAAGATCTATCACAAGATATTATTCCTTTGTTGGGGCTAATCTGGTCACTTGGAAAAGCAAGAGACAACATGTAGTGGCTCGCTCTAGTGCTGAGCCTGAGTTTAGAGTTATGATTCGTTGCATATGTGAGGGGATGTGGCTTCATTCCCTCTTGAATGATCTTGATTTAATGGAAATTGGCCCTTTCAACTTGCATTGTGACAACAAGACTGCAATCAACATTGCTCATAACCATGTCCAGCATGACCGCACCAAGCACGTTGAAGTTGACCGACACTTCATTAACGAAAATATTACGAAAGTGATTGTATGTACCCCTTCTGTTCACTCGGAGGGACAACTTGCTGATTTTCTCACTAAGGCATTGAGCGAAAAAATATTTGCGACTATTATTAGCAAGTTGGGTATGAAGAACATTACATACCCAACTTGAGGGTGAGTGTTAAAAATATTTTGCCACTTTAATATTTGATGTTTTGTTGTATTCTCTTATAATACCCTCTACTATATGTAGAGGGTCATTATTCGAGATTAAGAAGTGATATTCATGGTTTGACAGTCACAACCACAATTAGCACACCCTTTGTATTGAAATCCTTGTGACAATGACAGCTCTTATCACAAATTGCAGGCTGCATTGAAGACACTAAGTGAAGAAGACGTATACTTCTCTAGGGTATCATTGAGGTAATCATTTTGTCTGCAACATTTAACTAGGGGGCCATTTGGTGCATCATTTTTGTTCCAGCGCATTTGGATAAAAATACACCACCATAAAACATTTGTTTGGTGTGACAATGGTTGTCACCGCCGCTACAAAGAAAATTTTCATTTTGAATCTAAACAAGGACACAGTTCCTAGGGTGACTTCAGGTGTTCATAAACAACATATTACGATTATTATGTTTATGACTGCCACACCTGTCATAACCGCGCCAAATAGATATTTGCTATGAATTGTTGTATAAAGGAAGTCTTGATGTACTATGAACATGTTCCTCCCTACAGAATACCTTCAATCGGAATGAGTATGACAAACTCACAAATAAATTCACACAAAGTGAAGATTGGTGTCAATGTAGGAGTTCCTTTGCAAGGTGTTACTTCCTCAGAGTTGCCTGTGGATGGCTGGGATGGAATTGCTTTGGAGTATTCTGTTAACTGGCCCTTACAGCTGCTCTTTACTCCAGAAGTTCTTTCCAAGTATGCTTTTAAAAAGTTATATTTGTATTGTAGACTGTAGAGTTAATATGATGTTTCATGAAAGGACAAATTAATTTTAGAAGAAATAATTTGAAAAAAAAATAATGCATTTAATTTGATGCAGGTACCTTAAAGTTTTTCAGTATTTGATCAGACTTAAGCGAACACAGATGGAGCTCGAGAAATTATGGGCTGGTGCAATGCATCAAGACCATGTTGACTTTGCCAACCATAGAAGAGATAAAAAGAATTGCTCTCTATCTCAACACCGTCGTCTACGGATCAGACCAATGTGGCGAGTTAGAGAGCACATGACCTTTTTGATCAGAAACCTTCAGTTTTACATCCAGGTTATTTGGTAAACCTGTATTCTAGGCATACTTGATTCAGGCCATTGTAAATTGCTTAACTACTTGTTTTTTAAATATTTATCCATAGAATATGAAGCTTGTGAGTAAAGTTTCTTGAATGTTTATTCCAATATTTTTGCATGGCAATGCCACTATACAGATTTGCTAATTTCTATTCAGATCTCTTATTTATAGGTGGCTTTATGAATAATAATGAGTCATAGTATCTCTGATTAACTCAGTATGTGCCTGAGAAGGCCTACATTTTGTATTTAACTCAGCATGTCCCAGATAAGGCCAACATTTTGTGTTATCTTCACTGCATGATCTTCGCCAAGAGCGAACTTCCATATGAATATGAAAAAATTTAAATGTTGTGTATCCTTTTATTAAGCATTAAGTTCAACTTTAACCTTAACATCTATTTTTCATTGCTCTGCTTTACGCCGTTCTGCTGCAACTATTGATTTTTTTATTTATTTAGCCTGAATGAATTTCTGAGTTGCAACTTTTTGCTGGTAAACAAATATATCAATTTGGGTATTGAGAGTGTATCCTCTTGCAGGTTGATGTCATCGAATCTCAGTGGAACTTGTTGCAAGCGAATGTACAAACTTCCAGTGATTTTACTGAACTTGTTGGCTTTCATCAAGGGTATGTACCTCAATCATAAAATATATTGGATATAGTTTCAACATTGACATTTTTATTAAGAATATGAAATCAGTGTCCTATGTTGTTTGATGAACCTAATCCGAAAAGGGTGAAGTTCAGCTATATTACAGTCTTACAGAGAATGCAAACATCACTTACTGTTGTGAGCGTTATGATAACATTATGTTGGAATAATAATTGGAAGATAAGATTTCATTAGGAGGAGAACCCATTACATATAGAGGAGAACAAATGTGCCTAATAGCACACCAGGAGTAATAAAATAAAAGTAAAATAAACTATGCTAACACTCCCCCTCAAGTTGGTTGAGTGATGTTAATCATGCTCAACTTGTTCACAAACTGGCCAAATGAACTCCCGCTCAATCCTTTGGTGAGAATGTCGGCAAGTTGCCCGTTGGAAGGCACAAAGGAAGTACATATGATTCCTTTTTCAATCTTCTCCTTGATAAAGTGTCAATCCACCTCGATGTGTTTTGTCCGGTCATGTTGAACAGGATTGTGTGCAATACTGATGGCAGACTTATTGTCACAATACAGACGGATGGGTCCGTCTTCCACAAGATCAAGGTCGCTCAATAAGGCCCGAAGCCATAAGCCTTCACATACTCCATGAGTCATAGCTCTAAACTCAGCCTCAGCACTATATCGTGCCACAACCTGTTGCTTTTTGCTCCTCCAAGTAACAAGGTTACCTCCAACAAGAGAGCAATATCCAGAGGTGGATCGCCTATCATCCACTGACCCGGCCCAATCAGCATCAGTTTAGACTTCAATCTTTAGGTCGGAACTCGGAGAAAACAGGATTCCCCTTCCTGATGAAGATTTGAGGTACCGAAGAATTCTGTGTGCAGCATCCATGTGTCGGGTCTTTGGAGCATGCATGTACTGACTCACAACACTCACCACATAAGAGATATCCGGACGAGTATGAGACAGATAAATCAGCCTCCCCACTAACCTTTGGAACCCTGAGATATCTTCAATCTCCACTTCATCATCACGCCCCAATCGGTGATTTGCCTCAATCGGAGTGTCAGTCGGTCTGCATCCGCTCATTCTCATCTTCTCAAGAAGATCTAACGTGTATTTCTGCTGAGAGAGAAAGATCCCCTGCTTTGATCTGCCAACTTCAATTCCCAAGAAATACTTGAGTTTTCCCAGGTCCTTGACCTCAAACTCTCTGGCAAGCTTCTGTTTCAGATTCTGAATTTCTTCATGATCATCAACAGTTATGACAATGTCGTCAACATACACAATGAGAATAGTAATTTTCCCAAGCCTACGTTTGATAAACAACGTATGGTTCGCATTGCTCTGAGAATATCCAAACGACACCATCGCCTTGTGGAACCGGCCAAACCATGCTCTTGGGGACTGCTTCAGTCCGTATAGAGCCCTTAACAATCTACAAACTTTACCTGCAGCACCATCCGGAGTGAGACCCGGGGGAATAGAGATATAGACCTCCTCCTCCAAGTCACCATGGAGAAAGGCATTCTTCACATCAAGTTGCAGAAGTTCCTAATTTTTGCAAACAACAACAGATACCAGTACTCTGATGGTATTCATCTTAGCAACTGGGGCAAACGTCTCCTGATAATCAATGCCATGAGTTTGGGTATAACCCCTTGCAACCAACCTTGCCTTGCACCTCTCAACAATCCCTTGTGGGTTTTGTTTCACCGAGAACACTCACTTGCACCCAACAGGTTTTTTTCCATGGGGAAGAGGGACAAGATCCCATGTATGGTTCTTCTCCAGAGCCTTCATTTCCTCAACCATTGCCTCTCGCCACATAGGGACCTCAAGAGCCTGTTGCCATGACACAGGTATGGACGAAGTAGAAAGAGAGGAGATAAAAGCCTTGTAGGAGGTAGACAGAGAGTCATAAGATACATAATTAGCTAGAGGATGGCGGGTACAAGACCGGATACCCTTTCGAAGGGCAATCGGGAGATCAGAAGGCCCCGAGTCAGGATCCACTGACTGTTCTGGTAACATAGCAGAATCTCGTGTGCTTGTCCCCTTTATACGTCGAGTATATACCTGCAAGGTCGGAGGTGAAGATAGAGGTGAAGAAGGAGGTGAAGAAGGCAAAGGAGGCATAGAGGAAGGTGGAGATATAGGGGTGGAGCCCACCTCCATCAGAATAGGACTCACTTCCACGGGTAGAGTCTCCCCCTGAAATGAGGGATATGGTGGAGGTATGGGCAACGAGACAGAGGGAACACCCAAGGGTGAGGAAGCAGACAGAGGGTAATATGACTCAGATTCACGGAAGGTGACATCCATGCTGACAAACACCTTCTTGGTCGGTGGGTGAAAACACTTGTACCCCTTTTGCATAGGAGAGTAACCAAGAAAGACGCATTTGAGAGCACGAGGATCAAGTTTGGAGGGACGAGAGTGATGGATGTGAACAAAGCAAACACACCCAAACACCTTGGGAGGAAGGCGAGTAGGAGGCACACAAAGCGTATCCAGAGGAGTACGGTTCCCGAGGATACGTGTGGGCATACGATTGATGAGGTACGCAACAGTGAGGACGGCATCTCCCCAATAAAATTTGGGAAGATGCATGGTGGACAAAAGACAACGAGCAACCTCCAACAAATGGCGATTTTTCCGCTCAGCAATGCCATTTTGAGCTGGGGAATATGCACAGGTAGTCTGGTGTATGATGCCGTGATCAGCAAGGTAGCGCTCAAACTGTGAATCAACATATTCACGGCCATTGTCACTGCGAAGAATTCGAATTTTGGACTGAAATTGGGTAGAGATCATGACATGGAATTGTCTAAAAACAGAGAAAACATCACTTTTGTGACGTAGCAAATATAACCATGTAGTACGTGAGAAACAATCAATAAATGTAACAAACCACGTACAACCAGAAATAGAACGGTGCAAGCATGGACCCCATATATCATTATGAATAACAGCAAATGGACTAGAACTAGGCAACAAAACATGCTTAAATGAAGTACGATGATGTTTGTTGACACTACAGACATCACACACAAAAGACTCAAAAATAGCAGTAGACAGAGCGGGAAATAACAACTTCATATCAGAAAGAGAGGGGTGTCCCAAGTGACAGTGCCAGGAGTACAACGGATGAACAGTGCTGGAATGAAGAGCCAGAGCAGGTGGAGCAACGCCAGAGTCAAGTACATAGAGACCATTCACCATGCTACCAGAGTCAATCACCTTCCCCGTCGTCAGGTCCTGAAACACACAAGAAGACGAAAGAAAATTCACAGAGCAGTTCATGGAGTTGGTCAAATGACAAACAGAAAGTAGATTACGAGTAAAGGCAGACACGTGAAGAGTAGAAAACAAGGTGAGAGATGAGCAGGGGATGGTACCCTTGCCAGCAATGGAGGCGAGGGAACCATCGACAATGCTCACCTTATCCCGCCCAGAGAGCGGAGTATAGGAAACAAAACCTGTAGAGGACCCAGTCATATGATCCGTGGCCCCAGAGTCAATCACCCATTGGTGGATGGAGAAGAAACAGCAGAATGAGCACCTGGCAGTCCAGTATGAGCGTAGGAGGAAGAGGCAGAAGGCTTCGTAGAAAGACTATGCATCAAGCGTCGAAGAGCTTGCATCTCATCCGCAGTAAAAAAACCAGGGGTGGCAGAGGCATCAGGGCCAGAGTAGCCATGAGAAATATCAGCAGTAGCATCAGTAAGATGGGCCGCACGTGGAGCAACATGACGACCCGAGGAGCGGCCAGAACCACGACCTCCCCGAGGCGGAGCCCCTCCTCTTGGGGTAGGGAACCCATGAAGCCGGAAGCAGGTATCGCGAGTGTGACGGTTCTTGACACAATAATCACATAGGAGATGATCCTTATCAGAATTCCTCAACTTGGGATCACGGGAAGGACGAGTGCCAAGAAGAGAGGGGATGGTAGCAGCCAGAGCAGAGTTCTCTGGCACAGGATCTGGAAGAAGGGTCAGACGACGATCGAACTCCTGCTGCACGATGCTGTAGACTTCAGAAAGTGAAGGGATCTGTGGGCATCCGAGAATCTGAACACTGATCTCATCGAAGTCGCGATGCAATCCATGAAGAAACTCAAATATGCGATTGCGGTCATCCCTGGCCCGAACCATCGCCTCATCAATAGGACTAACAAAGACAAGGGGATCAAAATGATCATACTCTTGATAAAGCTGTGTGAACTCCAAGTAATACGCTGAAGGAGAACGGTCACCCTGCCGGAGTAAGCTGATCCGGCGGCGCAACTGGAAAATCTGAGCGGCATTGCCACGGCGAGAGTAGGTAGACTCAGGATGACGCCAAATATCAGTCGCATTGTCGAGAAAGAGATAGTTGCGGGCAATGGACTCCTGCATCGAGTTGGTGAGCCACGACATGACCAAGGAATTCTCGGACTCCCACTGCGGCCACTCAGGAGAAGCCCTATCCGGTTCCCTCATGTGGCCGGAGACATAGCCAAAGAGGCGCCGACTTTTGAGCGCCAGGGTGATAGAACGAGACCATGAGAGGTAATTGGATTCATCAAGCCGAATAGTAGTGATCTGAGAGGTATTGTGATCAGTGGTTCCACGGTAGAAGACCGACGTAGGAGGACCACCAGAGAGAGGAGCCGGAGTAACACCGATGGAGGGAGATGCCGGAGTAACACCGGTGGAGAGAGAGGGAGAATCCGCTCCGCTAGACCCCATGGCTCAGAAAAAAATATCAGGGAACAAACCGGAATGGAAATCCGGATAAGGAGAGAGCCCAAGAAATTAGGGCATCAAAAAACAAAGGAATCCATCCATCCAAACATCACGAGGGTAGGTGGCGCCGGAAAAACATCTCAAGAGCAATACTCCGGCGCCATTAGAAGAGGGCGGAAGAGGAGGCGCTGGCGGTGGCGGAAGAGAGCCGCTGGAGGGAGCGGAGGAGACGGACGGTGCGGAGACGGGACGCTGGCGCGTGCGGAGATTGGCAAGCGGACGACGGCCGACGGGAGCGACGAGCGGTGTAGAGGTGGCTAGCGCTGACGGGACGCCGACAGGATACGAGCGAGCGACGCAACGGGAGCGACGGGAGGATTAGGTCACGAGAGGCTCTGATACCATGTTGGAATAATAATTGGAAGATAAGATTTCATTAGGAGGAGAACCCATTACATATAGAGGAGAACAAATGTGCCTAATAGCACACCAGGAGAAATAAAATAAAAGTAAAATAAACTATGCTAACACATTAGAATGGTTTAGTTAAAAAATCTTGTAAAATACCAAGAAGATGCTGTTTGATAAAGAAGTTTGATGCAGGTACGTGAGAACAAATGAGATTTTGAACATTGTGGTAATTATATGGGAGCAAACTTATTAATCATGCAATAAGTTATGGATGCGGGTAATAGATTATGGGTTAGAAAATTTATGTTGATATCAAAGAATCATCTCTCTCTCTCTCTCTCTCTCTCTCTCTCTCTCTCTCTCTCTCTCTCTCAACCATGAAAGTCTTCAACCAGGAACTATGCATCGCGTGTAATCAGAAATCCGTCAGAAATGAGGAATCCTTCTAGAGGATGAGGAGAGTGTCACAGTGAAACAAAGAGAATTCCGTTTGAGTATTGGCAACCCTGATCATCTAGCCTACTCTCGCTACGCTAATTTCCATGTGCGTGCTAGCTGTTAGGTTACACAATAAGTCAATAATCCATCACTCTCTCTCCCTCTTATTATCTCTCTTTCGTGCCCCCTCTCTCTTTACTTCCTTTGCTTCCTTTGCCAACATCGAGTGCTCAAAGGTTTCGATTAAACCACTGATTGGCTATTTGAATGAGATTCTTGCAAAGAAATTATGATCCTTGTATTAATTATTTGTATTATTGCCAAAGGGATTCAGAATCTCAACCCTAGAGGGGAGTGTCCATTCTCTCTACTGGATGCTGGACAGAGGTTGCGGATAGTGGTGGCTTGAATACTATGTTTGCCTATTCAGGAGCTCTAGGGGAAGATCAAATCCTAACTAGTAAACTATTGATTAAGTCTTGCTTGCATTCAATACCACAAGGTGTTAGATACTAGGGTTGTAGAGGAGAGGGAAGGGATGAGATGAAGGGCGAAGAAGAAGAGAGATGAATCTAGCTCCTTGGGCTCCTTCAAAATAGTTCTTACTCTATACCCCTTAAGTGAAAGACCAACCTAAGCTTATATAATGTCTATTTACAATATATGCGAAAGCAAACGGTAAATAACCAATGGATCAAGATACATGTTCGATAATAAAATATAACGATGACGTGTGTTCTATGCCCGTGCGCACTACTGGAGAACGTCTGTCCTCAAATTGTGATCCGTGTCCACGTCGCCTTGGTACCGACGAACTCAAGGTCGAAGTAACGTCCTGAGCGCACGATAGCTGGGATAGTGGAAGGGTGGCCGGGTAGCTCGGCGCAACATCGTCCCGCGGGTGGGCAGCAATGCCCATAGGCGTTGGTTGCGAAGGAGGAGTGAAGGCCACCGCCGAGCAGGGAAAAGAACCCCCCCCCCCCCCCCCCCCACGCAAAGAGGAAAGGGACTCCCGCCTGAGGAAAGCGCATCGCCATGCGAGCCCAGTTGACATACACATCGCCCAGGGTACGAAGTCTCACGAGGCCTAGAATGACGTTAAGGCCACCGAGCTCGAGGGAATAGAAATCTGTGTGGAGAGGGCAGGGGCCCACAGGTCCAGAAAGTGGGCTCCACTGGTAGTGCGACAGTCGTCGCCCATGCAAACCACGAGAGGAGCAGGAGACGGGCGAATGTCGAACAGTGACACCAAGCTACGGGAGATAAAGTTGTGGTTGGCCTTATTATTAACCAACATAGTCAGGGGAGTGCCATACATGGACCCAGAGAACGTCATAGTGAGGGCGCCAGAGGGTTCGCTAGTCGCCGAGCACAGAAGTTCGAAACGATGCAGCCGTGCGTGGGGTTCCGTGACGGTGGGGGAGTCATCACCCTCTAGGGCTTTGAAATCCCTCAGGGTGATCTCTTGGTCTTCCTCGCCAATGGTGATGCGGAGCTCCTTCATAGGACAGTCATTAGTCTGTGAGTAGATTTGTTTACAATAAAAACAGAGGCCCTTAGTGCGAAGATCGTGATACTCTTGGTTAGTCATCCGAGGTCCGTGTGGAGACCGGGGCAGCCGAGGCGGTGGGCCGAGATGCGGGAGAGCCGTGGTAGACACTGAGGGTGGCGGCCGAGAGGGTGTAGTAGGGTAAGAAATTGGACTGGGCGTCGAACTCCCCGGTTGATAGTCGGTGTCGACGGAGGGGACATTGAAGTACGCTTTCACCAAGCGGGCGAGGTCCATGGCCTCGACAATAGATGACAGGTGATGCGTGCAAGTGGGCACGAATATGCGGGAGGAGCCCATGCATGAAGATGCTGACTGCTGAGGTGGTGATTAGGGGGAAGGTCGGGCCCATGCGTGGCGAGAGCGATGAATTCGTCGTTGTAGTTGTCGAGGGATCCCATCTGGTGGACGCCACAAAGGCGCTCCACAGGAGAGCTTGATTAGCGAGTATCATATCGATGAATGAGCTCCTGTCGGAGAGCGAACCAAGACAGAGCCGGTGTGGACTGACGAAGCCAACCCACCCAATGGAGGGCCTCCATGCCGATCAGAGCCGTACTGACTTTGTGCGGCTCCGAGATCTGATGAATATCGAAAACTGCTCCGCATGTGCAATCCATCCCATAGGATCGGTGTCGTTGAAGGACGGAACGTCGAAGGACCAGGGGACCGGAGGAGAACTGGCGGACGGTGGAGTGGGGCCCTTGTAAGAGTTCGGGGGTGCCCCGAGAAGGGATGGAGAATCCGCGTTGGAGGTCGCGGACGTGCTTGGGCGACTGGCTATGAGAGCAGCAAGCTTCGCGTCCATCCACAACATGAGTGCTTGAAGGGAGGCGATGGCATCGTTGTGAGCTTTAAGGCGAAGGTCGATGGCTGGATCTGTCGGAGGAAGCGCGGGGTGTCAGCATGCGCATCGATCGAAGTCGTGGGGGCATGCCCGCCGGAAAAGGTGTGGCGGCGTGCAAGGACGGTACCCGAAGTGCGGAGCAGGCAGTGTGAGTCGGGGAGATGGCGGGCCGGCAACAGGTCGGCGCGGATGGATGGCAGTAAGGAGATCGTGGTCTGGAAGCCGCGGATAGAACTGGACGGAGGCGGTGTTGCGGTCTAGGCTGTCGACAGGAGGCGAGGTCGCGTGCGTCTGGAGTCACAGCAGACGACGAAATCAGCTTGGACGGCGAGAAGGTACAACAACGCTGGCAGGAAGAACCGACGCGGGAGGCGTCGGGATGGGTTTGGTGCGGACGAAGTCGACTCATGGGGAGATGCTGTGGCAAAGCGCGCGCGCGAAAAAAAAACGCAGGACGCGTCCGGAAGATCTCCTAGAGTGGGCTCGCTGGAGGCGTCGGTATGATCTTGGGCGACGAATACCGTGGCTGGAGAGCGGCAAGTCAAACCAATTGTTAGATACTAGGGTTCAAGTGGAGGAGAGGGAAGGGCTGAGAGATGAATCTAGCACCTAAGGCTCCTTCAAAATAGTTCTTACTATGGACCCCTCAAATGAAAGACCAACCTAGGCTTTATAATGCTTAGTTACAATATATGCGAGAGCAAACAGTAAATAATCAAGGACTCAAGATATATGTTCGATAATAAAATATAACAATGACGGGTGCGCTATATACCCGTGCGCACTACTGGAGAGTGTCCTTCCTCGAATTGGGATCCGTGTCCACGCCGCTTTGGTCCCGACTAAGACATATGCGTTGTGTCCTCTTGTCCTAGTCCCCGACCCTCTTCCGTTTTCGTAACACAAGGGGACATTAAATGTATGTTCCGAAGGAGGGCATTTTGCAAATTAGCCCGCACAAACAGACTAATTAAAAAATTCAAAAAAAAAACATTGTAATATAATTATAATTAAAAGCAATAAGCAGATAAGTTGTGAGTTGGTCGTCTTGATTGTGGCCATAACATTCCATCCTTTTTTTCTTCAATTTGAGCTTGCCCTCAAGCTCTGTAGGGAACTCTTGCGGCAAAATCATTTGTTTCTTTTATTTCCTGCCAGAAAGGATCCTTGGCGTTGCTACAAAACATATGTAGTCCAATCATCCTGGATGGGTGAGAAATGCAATTGTTGTAGGATTCTCTTCGCTTGTACAAGGTTGAAGCAACAAGCCCCAAAACTTGTGGCAGCAAGTTTGGCAGCTTGATGTTTGAAGTCATGGAAGAGGTGACTGAAATGAGTCCTAGTGGTTGAGAATAGTGAGGGCCGATGCCTAGTGGTCTGTTGGTTGATAACAACAGAGGTCTTTGGTGTAGTGTCTGCGGGGCCCGGATGATATGGAACATCAGCTGTGGAATGTGGCCTGTTTTTTAAGTACAATGAGATATTGTTACTGGACTGACCTTTGTGGTGAAGGTAATCAATGTAGTGCTCACCGTTGTCGGTTTGTTTGACGATCATGGTTGTCATGCATGCCAGGGATGAGTGAATGTTATTCTTGATGCCAGCCTGGTCGTGCACTGGGTTCGTGTCAGACACCTGATGACACACCTTGACAGTTTTGAACTGCTCCCCATAGTGATGCCATCAATTGGTCACAATATAAGTTGATGTTTCTTGTGATGATTGAGATATGTGGCTGTGAGAGCAGAGGGATGGAAATTTGTTGTGTTTTTGGTTGGAACGGAAGACGACATCGATGGCTTGGAGGAATTGCGGAGTGAGATTTATTTGAGGATGCGGCTTGAGAGAGACTATTTGTGGTAATCTGCGGTGGATACCTCGAAAAAACACAATTTTCATGTTTAGGTTCTAATGTTGATGGGAGTTGTTGGGTATGAAAACATGAGAAGTGCAACCAAGTAAATTTGAGTTCAAACGAGATGTAGGGAATTATTGTTTGCAATAGGTGTCTCAAAATTTAAGATATGAGTTGGCATTTTTGCCATAAAACAAGATGCAATTAAAAACTTCTTTTGAGATATATTTAGAGATATGCATAGAAAATTTAGTTGTCTTTGCCAGCAATGGGTAAAAGCTTCCATCAGAACAAGAGGAATAAGAACTGTACTAATGAGATACACTTCAAATGGTAAGAGGCCCCTGAATTAGTAATCTACGGAACATCAGACTTCGGAAAAACTGAGCAATGATATTCTTTCTTGTGTGTGCTAGATAGTTATTGAGAATAGCCTCTGTATGAGCCGATCTTCAACTTGTTGAATGGACATGAATTGGTTTTATTGTCATTTTGAGGCGTATGATATCATTTACTCCTGTAATTGGTACTAATATCTTAATTTACTAACAAGGTCATGACAGTCAAGTTCTCCACATCCCAAGTGGCAACACATGATCATCCTCTTCATGATTTTTTACCTGCAAATAGATTCGAACTCGCAGGAACAGAGGCAACAACACCCTACCTTGCTATGGTGAGTTGTCACCGAAGATCAGATGCCTCCTTCCAGCGTTCCTCTACCACCTTCATCAAGGCCTTGTCCACCAAGGTCTTGCCAACCACATTCAACTTCTCAGTGAGCACCTGCAGGAAAACAGAGTCAAGTACAAGTAGAGAAAAATACACTGAGAAGCATATGGGTCGAGCAATTACCTCATTCTCCTCATTCAGGCATCCAATTTGCCTGCAACCTTTAATGTAGACAGACTCCAACTATCTCAGAAAATTATCCCTGTTGAGGTGAGTCGTAATGATTTGAATTGGATGATTCTCAGTAGTGACCTGATGTATGTTTTTTCCAATGAGAGATGTGGAAGATGACATTGATTCTTTGCAATATCAAACATGATTGAAAAAAAGCGGCAATGCTCCTATGTTCCTGAAGCTGACCTCTACCCTGATGATGGAACAGGATATACCTTCGCAAAGACTTGAGATCTCACTATTGAAGTACTAATCTCTCACACTAAGACCTGTTGTGATTTTGTTGCAGAGATGACCTCTCACTATCGAAGCACCGATGTTAGTGCATAAGTCATAGGTGAGATGCAGCAGAGACGCCACTGTTGCTACAAGATCATGTTGAGGCTGAGAGTCGCATGAAGCAGCAACAAGTGCAGCTGTCAATGCACAAATCGTTACACTACAAATAGATGTATCAGTTGCTGTAGGATGTCCTTGAGGCATAGTCCCAGGAATACTCATTAGACACAACTGTCCTTGCTTAAAGCAAGCATCACAAAGCAAACTGTAGCAAAATCAACGTAATAGACGGCTAGACGCGAAAGGTTAGTCGATCTGGATCGCATGAAGCAGATGCAAGAGAGTCATCTATAGAAGAGTAATCATCGCAGATCACAAGAAACAAAGACTTAACATTCACTCTAAGGAAGATATCGCAGATCACAATAAGTGTGAGGGATGAAGGCTTATGCAAATTACAAAAACCAGTCTCCATATGAACAATATACCATCCAACAAGATTTACATTGTCAATGATCATGGATTCTTGCCAATAAGTCATCATTCATCGTTTCTCACTATTGGGTGCTCCACTTCATTCCTTCAACTACAAGATTGTTTACTTTATGAAATTGAATAATGTTAGTGTACTTTACAATGGTTTTATTTATTGGAATGGTGCTACTGAAAGGCATGCTTTTTATACATGAGTCAAAATTTAATCATTGTTAGATATTTCTTGATGTATTCTTTATATGCCTTAGGTTTCCGTTTGCAGGTACTTATCAGCTTTGATATCCCAGTCCTTCCTGGATATCGGATCTGTCTCTAGGATTCTGGACAGCATTATGAAACTCTGCTTGCAGTTCTGCTGGAACATTGAGCAGTACGAATGTAATCCAAATTTATCCGAATTGGAAAAGATAACTGAGGTATTACTTTGCAGTTTTATGCTTGGGATTCTACCGTAGCGGATATGGTCTTTTTTTGCTTTGGAAATAGAGTTTCTTTCAAAGACTGTAACGCAATGCTTGGAGAGAGTTTGACTATGCAAGATGGGGCAGTAGTTAGGTGGTTCTTTCTAAGTAAGAAAATATAATTTCCCTTGAAGTGAAATTAAATTAAGAAATTGTTAACCTTAATAATTTTCTTTGATATCTAAGTTGGGCAACATGAATAAGAATGTGCTACGATCCAAATATCATAACTGGATATGGTGGAGCCTTGTTGCGGCATCCGAGGTGGGGAGCTTGAGGGAGAGCTACCAAATCCCTAAACCAAGCTAAAGAGAGAACTGGAGGAGATGAAACTAATTTCTTTCCTTCCTTTCCTAGGGCTCTTCCATGCAGCCCGCCCGTGTAGTAGGCCCTGGAAATATACTAGGTTGGCCACCCAAGGCCTCCTGTCTGTAAGCCTAAACCGCCTACTGTCATAGGAGTCGGAATCTTCGAGCCATCAATGCGTGCGTGAATCGTATTGAAGGCCGCGTGATTCACTACCTGCATAACCATATGGCGTGCTTCATTTGATGCTAGAGCTGTCATTATCGTTTTTATCATCTCCACGCAAAGAAAAATGACACTTGGTGAAGAAAAAGGGCACTAGGCTGATGACTTATGATGTTCTAGGGCTGCATGTTAAATCGGAGGTCCGGTTGATTGCATTTGGGGTCTGATAGGCTGAATCGGATGCTAGGTCAGTTGGATTAGAGACCAGGTCCAACCGTAGAAAGAGGAGTCCGGGTTTCTTCTGCGAGAGGAAGAACTTTCATGGATCGCCGAAGAGCAATAGCAAGAGTGGGTATTCCTGGGTGGGTAATCAACAATTTGTGTTGCGAGCTGAAGTGGTGACTTTTACGAAACTCGGCGGACTATGAAGCTCCTATTAGTACGAAGACAAAAGGGAGTGGACAATGATTGTGACATGGTCTTGCTTTGTCGTTTGGAATGGGCAGAGTTGTTGAAAGGAGGTTGAAAGGAGATGGACAGAGTTGCCTTTATTTTTTTATTTTTATACTATTATGATTTCGATGCATAGAATTTGATACAGTTAATATTCTTTTTTATTAACTTGTCCATAACTTTCGATATGAATTATAGGGTGTCATTTACCGAGACCACTCCTCTAAGTTTACATTGTTAACAGATGCATAAAAAAAAACCCTGCCCGGAGGGGTGTTCCAAGGTTTCATTTTTTGTACATGTATGTTAATAATGTATACTCAGAGCTGAGGTTTTGATAATTTTGAACGAATAATGGAAGGTGCCTGTAATTATGTTTTGACAGAAGAATAACTAAGTGTAATTTTCTGTTGTGTATCAGGAATTTAATAAGAAGTCGAATTCTCTTTACACTATACTCCGTAGTAGCAGGCTCGCTGGAAGTCAGAGAGCGCCGTTTCTCAGGCGATTCCTCATGCGTCTAAATTACAATACCTTCTTCGAGGTATTTCAAACCCACCACTTCCCGAAATATACTTGTACTTCAAAATCACGTCGTCATTTACTTTTTTTATTCATCACAACAGGCCACTGCAAGAGGTGTTCTAAATGTTGTTCGACCGCGAGTACTATAAAATCGATGTATAGATGATGGAAAATAGCATAATGTTCGAGGTAGTTATTAAATTGTTCTTAATTAGTAGGAGATGAACTATCCTCTTGGATAGTTTATGCTTGAATTTATTGTATTTTGTTTTCGTAGACTCTGTAAGATGATGGGATGTTTAGGTTACTGCCACCTCTTGGGAGTTTGCATAATAGAGAGACTCCTTCCCTTTGTTTCGAAATTACAAAAAGCTCATCTATAGGTTTGCTTTTGTTATAGAACGCTCATTGCATTAGAGTTTTGAATGGGAAGTGATAAAAGTAGCTAATATGATTTTTGATCTTCTAAGTTTACCCATTATGTTAGCTTGATTTTTCAAGTTTACTCTTTTAACTAACTCATCTGTTGCAAATTCGTGTTATTATAAAAGGTAAATTTAGATAATCAGAAAACACATCTTTTTGAAGGGAATTTATAAATGGATAAATTTATAGGGGAAGTTTTTTTAGATGGAGATCCTTGCATATGCAAACCTACAGGAGATTGTTATAGTTAAGCGTGCACACACACATGAGTAGCTCCGCACGGGCTTCGCCTGTGCTCGCTGACTCTTAGCGGGCTGCTCCTGCATTCGAGCAGTCGGCGATGGCGGGCTCGCCCGCAACATATACATATGAGTACTCAAAATGACCGTAAAAAAATGTACATCAATATCTTATAATTATTTTTTTCAAAAATATTTATATTTTAACAAAAAATCATTTTAAAGTAAGCCATTATATTTCAAAATTAGTTTTTGAAGGGCTAATGATAACCTGTCATAGTAAGTCTACTAAAAAGCTTTTGGATTTTATGAATTTTCACCATTATTTTTATTATATGGATATGATGTAATTACACAAATGGTTATTATATTTTATGAATTTTCATTTTTTTTATAATATATGTTGAAGTCATTGGAGTAAAAGAATGAGGATATATTTGGCAATTTTGAATGTTGCACCAAAGGAAACTTCTTCTATATAGTAGTTAAAGATGTATATATACACACACACACACACGCGCGTGCGCGCGAGGAGCTCCGCAAAGGTTTTGCTCGTGCTCGCTAACTCTTAGCGAGCTTCGCCCGCATTCGAGTAGGTTGCGCCCGCCTATAAGCGGGTTGCGTCCGCATATGAGCACTTACCTTTTATTCAAAATATATGCATATGAGTACTTATACCGTAAAAAAATATGAATCAATATTACTATTTTTATTTTGTAAGAAAATATAAATTTTTACCTAAAAAGACAATTTCTCTCTCTTTCTCTTCTCTCCCCATCTCCCTCCTATCCTTAAATGTTGGTATAGGAGGGCTATAAAGATTTCGTCTCCCTCTCTTCTCTCTTTCTTTCTCTCTCTCTCTCTCTCTTCATTGGATGGCTCCGACTCTATTTGGGGCATCTTTTGCAGATGAAAAAAACTGCATTGAAACCGCAAACGCCGTTATAAGCTATTTTTGGACAGCTTTTTGAATAGTGCGTTAAAAAACTGTGGTTTAGCCTCTTTTGGAACAGTCGCCCCCCCCCCCCCCCCGTTGTGTTGACAGATGCAACTTTCTGCGCAAAAATTTCAACAACACCTTTTGTAACTCCAGTTATGCATCGAACGTTCTCTTCTCCAGAGATCCATTTCCTTAAGTTCTTTTCGGTGCTCATTGAAACCCTCACTGAAATCCGCAACCAAAGCTTACCCTTATGAAAGTTGACAGTATGCCTCTGAGTATTCTCTAGATGGGGGTGAATAGAGTTATAAATTTTTATACCCTAGTTATGCACATACAATAAAACTATTAAGTATTATGCAATCAACAATACCAAAATAGAATAAAGTAAGTATATAAAATATAAATTAGAAAAACAGTAAACTGGACATCACAGAAAATCAATCAAGAAGACACAAAATTTTTATAGTGGTTTCCCAAAATGTGGGTAGTCCACTCTTCTACCTCCCTGGTAGGATTGCACTAACCGTGCCTGAGTCTTTTGATAAGGAGATTCTCAGAACCACTGAGTCTTTTGATAAGGAGGCTCTTAGAACCACTAAGTCTTTTGATAAGGAGACTCTTAGAACCATTGAATTCTTTGAAAGAGGGATTCTTAAAACTCTTTTACAGTAGGAGAATAAAAACAGTAGGAGAAGAAAGAAGAGAATAAAATTCTTCTGTAAGAATTCTTCAGAAGCTATTTCTTTGAATGTTGTTGCTTCGATTTATCTCAGGATCTGAATATGATGAACCCTTGCTTAAGATGGTGATGATTGCAAGGGTTATGATCTTGATACCGATCCTCTCTGTATTTTTGTTGACTTGTTGCTATGCGATATAGAAGAAGAGGCAACAGTGTTGTTATGATCTTTTTCTGTGCAGAAGAGTTGTTCTTCTGTTCTGTCTTAGGGTTGGAGGAAGAAGAAGAAGAAGAAGAAGAAGCTCTACTCGACAGACAGAATAGTGAATCAATTGGTTGTGTTTTCTTTCTCTCTCAGCATACTTATTCTCTTTCATTTGAGTTTGGATTTCTTTCTTCTCCTGGACTGTCATTAGAAGGAATGTCCATTGGACAATTGATGTTTCTTTCTATTTTTGTTCCCGACCCGTCCATCTTATTTGAATAACTTCCAAGAATATCTTTGTTGTATTTCTAGAATACTCAATTTCATTCTTGCCAATAAACGAGCCGTTGGAGAACATATTTCAGCTTTGCAGATCATCTGGAAAAGCACCATAAAGGACAGCAGAAAACCTTCAATTTCTGTCTATACTCGACACTGCGTCGACTTCATCTTTCGTCATATCGACACACCTCTAAGATCTTATGGAAGTAGCTTCGAATTCCTTCTTAGCTTTGGCTGAACTCAGTTATCGACGTATCCGTCGAGTTGAAGACTTGGACTTGAACTTTATCTTCTACGTCGAATTGAAGTCAAAGTTGCATCGACTTCTGAGATGGTTTCGACATGCTCTTCCTTCTGCGTCGAGTTCCTTTCGACGTTGCGTCGACTTGTCTTGATACTTCGACAGGCAGATTGAGTTACTTCGACTTTCAGTCAGAGTTACGCCGACATCTAGTCGAAGTTGCGTCGACTTCTATTCGACGCAAGTTTTAACTTAACTGAACTTGTGCTTCTCTTAGGTCTAGTCTTGACACACTAAGTGAATGTGATATCCTA
This sequence comes from Dactylorhiza incarnata, assembly GCA_033032865.1. Classification (NCBI taxonomy): domain Eukaryota; kingdom Viridiplantae; phylum Streptophyta; class Magnoliopsida; order Asparagales; family Orchidaceae; genus Dactylorhiza; species Dactylorhiza incarnata. Next base: position 152,005 of record JAWHQI010000339.1, read on the forward strand.
GGACATCTAATGACCATTTTACTCTTTCTATACAATGTGAGTAATACAACCTAATTGATGAAATCACTTTAAGATAATTTGGTAGATAAATCAAAAAGATTTTTTCCCAACAATCTCTCCATATTTATCTTAACAAATTTTACAATTTGAGTAAGTGATTTCAAACAAACTTTGACATAAAATTAAATACAAGCACATATACACAGATCAATAGACTGAAAGAAATGGTAAACTAAAAAAACATCTGATTGATATAAATAATTGTTTCTCAGAGTTAGTTACCCAAAAAATGATCTACTTTCTCTTTTTGAGAAAAGTAGATACGGCCTCATAAACCTTTCTGAACTTTCTTTCTACATACTTGAAGTTGTCTGGAATGACCTTCTCTGGATGTTTTTGAATTCTCTCATGTCCCTTGAAAAACTTCTCCATATCAGCTTCAGCTTCAGGATAGACATCATTTAGCTTTAGCCCAAGACTAATAACTTTAGCAGGCAACAAGTTTATTTCTTCTAGGTCTAGCTCTTCTGCATCAGGATCTGGTACAATAAATGTTGATTGAGGATTACCAGAAATTGGAGCAGTCTTGAATACAATCTTTCTTTTCTTTTGAAATGGCTGTTTTGTTTCATCCAGATCACATCCAAGGACTCCTTTGTGAAGTTGCCCTCTATTTTCAAGAAGTTTTGCTTGAGGAAATGTTGCAGCATATTTTGTAGGATCAAAGTGTGTGCTTGGGATTTGGATTGCCTCCTTGAGTTGTTCGTTTTCCACAACATCCTTACCCTTCTGCGGCCTCTCAATAAACAACCTTCTCTTTTCTTCAAGCTCTCTTTGAGAAGCTTCATACTCATATTTATCCCTTTCTCTAATTTCATCTAGGGCATTGTCAAGCTTTGGATCAATATATTCCTTCATTTTATTTTCATGGATTTCAACCTTCTCATAAGTTTTGTAGTAGGATTTATCCTTCTTGTACTGCTTTCTTTGCTCTTTTGTATACCTCTCCCAGATTGGTATATCTCCTCCATATCCTTTTCCCCTAACATCTCTTCCCCTTCCTCTGAAATTCCTTCCATGCCCCCTTCCTCTGTATGGAGGTCTTCCTCTGAAGACTGGTGCTTGAGAAATTGGAGTGGGTGCTGGAGTAGTATAATGAGGGAGGTGAGCTGGTGGTGGAGATACTGGAGCAAGTTCAGTGACCTGATCAGCAGGCTTGACTGGAGATGGTGCTGTTGTGGATTCTTCAGAGTAGGGCCTGAAATCAGGTGTTTCAAGGAGAGGTAACTCATTCCATTCTTTTGACTCCTGCAGACCCTTCAAATAGCCATTATCATCTAAAAATAAATCAGTCTCCCCCTGTTTTGATGACTCCCCTGTATGGAATGCAGAATCCTTGGGGGAGAGAATGGTGAAAGTTCTAGAAGGATATTGGAGGTGATAGCTGGTTCACCTTCAGAGACATAGGGAGAGGAAAGAAATGTCGTTTATACTGAATCTTGAGGCGGCATGGGCCTGTTGTCAAACTTCTCCCCCTGCTTTATATTTTGTAGACATGATATAAAGACCTCAGCAGGCATTAGGGATGATTGCAATTCCCTTTCAAGATCCCTTGTCTGGGCAATAAGGTTCCACAACCTTCTATGTTGAAGACACAATTTCTTGTAACATTCGTCAGAGAATTCCAGATAGAGGGATGAGAAATGAGACAAGAGTGTCTCTAGCTAGGGCAAGATTAACAGCTTCAACACACTCTTATTGATCTTGGAGAGACGCCATTTAGCTCCTGTGAGTACCTGCAAGAGAAGGTGGAAGATGGAAGTAGAAGGGAGAAGGAAGAGAGCGATGGGGAGAGAATTCGAAAGCACAATAGATTCGACGCCTACATTGCTTAAAAGAAGATGATTCATTGTAACCCAGTGTTGTATTCGAAGCAGCGTCGAAAAAGGGTGAAAATAGCGCGCCAAGACACTAATAGCAAGGCGATGCATGCTTTTGCATAGCCGACATAGTGTCGAGTAAAAGTCGACGTGGCTCCGAATGAAGACAGCATATATGATGTCGACGTAGACGTCGATATGTATTCGGCGTTGCGTCGAGTGTTATTCGAATGAACTATCCTAGCCAGCTCTCAAAGCTATCGTCGAATAGAAATCGACGGTACATCGATTTGTATTCGACGCAGCTCTGAATAAATAGTTATGTGTTTCTTTTAAAAATTTTGTTTTTTTTCCAGCAATAAAGTTATTTAACAGATGTCGCAAGGCAGTTAAATACCAAGCCAAAGAGATTGCGCCTCTCAAGACCGTGGAATCGGATCTGAGAGAAGAAATTGAAAAATTGATTCTCTTCAGAGATGAAGTCCAACTCTTGAAGGATGAACTCAAAAGCTCTACTGAACTAATAAAGCTGAAGGAGAAATCCATAAATGAGTTGGAAGGGAAGTTAGTGGTTGAGAGGAAGCTAGTAGAAAGCTTCTCCAAACCAAAGACCATCCTTCCTCTTATTGATGGTTTTTCAGCTCCTGTGAAGGGTAGCGGTATCGGTCACGAGACCGAGAAAAGTAAGGCTACTAAGAAAAGGGTCATTAAGGGTAAGGGAAATGCGAATCAAAGTCAACCTTCATTCAAGAAGGTAGTTTTTCCGACAAAAAACTATGACTTTTAAACTTCTTATGGTCACTTTACGAGACCAACTCACGTTGAGTCAAATAAGAGTAACCAAGGATGGAGCCGTCCCCGAAACTTCGGAACGACTGCTCTCAAAGCTACTTACGAAGAGATAGTCCTCAAGGACTATGGTTCATTCTGTTGGGGTTTTCCTTAAGGGTATACACATCATATGTGCACAGCGGAATATATCAAGAACAACCCAAAGAGACATATGGATCTTGCTAAAACCATGAATCAAGAAATTGAGGCAACAAAATTACCTTCACGAAATTGAGTCAGCACTCAATCAAAAGCTCCAAGAAAAATCTTCTAGGATTCGGAATCCTATTCCAAGTCGTTGCTCTGCACTTGCTATCTGCTCCGTCAACAAACGACTGCTCGTCGGAGGAGTGAGTGTGGAATTGTGTCCACACCTCTACAGAAGTCCACACAAGAGAAGGAGAACCCTAGCTTCTTGTCGCACAAGAACTAGGTCGGAGAAGAAGCGACCTCAACGTCTTCCGCGAACTGCTAGGTTCGTTTACAGGAAGAGGCGGCGACTGTCGGAAGAGGAGAAAAGCTCTAGCGGAACGATTCCGGCGCTGCTCTCACAAATCGCAAAAGGGGCGGTCTAAGTTTCTGTCTTCCGTAAAACGTAAGAGCTCAGCCATCAGGAAAACCTAAATCGCGAACTGATTTATATAAACCTGGGTTCGACGAACCCGCAACAACTTGCGTTCGACGAACCCGCAGAAATCTGCGTTCGACGAATCGGCAACAATCTGCATTCGACGAACCAGCAGAAACCTGCGTTTGACGACCCAGCAGAAACCTGTGTTCGACGAACCGGCAGAAGTCTGCGTTCGACGAACCAGCAACAATCTGCGTTCGACGAACCCGCAACAACTTACGTTCGACGAACCGACAGAAATCTGCGTTCGACGAACCCGCAACAACTTGCGTTCGACGAACCGGCAGAAATCTGCGTTCGACGAATGAAATAAAACCAGTTCGACTAATCCTTTTAAACGAATTCGCATATACCCTATAGACGAATTCGACTATACTAATTCGGATATATAAATTTGATTAAACCATTTAGCTGAATTTTGACTTAGCTGAAATCGTCTAAACACTTTAGTCGAATTCGTCCAAACCTATTAGCCGAATTTGACCCAATTCGGTTAAACACTTTAGCCGAATTTGTCTTCTAGTATAAGTCCAATCTTTTAAACACTTTAAATGATTTCCCGTTGAGACATTCTCAACTTAATTCCAAACAGTCAAAAGAATGATCCTCTACTCACATCCAATATGAGCAAGATCAACTCAATTCTTTCTCCAATTTCTCCAAGCACCTTTTATGTGCGACCCTATAGGCTCATATCACGTTGGCAGTTTGACCACTTCTAGATCACCATGGAAGCACCAACAGTCTCCCACTTGATCTTGAACGTATCAAATAAAAGTCTCACAAACAATGAGCGGCATCTACCAATGCATCATTGCTACCCAAGCAATAAGAGTTCATAACTCAACAAGCCTGTCATGACCAATGTATCAGTGTTGTCATGTCCTTTTGTCCTTTACATCCGGATAGAACTAGAGGCATGGACCGTGTCACCCTCATAGTTGTTCAATCCCAGTTTCTTGATCTAGAATAGACTGTCTGAAATTGGTGAGCTCAATATCACATATTGACTCAATCAAACATGGCCATGCATTTCTCAGTCTCATTCCATCAAGGGGCCCATGGACGTAACTCCTGTCATACAGGAGGACAAATCCCATTTCTGATCACACACAAACATCCAAATGATTCGTAACATACCCAACAACCACCCTTATCGTCAACCTTTCTCAAGAGAAGACTTTAGATGGCATCAAAGTACGCTCTTCCTCACCTGATGAATGCCGTGACTTCAGGTCAAAGGACCACAAACACCATTATCACTTGAGACCTACTTGTGACACGTTCATATAACAATCCACAAAGTAGTCTCACGGGGGGTCTGTCCAGTACAACTTGTTCTTAACAAGTACCCATGTGATGACTTGATATCACAATATCATGACCTGTGAGAACCGGTCATCAGTCAACGCACATGCTAGTCTTATGGTCTCATCCTCGCCCTAATTTCTAGGATGATACCTCGACCAGGGACCATTTAAGAATGAAGCTTCATTTAAACATAGGCCCTCACATTCAAGTCATGTACTTGAATTTCTATGGAAGCAAACATTCTAAGGGCATTCATTATGTTAATTAGTCTGTCATATAGAAACGGTTGACATAATAAAAGAACTTGTCATAAATGTAAAATGAAACATACAGTACATAACACAATTCATCAAATGAATAAACAACCGACAAACATGCAATCCACAATGCTCCCACTAAAGATGATCATTCAGGTATCTAATACCCATTGATCTAACATGATCATCATGCTTCCTTTGTGCAAGAGGCTTTGTCAGTGGATCCTCAATGTTATCTTCAGTCGGTACTCTGCAAATGCTCACATCTCCTCGATCGACAATCTCTCGAATAAGATGGAACCGCCGAAGTATGTGCTTGGAGCGCTGATGAGATCTAGGTTCCTTAGCTTGGGCAATTGCACCGTTGTTGTCACAGTAGAGAACTACGGGATCAACAATGCTAGGAACTACATCTAGCTCGCCGATGAATTTCCTAATCCACACAGCCTCCTTTGCCGCATTTGCGGCAGCAATATACTCGGCTTCTGTCGTAGAATCGGCAACTGTCTCCTACTTGGAACTCTTCCAACTTACAGCTCCTCCATTGAGGCAAAATACAAAACTTGATTGGCACTTCGAATCGTCCTTATCAGTTTGGAAGCTAGCATTCGGGTAACCACTTACAACGAGCTCTTCTTGTCCACCATACACCAAGAACGTATCCTTAGTCCTTCTCAAGTATTTTAGGATATTCTTGACAGCTATCTAGTGACCATCACCAGGATCAGACTGATATCTGCTCGTCATGCTCAAAGCATATGAGACATTGGGTCGAGTACACAACATTGCATACATGATTGATCCAATTGCCGAAGCATATGGAATCATCTTCATGCGGTCCTTATATTCCAAAGATTTCGGACACTGGTCCTTAGAGAGACTCACACCATGTGACATGGGTAAGAATCCTTTCTTGGACTCAAGCATGTTGAACCGTTTCAACACCTTGTCAATGTATGTACTCTGGGTCAAACCCAGCAACTTCTTCGATCTATCTCTATAGATCTTAATACTAAGTATGTAAGTCGCTTCACCCAAGTCCTTCATAGAAAAGCAGTTCCCTAGGTTGTTCTTAACAACTTGCAGGGTTGGAACGTCATTCCCGATCAGCAGTATGTCATCTACATACAATATCAGGAAGACAACAATGCTACCACTAATCTTCTTGTAAACACAAGGCTCGTCTTCGTTCTTGATGAAACCAAACTCTTTGATCTTCTCATCAAAACGCAGATTCCAACTTCGAGAAGCTTGTTTCAATCCATAAATGGATCGATTCAACTTGCATATTTTAGTGGTTTCACTTGGAGATACAAAACCCTCGGGTTGTGTCATATACACTTCCTCAAGGAGGTTTCCATTAAGGAAAGCCGTTTTGACATACATTTGCCAGATCTCGTAGTCATAATACGCAGCAATAGCAAGTAGAATTCTGATGGACTTGACCATGGCTACAGGGGAAAAGGTCTCATCATAGTCAACACCATGAATTTGCCTGAAACCTTTAGCCACCAGCCGGCCTTTGAATGTCTGTACATTCCCATCCATATCGGACTTCTTCTTGAAGACCCACTTGCACCATATGGGTCGTACCCCTTCAGGTGGTTCCACCAAGGTCCAAACTTGGTTTGTATACATGGAGTCCATTTCAGATTTCATGGCCTCAAGCCACTTCTCGGAGTCATGTCCACACATAGCCTCTTGATAGGTTGCAGGCTCATCATCATGATCCATTAGCAACACACTACCTATTTGAGACACGAGAAATCCATATCTCTCAGGCTCAAATCTTGGTCTATCAGATCTACGTAGGACTTGTGTTTCTTGAGCAGGTTCTCCAGCTACAACAGATTGTAGTCCTTGCTCAGGTTCCAATTCACGTTCATTCATTGTTTGTGGTTCTTGAACCTCTTCAAGTTTCACCTTTTCAGTCTTTCTGGATAAGAACTCTTTCTCCAAAAAGACGTCAGTCCTTGCGACAAACACTTTGCCCTCAAACGGCAGGTAGAAGTAATACCATTTGGTTTCCCTAGGATATCCCACAAGATAACACTTATCTGATTTGGGTTCCAGCTTGTCAGACATTTGACGTCGTACGTATGCCTCACAGCCCCAAATCTTAATGAAAGACATACTAGGACGCTTCCTAGTCCATATCTCATATGGTGTCTTTTGAACCGTTTTCGTCGGAACGCGATTTAGTGTAAAAGCAGCAGTCTCTAGAGCAAAACCCCAAAAGGAAACGGGCAGATTTGCATGACTCATCATCGACCGCACCATGTCTAACAGGGTATGATTCCTCCTCTCAGAAACACCATTATGTTGCGGTGTTCTGGGTGGGGTGAGCTGTGATACAATACCACACTCTTTCAGATGATCACAGAACTCTTGACTCAAATATTCGCCACCTCGATCAGATCGGAGTGCTTTAATTCTTTCACCCAGTTGGTTCTCTACTTCATTCTTAAACTCTTTGAACTTTTCAAAGGTCTCAGATTTGTTCTTCATAAGAAACATGTATCCGTATCTACTGAAATCATCAGTAAATGTAACGAAGTAGTGGAACCCACCTCTAGCCATAGAACTCATGGGTCCGCACACATCACTATGTATGACACCCAAGAGATCATCTGCCCTCTCAGTATGACCAGTGAAAGGGACTTTAGTCATTTTGCCTAATAAGCAAGACTCGCATCTCTCAAATGATTCATAATCAAATGAGTCCAGTAGTCCATCTCTATGGAGCTTGAATATGCGTTTCTCGTTTATATGGCCCAAACGACAATGCCAAATGTATGTAGGATTCGAGTCATTTGTCCTTAGTCTTTTATTATTTTCTACATTATAGATCGGATGGTCTAAGTTCAAAACATATAAACCATTAAACAATTGGGCTACACCATAACAAACATTTCATAAAAATTAAACAACAATTGTTCTTAATTATAAACGAAAATCCTTTCAAGTCAAGACATGATATGGATATAATGTTTATAGTTATGGCTGGAACATAATAACAATTATCTAGTTCTATTACAAGCCCAGTGGGCAAAGAAAGACAGTAAACACCAACGGCGACGACAGCAACTCTTGCTCCATTCCCGACGCGCAGGTCTACCTCCCCTTTACCCAGCATTCTTCTCTTTCTCAGTTCCTACACATTTGTACAAATGTGAGAACCGCGTCTGGTATCCAATACCCAAGATGAATGAGCAGAAAGGTTTATCTCTATAACGTAAATACCTGAAGCGGAGGTCATACCTCCCTTCTTCTTCTGCAGATCCTCAATATAGAGGGGACAGTTCCGCCTCCAATGCCCTGCCTTGCCGCAGTGGTGGCACTTTCCTTCTTTCGCCAGACCTTTCCTTTTCAGTGCAGAAGACTTGGGATCAAGAGGAGACTTAGAGCCAATCTTCGTCTTCTTAGATCCCTTGGCCTTGCCCTTGCTCTTATGCACCATCAGTATGGGGCTGCCAGGCTTGACCTTCTTCATGTTATTCTCGGCAGTTCTCAACATGTCAAGGAGCTCGGGCAGTGTCTTTTCTATTTCATTCATGTTATAGTTTAAGATGAACTGCTCATAACTGTCCGGCAACGATTGCAGGATCAGATCCGTGGACAACTCTTGGCCCAAGGGAAAACCCAGTTTTTCAAGGTTCTCTATATACCCAATCATCTTGAGTACGTGAGTCCCTACTGAGTCTCGAGCTCCCATTTTGCACTGAAGCAATGCCTTGGATATGTCAAACCTCTCTTGCCGGGCTTGCCCCTCGAACATTTTCTTGAGGTGCCCAATTATCTCATAACCACACATGCTCTCGTGTTGCTTCTGAAGCTCATAGGACATGGTAGCAAGCATGAGGCATTCCACATCCAAGGTATCATCTTGATACTTCTTGTAAGCATCTTTGCCTGCTCTCGGAGCATTTCCGGTCGGCTCTACAGGGGCTTCCCCTTCTAAGACATAGAGCTTGTGCTCTTGCCTGAGAACAATTCTCAGGTTCCTATACCAGTCGAGGAAGTTCGTCCCATTGAGCTTGTCCTTCTCAAGGATGTCTCTCAGGGACAACGTGGAGTGAGATGTATTTGCCATGAAAATTCTACAATAAATTTGCAAAAGATTTTCAGTACTATATTTCAAAATACATTTTATTTTAATAAGGACTTTAATTAAATACTCCCACTATTTTAATCAAATCGGTAACCCTTAATTTCGATTCGAAGAGTTTATGCGAGCTACTCTCTTAGTGGACAAGATTCGTATTTCACCAACGCAATGAGTCTGCTTTGGCGTTTCTCTCACGATGCAGTTATTTAGGTAGACAACACTTGCCAATTGTATCCCTATGCAACTCTTGTATGGTTGGTGAATAACTCTTTATTCGCATCCATCATATGTTGCATGCCAACCATATGCCTCTAAGCACTCAACCTTTGAGGTCACTTAGTTAAGTTGAACCCGATGTCGACAGTGGGATATCACAATTATCCGCTCGCACCCTTACCAAGATAGATTAATGCACCTTGTTTTGGCAAGCCCACACTTCATCGATCGAGGCAGGAAGAGTGTCATCCACCGGAAGGCATCTGAATACTTAATATTAGATAAGGGATTTTATCTTTCAATTGATGAACATTTCATCGTGATTAACATTTAATCATGATTAACATTTAATCAATGTGCACACAATTCACAAACAGACCAAGCATAACCCGGATACATTCCAGATGCACAAAACCATCAACACTTGATGATATGGATTAAATCTGAGTATTTGGAACATTTCTAAACCTTCGGATTTACATGTACCGGATGCTAGCAAAAGCAAACACCCTTATAACAGCAGACAAACACGTCTCTCTATTCTTTAGTTTCACAAACTATCATAGAGACAGACGGTTACTGCGAAGGGAACAATTTCTGAAACATGGAATTAGCAAAAACCTAGCTCTGACACCACTGTTGGGGTTTTCCTTAAGGTTATACACATCATATGTGCGCAGCGGAATATATCACGAACAACCCAAAGAGACATATGGATCTTGCTAAAACCATGAATCAAGAAATTGAGGCAACAAAATTACCTTCACGGAATTGAGTCAGCACTCAATCAAAAGCTCCAAGAAAAATCTTCTAGGATTCGGAATCCTATTCCAAGTCCTTGCTCTGCACTTGCTATCTGCTCCATCAACAAACGACTGCTCGTGGAGGAGTGAGTGTGGAATTGTGTCCACACCTCTACAGAAGTCCACACAAGAGAAGGAGAACCCTAGCTTCTTGTCGCACAAGAACTAGGTCGGAGAAGAAGCGACCTCAACGTCTTCCGCGAACTGCTAGGTTCGTTTACAGGAAGAGGTGGCGACTGTCGGAAGAGGAGAAAAGCTCTAGCGGAACGATTCCGGTGCTTCTCTCACAAATCGCAAAAGGGGCGGTCCAAGTTTCTGTTTTCCGTAAAACGTAAGAGCTCAGCCGTCAGGAAAACCTAAATCGCGAACTGATTTATATAAACCTGGGTTCGACGAACCCGCAACAACTTGCGTTCGACGAACCCGCAGAAATCTGCGTTCGACGAATCGGCAACAATCTGCGTTCGACGAACCAGCAGAAACCTACGTTCGACGAACCAGCAGAAACCTGCGTTCGACGAACCGGCAGAAGTCTGCGCTCGACGAACCAGCAACAATCTGCGTTCGACGAACCCGCAACAACTTGCATTCGACGAACCGGCAGAAATCTGCGTTCGACGAACCCGCAACAACTTGCGTTCGACGAACCGGCAGAAATCTGCGTTCGACGAATGAAATAAAACCAGTTCGACCAATCCCTTTAAACGAATTCGCCTATACCCTATAGACGAATTCGACTATACTAATTCTGATATATAAATTCGATTAAACCATTTAGCCGAATTTTGACTTAGCCGAAATCGTCTAAACACTTTAGCCGAATTCATCCAATCCTATTAGCTGAATTTGACCCCGTTCGGTTAAACACTTTAGCCGAATTTGTCTAGTATAAGTCCAATCTTTTAAACACTTTAAATGATTTCCCATTGAGACATTCTCAAGTTAATTCCAAATAGTCAAAAGAATGATCATCTACTCACATCCAATATGAGCAAGATCAACTCAATTGTTTCTCCAATTTCTCCAAGCACCTTTTATGTGCGACCCTATAGGCTCATATCACATTGGCAGTGAGACTAGATATTTGACCACTTCCAGATCACCATGCAAGCACCAACACATTCGTGCATGGACCATCATCTAAGAAAGCACTGAAAGTCAAACCTGTTGCTACGAAACCACTTGAGAAGGAGTCATGTGTTTGTTGCAATCACGAGGCTTCTACCTCCAAGTCGGTAGCTCCTGCTAAACCCCCCGTTCAAAGAGTTAAGCGGGAGAGAAAAAGAAGGTACAACAGATTCGACTCTTGGTGTTGTGGCAAAGTTGGTCACTTTGTCATTGATTGTTGGTTCAATCCATTGAATTTCAAGACTCCACGAGTTAATAATGTAAGAATGACCGCTCGTAATATTAACACTCCAAGTGGTAGTCATCTAACCAGGAACCTAGGACTCAAATCTGTTTGGGTTCCTAGGGTTAATTAATCTGTGATTGCAGGTATGTCCAAAGGTGAACCAAAACTCTTATCGGGCATTTGGACAGATGTTCGCGGTACATGATCGGAACAAGAAGTCTATAATGAAATTGTTGAAAAGCTCAGGAAATCAGTCCAAGCACTGAAATTCTAAGGGGGAGATAAGATTGAGAAGGAGATGAAACAAGTTTTCAATGTCTACTTCCAAATAAGGACTCCGATGCAGTTGCTGAGGGGGAGAACCCTGTTGAACTGTCATGTTATCACTTCCCTATCTGAAGCAGTCAGAAAGGGGGAGAGAAGGTTGAAAGGTGGAGAGAAGGTTGAAAAGCTAATTCTTTATCTCTTTATGTCATTTTATGTATTTGATATTATAATTATTCCCTGTGCAATTCAACTTAGTACATATGGTTTTGACATCTTCAAATATGGGGAGATTGTTGAGAATTGTATCCACAATTACCTTGATTTGAAGAAGTCTCCTTGCACTAAGATGAATTGAGATTGTATTTGATCTGGTATTTTAGTTGTGTATTTGCAGGACATTAATTGCTACGTACAAACAATGTCAAATTTCAATGAGTCATAAACACAGGCTTATGCAATGTAATCGCTCAGTGTGTAGACCAAGGTATTGACTCATGTGAAATCTCTCTATTGGGGTGTATTTCATATTCAAACAATATGGAGAAGTCAAGATGAAGTAATTGCTGTGTTCAGGACTGGAAGAAAAATCATTCAAGTCAATTCGTCGAGTACACTCGAGAAAACTCGATGAATTCATCGAGACATCTCGAGTGGGCTAGACGAATTTGTCGATATTACTCGATAAGTCTCGTGAAATGTCTTAAGTCTTTTCTTCGAGTAATAAATTGTTCACTCGAGAACCCTCGACGAATTCGTCGAGGGGTCTGCTGATTTCTCGTGAACACTCGACGAATTTGTCGAGTGCTCTCGAGAAGTTATCGAGTGATCTCAGTTATAGCTTATTCCCGTCTCAGCTTTTCTGCTAAGTTATTTTTGTCGAGTCTTCATGAAGTTTTCGTCGAGTCACTAAGTGAATTTTTCGAGTGGTCAATGATTACACGAATTCATTCGACGAATGAAGACAGGGCGGTTTCATTTTAAATGTACATACGGAATTTCTATTTTAGGTCTTCACCATGTACAGTACACGTGGAGGTCCTTCCTTAGATTTCGTTTATAGCCGTTTGAGAAGGATTCCAATAATATTTAAGAGTTATTTCTTTAACCTTAATCGTGCCTATTTTTAGAAATCGTGAAACATCTGTGTCGGCCTTCTTCGTTCTCGCAAAAGAGATTTCTGCAGCCGACAACTTTCTTGCACGATCCTTCTCAAAGAAAAGATTCAACAAGATCTCTGATTTCAGATTCTCTCAAGTTCTTTTCAGTTCTTGTTGTCTCCTAAGTTTTCAGATCAAGTTCTCTCAAGATAAGATTTCTTTTTTCTTCCTCTTTTCAAGATCATTGTTTTTATTTCAGTCAAGGAAGAAGATCCATTATTTTCATATCTGAAGAAGTTAAATCTCAAAGAGATTTTAGAAGATTGTCTTTCAATCTATAGAGTTATAAAAACCCCTTTACAATATTTTTGTAGGATGTTTTTCTTCCGAGTTTTTGTAGATCTTAGTTTAAAGGATCGAGTGTATGAGCATTTGTTCTCCGAGTTTGTAAGAGTTGCTAACTCCAAGTTATAAGATTGTTTCAATCTGATATTAGTGAAGTAACCTAGTCTAGCCTTGAAGTAGCCTAGTCTAGCCGGGAGTGCTAGATAGGTTAGGCGGGAAAGTGGACGTACCCATTCCGGGGAACCACTATAAATCCTTGTGTTTGTGTGTGTGCTCTTTATTTCGATGTGTTTTTCTTTCAAGTTTTTAATTCTGCATAAAAGCCATAAAATTCACCTATTCACCACCCTCTAGGTGATTTAGGTAGCAACTAGATACTTTCAATTGGTATCAGAGCCAGGTTGTTCATTAAGAGGTTAACACCTTGAACAAATTTCTCTATCTAGTTGTTCAAAGACACCATGTCTGGAATGGACAGAAACAATGATTCTTCCATGAAGTTGTCGGTGTGCACGAAAGAGAACTTTCCTATATGGAAGGAAAGAGTAAGGTTCCACATGGAAGCTGCCGACCCAAGAATTTTTCAGATTGTTGAAGAAGGTCCTCATATTCCAGTGACAACATCTACAATCAACCCCAATGCGCAAGTTCCTAAGAAGATGCTGAACTTAACAAATGACGAGATTGTCATTGTCGCCTTGGACAAGAAGGCAAAGAACATTATTGTCAGTGCAGTATATGAATCCATGCTACAGAATCTTTTTCACTGCAAGTCTGCCAAAGAGATGTGGGATTCTCTTGCTGTCTTGCTGGAAGGTACAAAAGAAGTCAGAGATGATCGTAAATTTCTGCTGAATCAAGAGTACGAGGCCTTCAAGCAAGACCCAAGAGATAGCATATCAGATACCTGCGAGAAATTCTTCAAAATTGTCAACGGTCTAAGAAATTATGACCGAGAGTTCAGAGTTGGAGAACTAAATGACAAGTTCTTGAGATCCCTGACGAAAGAATGGGATACCAAGGCAATCTCTATAAGGGAGTTTGGCAAGCTAGCTACAATGGAGCCTCAGATCTTGTTTGGAAAGCTTCTTTCCCATGAACTGAAGCTCAGCATCAGGAAAGCTGAGGAAGAGGGGAGCAAGACTTCTGGAAGGGAGAAGTCTGTAGCACTAAAGGCGGAAGGGTCAAGGAAAGGTAAGATTGTGTCACCAATAAGGGCACAAACGTCAGATGAAGATGACGAGTCAGTGGCTTGCTCCTCAAGCTCAGACATGTCCGATGGAGAGTTCTCCTTACTCTCCAAGCAATTCAAGAGATTGTTAAACAAAAGGATGCAAAGGAGAATTCAATCCTCCTCATCCAATCATAGAAGATCAAGATGTGATGGTGAACATCACAAGAAAGGATACAACAACGATAGGTATAAATCCAAACCTAATAAACATATTTCGACTGATATTATTTGTTATTGCTGCAATAAGCCAGGGCACATGATCGCAGAATGCCCGTACAAGAAGAAAGAAGGATCGAGAAAGGAAGACAAGAAATCCTTCAAAAAGGAGGAAAAGTGCTTCTTGGCTAAGAAGTCCAAGACTATGAGCGACAGCGACCCAGACGAGTCAAGCTCAGGCGAAGAAGCCTACTTCGGGCTCATGGCTCAGACCGACGAGGAAAACTACGACACCCCATATGAGGGGAAGGTAAACTCTCATACTCCTTTATCTGAGTCTGAAGTTGAGTCTAATGGGGACGAAGGCTACACTTCTCAGGAGGAATCAGAATTAATGGTTCAGCACCAAGCATTGTTAAAGTTATTTAACAGATGTCGCAAGGCAGTTAAATACCATGCCAAAGAGATTGCGTCTCTCAAGACCGTGGAATCGGATCTGAGAGAAGAAATTGAAAAACTGATTCCCTTCAGAGATGAAGTTCAACTCTTGAAGGACGAACTCAAAAGCTCTACTGAACTAATAAAGCTGAAGGAGAAATCCATAAATGAGTTGGAAGGGAAGTTAGTGGTTGAAAGGAAGCTAGTACAAAGCTTCTCCAAGCCAAAGACCATCCTTCCTCATATTGATGGTTTTTCAACTCCTGTGAAGGGTAGCAGTATCGGTCACGAGACCGAGAAAAGTAAGGCTGCTAAGAAAAGGGTCGTTAAGGGTAAGGGAAAGGCGAATCAAAGTCAACCTTCATTCAAGAAGGTAGTTTTTCTGACAAACGACTATGACTTTGAAATATCTTATGGTCACTTTACGAGACCAACTCACGTTGAGTCAAATAAGAGTAACCAAGGATGGAGTCATCCCCGAAACTTCGGAACGACTGCTCTCAAATCTCCTTACGAAGAGATAGTCCTCAAGGACTATGGTTCATTCGTGCATGGACCGTCAGCTAAGAAAGCACTGAAAGTCAAACTGTTGCTACAAAACCACTTGAGAAGGAATCATGTGTTTGTTGCAATCACGAGGCTTCTACCTCCAAGTCGGTTGCTCCTGCTAACCCCCCCCCCCCCCCCCCCGTTCAAAGAGTTAAGCATGAGAGAAAAAGAAGGTACAACAGATTCGATTGTTGGTGTTGTGGCAATGTTGGTTACTTCGCCATAGATTGTTGGTTCAATCCCTTGAATTTAAAGAATCCATGAGTTAATAATGTAAGAATGACCGCTCGCAATATTAACACTCCAAGTGGTAGTCATCTAACCAAGAACCAAGGGCCCAAATCCATTTGGGTTCCTAAGGGTAATTAATCTGTGATTGCAGGTATGTCCAAAGGCCAACCAAAACTCTTATCGAGCATTTGGACAGTGGATGTTCGCGGTGTAACATCCTGACTTTTATTGGGCCACTATACCCTAGTGGACCCAATAAAAGTAACCCCAAAAGGGTATAGTGACCAAACATACTTCAAATTGACTTCCGTCAGTTCTGTTAGACTCGTATAATCTATACGAGTGCAACGGAACTCGTTCTGTTCCAATCCGGGGTCATTTGGAGAAAACGACCATTTTGAGTATCGTTGTGCATCACAACTAAGTCGTTGGGGTACAGTGACCAAACGTACTCCAAATTGACTTCCGTTAGACTCGTATAATCCATACGAGTGCAACGGCACTTGTTATGTTCCAATCCGAGGTCGTTAGGAGAAAACGACAATTTTGAGTCTCGTTGTGCGTCACAACTAAGTCGTTGGGGTACAGTGACCAAACGTACTCCAAATTGACTTATGTCAGTTCCGTTGGACTCATACCATCAATACAAGCGCAACAAGACTCGTTGCATTCCAATCGGAGCTCATATGAGGAATATGTCTGTTTTAGGTTTTGTAGACCACCACAGCAACTTTTCAGTCCTTTTAGTACTCCAGTTTCGCACTGGTCAGACATTTACTGCTTTTTTCAGTCCTTTCAGTACTCTAGTTTCGCACTGGTCAGATATTTACTGCCTTTATTTATTCTTGTCGATAATCCAGTCTCGTACTGGTCTGGTTATTTTGGCTCTTTGCTTTCGGCCTTCCTTTCAAGTACTTCATTCAGCACCGGAATATTGCAGTTTATGTTGAACCATAACTATCGTACTTACATCTACGGTGCTAACCCAGGTACTGCTCTAGCAGGCGGCTTCTCTGCTTAGTGAGGCCTTGGTTGGGGATAACCGCGAGTTGAGTATCTCCTCCAGGGTTAGCCCCAAATAATGTGCCCTCATGCCCGTTGCGTGTCCCGGCCAAAAGTTGGGTAACCGGTCGAGTCAAGAAAGTCGCGGCGGACCTGGAGTATTTGTTCCTTTCTTTAAAATGTTTGTAAAATACTTGTTGTAAAGTGGCGGGTCGGTCACGCCCGCAGACCGTTCGTACCGGTGCGGGAGGCTTGACGACTCATGGCGACAGGGAGATGTGCACCGCGGGCTATCACCACTTCGAACCCGCTAATTTTCCTCCACTGGTCGGCCTAAATCTCGGAATCGCCAGATGTACCTCACATCCAAGTAGTACACCAAGTTGTACGGGAGGGCCTGAGTGATACGCTACGACTACGCTCAGAAGTGGCAGGACTGGCCACTGACACCGACGGCCACATCGGTGAGGCCCGCGGGGTTCGCTACCCTACTGAAAGGAAAACGGTCCAAACTGTGTCGACACGGGGTTTTGTGATCGGGTTTGAACACCCGCGGAGTGTGTTTGTGCATGTTGTGACCAGTAATGTTAATGTAGTTATAAACTGCATATCTCATATATATAATGGTTAAGTTTTATTAAGAGGCCCGATATATATACATATGCTGCTAACCCTTCTTGCTTCTTCTATCTATTTTTGGTGCTTAAGCTCATCCCCAGGATACGGATCCGGGGAGAAGATGTGTTTCCACTTAGCTCTGTGACTAACGGTTATTTGTATGACCATTCACAGGAGATGGGATAGCGTGAAGCCCCCGCACCGCTTGATGGCTTACCAGCTCTCGAGATTGCCCGATCAGACACTCCAGCATCACCCCACATTTTTCGTGACGTGAGTCACTAGAGTATATGGTTAAATAAGGAGTGTATAAGTTGTAGTAGTTACTTTTATCCCACAGGGCCGTTCACTTAAACAGTAGGCTACAGTATTTTGCTTATATATATATATGGCCTTATTAGACTTTCCTTATGATTACTTTCGCAATGTGACTCTGATGTGATGTGTTGATTCTTGTGCCTGACAAGACAATCACTCAGTGCTTGAGAGGGGGGTCGTTGCCACCCGGGAAGCACTAAGTGGTCGTCTTGGGTAGTAGGATCCCCTCTCTCCTGACCTGGGTTCCGTTCTGGGGGGGGGGGGGGGGGGGGTATCAGAGTTATCACGATCCGACCACATGGGGCAGTCTTTCGATCCTCCCTTCCCAGGTTCTGTTTCCTGGTTCGGGATGAACCACGCAGCGGAAGCCTGGTGAACACGTAGGTTAGAAGTTTAAGGATCCTAGACTGCACAGTAGTACACCCACACGCATTTTGCTTCCGTTTCAGTCAGTTTTTGCTAAATTCCCTTACTTTTGCGAGTACTGATGTTCGTTTGTTACTTCTCCAGATACCAGAGTCTAATAACGGGAGGTCATCCTCTAGGGACCAGTATCATCCTACTACTCCACCACCAGACCCGGTTGCTCCAGCTGCAGTCCCTTTTACTGAGACAGATCTGGGACGGACGTTGACAGCACTGCTGGCCACCTTCCAGACGGCCATCTTACGGCCACCTTAGCAAGATACCATGCCCACAGACCTTCTGACGACCTTCTGGGGGCTAAGGCCCCCTATCTTCCGAGGCACTGAATCTGCCATGCAGTCGGAGGAGTGGGTAGGGAGAGTGGAGGAACTACTGGTCGGTATGATGTGCCCCGCCACTGCCGCGGTGTCCTTAGTGGTGACGTTATTAGAGGGATATGCCCGATACTGGTGGAGGGCAACCAGTTGCTCCACTTTCAGAGGGCGACCACTCAGCACGATTCTCTGGGGAGAATTTTCTGAGGCCTTCTTGGAGCACTTCATTTCAGATGCTGACCGAGTTGCACTCCAGGAGCGGTTCCTGCACATCCGTCAGGGAGAGAGAATCGTGCCAGAATATCAGCACGAGTTCATCCACTTAGCCCGATTTGCGGGGACACTAGCACTCACCGATATAGATAGAGCTGCTAGGTTCTACCGAGGACTGCGGGATGACCTTCTACAGGCCTTGATCATGATTTCACAGTCCACCTTCCACACGATCGCCACGCACGTTGCAGCATTAGAGATGGATCAACGGATGGTAGCCCAGCAACGGAGGGGACAGGTGGAGGTTCCCCAGACCTGGGGCCGAGAGAGAGGGGTGGCTCCTCGAAGGCAGGACCGATACAGGAGGCAACGACATCGCCACCAACTCTACAAGCATGCACCTCAGCCTCGACAGGAACCTCCAGCCCCAGCACCCCGACCAGCTCCAGCACCCCAGCCCACACCAGTTGCCCAATGAGATGTTCCCTTTGTAGGGAATTGCTTCCTCTACCAGCAGCCTGGGCACATTGGAGCCTTTTGCCCCCAGGCTATAGGAAGGCCAGGCTTAGGAGCAGTTCAGGGAGCAGTAGAGAGAGGACGAGGAGGTCGCAGGGGATGACCTACAGGCTGGAGGAACCAAGCCAGGCAGGGTCGAGCAGCACCACTTGAGGCATACACACTAGATCTTCAGCACGGACCTGCACCGAACGTAGTTATAGGTATATACTTTTATTAGTGATGATATACTTGGATGATGTGATCTAGTAGGAAACATATGATGTAGCCTTTTTGTTGGGAATTTGCCCTCAAATTCCCTTAATTTGAAGAGGGATCACTATGCAATGCTAAGTACAATATGTATTTGATAAAACCATGTTTTTGTAAGATATACGGGCTTAGGTGACTGAAAGAGAAAGGGCCAATCATGACCTAAGATCAGGAGAAATCAACTCCTAAGAGATGGAGATTTATCTCAGCTGACCGCTGAGACGAAGGGTCAGATCCGCTGAGACGAGGAGCCGTCTCAGCGGAACCGCTGAAAAGGAGTAGCTGTATCGGCTTGCGCCAACCGCTGAGAAGAAGACTGTCTCAGTTGTTAATCCGCAGAGATAAGGAGCCGTCTCAGCGGATCCGCTGAGACAGAGTCAAGCATGTTACCCATTGACTGGCGCCGCCCAGAGTTTGATAAAGGCGCAAAAAGTAATAAAGTAATGCCTTTGTCGGCATGGGCAAGGGAGGTCGTGCAGATAGCCGTTGAAGATGTACAGTGCTATACAAGATAAAGTTAGGGCAACAAAGAAAACTCTCCTTTATCATTGTGAAGTTGTTCAAGCTGTAAAAGAAAGCCGGCTACAACTTCCTGAAGCAGTAACAACCTTCTTGCCTTGACCAGAAGTGGTTCTCTCTTTCAGTGATTCAAGCTTTCATCCACAAAAGAGACAGGAGTCTTCTATCTTCCTTCTGAAGAAGAAGACAGTGGAGCTGCTCTGAACCCACCAGTCCAGGAACAGCTCAAGATCAGCATCTGCTGAGATATTCTACTGATACCTTAATCCAAAGTTTCCAATCAGATTGAATCAGTAGTAGAGGTTATTGTTCTATCATTACGTTATTTTGTAAGAGCTATTCAGCTCTGAGAAGATTGTTATAGGTTGTTGCCTGAAGTAGGATCAGGAGTGGTCTGAGTTGTAGGAGGTGGATTCCTCTGAGTTGTAAAGCTGATGTGCCTGAGGTAGGAGCTGGTGATAGCTCTGAGCTGTAGGGACTATTGTCCTGAGGTAGGATCATCTGTGATTTGAGAAGTTCTGAGGAACTTGTGGTATAAGCTCTAAAAGCTGAGAAGATAACTTGGAGGAGTATCTTTGACTCTATCTAACATTGGAGTTAGAGGGGTGTAGGGGGACAGTGGACTACCCATCACTTGGGGAACCACTATAAAATCCTTTGTGTTGTGGCTATGATTTTATGAGCTTGATTTAATTGGTTGTGTAGGCTCATTAGGCTACTAACAGCTCTAAGCTTAAAAGAAATAAGAAAAACCTATTCACCCCCCCCCCCCCCCCTCTAGGTGATTTAATCTAAACCCCTAAGTTCTTTCACTTTTGTTTTGATAGTACTCCATCTGTATACCCGTAAAAGTCCTGTGTATATATATATATATATCTTTAAGTACTATAAAGAAGTACTTTAGATTAGATCTATGTCGTTCAAAGGATCACAAAAGTCCAAACATTTAATCTCCACCGTCCAAATATTTCAGATTAAACAATTCAAAAATACTAGACCTCCTTATCTTACTGCCATGAAAGGACTGGGAGAGAGAGAAAGAGAGGGAGAGAGAGAAAACAAAAAGAGGAGAGAGAGGGTGTGAGGGCGGCGGGAAGGGAAGAGAGGGTTAGAGAGATAGAGAGGGAGAGGGAGAGAAAGTTATATTATATATTATTAATTTATTATATAATAATATATGTTGGGCGGCGGCATTTAAGAAGGTGGGGAGAGGGGGAAGAGAGAAAAGAGAGAGAGGCGGGAATGAGGAAGAGAGAGAGGGAAAATAGAGGAGAGAGGGGAACTTTGGTGAGTAGGAGAGAAGGGGAGAGAGAGAAGAGGGAGGGGAGGGAGGGATGGAGAGAGAGAGAGTAAGATAAATTAAAAACTTTAGGTTAAAATATTTTTTTTTACAAAAATAAAATTTTAATATTAATTTATATTTTTGCGGTCATTTTGAGTACTCATATGTATATATTGTGGGCGCAGCCCGCCTGGATGTGGGTGAATCCCGCCCGAGAGCATCGAGCACGGGCGTAGCCCGTGCGAAGGTTTTAGGTTAAAACATTTTTTTTACAAAAATAAAATTGTAATATTAATTTATCTTTTTTTTGCGGTCATTTTGAGTACTCATTCGCATCCCGCGTTGATGCGGGTACAACCCGCCTTGATGCGGGCAAAGCCCTTCTGGATGTGGGCGAAGCCCGCCTAGATGCGGGCAAAGCCCGCCTGGATGCGGGCGAAGCCCGCCCGAGAGCATCGAGCACGGGCGAAGCCCGCCCGAGAGCATCGAGCACGGGCATAGCCCATGCGAAGATGCTCGTGTGTATATATATATTACCAGGTTTACTTTTGGTAGAAGGTCACCCTGCTAAAACATTATTCGATACTGGTGCCACCCATTCCTTCGTCTCCCAGGATTTCATTGCAAACAAAGAGAACATCGTTCGGTCGTCTGGAATGTCAGTACGAATACGACTCCTGGACGGGTCAGACATGATATCCACAGAGAAGTGCTCATTTCAGGCAATGTTGGGGGGACATGGAGTTCGAAATCTTCGCAACTATTCTAGCAATAACTGGGTTCGACATCATCCTAGGAATGGACTGGTTGGTCGAGCACTGTAAGACCCCCCCTCCCAAATCGACGATCCGACCGGGGGATCTTATCGCACACCACCCTTTAGCACGACGCTGAAGCGACTCCGAAGGGTGAAGGCACAAGCTTCTCCAACCCTTTTCCTTGAACACTCCGAGGTCACGCCTAGGGGTGGTGTTAAGCGAAAGTCACTACACACCAACAGAGTAGGGAATCAGTATTCTAGTGGAAGACATCATCAAAGAGTGCATATTATAATACTTAGCGGAAGACATCATCAAAGAGTGTATATTATACTACTTAGCGGAAGACGTAGTTTTATCACAGAAACTATAATTTCAAGACCTGTAATTAATCTATATATCTTTACCGCATAAAATCTCAACCATCAAGGATTTATTGCCATTATATATATACCCTGGGATAGGGCCCAACAAAAGGAGATGCGGCTTAACGAACTTATACCTGACGTAGCCTGCTCTGTGGCTTCATCCACACACATATGTTGTTACTCATCCGCACCTGTCCCCTGTGCCAGAGATAAGTTATTAGAACCACGAACCAAGTCCAACCTTTGCTAACAACAGACATAATATAACATTTATAAGGAAAGAGATATCTGGACTCTTATTGGGCCGAGGCAGTCCTCCCACGACCACCGCCTACGTACTCCGTATCATCCTGCATACGGTCTCAGACCCACGTAGTTCTATTAGTTTCGCACGGGTTGCCCTCCCAGACCGTCCGTCGTGCGGGTTGCCTTAGAGTAAAACTCATCGGCCATCCGACATTCTCCCAAGGCATATTTTCCGAAGGCACATTTAATTCTCATAGGAATTATTTTCTCGAAGGCAACCTTTCATTCCCGTAGGAATTATTTTCTCGAAGGCAACATTTCATTCCCGTAGGAATTATTTTCTCGAAGGCAACATTTCATTCCCGTAGGAATTATTTCGCTGCACTCGCATTGACCATACGAGTCTAACGCAACTGATAGAAGTCGATTCGGAGTACGTATGCTCCATATACAATTTTGACGTCGTGGCGAAGCACGTTGCTACTCAAAACAGTCATTTCTCTAAATGACCACCTCTATGTGGTGAAGGTCGGATCGTGATTGCCTGATGACCCGGGCTAGATTCCTCCAAGGGTTCAACTGAACCGGCTAGACCCCTTTTTCAAAGTCGGGATGTTACAATCCAATAAAACAAAGAAAATTTTCGTCCCCGAAAATACGAGTGGGTCATGGAGATTCAAAACGGGACGTATTGCAGACCACTAGAGGTGTCGAATGATCCCAAAATTTTTTAAGGGTCTCTAGGTTTGGTTTTACCCAACGAGCTGTGTTGATGGCTCCTGTCATGTAGTAGCTTAAGTGATTCAAATTGATCTAATCGCGAGAAACAAGAAACCCTTCATCTCTTGATAACCCTCCCGTGAACCGAGCTTAACGGGAGACGAAGGCAACTCAACACCTTCCAGGGAGCCAAGCTCAACTGGAAGTGAAGACAACTCAAAACCTTCCAGGGAGCCGAGCTCAACTGGAAGTGGAGGCAACTCAACACCTTCCACGGAGCCGAGCTCAACTGGAAGTGGAGGCAACTTAACATCTTCCAAGGTTTGCATATCTGAAACGCAACATTTTTGAGTTGTGTCCGAAAGTAAAAATCCATCAACATATAGTTAACTCTCTTACAGGGCTACGTGTCAGTGGAACATATAAAAGTTATAACTTGCATAAGCTTTTGTAATACCTATCAACATATGACCGATTCCCATACGAAGGTTATATGTTGGTAGAACAGATGAAAATT
Organism: Dactylorhiza incarnata; assembly: GCA_033032865.1. Taxonomy (NCBI): domain Eukaryota; kingdom Viridiplantae; phylum Streptophyta; class Magnoliopsida; order Asparagales; family Orchidaceae; genus Dactylorhiza; species Dactylorhiza incarnata. Next base: position 175,782 of record JAWHQI010000339.1, read on the forward strand.
GTAAATAAGCAGTAAAAATCCATAAACATATAACCAACTCCCATACGAAGGTTATGTGTTAATGGTACAGATAAAATTGCAAATAGGCAGTAAAGATCCATAAACATATAACCAACTCCCATACGAAGGTTATATGTTAATGGTATATGCAGATATGTATGTTTTGATGCAAATGATGCATATGCAAATATGTATAACGAGTACTCATGACTCAATCATAACACACAATGTTGAAACAGTTTGACCGCTTTTCTTCCAGCAGGGTTGCGACCCCCGCGGGCCTCACCGATGTGGCCGTCGGTGACAGTGGCCGGTCCTGCCACTTCTGGGTGTGGACGTACCGCACTACCCAGGCCCTAATGTACAACCCAGTGTACTCCTGGATGTGAGCAACATCCGTCAATTACAAAATTCGGCTATCCAGCGGAGGGACCCTGCGGGGAAATAATCTCCCGGGGTTCACACACTCCCTAGTGCCTCATGAGTCGTCAACCTTCCCACTCGTGTATGAATGGTCCTTAGGCATGATTGTCCTGCCACGGTACTCACATATAATGTTTTACCAGTTTGCTCTTTATGTTGACATATTTTGACCGCTTCTTTTTGCAGGGTAGCGAACCCCGCGGGCCTCACCGATGTGGCCGTCGGTGACAGTGGCCGGTCCTGCCACTTCTGGGTGTGGATGTACCGCACTACCCAGGCCCCAGCGTACAACCCCGTGTACCCTCGGACGTAGGAGACATCCGGCAATAACTGAACTTGGCCAACCAGCGGAGGGACCCAGCGGGGCATATAAGATACAACCGAGCTCCCGGGGTGCACACCTCCCTGTCGCCTAGAGTCGTCAACCTTCCCGCACCGGTACGTACGGTCTACGGGCATGACCGACCCGCCACTTTTCCCAATGCAAGCAAGCAACAAAATAGGTAACCATCACCTTCGGGTCCTCAGTGGCTTACCCTTTTCAACAAGGCTTCCCGGCTCGCTGAGTATGCAAACATCGCAAGTCCCACGAATGCTAACAATGTACTTTTTAGGATGGTTTGTATATAAGCTTTTATAAATTTGCCACAAGTTTACTTCAATCCCGTACGTCGCCTCAGTAATCATTTCCTGAAATATTAACGTTATTGAAAAGACTAAAATTTTATCATAGTTCTTTTACGATTGCACGACTTTAATTTCAACAGGTCGTTAAATTGATCAAGTCAAAGCATACTTCACATTTGCAATCGTTAGAGCAATTCTCCATATACACGCAAAATTTCATTTAATTAGCTTACCTTAAATGAAATTTTGAAAACGATAATTTTAATCCCAATAAAACAAAGAGGCTTAAACCTGGGATTAGAAATTAGTAATAAAATCCTCATATTGCACACAAAATTTGATTAGTTTACCTAGAATGGAATTTTGAAAATGGGTATTTAATCCCAATAAAACAAAGAGGCTTAAACCTGAGATTAGAAATTAGCAATGAAATCCTTACATCGTACACAAAATTCCATTTGATTAGTTCACCTCGAATGGAAATTTGAAAACGAGTATTTAATCCCAATAAAACAAAGAGGATTAAACCCAGGGGTTCAAGATTTGAAGTGGTTATTTTCAGGGTTTAATGTAAGTGTTTTATGGGGACAAGGTAAAACATTAGTTGAGATCAGATGTGGTAAAAGACATTTAAGTGTTGATCTGATAAAAAAAATATTTTACATGGCTAAAACTGAATTTGATAAGTTCGAGTGAAAATGTTCATATATATGCCAAGTTTGTTGCCAACTTTTACCTTTTAGGTCCACCACCGCTTCCGCTGCAGTGGTTCGTCCCGAACCACGCTACAACGATTAGCGGAGCAATATGTGTTTCTGTGATCATGAATAGGTCGAAAGATCGGTTACGCTCTGATCCATTTGTAAGACCCCCCCTCCCAAATCGACGGTCCGACCGGGGGATCTTATCGCACACCACCCTTTAGCACGACGCTGAAGCGACTCCGAAGGGTGAAGGCACAAGCTTCTCCAACCCTTTTCCTTGAACACTCCGAGGTCACGCCTAGGGGTGGTGTTAAGCGAAAGTCACTACACACCAACAGAGTAGGGAATCAGTATTCTAGTGGAAGACATCATCAAAGAGTGCATATTATAATACTTAGCGGAAGACATCATCAAAGAGTGTATATTATACTACTTAGCGGAAGACGTAGTTTTATCACAGAAACTATAATTTCAAGACCTGTAATTAATCTATATATCTTTACCGCATAAAATCTCAACCATCAAGGATTTATTGCCATTATATATATACCCTGGGATAGGGCCCAACAAAAGGAGATGCGGCTTAACGAACTTATACCTGACGTAGCCTGCTCTGTGGCTTCATCCACACACATATGTTGTTACTCATCCGCACCTGTCCCCTGTGCCAGAGATAAGTTATTAGAACCACGAACCAAGTCCAACCTTTGCTAACAACAGACATAATATAACATTTATAAGGAAAGAGATATCTGGACTCTTATTGGGCCGAGGCAGTCCTCCCACGACCACCGCCTACGTACTCCGTATCATCCTGCATACGGTCTCAGACCCACGTAGTTCTATTAGTTTCGCACGGGTTGCCCTCCCAGACCGTCCGTCGTGCGGGTTGCCTTAGAGTAAAACTCATCGGCCATCCGACATTCTCCCAAGGCATATTTTCCGAAGGCACATTTAATTCTCATAGGAATTATTTTCTCGAAGGCAACCTTTCATTCCCGTAGGAATTATTTTCTCGAAGGCAACATTTCATTCCCGTAGGAATTATTTTCTCGAAGGCAACATTTCATTCCCGTAGGAATTATTTTCTCGAAGGCAACATTTCATTCCCGTAGGAATTATTTCCTCAAGGCAACCTTTCATTCCCGTAGGAATTATTTTCTCGAAGCAACCTTTCATTCCCGTAGGAATTATTTTCTCGAAGCAACATTTCATTCCCGTATGAATTATTTTCTTGAAGGCAGCATTTCATTCCCGTATGAATTATTTTCTTGAAGGCAGCATTTCATTCCCGTAGGAATTATACTTTTAAAAGTATACTTCATCGTCAGAGGAGAAAAGAAACTCTTTTAAGGAGAAGGCCATTCACAGCCCTCTTCACACATAATACCATCTTCCTTATCCTCCTATTAGAAGGCATACTACAAGAGCTAGTTATAACAAAATACAAAAGAATGAATTACTGTGTAGATTTTCCCACTGGTTGGCTTCTCCCTTACACTCAGGCTATATCTACCCAAAATCCCAGGTTCGTTAAGATCAATGGTAGTACAGAGGTATCCATACCCAATGTAAAGACCAAATAGGATGCAACCAAAATTTGAGAAGGAGAAGAGAGGTGGAGATAGAAGGATTTATATTTCATTTTATGAAATAGAGGGACAGCCCCCAATTTCAAGTCGCCCCCTGTCAAATCCACTTTCATTCTCATCTTACTATGAAGAAGAGGAGGGGAGAGTGGGAGAGGGAGAGGAGTGATCTGAAAGATTTCCCGACGGCACATAATTTCTTCAATATGGCAACATATTTTATTCTGACTATTACTACAACCTGTTAATCTTTATAGAAAGAAGAGAGGAAGGCGTGATAACAACATATTATAATAATCCGTTTCTTAGCTTAAGCCAAAACCCCAAATCCGTTACCTCAAAACACCCCATCTGGCAGCTTATTTATGAATAGGCTCAAGCTCTATATGTGTATGTCTATGGATAGTTCACAACAAGTCCCTCTATGAGGGGTAAGTCCAGTTTTCACTTGAAGCTAAGAATAAAGAGCATCATAACCCATGAGGCATTCTCCAATGAAGGTCAAACCTTACTGGCACCGATTTAATTCAAAACCAAAGAGTAAGAAGAATGATTTACATACAATCAATGCTTGCATAGTCATACAGATCCATACTCGACAATCCGCTGAGTATCCCATTATTCGAGTACATCACCAAGTCCTCATGGAGCGGAGCAGGAAAGAGGAAGGAAGAGAGTAAAATTCATATACCTCGCTTGGTTTCCACAGATCCTTAACCTGTACAGCTCCAAGAGGTTCTTGGTCTTCCCCAAGCGTGTAAGAGGAACTCCCCAACCAATTTGTCACAATAAACCAACTAACTCGTTCCCATCCTACTCATAAATTTGGCAACGAAAGGAAGAGAAGAAGGTGTGAATCATTATTTACAAAATTCAGCCTACCAATTTTCAATCCAGTTCTTATATTTCCCGCCTATTTATAGGAGTCAGAAGAGGTAGGGGAGCTCATGAGTTGCCTGTGTAAGAGAAATAGAAACAAGATGGAAACCCAAGGCTCAGTTTACCTCCAAAGTAAAGGCAGAGAATAGAGAGACAAGAAGAAACTCTCATCTCCCAACTCCCTTCAAAATAAAGACAGTTTCACGAGTTACCTGGGGGGGGGGGGGGGGGGGGGGGGCTTCCCTCCCAGCCATCCATAATGCTCTAAACATAGTAGATAAGACTACATCTTCATTTCATGATGTCCTTCTTCATCGCCTTGTGACGGAGCAAATTAATAACAGGGTTCTTTATATAGACTTAACCCGCAAAACTCAACCACTATACTAAAATTCATATTTTACAAATCACCTCAACCTTCTTATGTAATCCCAAGATAGGGCCTCTCTTGAGCAAGCTTGCCACTCATATGTATAGATATATAAGAACTCGCAAAAACACACACAGAGAGAGAGAGAGAGAGGGATCAAAATGTGAGTCATGAAATATGATGCTAAGGTAAACATTCTCGCTAGTATATGCAAGAAATGAGTAAGTTAAAATCTCAGAATCCCATTTCAATCAACCCGTAAGCGAGTATAACCTGATTATTTTCCTCAGAAAATATTTTATGCAAAATGAAATCATTAAATTTTTTTTTTTAAATCATGAACCAGCTCCCTCAAGGTTCCATGATGTTGCTAAACTCTATAATTCTCATAACAATCATGAGCTAAGAGAACTTAATAATTTTACAATAGAGTTTAGTTATTGCGAAAGGGAGGGGACCCTAGCCCAATTAGTCTCATTCCTAGACTAAGTCAATCAGGAATCGTAAGGATATATTTATATTAGTACTGCCAACTGAAAATAAAATTGAGGACAAAGAAGTAAGTCACCAAAACTACCGACCCACAAGCCCTCTGATTCAAACTCATAAATATATGGAATTAAGAGAACAGAAAATTACAAGGCACCATATCTAAAGCACATGAACCGTTGCAAGCCGGCAACCAAAGTCCTCGACTCAGCTTGACGAGCGTCACAGCCTCTTACTGTATGCCGCAAAGTTCAGAACTCATAAGTGTATAGAGTTAAGAGAAACAGAAAATTACAAGGCACCATATATCACACCATGTGTAACTATATCAATCTCTTAGGTAACCGAAACCAGGATTGATTTATACCTTGGATTCTGCTACATACCAAAATATTCAACTTTATAAATAGAATTAGCATGTCAGGGTAGAAGAGAGAGAGAGAGAGAGAGAGAGAGAGAGAGTTTAACTTCAAGCCAGTTTATTATGATCTGACCATTCTAAACCTCCTCAATTGGAGAGGAGGGGGTTGACATAATCCAACCTCCTATCCTCCATCCACCCCCAACCCGATTTCCCATAACAAAACACCTCACCGGCCAACTTAGCATCAGTTATAACTTATCAAACATAAATGAATATGAAGATAAAGCCCGTGTTCCGATAGAGTTTTAAGAGGGGGAGAGAAATAGATATTCCATTTCTAGATTACCCCCCTCATCCAATTTCTTTCTCAATTTGCTGTGAACAGGAGAGAGAGAAAGAGAGAGAGAGAGAGAGAGAGAGAGAGAGAGAGAGAGAGAGAGAGAGAGAGAGAGAGAGAGAGGGGAGAGAGATGAAAGAGAAAGAGATGGCGGAGTCAAGATCTTGCCGCGAGGAAGCAAGAAGTTCTGACCTCTTCATCCTAGAGGATGCCGATCAACCCTGCTTTTAGCCATGTACAGCAAAAAAAAAATGATGAAAGTCCAGATTCATCACTCTAATATTAGTATTTCGTTTTTTTTTTTTTTTTTCCTTTTTCAGTAAGTAGAGCAATAAAACCTAAACAAAACAAAAATCCACGCAGAGATGGAGGAGCATCGAGCAAGGAAAACCTGAACCAAAATTTCTACATAAAAGAAAGATAGAGATAGAGAGGGAGAGAGATTTAATTTCAGGTTGCTCCTTTTATCAAATCTCCTTTTCATATTGCTGTGAGACCTATTTGGACAGGTCTTTAAATAGGAGGAGGAGGGTGGGGAAGATAGGGAAGAGGAAGACCTTCCGTCCCTGAAAACCTGCTGGAGAAGGAGATGAACCGCCCCTTTTATAGCCATGGACGACCAATACCAAGCTTCCACTGAGGTTCTCCTTGTGAAGACGTTGCCTTCATCCCATGGTCGATGAATCTTCCCTGATTCGTGGCCAAGGGGCATCGCCCCTTGTTTTGTTTCCGCCTCACCTTGCCGCTGGTTTCCTGGTTTTCACTTTTGGTAAAAGATTATGTTTATATATAAATAGATATTCATATATTTACACACATAAATATTCATATATAGATATAATATGTACGCACATATTTATTTAACCAAAACTTGCAAATTGTGCGTGACAACATGCGCGAATGGTACCAATGCGTTCATAATGGACCGAGTCAAATGAATGTGACCAAGGTCGACTATGAGTTTGTTTATTCGTAATTTCTCACTTGAACCGCCGCGTAGCTCAAAGCGACTCATTTCGACCAACTTAATTTCTCAATTTACATCGGAATTGGATGAAAAGAATTGCATCGCGCTTGTATTAATCATGCTAGTTTTATGCAACTAATTTGGATCAATTCAGAGCTCATTAGTATATGTACATATATTAGTATATATATATATAATCATATATTTATATTCATATATAGGTATATATACATATCATAACTCCCAACAGAAATGCGACTAAAATGTGCAGAGGGTGTCGTTGTGTTCGTGTCAACCCTACGAAGCTAACGAAAGCATCCAAAGTCGATTCCGAGTCCGTTCACCCAACATTTTAAAATGGCGTTGTTGTGGCGCTCGACGTTACTCCAAATAGTGGTTTTCTTCAAACGCCCTCGGATTGCAACGAAATGAGCCTCGTTGTACTTGTATCGACCATACGAGTCTACCGTAACTGGCGAAAGTCGATTCGGAGCACGTATGCTCCATATTCTAAAACTGCGTCGTCGTGACGCGCTACGGTACTCAAAACGATCAATTTCACCAAATGACCTCGGATTGGAACGAAACGAATTTCGCTGCACTCGCATTGACCATACGAGTCTAACGCAACTGATAGAAGTCGATTCGGAGTACGTATGCTCCATATACAATTTTGACGTCGTGGCGAAGCACGTTGCTACTCAAAACAGTCATTTCTCTAAATGACCACCTCTATGTGGTGAAGGTCGGATCGTGATTGCCTGATGACCCGGGCTAGATTCCTCCAAGGGTTCAACTGAACCGGCTAGACCCCTTTTTCAAAGTCGGGATGTTACAATCCAATAAAACAAAGAAAATTTTCGTCCCCGAAAATACGAGTGGGTCATGGAGATTCAAAACGGGACGTATTGCAGACCACTAGAGGTGTCGAATGATCCCAAAATTTTTTAAGGGTCTCTAGGTTTGGTTTTACCCAACGAGCTGTGTTGATGGCTCCTGTCATGTAGTAGCTTAAGTGATTCAAATTGATCTAATCGCGAGAAACAAGAAACCCTTCATCTCTTGATAACCCTCCCGTGAACCGAGCTTAACGGGAGACGAAGGCAACTCAACACCTTCCAGGGAGCCAAGCTCAACTGGAAGTGAAGACAACTCAAAACCTTCCAGGGAGCCGAGCTCAACTGGAAGTGGAGGCAACTCAACACCTTCCACGGAGCCGAGCTCAACTGGAAGTGGAGGCAACTTAACATCTTCCAAGGTTTGCATATCTGAAACGCAACATTTTTGAGTTGTGTCCGAAAGTAAAAATCCATCAACATATAGTTAACTCTCTTACAGGGCTACGTGTCAGTGGAACATATAAAAGTTATAACTTGCATAAGCTTTTGTAATACCTATCAACATATGACCGATTCCCATACGAAGGTTATATGTTGGTAGAACAGATGAAAATTGTAAATAAGCAGTAAAAATCCATAAACATATAACCAACTCCCATACGAAGGTTATGTGTTAATGGTACAGATAAAATTGCAAATAGGCAGTAAAGATCCATAAACATATAACCAACTCCCATACGAAGGTTATATGTTAATGGTATATGCAGATATGTATGTTTTGATGCAAATGATGCATATGCAAATATGTATAACGAGTACTCATGACTCAATCATAACACACAATGTTGAAACAGTTTGACCGCTTTTCTTCCAGCAGGGTTGCGACCCCCGCGGGCCTCACCGATGTGGCCGTCGGTGACAGTGGCCGGTCCTGCCACTTCTGGGTGTGGACGTACCGCACTACCCAGGCCCTAATGTACAACCCAGTGTACTCCTGGATGTGAGCAACATCCGTCAATTACAAAATTCGGCTATCCAGCGGAGGGACCCTGCGGGGAAATAATCTCCCGGGGTTCACACACTCCCTAGTGCCTCATGAGTCGTCAACCTTCCCACTCGTGTATGAATGGTCCTTAGGCATGATTGTCCTGCCACGGTACTCACATATAATGTTTTACCAGTTTGCTCTTTATGTTGACATATTTTGACCGCTTCTTTTTGCAGGGTAGCGAACCCCGCGGGCCTCACCGATGTGGCCGTCGGTGACAGTGGCCGGTCCTGCCACTTCTGGGTGTGGATGTACCGCACTACCCAGGCCCCAGCGTACAACCCCGTGTACCCTCGGACGTAGGAGACATCCGGCAATAACTGAACTTGGCCAACCAGCGGAGGGACCCAGCGGGGCATATAAGATACAACCGAGCTCCCGGGGTGCACACCTCCCTGTCGCCTAGAGTCGTCAACCTTCCCGCACCGGTACGTACGGTCTACGGGCATGACCGACCCGCCACTTTTCCCAATGCAAGCAAGCAACAAAATAGGTAACCATCACCTTCGGGTCCTCAGTGGCTTACCCTTTTCAACAAGGCTTCCCGGCTGGCTGAGTATGCAAACATCGCAAGTCCCACGAATGCTAACAATGTACTTTTTAGGATGGTTTGTATATAAGCTTTTATAAATTTGCCACAAGTTTACTTCAATCCCGTACGTCGCCTCAGTAATCATTTCCTGAAATATTAACGTTATTGAAAAGACTAAAATTTTATCATAGTTCTTTTACGATTGCACGACTTTAATTTCAACAGGTCGTTAAATTGATCAAGTCAAAGCATACTTCACATTTGCAATCGTTAGAGCAATTCTCCATATACACGCAAAATTTCATTTAATTAGCTTACCTTAAATGAAATTTTGAAAACGATAATTTTAATCCCAATAAAACAAAGAGGCTTAAACCTGGGATTAGAAATTAGTAATAAAATCCTCATATTGCACACAAAATTTGATTAGTTTACCTAGAATGGAATTTTGAAAATGGGTATTTAATCCCAATAAAACAAAGAGGCTTAAACCTGAGATTAGAAATTAGCAATGAAATCCTTACATCGTACACAAAATTCCATTTGATTAGTTCACCTCGAATGGAAATTTGAAAACGAGTATTTAATCCCAATAAAACAAAGAGGATTAAACCCAGGGGTTCAAGATTTGAAGTGGTTATTTTCAGGGTTTAATGTAAGTGTTTTATGGGGACAAGGTAAAACATTAGTTGAGATCAGATGTGGTAAAAGACATTTAAGTGTTGATCTGATAAAAAAAATATTTTACATGGCTAAAACTGAATTTGATAAGTTCGAGTGAAAATGTTCATATATATGCCAAGTTTGTTGCCAACTTTTACCTTTTAGGTCCACCACCGCTTCCGCTGCAGTGGTTCGTCCCGAACCACGCTACAACGATTAGCGGAGCAATATGTGTTTCTGTGATCATGAATAGGTCGAAAGATCGGTTACGCTCTGATCCATTTGTAAGACCCCCCCTCCCAAATCGACGGTCCGACCGGGGGATCTTATCGCACACCACCCTTTAGCACGACGCTGAAGCGACTCCGAAGGGTGAAGGCACAAGCTTCTCCAACCCTTTTCCTTGAACACTCCGAGGTCACGCCTAGGGGTGGTGTTAAGCGAAAGTCACTACACACCAACAGAGTAGGGAATCAGTATTCTAGTGGAAGACATCATCAAAGAGTGCATATTATAATACTTAGCGGAAGACATCATCAAAGAGTGTATATTATACTACTTAGCGAAAGACGTAGTTTTATCACAGAAACTATAATTTCAAGACCTGTAATTAATCTATATATCTTTACCGCATAAAATCTCAACCATCAAGGATTTATTGCCATTATATATATACCCTGGGATAGGGCCCAACAAAAGGAGATGCGGCTTAACGAACTTATACCTGACGTAGCCTGCTCTGTGGCTTCATCCACACACATATGTTGTTACTCATCCGCACCTGTCCCCTGTGCCAGAGATAAGTTATTAGAACCACGAACCAAGTCCAACCTTTGCTAACAACAGACATAATATAACATTTATAAGGAAAGAGATATCTGGACTCTTATTGGGCCGAGGCAGTCCTCCCACGACCACCGCCTACGTACTCCGTATCATCCTGCATACGGTCTCAGACCCACGTAGTTCTATTAGTTTCGCACGGGTTGCCCTCCCAGACCGTCCGTCGTGCGGGTTGCCTTAGAGTAAAACTCATCGGCCATCCGACATTCTCCCAAGGCATATTTTCCGAAGGCACATTTAATTCTCATAGGAATTATTTTCTCGAAGGCAACCTTTCATTCCCGTAGGAATTATTTTCTCGAAGGCAACATTTCATTCCCGTAGGAATTATTTTCTCGAAGGCAACATTTCATTCCCGTAGGAATTATTTTCTCGAAGGCAACATTTCATTCCCGTAGGAATTATTTCCTCAAGGCAACCTTTCATTCCCGTAGGAATTATTTTCTCGAAGCAACCTTTCATTCCCGTAGGAATTATTTTCTCGAAGCAACATTTCATTCCCGTATGAATTATTTTCTTGAAGGCAGCATTTCATTCCCGTATGAATTATTTTCTTGAAGGCAGCATTTCATTCCCGTAGGAATTATACTTTTAAAAGTATACTTCATCGTCAGAGGAGAAAAGAAACTCTTTTAAGGAGAAGGCCATTCACAGCCCTCTTCACACATAATACCATCTTCCTTATCCTCCTATTAGAAGGCATACTACAAGAGCTAGTTATAACAAAATACAAAAGAATGAATTACTGTGTAGATTTTCCCACTGGTTGGCTTCTCCCTTACACTCAGGCTATATCTACCCAAAATCCCAGGTTCGTTAAGATCAATGGTAGTACAGAGGTATCCATACCCAATGTAAAGACCAAATAGGATGCAACCAAAATTTGAGAAGGAGAAGAGAGGTGGAGATAGAAGGATTTATATTTCATTTTATGAAATAGAGGGACAGCCCCCAATTTCAAGTCGCCCCCTGTCAAATCCACTTTCATTCTCATCTTACTATGAAGAAGAGGAGGGGAGAGTGGGAGAGGGAGAGGAGTGATCTGAAAGATTTCCCGACGGCACATAATTTCTTCAATATGGCAACATATTTTATTCTGACTATTACTACAACCTGTTAATCTTTATAGAAAGAAGAGAGGAAGGCGTGATAACAACATATTATAATAATCCGTTTCTTAGCTTAAGCCAAAACCCCAAATCCGTTACCTCAAAACACCCCATCTGGCAGCTTATTTATGAATAGGCTCAAGCTCTATATGTGTATGTCTATGGATAGTTCACAACAAGTCCCTCTATGAGGGGTAAGTCCAGTTTTCACTTGAAGCTAAGAATAAAGAGCATCATAACCCATGAGGCATTCTCCAATGAAGGTCAAACCTTACTGGCACCGATTTAATTCAAAACCAAAGAGTAAGAAGAATGATTTACATACAATCAATGCTTGCATAGTCATACAGATCCATACTCGACAATCCGCTGAGTATCCCATTATTCGAGTACATCACCAAGTCCTCATGGAGCGGAGCAGGAAAGAGGAAGGAAGAGAGTAAAATTCATATACCTCGCTTGGTTTCCACAGATCCTTAACCTGTACAGCTCCAAGAGGTTCTTGGTCTTCCCCAAGCGTGTAAGAGGAACTCCCCAACCAATTTGTCACAATAAACCAACTAACTCGTTCCCATCCTACTCATAAATTTGGCAACGAAAGGAAGAGAAGAAGGTGTGAATCATTATTTACAAAATTCAGCCTACCAATTTTCAATCCAGTTCTTATATTTCCCGCCTATTTATAGGAGTCAGAAGAGGTAGGGGAGCTCATGAGTTGCCTGTGTAAGAGAAATAGAAACAAGATGGAAACCCAAGGCTCAGTTTACCTCCAAAGTAAAGGCAGAGAATAGAGAGACAAGAAGAAACTCTCATCTCCCAACTCCCTTCAAAATAAAGACAGTTTCACGAGTTACCTGGGGGGGGGCTTCCCTCCCAGCCATCCATAATGCTCTAAACATAGTAGATAAGACTACATCTTCATTTCATGATGTCCTTCTTCATCGCCTTGTGACGGAGCAAATTAATAACAGGGTTCTTTATATAGACTTAACCCGCAAAACTCAACCACTATACTAAAATTCATATTTTACAAATCACCTCAACCTTCTTATGTAATCCCAAGATAGGGCCTCTCTTGAGCAAGCTTGCCACTCATATGTATAGATATATAAGAACTCGCAAAAACACACACAGAGAGAGAGAGAGAGAGGGATCAAAATGTGAGTCATGAAATATGATGCTAAGGTAAACATTCTCGCTAGTATATGCAAGAAATGAGTAAGTTAAAATCTCAGAATCCCATTTCAATCAACCCGTAAGCGAGTATAACCTGATTATTTTCCTCAGAAAATATTTTATGCAAAATGAAATCATTAAATTTTTTTTTTTAAATCATGAACCAGCTCCCTCAAGGTTCCATGATGTTGCTAAACTCTATAATTCTCATAACAATCATGAGCTAAGAGAACTTAATAATTTTACAATAGAGTTTAGTTATTGCGAAAGGGAGGGGACCCTAGCCCAATTAGTCTCATTCCTAGACTAAGTCAATCAGGAATCGTAAGGATATATTTATATTAGTACTGCCAACTGAAAATAAAATTGAGGACAAAGAAGTAAGTCACCAAAACTACCGACCCACAAGCCCTCTGATTCAAACTCATAAATATATGGAATTAAGAGAACAGAAAATTACAAGGCACCATATCTAAAGCACATGAACCGTTGCAAGCCGGCAACCAAAGTCCTCGGCTCAGCTTGACGAGCGTCACAGCCTCTTACTGTATGCCGCAAAGTTCAGAACTCATAAGTGTATAGAGTTAAGAGAAACAGAAAATTACAAGGCACCATATATCACACCATGTGTAACTATATCAATCTCTTAGGTAACCGAAACCAGGATTGATTTATACCTTGGATTCTGCTACATACCAAAATATTCAACTTTATAAATAGAATTAGCATGTCAGGGTAGAAGAGAGAGAGAGAGAGAGAGAGAGAGAGAGAGAGAGTTTAACTTCAAGCCAGTTTATTATGATCTGACCATTCTAAACCTCCTCAATTGGAGAGGAGGGGGTTGACATAATCCAACCTCCTATCCTCCATCCACCCCCAACCCGATTTCCCATAACAAAACACCTCACCGGCCAACTTAGCATCAGTTATAACTTATCAAACATAAATGAATATGAAGATAAAGCCCGTGTTCCGATAGAGTTTTAAGAGAGGGAGAGAAATAGATATTCCATTTCTAGATTACCCCCCTCATCCAATTTCTTTCTCAATTTGCTGTGAACAGGAGAGAGAGAAAGAGAGAGAGAGAGAGAGAGAGAGAGAGAGAGAGAGAGAGAGAGAGAGAGAGAGAGAGAGAGAGAGAGAGAGAGGGGAGAGAGATGAAAGAGAAAGAGATGGCGGAGTCAAGATCTTGCCGCGAGGAAGCAAGAAGTTCTGACCTCTTCATCCTAGAGGATGCCGATCAACCCTGCTTTTAGCCATGTACAGCAAAAAAAAAATGATGAAAGTCCAGATTCATCACTCTAATATTAGTATTTCGTTTTTTTTTTTTTCCTTTTTCAGTAAGTAGAGCAATAAAACCTAAACAAAACAAAAATCCACGCAGAGATGGAGGAGCATCGAGCAAGGAAAACCTGAACCAAAATTTCTACATAAAAGAAAGATAGAGATAGAGAGGGAGAGAGATTTAATTTCAGGTTGCTCCTTTTATCAAATCTCCTTTTCATATTGCTGTGAGACCTATTTGGACAGGTCTTTAAATAGGAGGAGGAGGGTGGGGAAGATAGGGAAGAGGAAGACCTTCCGTCCCTGAAAACCTGCTGGAGAAGGAGATGAACCGCCCCTTTTATAGCCATGGACGACCAATACCAAGCTTCCACTGAGGTTCTCCTTGTGAAGACGTTGCCTTCATCCCATGGTCGATGAATCTTCCCTGATTCGTGGCCAAGGGGCATCGCCCCTTGTTTTGTTTCCGCCTCACCTTGCCGCTGGTTTCCTGGTTTTCACTTTTGGTAAAAGATTATGTTTATATATAAATAGATATTCATATATTTACACACATAAATATTCATATATAGATATAATATGTACGCACATATTTATTTAACCAAAACTTGCAAATTGTGCGTGACAACATGCGCGAATGGTACCAATGCGTTCATAATGGACCGAGTCAAATGAATGTGACCAAGGTCGACTATGAGTTTGTTTATTCGTAATTTCTCACTTGAACCGCCGCGTAGCTCAAAGCGACTCATTTCGACCAACTTAATTTCTCAATTTACATCGGAATTGGATGAAAAGAATTGCATCGCGCTTGTATTAATCATGCTAGTTTTATGCAACTAATTTGGATCAATTCAGAGCTCATTAGTATATGTACATATATTAGTATATATATATAATCATATATTTATATTCATATATAGGTATATATACATATCATAACTCCCAACAGAAATGCGACTAAAATGTGCAGAGGGTGTCGTTGTGTTCGTGTCAACCCTACGAAGCTAACGAAAGCATCCAAAGTCGATTCCGAGTCCGTTCACCCAACATTTTAAAATGGCGTTGTTGTGGCGCTCGACGTTACTCCAAATAGTGGTTTTCTTCAAACGCCCTCGGATTGCAACGAAATGAGCCTCGTTGTACTTGTATCGACCATACGAGTCTACCGTAACTGGCGAAAGTCGATTCGGAGCACGTATGCTCCATATTCTAAAACTGCGTCGTCGTGACGCGCTACGGTACTCAAAACGATCAATTTCACCAAATGACCTCGGATTGGAACGAAACGAATTTCGCTGCACTCGCATTGACCATACGAGTCTAACGCAACTGATAGAAGTCGATTCGGAGTACGTATGCTCCATATACAATTTTGACGTCGTGGCGAAGCACGTTGCTACTCAAAACAGTCATTTCTCTAAATGACCACCTCTATGTGGTGAAGGTCGGATCGTGATTGCCTGATGACCCGGGCTAGATTCCTCCAAGGGTTCAACTGAACCGGCTAGACCCCTTTTTCAAAGTCGGGATGTTACAATCCAATAAAACAAAGAAAATTTTCGTCCCCGAAAATACGAGTGGGTCATGGAGATTCAAAACGGGACGTATTGCAGACCACTAGAGGTGTCGAATGATCCCAAAATTTTTTAAGGGTCTCTAGGTTTGGTTTTACCCAACGAGCTGTGTTGATGGCTCCTGTCATGTAGTAGCTTAAGTGATTCAAATTGATCTAATCGCGAGAAACAAGAAACCCTTCATCTCTTGATAACCCTCCCGTGAACCGAGCTTAACGGGAGACGAAGGCAACTCAACACCTTCCAGGGAGCCAAGCTCAACTGGAAGTGAAGACAACTCAAAACCTTCCAGGGAGCCGAGCTCAACTGGAAGTGGAGGCAACTCAACACCTTCCACGGAGCCGAGCTCAACTGGAAGTGGAGGCAACTTAACATCTTCCAAGGTTTGCATATCTGAAACGCAACATTTTTGAGTTGTGTCCGAAAGTAAAAATCCATCAACATATAGTTAACTCTCTTACAGGGCTACGTGTCAGTGGAACATATAAAAGTTATAACTTGCATAAGCTTTTGTAATACCTATCAACATATGACCGATTCCCATACGAAGGTTATATGTTGGTAGAACAGATGAAAATTGTAAATAAGCAGTAAAAATCCATAAACATATAACCAACTCCCATACGAAGGTTATGTGTTAATGGTACAGATAAAATTGCAAATAGGCAGTAAAGATCCATAAACATATAACCAACTCCCATACGAAGGTTATATGTTAATGGTATATGCAGATATGTATGTTTTGATGCAAATGATGCATATGCAAATATGTATAACGAGTACTCATGACTCAATCATAACACACAATGTTGAAACAGTTTGACCGCTTTTCTTCCAGCAGGGTTGCGACCCCCGCGGGCCTCACCGATGTGGCCGTCGGTGACAGTGGCCGGTCCTGCCACTTCTGGGTGTGGACGTACCGCACTACCCAGGCCCTAATGTACAACCCAGTGTACTCCTGGATGTGAGCAACATCCGTCAATTACAAAATTCGGCTATCCAGCGGAGGGACCCTGCGGGGAAATAATCTCCCGGGGTTCACACACTCCCTAGTGCCTCATGAGTCGTCAACCTTCCCACTCGTGTATGAATGGTCCTTAGGCATGATTGTCCTGCCACGGTACTCACATATAATGTTTTACCAGTTTGCTCTTTATGTTGACATATTTTGACCGCTTCTTTTTGCAGGGTAGCGAACCCCGCGGGCCTCACCGATGTGGCCGTCGGTGACAGTGGCCGGTCCTGCCACTTCTGGGTGTGGATGTACCGCACTACCCAGGCCCCAGCGTACAACCCCGTGTACCCTCGGACGTAGGAGACATCCGGCAATAACTGAACTTGGCCAACCAGCGGAGGGACCCAGCGGGGCATATAAGATACAACCGAGCTCCCGGGGTGCACACCTCCCTGTCGCCTAGAGTCGTCAACCTTCCCGCACTGGTACGTACGGTCTACGGGCATGACCGACCCGCCACTTTTCCCAATGCAAGCAAGCAACAAAATAGGTAACCATCACCTTCGGGTCCTCAGTGGCTTACCCTTTTCAACAAGGCTTCCCGGCTGGCTGAGTATGCAAACATCGCAAGTCCCACGAATGCTAACAATGTACTTTTTAGGATGGTTTGTATATAAGCTTTTATAAATTTGCCACAAGTTTACTTCAATCCCGTACATCGCCTCAGTAATCATTTCCTGAAATATTAACGTTATTGAAAAGACTAAAATTTTATCATAGTTCTTTTACGATTGCACGACTTTAATTTCAACAGGTCGTTAAATTGATCAAGTCAAAGCATACTTCACATTTGCAATCGTTAGAGCAATTCTCCATATACACGCAAAATTTCATTTAATTAGCTTACCTTAAATGAAATTTTGAAAACGATAATTTTAATCCCAATAAAACAAAGAGGCTTAAACCTGGGATTAGAAATTAGTAATAAAATCCTCATATTGCACACAAAATTTGATTAGTTTACCTAGAATGGAATTTTGAAAATGGGTATTTAATCCCAATAAAACAAAGAGGCTTAAACCTGAGATTAGAAATTAGCAATGAAATCCTTACATCGTACACAAAATTCCATTTGATTAGTTCACCTCGAATGGAAATTTGAAAACGAGTATTTAATCCCAATAAAACAAAGAGGATTAAACCCAGGGGTTCAAGATTTGAAGTGGTTATTTTCAGGGTTTAATGTAAGTGTTTTATGGGGACAAGGTAAAACATTAGTTGAGATCAGATGTGGTAAAAGACATTTAAGTGTTGATCTGATAAAAAAAATATTTTACATGGCTAAAACTGAATTTGATAAGTTCGAGTGAAAATGTTCATATATATGCCAAGTTTGTTGCCAACTTTTACCTTTTAGGTCCACCACCGCTTCCGCTGCAGTGGTTCGTCCCGAACCACGCTACAACGATTAGCGGAGCAATATGTGTTTCTGTGATCATGAATAGGTCGAAAGATCGGTTACGCTCTGATCCATTTGTAAGACCCCCCCTCCCAAATCGACGGTCCGACCGGGGGATCTTATCGCACACCACCCTTTAGCACGACGCTGAAGCGACTCCGAAGGGTGAAGGCACAAGCTTCTCCAACCCTTTTCCTTGAACACTCCGAGGTCACGCCTAGGGGTGGTGTTAAGCGAAAGTCACTACACACCAACAGAGTAGGGAATCAGTATTCTAGTGGAAGACATCATCAAAGAGTGCATATTATAATACTTAGCGGAAGACATCATCAAAGAGTGTATATTATACTACTTAGCGGAAGACGTAGTTTTATCACAGAAACTATAATTTCAAGACCTGTAATTAATCTATATATCTTTACCGCATAAAATCTCAACCATCAAGGATTTATTGCCATTATATATATACCCTGGGATAGGGCCCAACAAAAGGAGATGCGGCTTAACGAACTTATACCTGACGTAGCCTGCTCTGTGGCTTCATCCACACACATATGTTGTTACTCATCCGCACCTGTCCCCTGTGCCAGAGATAAGTTATTAGAACCACGAACCAAGTCCAACCTTTGCTAACAACAGACATAATATAACATTTATAAGGAAAGAGATATCTGGACTCTTATTGGGCCGAGGCAGTCCTCCCACGACCACCGCCTACGTACTCCGTATCATCCTGCATACGGTCTCAGACCCACGTAGTTCTATTAGTTTCGCACGGGTTGCCCTCCCAGACCGTCCGTCGTGCGGGTTGCCTTAGAGTAAAACTCATCGGCCATCCGACATTCTCCCAAGGCATATTTTCCGAAGGCACATTTAATTCTCATAGGAATTATTTTCTCGAAGGCAACCTTTCATTCCCGTAGGAATTATTTTCTCGAAGGCAACATTTCATTCCCGTAGGAATTATTTTCTCGAAGGCAACATTTCATTCCCGTAGGAATTATTTTCTCGAAGGCAACATTTCATTCCCGTAGGAATTATTTCCTCAAGGCAACCTTTCATTCCCGTAGGAATTATTTTCTCGAAGCAACCTTTCATTCCCGTAGGAATTATTTTCTCGAAGCAACATTTCATTCCCGTATGAATTATTTTCTTGAAGGCAGCATTTCATTCCCGTATGAATTATTTTCTTGAAGGCAGCATTTCATTCCCGTAGGAATTATACTTTTAAAAGTATACTTCATCGTCAGAGGAGAAAAGAAACTCTTTTAAGGAGAAGGCCATTCACAGCCCTCTTCACACATAATACCATCTTCCTTATCCTCCTATTAGAAGGCATACTACAAGAGCTAGTTATAACAAAATACAAAAGAATGAATTACTGTGTAGATTTTCCCACTGGTTGGCTTCTCCCTTACACTCAGGCTATATCTACCCAAAATCCCAGGTTCGTTAAGATCAATGGTAGTACAGAGGTATCCATACCCAATGTAAAGACCAAATAGGATGCAACCAAAATTTGAGAAGGAGAAGAGAGGTGGAGATAGAAGGATTTATATTTCATTTTATGAAATAGAGGGACAGCCCCCAATTTCAAGTCGCCCCCTGTCAAATCCACTTTCATTCTCATCTTACTATGAAGAAGAGGAGGGGAGAGTGGGAGAGGGAGAGGAGTGATCTGAAAGATTTCCCGACGGCACATAATTTCTTCAATATGGCAACATATTTTATTCTGACTATTACTACAACCTGTTAATCTTTATAGAAAGAAGAGAGGAAGGCGTGATAACAACATATTATAATAATCCGTTTCTTAGCTTAAGCCAAAACCCCAAATCCGTTACCTCAAAACACCCCATCTGGCAGCTTATTTATGAATAGGCTCAAGCTCTATATGTGTATGTCTATGGATAGTTCACAACAAGTCCCTCTATGAGGGGTAAGTCCAGTTTTCACTTGAAGCTAAGAATAAAGAGCATCATAACCCATGAGGCATTCTCCAATGAAGGTCAAACCTTACTGGCACCGATTTAATTCAAAACCAAAGAGTAAGAAGAATGATTTACATACAATCAATGCTTGCATAGTCATACAGATCCATACTCGACAATCCGCTGAGTATCCCATTATTCGAGTACATCACCAAGTCCTCATGGAGCGGAGCAGGAAAGAGGAAGGAAGAGAGTAAAATTCATATACCTCGCTTGGTTTCCACAGATCCTTAACCTGTACAGCTCCAAGAGGTTCTTGGTCTTCCCCAAGCGTGTAAGAGGAACTCCCCAACCAATTTGTCACAATAAACCAACTAACTCGTTCCCATCCTACTCATAAATTTGGCAACGAAAGGAAGAGAAGAAGGTGTGAATCATTATTTACAAAATTCAGCCTACCAATTTTCAATCCAGTTCTTATATTTCCCGCCTATTTATAGGAGTCAGAAGAGGTAGGGGAGCTCATGAGTTGCCTGTGTAAGAGAAATAGAAACAAGATGGAAACCCAAGGCTCAGTTTACCTCCAAAGTAAAGGCAGAGAATAGAGAGACAAGAAGAAACTCTCATCTCCCAACTCCCTTCAAAATAAAGACAGTTTCACGAGTTACCTGGGGGGGGCTTCCCTCCCAGCCATCCATAATGCTCTAAACATAGTAGATAAGACTACATCTTCATTTCATGATGTCCTTCTTCATCGCCTTGTGACGGAGCAAATTAATAACAGGGTTCTTTATATAGACTTAACCCGCAAAACTCAACCACTATACTAAAATTCATATTTTACAAATCACCTCAACCTTCTTATGTAATCCCAAGATAGGGCCTCTCTTGAGCAAGCTTGCCACTCATATGTATAGATATATAAGAACTCGCAAAAACACACACAGAGAGAGAGAGAGAGAGGGATCAAAATGTGAGTCATGAAATATGATGCTAAGGTAAACATTCTCGCTAGTATATGCAAGAAATGAGTAAGTTAAAATCTCAGAATCCCATTTCAATCAACCCGTAAGCGAGTATAACCTGATTATTTTCCTCAGAAAATATTTTATGCAAAATGAAATCATTAAATTTTTTTTTTTAAATCATGAACCAGCTCCCTCAAGGTTCCATGATGTTGCTAAACTCTATAATTCTCATAACAATCATGAGCTAAGAGAACTTAATAATTTTACAATAGAGTTTAGTTATTGCGAAAGGGAGGGGACCCTAGCCCAATTAGTCTCATTCCTAGACTAAGTCAATCAGGAATCGTAAGGATATATTTATATTAGTACTGCCAACTGAAAATAAAATTGAGGACAAAGAAGTAAGTCACCAAAACTACCGACCCACAAGCCCTCTGATTCAAACTCATAAATATATGGAATTAAGAGAACAGAAAATTACAAGGCACCATATCTAAAGCACATGAACCGTTGCAAGCCGGCAACCAAAGTCCTCGGCTCAGCTTGACGAGCGTCACAGCCTCTTACTGTATGCCGCAAAGTTCAGAACTCATAAGTGTATAGAGTTAAGAGAAACAGAAAATTACAAGGCACCATATATCACACCATGTGTAACTATATCAATCTCTTAGGTAACCGAAACCAGGATTGATTTATACCTTGGATTCTGCTACATACCAAAATATTCAACTTTATAAATAGAATTAGCATGTCAGGGTAGAAGAGAGAGAGAGAGAGAGAGAGAGAGAGAGAGAGAGAGAGAGAGAGAGTTTAACTTCAAGCCAGTTTATTATGATCTGACCATTCTAAACCTCCTCAATTGGAGAGGAGGGGGTTGACATAATCCAACCTCCTATCCTCCATCCACCCCCAACCCGATTTCCCATAACAAAACACCTCACCGGCCAACTTAGCATCAGTTATAACTTATCAAACATAAATGAATATGAAGATAAAGCCCGTGTTCCGATAGAGTTTTAAGAGAGGGAGAGAAATAGATATTCCATTTCTAGATTACCCCCCTCATCCAATTTCTTTCTCAATTTGCTGTGAACAGGAGAGAGAGAAAGAGAGAGAGAGAGAGAGAGAGAGAGAGAGAGAGAGAGAGAGAGAGAGAGAGAGAGAGAGAGAGAGAGGGGAGAGAGATGAAAGAGAAAGAGATGGCGGAGTCAAGATCTTGCCGCGAGGAAGCAAGAAGTTCTGACCTCTTCATCCTAGAGGATGCCGATCAACCCTGCTTTTAGCCATGTACAGCAAAAAAAAAATGATGAAAGTCCAGATTCATCACTCTAATATTAGTATTTCGTTTTTTTTTTTTTTCCTTTTTCAGTAAGTAGAGCAATAAAACCTAAACAAAACAAAAATCCACGCAGAGATGGAGGAGCATCGAGCAAGGAAAACCTGAACCAAAATTTCTACATAAAAGAAAGATAGAGATAGAGAGGGAGAGAGATTTAATTTCAGGTTGCTCCTTTTATCAAATCTCCTTTTCATATTGCTGTGAGACCTATTTGGACAGGTCTTTAAATAGGAGGAGGAGGGTGGGGAAGATAGGGAAGAGGAAGACCTTCCGTCCCTGAAAACCTGCTGGAGAAGGAGATGAACCGCCCCTTTTATAGCCATGGACGACCAATACCAAGCTTCCACTGAGGTTCTCCTTGTGAAGACGTTGCCTTCATCCCATGGTCGATGAATCTTCCCTGATTCGTGGCCAAGGGGCATCGCCCCTTGTTTTGTTTCCGCCTCACCTTGCCGCTGGTTTCCTGGTTTTCACTTTTGGTAAAAGATTATGTTTATATATAAATAGATATTCATATATTTACACACATAAATATTCATATATAGATATAATATGTACGCACATATTTATTTAACCAAAACTTGCAAATTGTGCGTGACAACATGCGCGAATGGTACCAATGCGTTCATAATGGACCGAGTCAAATGAATGTGACCAAGGTCGACTATGAGTTTGTTTATTCGTAATTTCTCACTTGAACCGCCGCGTAGCTCAAAGCGACTCATTTCGACCAACTTAATTTCTCAATTTACATCGGAATTGGATGAAAAGAATTGCATCGCGCTTGTATTAATCATGCTAGTTTTATGCAACTAATTTGGATCAATTCAGAGCTCATTAGTATATGTACATATATTAGTATATATATATAATCATATATTTATATTCATATATAGGTATATATACATATCATAACTCCCAACAGAAATGCGACTAAAATGTGCAGAGGGTGTCGTTGTGTTCGTGTCAACCCTACGAAGCTAACGAAAGCATCCAAAGTCGATTCCGAGTCCGTTCACCCAACATTTTAAAATGGCGTTGTTGTGGCGCTCGACGTTACTCCAAATAGTGGTTTTCTTCAAACGCCCTCGGATTGCAACGAAATGAGCCTCGTTGTACTTGTATCGACCATACGAGTCTACCGTAACTGGCGAAAGTCGATTCGGAGCACGTATGCTCCATATTCTAAAACTGCGTCGTCGTGACGCGCTACGGTACTCAAAACGATCAATTTCACCAAATGACCTCGGATTGGAACGAAACGAATTTCGCTGCACTCGCATTGACCATACGAGTCTAACGCAACTGATAGAAGTCGATTCGGAGTACGTATGCTCCATATACAATTTTGACGTCGTGGCGAAGCACGTTGCTACTCAAAACAGTCATTTCTCTAAATGACCACCTCTATGTGGTGAAGGTCGGATCGTGATTGCCTGATGACCCGGGCTAGATTCCTCCAAGGGTTCAACTGAACCGGCTAGACCCCTTTTTCAAAGTCGGGATGTTACAATCCAATAAAACAAAGAAAATTTTCGTCCCCGAAAATACGAGTGGGTCATGGAGATTCAAAACGGGACGTATTGCAGACCACTAGAGGTGTCGAATGATCCCAAAATTTTTTAAGGGTCTCTAGGTTTGGTTTTACCCAACGAGCTGTGTTGATGGCTCCTGTCATGTAGTAGCTTAAGTGATTCAAATTGATCTAATCGCGAGAAACAAGAAACCCTTCATCTCTTGATAACCCTCCCGTGAACCGAGCTTAACGGGAGACGAAGGCAACTCAACACCTTCCAGGGAGCCAAGCTCAACTGGAAGTGAAGACAACTCAAAACCTTCCAGGGAGCCGAGCTCAACTGGAAGTGGAGGCAACTCAACACCTTCCACGGAGCCGAGCTCAACTGGAAGTGGAGGCAACTTAACATCTTCCAAGGTTTGCATATCTGAAACGCAACATTTTTGAGTTGTGTCCGAAAGTAAAAATCCATCAACATATAGTTAACTCTCTTACAGGGCTACGTGTCAGTGGAACATATAAAAGTTATAACTTGCATAAGCTTTTGTAATACCTATCAACATATGACCGATTCCCATACGAAGGTTATATGTTGGTAGAACAGATGAAAATTGTAAATAAGCAGTAAAAATCCATAAACATATAACCAACTCCCATACGAAGGTTATGTGTTAATGGTACAGATAAAATTGCAAATAGGCAGTAAAGATCCATAAACATATAACCAACTCCCATACGAAGGTTATATGTTAATGGTATATGCAGATATGTATGTTTTGATGCAAATGATGCATATGCAAATATGTATAACGAGTACTCATGACTCAATCATAACACACAATGTTGAAACAGTTTGACCGCTTTTCTTCCAGCAGGGTTGCGACCCCCGCGGGCCTCACCGATGTGGCCGTCGGTGACAGTGGCCGGTCCTGCCACTTCTGGGTGTGGACGTACCGCACTACCCAGGCCCTAATGTACAACCCAGTGTACTCCTGGATGTGAGCAACATCCGTCAATTACAAAATTCGGCTATCCAGCGGAGGGACCCTGCGGGGAAATAATCTCCCGGGGTTCACACACTCCCTAGTGCCTCATGAGTCGTCAACCTTCCCACTCGTGTATGAATGGTCCTTAGGCATGATTGTCCTGCCACGGTACTCACATATAATGTTTTACCAGTTTGCTCTTTATGTTGACATATTTTGACCGCTTCTTTTTGCAGGGTAGCGAACCCCGCGGGCCTCACCGATGTGGCCGTCGGTGACAGTGGCCGGTCCTGCCACTTCTGGGTGTGGATGTACCGCACTACCCAGGCCCCAGCGTACAACCCCGTGTACCCTCGGACGTAGGAGACATCCGGCAATAACTGAACTTGGCCAACCAGCGGAGGGACCCAGCGGGGCATATAAGATACAACCGAGCTCCCGGGGTGCACACCTCCCTGTCGCCTAGAGTCGTCAACCTTCCCGCACCGGTACGTACGGTCTACGGGCATGACCGACCCGCCACTTTTCCCAATGCAAGCAAGCAACAAAATAGGTAACCATCACCTTCGGGTCCTCAGTGGCTTACCCTTTTCAACAAGGCTTCCCGACTGGCTGAGTATGCAAACATCGCAAGTCCCACGAATGCTAACAATGTACTTTTTAGGATGGTTTGTATATAAGCTTTTATAAATTTGCCACAAGTTTACTTCAATCCCGTACGTCGCCTCAGTAATCATTTCCTGAAATATTAACGTTATTGAAAAGACTAAAATTTTATCATAGTTCTTTTACGATTGCACGACTTTAATTTCAACAGGTCGTTAAATTGATCAAGTCAAAGCATACTTCACATTTGCAATCGTTAGAGCAATTCTCCATATACACGCAAAATTTCATTTAATTAGCTTACCTTAAATGAAATTTTGAAAACGATAATTTTAATCCCAATAAAACAAAGAGGCTTAAACCTGGGATTAGAAATTAGTAATAAAATCCTCATATTGCACACAAAATTTGATTAGTTTACCTAGAATGGAATTTTGAAAATGGGTATTTAATCCCAATAAAACAAAGAGGCTTAAACCTGAGATTAGAAATTAGCAATGAAATCCTTACATCGTACACAAAATTCCATTTGATTAGTTCACCTCGAATGGAAATTTGAAAACGAGTATTTAATCCCAATAAAACAAAGAGGATTAAACCCAGGGGTTCAAGATTTGAAGTGGTTATTTTCAGGGTTTAATGTAAGTGTTTTATGGGGACAAGGTAAAACATTAGTTGAGATCAGATGTGGTAAAAGACATTTAAGTGTTGATCTGATAAAAAAAATATTTTACATGGCTAAAACTGAATTTGATAAGTTCGAGTGAAAATGTTCATATATATGCCAAGTTTGTTGCCAACTTTTACCTTTTAGGTCCACCACCGCTTCCGCTGCAGTGGTTCGTCCCGAACCACGCTACAACGATTAGCGGAGCAATATGTGTTTCTGTGATCATGAATAGGTCGAAAGATCGGTTACGCTCTGATCCATTTGTAAGACCCCCCCTCCCAAATCGACGGTCCGACCGGGGGATCTTATCGCACACCACCCTTTAGCACGACGCTGAAGCGACTCCGAAGGGTGAAGGCACAAGCTTCTCCAACCCTTTTCCTTGAACACTCCGAGGTCACGCCTAGGGGTGGTGTTAAGCGAAAGTCACTACACACCAACAGAGTAGGGAATCAGTATTCTAGTGGAAGACATCATCAAAGAGTGCATATTATAATACTTAGCGGAAGACATCATCAAAGAGTGTATATTATACTACTTAGCGGAAGACGTAGTTTTATCACAGAAACTATAATTTCAAGACCTGTAATTAATCTATATATCTTTACCGCATAAAATCTCAACCATCAAGGATTTATTGCCATTATATATATACCCTGGGATAGGGCCCAACAAAAGGAGATGCGGCTTAACGAACTTATACCTGACGTAGCCTGCTCTGTGGCTTCATCCACACACATATGTTGTTACTCATCCGCACCTGTCCCCTGTGCCAGAGATAAGTTATTAGAACCACGAACCAAGTCCAACCTTTGCTAACAACAGACATAATATAACATTTATAAGGAAAGAGATATCTGGACTCTTATTGGGCCGAGGCAGTCCTCCCACGACCACCGCCTACGTACTCCGTATCATCCTGCATACGGTCTCAGACCCACGTAGTTCTATTAGTTTCGCACGGGTTGCCCTCCCAGACCGTCCGTCGTGCGGGTTGCCTTAGAGTAAAACTCATCGGCCATCCGACATTCTCCCAAGGCATATTTTCCGAAGGCACATTTAATTCTCATAGGAATTATTTTCTCGAAGGCAACCTTTCATTCCCGTAGGAATTATTTTCTCGAAGGCAACATTTCATTCCCGTAGGAATTATTTTCTCGAAGGCAACATTTCATTCCCGTAGGAATTATTTTCTCGAAGGCAACATTTCATTCCCGTAGGAATTATTTCCTCAAGGCAACCTTTCATTCCCGTAGGAATTATTTTCTCGAAGCAACCTTTCATTCCCGTAGGAATTATTTTCTCGAAGCAACATTTCATTCCCGTATGAATTATTTTCTTGAAGGCAGCATTTCATTCCCGTATGAATTATTTTCTTGAAGGCAGCATTTCATTCCCGTAGGAATTATACTTTTAAAAGTATACTTCATCGTCAGAGGAGAAAAGAAACTCTTTTAAGGAGAAGGCCATTCACAGCCCTCTTCACACATAATACCATCTTCCTTATCCTCCTATTAGAAGGCATACTACAAGAGCTAGTTATAACAAAATACAAAAGAATGAATTACTGTGTAGATTTTCCCACTGGTTGGCTTCTCCCTTACACTCAGGCTATATCTACCCAAAATCCCAGGTTCGTTAAGATCAATGGTAGTACAGAGGTATCCATACCCAATGTAAAGACCAAATAGGATGCAACCAAAATTTGAGAAGGAGAAGAGAGGTGGAGATAGAAGGATTTATATTTCATTTTATGAAATAGAGGGACAGCCCCCAATTTCAAGTCGCCCCCTGTCAAATCCACTTTCATTCTCATCTTACTATGAAGAAGAGGAGGGGAGAGTGGGAGAGGGAGAGGAGTGATCTGAAAGATTTCCCGACGGCACATAATTTCTTCAATATGGCAACATATTTTATTCTGACTATTACTACAACCTGTTAATCTTTATAGAAAGAAGAGAGGAAGGCGTGATAACAACATATTATAATAATCCGTTTCTTAGCTTAAGCCAAAACCCCAAATCCGTTACCTCAAAACACCCCATCTGGCAGCTTATTTATGAATAGGCTCAAGCTCTATATGTGTATGTCTATGGATAGTTCACAACAAGTCCCTCTATGAGGGGTAAGTCCAGTTTTCACTTGAAGCTAAGAATAAAGAGCATCATAACCCATGAGGCATTCTCCAATGAAGGTCAAACCTTACTGGCACCGATTTAATTCAAAACCAAAGAGTAAGAAGAATGATTTACATACAATCAATGCTTGCATAGTCATACAGATCCATACTCGACAATCCGCTGAGTATCCCATTATTCGAGTACATCACCAAGTCCTCATGGAGCGGAGCAGGAAAGAGGAAGGAAGAGAGTAAAATTCATATACCTCGCTTGGTTTCCACAGATCCTTAACCTGTACAGCTCCAAGAGGTTCTTGGTCTTCCCCAAGCGTGTAAGAGGAACTCCCCAACCAATTTGTCACAATAAACCAACTAACTCGTTCCCATCCTACTCATAAATTTGGCAACGAAAGGAAGAGAAGAAGGTGTGAATCATTATTTACAAAATTCAGCCTACCAATTTTCAATCCAGTTCTTATATTTCCCGCCTATTTATAGGAGTCAGAAGAGGTAGGGGAGCTCATGAGTTGCCTGTGTAAGAGAAATAGAAACAAGATGGAAACCCAAGGCTCAGTTTACCTCCAAAGTAAAGGCAGAGAATAGAGAGACAAGAAGAAACTCTCATCTCCCAACTCCCTTCAAAATAAAGACAGTTTCACGAGTTACCTGGGGGGGGGGGGGGGGGGGGGGGCTTCCCTCCCAGCCATCCATAATGCTCTAAACATAGTAGATAAGACTACATCTTCATTTCATGATGTCCTTCTTCATCGCCTTGTGACGGAGCAAATTAATAACAGGGTTCTTTATATAGACTTAACCCGCAAAACTCAACCACTATACTAAAATTCATATTTTACAAATCACCTCAACCTTCTTATGTAATCCCAAGATAGGGCCTCTCTTGAGCAAGCTTGCCACTCATATGTATAGATATATAAGAACTCGCAAAAACACACACAGAGAGAGAGAGAGAGAGAGGGATCAAAATGTGAGTCATGAAATATGATGCTAAGGTAAACATTCTCGCTAGTATATGCAAGAAATGAGTAAGTTAAAATCTCAGAATCCCATTTCAATCAACCCGTAAGCGAGTATAACCTGATTATTTTCCTCAGAAAATATTTTATGCAAAATGAAATCATTAAATTTTTTTTTTTAAATCATGAACCAGCTCCCTCAAGGTTCCATGATGTTGCTAAACTCTATAATTCTCATAACAATCATGAGCTAAGAGAACTTAATAATTTTACAATAGAGTTTAGTTATTGCGAAAGGGAGGGGACCCTAGCCCAATTAGTCTCATTCCTAGACTAAGTCAATCAGGAATCGTAAGGATATATTTATATTAGTACTGCCAACTGAAAATAAAATTGAGGACAAAGAAGTAAGTCACCAAAACTACCGACCCACAAGCCCTCTGATTCAAACTCATAAATATATGGAATTAAGAGAACAGAAAATTACAAGGCACCATATCTAAAGCACATGAACCGTTGCAAGCCGGCAACCAAAGTCCTCGGCTCAGCTTGACGAGCGTCACAGCCTCTTACTGTATGCCGCAAAGTTCAGAACTCATAAGTGTATAGAGTTAAGAGAAACAGAAAATTACAAGGCACCATATATCACCTCTTCATCCTAGAGTGCCGATAACTATACAATCTCTTAGGTCTAATATTAGTATTTCCGAAACAGGATTGATTTATGGATTCTGACATAAAAATATTCAGGTTGCTCCTTTTACTTTATCTTTAAATAGGAGGAGGAGGGTTGAATTCCTGCATGTCAGGGTACCAAGAAGAGAAGAGAAGAGAGATTCGTGGCCAAGAGTTTAACTTCCGCCAGTTTATTATGACATATTTATTTAACCAACCATTCTAAAATGCGCGAATTGGAGTCAAATGGAGCCAAGCGACTTGACATTATCCAACCTCCTATCCTCCATCATGCTAACCCCCTCGATTGTATATATATATAATCAACGGTAAATCAGCCTCGTTCGTACTTAACGAAAGCATATCGATTCCATACGACGTCTCCACTTCGCCCTAAACTGGCGAAAGTCGATTCGGAGCACGTATGCTCCATATTCTAAAACTGCGTCGTCGTGACGCGCTACGGTACTCAAAACGATCAATTTCACCAAATGACCTCGGATTGGAACGAAACGAATTTCGCTGCACTCGCATTGACCATACGAGTCTAACGCAACTGATAGAAGTCGATTCGGAGTACGTATGCTCCATATACAATTTTGACGTCGTGGCGAAGCACGTTGCTACTCAAAACAGTCATTTCTCTAAATGACCACCTCTATGTGGTGAAGGTCGGATCGTGATTGCCTGATGACCCGGGCTAGATTCCTCCAAGGGTTCAACTGAACCGGCTAGACCCCTTTTTCAAAGTCGGGATGTTACAAGCACAACGCCTAAATCAATTGCTCGACCCGAGAAATCAACCTCCAGAACCCAATGGGCAATCTATCACTCTAGCAGGTATACCATTTGTCACTCGCATCATTCTAATGTCCGCACAAACTGTCAAATCGGTCCGACGAAAGGACGAAATGTACTTAATCTACTTCGAAATGGAAGACAAAACGCAAGTACTCACCAAGGTACCCGTAATCCGAGACTTTCTAGACGTCTTTCCCGAATCCCTTCCCGGGTTGCCCCCGCAGCGAGAAGTGGATTTCCAGATTGAACTTGCACACTGAGCTCGACCAGTGTCCTGAGCACTTTACCGAATGGCCCCGAAGGAACTAGCCGAGCTTAAGATACAGCTACAAGAACTAATCGATGCAGTTTTAGTTCGTCCAAGTACTTCGCCATGGGGAGCCCCCGTATTATTCGTCAAAAATAATGACGGTTCATTACGCCTATGCATCGACTACATGGAACTAAATAAACTTACCATCTGAAATACCTATCCCCTACCCAGGATAGATGAGTTATTCGATCAATAGCAAGGCGCGTCTGTTTTCTCCAAGTTGGATTTGAGGTCTGGATATTACCAACTTCGGGTACAAGAGAAGGACATCCCCAAAACAGCCTTTAGCTTCGTCTATGGACTCTACGAGTTTATGGTGATGCTGTTTGGACTGACCAATGCCCCGTCCGCCTTCATGGCCCTAATGAATAAGGTGTTTGAACCATTCTTGGACCACTTTGTGATCGTCTTCATAGACAATATACTCATCTACTCGAGGAGCAAGGCAGACCATGTCAGGCATCTCCAAATGGTGCTACTCAAATTACGAGAACACTCACTCTTCGCAAAATTCAGTAAGTACGAGTTCTGGATGGAGGAAGTCGGGTTCCTCAGACACGCGATCAATAAGAACGGGGTAGCAGTGGATCAGGGCAAAGTACAGGCGGTACGGAATTGGACACCGCTTAAGTCAGCGGCAGATATCAGAAGCTTCCTTGGTCTCGTCGGATACTACAGAAGTAGCGTTTATCGAGCTAAAGAACCGCTTAACCTCTGCTCCAATTCTTACACTCCCCTCGGGCACTGATGGCTTTCAGATCTACATATACGCATCCCTGAAAGGATTGGGAGCTGTACTAATGCAGCATGGCAGGGTATTCGCATACACATCGCGACAGTTAAAGCCTCGCGAGCTTAACTATGCAACCCATGACCTGGAATTGGGTGTTGTGGTGTTCGCGCTAAAAATCTGGAGACATTATCTGTACGGAATAAAATGTGAAATCTTCTCCGACCACAAAAGCCTCAAGTACATCTTCACCCAAAAGGAGCTGAACCTTCGAAAGCGCCGGTGGTTAAAATTTCTGTGCGATTACGAATTCGCCCTCCAATACCACCCTTGCAAAGCCAATAAGGTTGTGGATGCCTTGAGTCGACAACCCCTTGTGATCGGAAGTTGGCTAGAACTGATACCAGGAGAGTTAATCAAGTCCTTGGCAGACTTAGACATCACCCTTATCACCCGCAGAAACCCTATGGACAACCAAGCTCATCTATATTGGATGGAGATACAATGTGATATTAGGGGCAGGATACGAGAGGCACAGAAGGTTGACCCAGAAGAAGCTCCAATCATCCAAACCCTGCAGCACGACGCACAAGAGGACTACAATTTATATGATGGTATTCTACAATACAAACACCGCATATTCATTCCTTCCATCGAAGGAATCCGAGAAGGTATACTTTGTGAAGCACACCATTCGAGATATTCTATTCATCCATGGGTAGTAAAGATGTATACAGATTTACGGAGGATGTTATATTGGTCGGGTATGAAAAGGGACGTCACCAATTATGTGGCACACTGTCAGACCTGTCAAATGGTCAAGGCAGAATGTCGCAGTCCAGGAGGCTTACTACAACCTCTACCCATACCAGAATGGAAGTTTGAGGATATCTCCATGGATTTTGTCCATGGCCTGCCCCGATCTCGTGCAGGGAACGACTCAATATGGGTCGTGGTGGATCGCCTCACAAAGGTGGCTCGTTTTATCCCGAACCGACAAAGTGACGGCGTTGATGTTCTAGCCAGGCTTTTTATAAAATAGGTAGTCTGATTCCACGGAGTACCCAAGTCCATCGTATCCGACCGCAACGGACGCTTCACCTCGAAGGAATGGAGAAGGGTACAAGCTTATATGGGGACCAGGTTAGCCTTCAGCACCGCTTTCCACCCCCAGACAGACGGGCAAACAGAGAAGACGAATCGGATGATGGAGGACCTTCTCCGACTGTGCATAGTAGAACACAGCGAACCTTGGGAGCAGGTACTACCCTTGGTAGAATTTTCATATAACAACAGCTTTCATGCGAGTATTAAGATGACACCATACGAGGCTCTGTATGGGAGACGTTGTCGGACCCCGTTGTCGTGGGCACAAGATGAAGACCCGAAAGTTTTGGGGGTCACATACATAGATGACACCACGGCAGCAATAAGGTTAATCTGAGATCGCATGCTAGAAGCGCAGAGCCGCCAAGCAAAATATTATGATGCGCGCCATCGACCGGTGGAATTCAACGTAGGGGATATGGTGTTCCTAAAGATCAAGCCTATGCATGGAATCTCCCGGATAAAGAAGCAGAAAAAGCTGGATCCTCGCTATCTGGGCCCATATCAGGTTATAGAACGAATAGGCCTCGTGGTAATATCGATTAGCCTTGTCGGCCGAACTGGGAAACCTCCACGACGTGTTTCACATCTCCTCATTAAGATGAGTTCTCCGACAACAGGATCAACATCTTCCCACACCATCGATACCGATACAGACCGACCGATCCGTTCAGCTTGAACCAGTACGGATAGTGGACTCCAAGGTCAAGAACCTACGAAACAAAACCATCACGATGGTCAAGATCTTATGGTCAAACTGCGGACGCGAAGAGTTTACATGGGAACCAGAAACTCTTGTTCGAGAAAGATACCTGACACTCCTCTTACAGGTATGTCCCCCCCCCCCCCCCCCCCCCCGCCCTTACCTTAAGCAATTTTCGAGGACGAAAATCCTTTTATTTTTATTGAATTGTAACATCCCGACTTTTATTGGGTCACTATACGCTAGTGGACCCAATAAAAATAACCCCAAAAGGGTACAGTGACCAAATGTACTCCAAATTGACTTCCGTCAGTTCCGTTAGACTCGTATAATCCATACGAGTGCAACGAAACTCGTTCTGTTCCAATCCGAGGTCGTTTGGAGAAAACGACCATGAGCGTCTCACCCCAGCATCGGTGGTGGCGTTGGGGGAGCAGGGCCCCACCCGGGGACCATCGCCCCAGTGAAGGGAGGCAGCAAGGCCGCCGGAGAACGCGTCTCCGGTGGTACCCGTAAGCCCCCCTTCCTTTGTTTTCCTGTACCACTAGCGTGGTAATTTCCGGCGGCGGCCGGCGGACCACTGCCGGAGATACGCCCCACCACCGGCAACCCAGCCGGGGGCAGGAGGAGTTTCTTCCGGAGGGAGGGGCGGCACGGCATCGTCCAACATAGACCATGCAGGCTGCGCCATCCGCCCCTCTTCCTTGTTGAAATCCAGCGGTGGTCGGCGGTACCAGGCCACCGGACCACCGCCGGATTATTCGTCTGCACCCAGCACATCGACCGGGGGCAGCACCGGCACGTTGCGGCCGCTTCCCGGCAGTGGCAGCGGCTGCCGCTGCTTTTATTATCGGGAGAAGCATCGACCGTCCGATCTCCATGATGAGATCGGACGGCTCAGGAAACATAGTTTCCCCCCACCTACATGAGTTTGTGCGCCCCCACAGCGGATCGACTCCAGATCTGTTGTGGGGACCATGGGACAGCGCACGGTCCAGCGCCTTTCCCTCTCCTGGATTTTCTCTATCCGCACCCCAACCCCCTCTTGCCTTCATGATTTTTCTAGGGAAAATCTAAGCTCCTATGGAAAAAGTTTGAACAGGAAAAATGTTCCTTATTAGGAGGTCTACCTTCAGTAAATTTTTGGGAATTTTTGGAAATCGTTTGCTATTTTTTAAGGCTTTTGCAAGATTTAATTGAAGGGATTAAATGCCCAAACAGTTTTTGAAAGTTCATGAAAAATTATAGGCTCAATTTTAGGACCTCTTAAAGGTACTATCAAAGTTTGGGGCTTTTATCAACTGGTTTGATATTTTTAAAAGCTTAAATAAGTTTTCTTTGGGCAAAATAAACCCCCCAAAAAAGGTTGGAAATATGGAAACAATTTGTTGGCCCTTAGCGTACTATTTTGGATATACTATAAAATTTGGAGAAACATTTGAAGAAAAATGGTGGGCTCGCCAATTTTTCGAGAAAACGATCGAAATTTATATTAGAGAATTTTCAAACGAGTGGGGAGAAGGCATCGTAGCACGCAATCGCTTCATGATCGTGGGACGACATTATGAATAAACAGTAACCCGGTAAATGAAAGTGTAAACTCAAAGCTCAAAATAATACGGGATACTATGGAATATTGAGCTGCGTTTAGAACAATTCCCGGACATGGGAATTCACCAATTTGAGGAAACCAAGAAGCACCTAATAAAACGACATTTAAAAGGTGCAATTAACCTCCTTCATCGGACTATAACTAAGAAAGGCAGAACTGGGAAGATGCCCCTATGAACGGGGATAGAATAGAACTTTCCTCCAATGAACGGAGATGGAATTGAAGCCTCCTGATTATGGAGTGATGGACCACTAACCAATTTATTTATTTATCTTATTGTAAATTCTTGTCCTCCAGTTTCGTACTGGTCCGTTATTCACTGTTTTATTTATTCGCTGCAATACTCCAGTCTCGCACTGGTCAGTTATTTTCTGCTTTTATTAAGTCCTTTTGGTACTCCAGTCTCGCACTGGTCAGATATTATCTGCTTTTATTCAGTCCTTTCAGTACTCCAGTCTCGCACTGGTCAGATATTTACTGCTTTTATTCAGTCCTTTCAGCACTCCAGTCTCGCACTGGTTAGACATTTACTTCTTGTATTCAGTCCTTTCAGTACTCCAGTTTCGCACTGGTTATATATTTACTGCCTTTATTTATTCTTGTCGATAATCCAGTCTCGTACTGGTCCGGTTATTTTGGCCCTTTGCTTTCGGCCTTCCTTTCAAGTACTTCATTCAGCACCGCAACACTGCAGTTTATGTTGAACCATAACCATCGTACTTACATCTATGGTGCTAACCCAGGTACTGCTCTAGCAGGCGACTTCTCTGCTTAGTGAAGCCTTGGTTGGGGATAACCGCGAGTTGAGTATCTCCTCCAGGTTTAGCCCCAAATAATGTGCCCCCACGCCTGTTGCGTCTCCCGGCCAAAAGTTGGGTAACCGGTCGAGTCAAGAAAGTCGCGGCGGGCCTGGAGTATTTGTTCCTTTCTTTAAAATGTTTGTAAAATGCTTGTTGTAAAGTGGCAGGTCGGTCATGCCCGCAGACCGTTCGTATCAGTGCGGGAGGGTTGACGACTCATGGCGACAGGGAGATGTGCACCACGGGTTATCACCACTTCGAACCCGCTGATTTTCCTCC
The DNA here is from genome assembly GCA_033032865.1 of Dactylorhiza incarnata. NCBI lineage: Eukaryota > Viridiplantae > Streptophyta > Magnoliopsida > Asparagales > Orchidaceae > Dactylorhiza > Dactylorhiza incarnata. The sequence goes on from JAWHQI010000339.1 coordinate 212,148, forward strand.
ACTGGTCAGCCTAAATCTCAGAATCGCCGGATGTCGCTCAAATTCAAGTAGTGCACCAAGTTGTACGGGAGGGCATGGGTGATACGGTACGACTACGCTCAGAAGTGGCAGGACTGGCCACTGTCACCGACAGCCACATCGGTGAGGCCCGCGGGGTTCGCTGCCCTGCTGGAAGGAAATCGGTCCAAACTGTGTCGACACGGGGTTTTATGATCGGGTTTGAACACCTGCGGAGTGTGTTTGTGCATGTGGTGTGCATGTGGTGACCAGTAATGTTAATGTAGTTATAAACTGCATATCTCATATATATAATGGTTAATTTTTATTAAGAGGCCTGATATATATACACATGTTGCTAACCCTTCTTGCTTCGGCTATCTATTTTTGGTGCTTAAGCTCGTCCCCAGGATACGGATCCGGGGAGGAGATGTGTTTCCACTTAGCTCTGTGACTAACGATTATTTTTATGACCATTCACAGGAGGTGGGACAGCATAAAGCCCCCGCACCGCTTGATGGCTTACTAGCTCTCAAGATTGCCTGATCAGACACTCCAGCCTCCCCCCCCCCCCCCCCCCCCCGTCTTTCGTGACGCGAGTCGCTACAGTATTGGGTTAAATAAAGAGTGTATAAGTTGTAGTAGTTACTTTTAGCCCACAGGGTCGTTCATGTAAACAGTAGGCTACGACCTTTTGCTTTTATTTATATATATTTATATATATGGCCTTATTAGACTTTCCTTATGATTGCTTCCGCAATGTGACTCTGATATGATGTGTTGATTCTTGAGCCTGACAAGGCGACCACTCAGTGCTAGAGAGTGTGGGTCGTTGCCACCCGGGAAGCGCTAAGTGGTCGTCTTGGGCAGTAAGATCCCCTGTCTCCTGACCTGGGTTCTGTTCGAGGGGGGGGGGGGGGGGGGGGGGGGGGGGGGGGGGGGGGGGGGGGGGGGGGGGGGGGGGGGGGGGGGGGGGGGGGGGGGTCTTACACGATACATGACCGGAACAAGAAGTCTATAATGAAATTGTTGTAAAGCTCAAGAAATCAGACTAAGCACTGAAATTCTAATTGGGAGAGTAGATTGAGAAGGAGATGAAACAAGTTTTCAAAGTCTACTTCCAAATAAGGACTCTGGTGCAGTTGCTGAGGGGGAGAATCCTGTTGAACTGTCATGTTATCACTTCCCTATCTGAAGCAGTCAGAAAGGGGGAGAGAAGGTTGAAAAAGCAAAAAGGTCGAAAAGCTAAGTCTTTATCTCTCTATGTCATTTTATGTATTTGATATTATAATTATTCTCTGTGCAATTCAACTTAGTGCATAGGGTTCTGACTTCTTCAAATTGGTGGAGATTGTTGAAAATTGTATTCACAATTACCTTGATTTGAAGAAGTCCCCTTGCACTAAGATGAATTGAGTTTGTATTTGATCTGGTATTTTATTTATGTGTTTGCAGGACATTAATTGCCAAGTACAAACCAATGTCAGGTTTCAATGAGTCATAAACACAGGCCTATGCAATGTAATCCCTCATTGTGTATACCAAGGTGTTAACTCATGTGAAATCTCTCTATTGTGGTGTACTTCATATTCAAACACTATGGAAAAGTCAAGATGAAGTATTTGTTGTGTTCAGGATTGGAAGAAAAATTATTCAAGTCAATTCATCGAGTACACTCGAGAAGAATCGACGAATTCGTCAAGACATCTCGATTGGACTAGATGAATTCGTCGAGATTACTTGATAGGTCTCGTGAAATGTCTTAAGTCTTTTCGTCGAGTAATAAATTATTCACTCGAGAACACTCGACTAATTCGTCGAGTGGTCTGCTAATTTCTCGTGAACACTCGATGAATTCGTCGAGTGCTCTCGAAAAGTTCTCGAGTGATCTTAGCTTAGCTTCTTCCCGTCTCAGCTTTATGGTAAGTTATTTTCGTCGAGTCTTCATGAAGTTTTCGTCGAGTCACTAATTGAATTCGTCGAGTGGTCAATGATTACACGAATTCATTCGACGAATGAAGAAAGTGCGGTCTCTTTTTAAATGTGCAGACGAAATTTCTATTTTAGGTCTTCACCGTGTACAGTACATGTGGAGGTCCTTCCTTAGATTTCGTTTATAGCTGTTTGTGAAGGATTCCTATAAATACTTATGAGTTATTTCTTTAACCCTAATCGTGCCTGTTTTTAGAAATTGTGAAACGTCTGTGTCGACCTTCTTCGTTCTCGCAAAAGACATTTCTGCAACCGACAACTTTCTTGCACGATCCTTCTCAAAGAAAAGATTCAACAAGATCTCTGACTTTAGATTCTCTCAAGTTCTTTTCAGATCTTGTTGCCTCCTAAGTTTTCGAATCAAGTTCTCTCAAGATAAGATTTCTTTATTTTTCCTCTTTTCAAGATCAAGGTTTTCATTTCAGTCAAGGAAGAAGAAGATCCATTATTTTCAGATCTGAAGAAGTTAAATCTCAAGGAGATTTTAGAAGATTGTCTTTCAATCTATAGAGTTGTAAAAACCCCTTTACAATATTTTTGTATGAAGTTTTTCTTCCGAGTTTTTGTAGATCCTAGTTTAGAAGATCGAGTGTAGGAGAGTTTGTTTTCTGAGATTTTGTAGGTGAGATTGTTCTCCGAGTTTGTAGGAGTTGCTAACTCCAAGTTGTAAGATTGTTTCAATCTGAGATAGTGAAGTAGCCTAGTCTACTCGGGGGTGCTAGATAGGTGAGGCGGGAAAGTGGACGTTCCCATTCCGGGGAACCACTATAAATCCTTGTGTTTGTGTGTGTGCTCTTTATTTCTGTGTGCTTTTCTTTCAAGTTTTTAATTCCGCATAATAGCCATAGAATTTACCTATTCACCACCTTCTAGGTGATTTAGGTAGCAACTAGATACTTTCACAAAGAATAATATGCTGACGTGTATCTAAGTCGTCGCTTGTCCACATCCCCTCCTGAGAATATCCCGATGTCAGGAAGGTGTCAAAAGGGTCCATCCATGATGCTCGTTGGTCTACCTCCATCAACTCACCCTCCTCGATAGATGGTCGGAAAAGTTCTAACGATGTCCCTCCTGCCCTGGGACCGAACCTTGTCAGGAGGTCTGCCGGGATGTGATGCTCTCCGCCCTTAGCACATGTTGAATTGAGAAGGTACAGAACTGTCTGATGAGCCCTTTGACCTTCTTTTAGATATCGCTGGAGAGTCAGCTCCCTTGCCTCGAACTCTCCCTTGACTTGGCAAGCCACCACCATGGAGTCTGTTGAGACCTCCACGTCATGCACCCCCAACTCCCTGGCCAAGCGGAGCCCTGCGATCACGGCCTCGTACTCGTCCTGGTTGTTGGTGTGTGGGAAGTGAATGATGATTGTCTGTTCGATCCTCGTTCCTTGGGGGTTCACCAGGATCACCCCCCCCCCCCCAAAAGGAATGCTTTCTTGATACTCCGTCGACCAGCATATTCCACTCCACTGAGTGGGGTGGCTCGAGCTCTTCTACTTCGGTTACATAATCAACCAAGAAGTCTACCATTGCTTGCGCCTTTATTTGATAGTCTGGGAATGAACGAGATGTCAAACTTGCTCAACTCCACCAACCATTTGGCCAACCTTCCTGAGTGCTCTACCTCTTCCATTATGTTGTGAAGGGGATGATCAGTCACCACCTTAATGGAGTGTGCCTGGAAGTAAGGTCGGAGCTTCCGAGCCGACACCACCAGAGCAAAGACCAGGGTCTCTAGGATGGGATATCTGAGCTCCGCCTTTCTCAGTACCCTGCTAACGCGGTAGATTAGGAGTTGCCTTTTCCCCTCTTCCCGGACTAGAACCAAACTCACCGCCTCAGCCCCCACCCATATGTATAGGGATAGGTCCTCCCCCTTCCTCAGTCCCTAGAGCAGCGAGGCCCAGGTTAGTTGTTCCTCCAGCACCTCAAATGCCCTCTCACACTCGGGGGTCCACTCAAACTTTTTGTTTCCTCGCAGCACCTTGAAGAAAGGTGAGCACTTCTCCCCTCCCTTGAGAGAAATTTGCTTAACCCGGCCAATTTTCCTATGAGGCATTGGACCTCCTTTGCGTTCTTCGGCGATCCTAGCTCCAAGATTGCTTTTACCTTGTCGGGTTTACATTCTACCACGACCGGGATGAGCAGGTGGCCTAAGAATTTTTCCTTGCTGCCCCTGAAAACACACTTCTGGGGGTTAAGCCTCATCTTGAATTTCCTCAAGGTACCAAAGGTTTCCTCCAGGTCCCGGAGGTGGGACTCGAGGTCCCGACTCTTGATCATGAGGTCATCCACGTAGACCTCCAGGTTCTTCCCTTTTTGCTCACGGAAGACCCTGTCCATCATCCACTGGTATGTTGCTCCTGCATTTTTCATCCCAGAGGGCATCATCTTCTAGCAATAGCACTTGTCCCCTGTGATGAAGGAGTCATCCTTGATGTCGACGGGGGGGGGGGGGGAGGGGGGTGCATGCGGATCTGATGGTTTAGGGTGCATGCGGATCTGATGGTAACCTGAAAAAATATCTAGAAAACTCATTAGAGAAAAACCGACGGCTGAGTCAACCAGCGCGTCGATTCGAGGAAAGGGATAACAATCCTTAGGACATGATTTATTCAATAATGTTGTCTACACACATCCTCCATCGTCCATCGCCCTTTTTACCATTACCACATTGGAGACCCAACCTGGATACTAGATCTCTGATACAAACCCGGCTTTGAGGAACTTATCCACCTCCTCCCGGATGGGCTCTACTAGCTTGTCGGCGATGGACCTCTTCTTTTGCTTGATAGGGCGAGTGTCGAGGTCAAGGTTGAGGTGGTGGCAAGACACATCCGCATCGATCTCTGGCATCTTTGCCACGCTACAGGCGAAGATGTCCACATTCTCCTGGACGCAGGCTAGCATCCTTCCCTGGTCCTTGGGGATGAGCTCCCCACTGATCTTCACCCTCTGTATCGCCCCTGCCCAGGAGATGAAATCCAACTCCACCACCTCTTCCACGGCCTCCAGCCTAGACTGTTCCCCATAGTCACCTTTCTTCCTTCATCCACGTGCGAGTGCTTCGATTTCTTCTTCGTCCATCCTCTCCTCCTCCCGAGCTTCCAGAAACTCCTTTGCCTCTTCTTCCTGGACTCGAACCTATTCACCCCTTTCCTCTTCCAGCTCCTCCACCTCGGGCTCTTCCACGACTCCTTCCAATACATCCTGCCTCTCCATATCCTTGACCATCTCTTCCGCATCTGCCTGCCAGGTGATGGTGTTGACTGTGGTAATGTAGCATTGTCTTGCTACCTTTGGGTCTCCCCTCACCCGAATCTGGACTCCGCCCACGTTGTACTTGACGCATTGGTGGAATGAGGAGGGAATACATCGGAATGTGCTGATGAGGGGTCATTCGAAGATGGTGTTGTAGGTTCTCAGAGCGTCAACGATGATGAACACGCAGTTGCGGGACTGTCCCCCCCCCCCCCCCCCAAAGTCACATGGAGCCCTACTTCTCCTTCCACCTCCTTCCTTTCTCCTGAGAACCCAAACTGTGTTCCATCCGAGGCCAGCACCCTCCTCGCCTCGACCTTCGTCTCGTAGAACACCTTCTTGAAAATGATGTTGACCGAGCTCCCATTGTCGGCGAGGATCCAAGAGACGATGAAGTTCTCGATGGTCGCCTGAATCACCAGCGCATCACCGAACAGATCCTCGTGGTCTGACAAATCCTTCCGAGAGAAGGTAATCTTCTCTTCCGGGGGTGGGGTTTGAGAAGTCGAAGCCACGCTCCAACTATACATGGTGTGGATGAACGCCTTTTGGGTTTCCTCGATCCTCACTCCCCCATGGATCACTTTGATCCCTCCTCGACTTCCCATGTCGGCTCTGTCCACGCACCTATCCTCATCTTCCGCAGCTCTGGTAACCTCTTATATCCTCACCAGTTGTTGTTGCTCCCTCGGGCCTCTCGCCCATCAGACTTCCAAGAACTCCGGGCAGGTGGCCGTTGCGTGACCATCCTCCTAATGGAAGTCACAATATGGCAACGCCACCCCACCCTCTCTCGGCCTCCACGGCTCGGTTTCTTCTCCTAGCTCCTGCTCCTCCACCTCCCCCTGTTCCTACTCTTCTCCCTCTTCCCCGGCCGATTTCCATGGCTTGTTGAGCCGGGGGGGGGGGGGGGGGGGGGGGGGGGGAAGTGGCCTCGGGCCTTGCCTCCACCCTGAGTGGTTGGGTCTCCCTTGACCTCCCTGAAAGTTGCCCCCTCCTTGGGCAAACCCTCTTTCTGGGCCCTTCATGCCCCTCCCTGCTGCCTCAACCCCAGCTTCGGGGCCCTCGACTTATCTCTTCTCCTGATTTCCTGCTGTCTGGCCTCCAGTTCACTCAGCTTCGCCAGCCTCCTCATAAACTTCGGGTTGTCCGCCTCTCCTTCGATCTCCTCTGTCGCCCTTTTCATCAGCTCTTCAAAGGACAGGGGGGCCTTCCGCTTCAGATTCATCTTGAAGAACCCCTCTCGCATCCCCAACATGAAGGTAAGCTGGAGAGTGAACCCGGGTTCCTCCTGGATGAGCAGGACCTCCTCCTGGAATCTGTCCACGTAGTGGGCCAGCGACTCCCTTGGCCCTTGCTTGATCTTGAAGATCGTCTCAGCATCCTTCTTGCTCCTCTTTGATGTCGAGAAGCGCAGCTGGAAATTTCGACGCAAATCCTCGAACCCATAGATCGACCCCACTGGGAGTTGGTGAAACCAGTCCCGCGCCTTCTCCTTCAAGGTGATGGCGAAGAGTAGGCACTTGAAAGCATCCGACATAGGCCTGATGGAGACCGTGTCCTCAAACTATTGCAGGTGTTGGACTGGGTCATCTTTGCCGGTGTAGTACACCATCTCTGGCTCCCATGAACCCTTTCGGGACTAGTGCGGAAACCACTAGCTCGCAGAATAGGCTTCCTCCGCTCGCCGCTCTCTCCTGCTCCACTCGCCCCACGAGCTCGCTGACTGGGCCCGCGCTTGCTGGGCTGGGGAAAAGCTCTCGCACGGCGAGGTCTTGCTCTGGCGCCTCGCCAACCTTCTTCTTGTCGGACCTCTGCCCCAGGGCATTCTCGCCTACCCCCAGCGGTGGGACGACCTGGACCGCGGGGGTCGAAAATTCGCCTCACGTCGCGGCAAAGGCGAGGTTGATTGTCTCTAATACTTCCCTTTGGAATTCCGCTAGCATCCCAACTGTTGTCGGCGAGCCAGATGGCGGCGAGCCGCCGTAGCCGGCACCTTGCTCATCCTCTCCATCCATGTTACTTTCCTGGGACTTTCTTGTACAAGCCGCATTCCACGCTCACCGCACCAAAAATGATGGAACTGGGAATCGGCCCAACGAGGAGTTCGGACTCCTAAAAGGGGGCAGCTAGCACTTAATTGTCCCGTAGAAGAACTTGACTGAATATTCAGAACTAAACACCGACCCTTGGCTGCAGCGCGGAGGTCCTACCACACATCCGAAAGATCTTAGAGTGTTTCCCCTCCCAAGCCAAAGCTGAAGTTGGGCACCTTGGAGAGCCTTGGGAGCTAACCAAAGTTGTCCAGAGGAGGAAGAAGCCAAAGAATCGGGGATCCTCTCCAAAAGTGTCATTCAGGGTCTATATATAGTTTTATCAACTGGGTCTGCTAATAGCGCAATTTCGTCTTTTTGTTTTGTTAAATGCACCACAAAATGGTCTGCCAACAGCCAAACTCCGCTCTTTGAAATGGCTATAGGCAGACGGGCCTGAATAAATAGGAATAAAATATTTCACCCAAAACCCGGCTCGCCTCACAAGAGAAGCGAGAGCCGGAGGAGGCGCGTTCTCGCTCGTTGGTCAGTTCTCGGCTGACCCTCGTCTTGTCCCAACTTTGCGACCTAGGCGAGCGCGAACCTATTCCTGATCCGTGCGTCCCAGGGCGGCGAGCCCCCCGCTCGCCTCTCCCTCGCGATCCGCTCGCCGCAAGGCGCGATTCCTCGCTCGCCTCGCCACAGGGCGGCGAGCCCTTGCTCGTCTCGCCCCCATGCTTCCCCTACACCCGAGCCTCAATTTACCCCTTCGGCAAACCCAGGGTTGTACACTCATACTCTTCAAAGGGGGGAAAATATGTCTGATATGAGGGATTGGGCGCCCTATTTATATGCCAACCAACCTGGGGGTAAAACAGTCTTTTTTGTCGGCAGATAGCTACCTCCACCTTAATCAAATTATTATCTGCAGGCCTAAATGGTCTACGTATAGCCCATCACACCTTCTGACCGTGCTATCTGCAGTCCACACAACCCGCGAGCAACTTCTCCTGCGGCCGAGTGGCCAAAAACGAAGGAAAACTCACGAGCCATGGCAGCCCGAACTCGCCTGGCGTCATTTTGAGGGGCGAGTACAACCTATCTGTCTGGACTCGCCATTCTGCCTCCTCGGACGGTAGGCGAGTAAGGTAAAGGACGCTAGGTCTACTCCACTCCGTCTCCGCCTACTCGCCTAATACGGGTTGTACAAAGAGATTATCGTGTTTGTATATGTATTTGTGGGAACTAATTCTATCAATTTTAGTTTATCACTTATAATGTCTCTCCCTAACTCATATGTTTTAACTTATTCGGTTTGAGTTAGGAATTGTCTTGCACTTCTTATTATTAATTTGTTTTCTTATTTTCGTTTTGAGCTTTCAAAAATATAAAAAAAAAAGTACAAAATTATTTTCATTACGATTTTTAAATAATGAGAAAAATCTAAAAAAAAGTGCATTTCCTCTTTCAATGTTTGGATATTTTGAGTGTGTTAACATTAATCTTATTTTTTTCAACTTCTATTTTTGATCTTCAATTTTAAATGAAAAACTACAACAAAATTTATTTTTTCATTTTATTTCTAGAATATCAGAAAAAGAAAGAAAGATTAGTGTTTTGTTTGAGGAGACTTATTTTCACCGGTCAAGCGGTTACGACCGCACATGCGGTCGTAACCGTTTGACTGGTGAAAATAAGTCCCCCCAAACGGAGCCTAGGTTATCATAACTAGTAACTCTTATTTGAGTTCACCTTGATCATTTATAATATTTAGTTCATTTGCATGATCATATTCAACATTGGATGTTACTCATGTTGAGTAATCATACAGCTACTCTGTATCCATATCTTTAATTACTATATAGAAGAAGTTTTCTTTGGTGTAACATTCAAAATTGTCAAATATATTCTTATTCTTTTACTCCAATGAATTAACATATATTATAAAAAAATAGAAATTCATAAAATATAATTACTATTTGTGTAATTACATCATATCCCTATAATAAAATTAACGATTGAAATTCATAAAAAGCTTTTTAGTAGACCTATTAGAGTCTTTTTGATTTAGGGTATCATTAGTCTTCCAAAAATTAATTTTAAAATATAATGGTTTACTTTAAAATGATTTTTTGTTAAAATATAAATGTTTTTGAAAAAAATAATTATAAAATATTGATGTATATTTTTTATGATCTTTTTGAGCACTCATATGTATATGTTGTGGGTGAAGCCCGCCGTCGCCGGCCTGGTATTGTCATATGCGGGCGCAGCCCGTGCGGAACTGCTCGTATATTTATATGTGAAAACTATTGTTGTGATGTAATGTGTGATTAATTAAATATGTCAGTTTATTTTATGAGACAATGTTTATCACTACACAACTCATCACATCATGAAATATTATAAGTGTTAATCTTGATTACTTGCATATGCTTGTATATATTGAAACTCTCATTATAATGCACGGATAAATCACAAGCGCTCTATCGAATTGTTTTCATGGATATTCTCAACACAAAATCAAAAGAAGTGCGGGCATATACTCATGTATGTAAGTGAAAGTTCAATATGTCTATATAGGCATATTTCGATTAATTTGGGGACCTTGTTTATATTATCAAATAAAAAATCGGGGGAAATGAATTATGGCAATGATTATCTCTGAAACACTACTTCTCATAATAAGTCTTAATAAGTATTGTGATGTTGAGTATCTTGGTATAAACTTTATTTATGTTATGCAAATAATATTAATTAACATTTTAGCTTCTCTTTGGTAGACTAGATTACACGCTTCAAAATCGTATTTCTTATATTTTATAATCTGTCAAGAACTGCTCCGAATCTCTGATAAGTTTGGGTAAGCATTGTGCATGTAAAACATCTTGATTATTGTGTTTGTATGCAAATAAGTGATGATAGTGATTCTACTTAGTCTAATTATGAAGAATGTTAAAATCATCTTGCAATTTGTCGTATAATCTTGATTAACTTTAATAGCATCAAATTGATGTTGATTAAAATGCTAACATTACATTGTTTCATGTAACTAGCCCTGTCAAAAAAGCCTGGTAGGCCCGGGCCTGAACCGGGCATATCGGGTCTGGGCTTCCCTTACCCGGGCCCGATTTTAGCCGTGCTCAGGCCTGGCTCAGGCTCCCTCCCCTAAGGGGAGCCTGATGAGGCCCCCAAGGCCGGGCCCTGGAAGCCCGATTTTGTTTTTTGTTTTTTAAATCTTTTAATAAAAAAATTGAAAATAATATGAAATTGAAAAGGAAAAGAATATTTTTTTAATAATCTTGAAAAATGATAAATACAAATTTACATTTAAATTGAAAAAAAATGAAAAATACAAAAAATAATTGCAAAGAAAATACAAAATTCAGTAATTTAAAAAATTACAAAAATTGTCATATACTTGGGTGTGACTTGCGAGTGTGCAACGCGCCTAACCATCTCCTAAATTTATTGTGTTCATCTCGTCTTCTACGTCTATCGAGTTATCCTCGATCGGTAAAATGTGTTGCTTCATCTTCATAACATCCAAGTAGTCATTGTAGCATATGGAAATTTTCAGCGATTCTTCGCTTAGGCAACTCCTCTCCGTCAAAATCCTGCAACTAAGAGAAAAAGCAAACTCTGAAGCTACCATGCTAGCTTGGATTGTTAGTAAATCACGGGTCATATATGTTATAATATGATAGGTATTAACCTTACCTTTCCACTATTTTAGAAAATCAAAATTTTCAATTTTGTACGTACTCATAAAATCGTGAAATTATGTTTTAGTGTACAATCTTAGTTCATTTAAACTACCAGATGATGTGCGAGTTTTTTTCTTTAAAGCTAATTCTAAAATTTTATTTTGTAAACTATCTTTTGTTTTAGGTTGTGATATATCTTTTCGGGGCCGCGATCCGTATAATTGAACGTAATAATTTTAAAATTCAATGAAAATGAGTTAAAATTTGAAATACTAACATCAAATTTTGAATAAGTTATATTTAAGTCTAAGTTTGTATTTATTTATTTGATTAGATTTTCTACGCCGAATAAAGGATTCAAAGCGGCGGCGGATGCTAACATCTCTTTATAATATTTTAAAACTTTATTTCCATTTTCTCAATTAAAGACATCACTCTTCGTGTTGCTTATAATTATTACATTTTTTTGCGATATTTACAAAATTTTCAATTACTGGAGAATACACGTCAGATAAACAAATTGTCACCCTATAAAAACATTTTAATAAATCAATATAATTTTCTATTACGTCTCAATCGTTATCGTTCAAATCATGAATATTTAGCATAGTGTAGTATTTCATAAGAAATAGTTTTTGTCGCAACGCTCTCTTTAACATTTATATGTTGAGTTTCATCTAATTGACATGTCAAATTTAGGTTTCAAATATTTTTGATCTTGGTTGTTTACAAATTTTTTAAAATCTTGTCTTCGTTGACTAGAATTATAAATAAATTGTAACATAGGACGAATTTTATTAATATAGGGTTTCATAAAAGATAAACTATCTTGTAAAACTAAATTTAAAACGTGATAGACGCACCGAGTATGAAAAAACGCATTATTTAACATTTGTTGTAAATCGTATTTTAACCATTCAATTGTGACGGTATTATTAGTGGCGTTATCGAAAGAAATACTCATAATTTTAACTTTAATTTTAAATTCTCACATGTATTTTATAATTATTTAATATATGTCTTGACCTGTGTGTAATGGTGAACAAAAAAACCGGGCCTGACGGGCCGGCCCGAGCCCGGCCTGGTCAAGGCCCGGTCAAGACCGGCCCGGTTCAGGCCCGAACCGGGCCGAGCCCTTACTCGGGGCCTTGAAAGGGCCCCGGTTTGGAGCTGATACCCGGCCCGGTCCGGGCCGGGTAAAGCCCGAATATCGGGCTAGCCCGAGACCGGGCCGGCCATAGCCCGATCCGGTCTCGGGCTAGGCCCGATTGAGCCTAACGGCTCTCAAGAGAGAGCCTAACTGAGAGCCGTTAGGCTCATGGCAGCATGGCTGCCACGTGGCAGCCATGCTGCCATGAGAGCAGCCAACGACTCTCAAGAGAGAGTCGTTGGCTGCTCTCTTTTCTTTTTTTAATTATATTAAAAAATTATTATTTTAATTATTTTATAAAAAAAAATCCAAAAAAATTCTATAAATACCCCCCTCCCCTCTCTCTTTTCTCACACCCCACCCCTCTCTCTCTCTCTCTCTCTCTCTCTTAGCTCTCCCAATGGCGTCGTCCTCCACAACTCCAACGTCGTCTTCCCAAAGTACGACTTCGGTGGTGGAGCACAACCGTAGAGCGAGTATTTGGGAGCATTTCGAGATGGTCCTAATCGGGACCGAAAGAAAAGCGCGCTGCAAGATGTGCTCGAAGTTGCTATCCATCAGCGGCAACTCGACGCTCGTTAGACACCAGAAGTCTTGCGAGTCGAAACAAGCTCCTCCCGAGTCAAGTCAAGCCCAAATTTCTGGAGCCGGACAGATTTGGACGTACGATCAAATGCGACAGCGAGAGCTGCAGGCGAAGTTCGTCATCAAACGTGGGCTGCCATTCAGCGTCTTCGACAATGACGACGGCACAGAGTACATACATGGGGGGCTTCAGCCCAAATACCAAAAGGTTAGTAGAATTACTTTAAGGCGCGACACGATTAGGTTATATTTAGAAGCAAAACAAGAATTGATTAGGTATTTTGAAAATTTCGAAGGACGTGTGAGTCTAACGAGCGACGTTTGGATGAGTAATTTAAATTTAGTATTAGTTTATCTTTGCATCACTTGTTATTGGATTGATCCCATTTCGTGGGAGCAAAATAAACGCGTAATATGTTTTACATGTTTTGAATTCCCGCACACGACTATAGCTTTATATAAAGTTATTATGAAATGTGCGCGGGAATTTAAAATTAACGATAAAATACTTAGTTTTTCTCTTGATAACGCCTCAAATAATGGCGCCGCAATTGAATTGTTAAAACGAGATTTAAAACCATTTCTCAACGGCGCGTTTTTTCATACTAGATGTGTTTGTCACGTCCTAAATTTAGTGGTACAGGATAGTTTAAAGGCAATATCACAATATATTAATAAAATTCGCGATATGTTAAAAACAATTTATTGTACTAAACAACGAGCTTAAGATTTTAGAAAATTTTGTAAAGCACAAAATCAGAAATATTTGAAACCACAATTAGATATGCCTATTAGATGGAACTCAACCTATAAAATGTTAAAAAGAGCCGTTCTACAAAAAGATCTTTTAATGGAATATTATAGTTTGCTTAATATTGAACACGTTTTAGGTGAAACTGATTGGAATATTATAGAACATTATATAGATTTACTAAAATGTTTTTATAGGGCCACCGTTTCTTTATCTGAAGTGTATTATCCAACGAGCGCATTAGTAATTGAACATTTCGTACATATCACAGAAAGATTTAGTTATTATAGGCAACACCAAGGTTGAGCTCCTTTAATTAAAATAATGGAAGAAGAAATTTTAAAATATTATAGAGAAATACCGCATATGTTTTCGTGCGCCGCCGCTTTAAATCCGCCACTTAACGTAGAAGGCGTAGAAAATTTAATCGACGAAATCAATACTAATCTAACCTTAAATATAAATTATGATGAGTATGACCCCGTTAGTACTACAAGTTTTACTACTTTTTTTACGCAAAGTTATAATTATTACAATAACTTATACGGGTCACGACCCCGCGAAGAAATAACGCAACCCAAAACGAAGGATAGTCTTAAAAATAAAATTTTATATTTAGCTTCTAGGAAAAAAACGCGCACATCTGGTAGTTTAGATGAATTAGGATTATATACAAAAACACAATTTAGCGATTTTATGAGTTCGGACGAGATCGAAAACTTCGATCTCTTAAATTGGTGGAAAGGTAAAGCTAATACCTATCCTGTTTTGGCCTATATGGCCCGTGATTTATTAACTGTCCAAGCTAGTACAGTAGCTTCGGAGTCCGCTTTTTTCTTAGTGGCAGGGTTTTGAACGAGCGGAGGAGCCGGCTTAACGAAGATTCGCTGGAGATTTGCATATGCTACAAGGACTACTTGGACAGTTTAAAGAGGAAGCAACACATAACAGCATTGGAGGATAGCTCGGAGGAGATAGAAGACGAAATGGACGTGTTGAATCTACAAGATGATTAAATCGAGCATAAATGTACTTTTTTTTATATATGTAAATTTTTTTAATTAAATTTTATAAGAATCATAGCCTTCATATGCTTGTATTTTCAATTTTGTATTTTGTACAATTGTACGACTTAGATTTTGTAATTTTTTTAAAAAAAATTTCCAAATTTTCAATATTAATACAATTTTTTGTTCCAAATTTTTCGTTCCAATTGTTCAATATTAATACAATCTAATTCTAACCTTAAATTTTTTCAAATTTTTTAAATTTTTGGTTCAAATTTTCAATATTTAATAATTTATAAAAATTAAAATTAAAAAATTTAAACTATAAATTAAAAAAATCGGGACGGCCCGGATCGGGCCCGAGACCGGCCCGGTCCTGCCCGGCCCGTCCTGAAGGGCCGGAGCAGGCAGCACATAAGTGCTGCCGGCCCGGCCCGGCCCGAATCTAGGGGAGGACCGGGCCGGCCCGGCCCGATGTAGGAAAAAGCCCGATCGGGCCCGGTCCAGGCCGGCCCGATCGGGCTTTATGTTCACGGCTATCTGTGTGCGGGACTTCGAAACTTTCAAAATATATACGTTTATTTAGATCAAATGAAACGGGATCGACCCAATAACAAGTTATACAAATATAAGATGATCCTAATTTTATGTTACTAGACCAAACGTCACTCGTCAAACTAGGTCAAACGTCCTTCGAAATTTTCAAAAATATTATTAAATATTGTTTTTGATTCCAAATAAAATTTGAGCGCGACGCCGCCTAAGCGAGGATCTACTGACCTTCTGATATTTTGGTTGAAGCCTAGTGCATGTATTCGATCTCTTCCTCGTCGTCGTAGTGGTTGAATTGCAATCCACGTCTAATGACGTTCTTCACTTGCAACCCTCGTTGTCGACCTTGATCGTATGCTCAAATTTGTCAGGCTCCTGATATTTGTGTCTGACTGGACTCGAGAGCTTGTTTTGAAATGCAAGACTTGATGTGTATTGCTAGTGTCGAGTTGTCGCTGAGGGTCGGCAACTTTGAGCATAATTTACATTTTGCCTTATATTCGGCGCCGACTTTTACTTTTTCGAAATGCTCCCAAACTGGAGTTTTATGCTTGTGCTCCACCAATTCAATCGCAACTATTGAGGATGACGACGGAATCGAAGACGAAGATGTCATATTCGACGACGTTGGCGTTGACGAGCACACTTGAGAGTGTGTGTGGGAGAGAGAAAGAGAGTGAGAGGGAGTGTGTGTGAGAGAGAATTTGAGAGAGAGGGAGGAGAGGGGGCCGGTTGGTGAGGGGTGGGTTTTATAGTTTTTTTTTTGTGTTTTTTATTTAATTTTTAATTTTTTTTTAAAAAAAATTTATTAGCCCTAGGCCGACAACCTAGGCCCTAGGCCTATGCTAGTAGGCTGCCATAATGGCAGCCTACTAGTCCTGCATGGCAATGTTGCCATGCAACAACGGCTCTAAGAGTCGTTGATGGGTCGGGCTTTGCTTTCGTCCTGTCTCGGTTTGGAAGGAAAATCGGGCTTTGCCCGGCCCGGCCCGGACAAATGCTTGATGTGGTGGCCTTGTTCGGCCCCCACAGCCCGGCCTGGGCCCGGGACAGGCTAGCTCGGAATCGGGCCCCGCCGGACTTTTTCCGGGCCGGGCCCGGTTTTCATTCCCACGGCTACATGTAACTTTTCTCATAGAACTTCTCCTTCACCACTCATTATGTAAAATATTCCATATATTTACTCCTAATTATAATTTTAAGATCACTTCATATGATGTTTTCAATGTATGCTTATCTTGCTAATCTTGTAACATCATTTTCTATCTTGTGAATTTTACTGAGTAACATATATTTTGAACCTCTTCTTGTTATCATGTCTATCGCATTGTATCTTGGAAAAGCATATTTTTAATAATCAAAAAGGAGAATGAAAGCCCACTTTCAAAATATGTTTTCCCTCTAATATTCTGTTAATCGTGAGACAGCATGCCCACCAAACTTTTTTTGAAGAGAGTTGCCCTAAACCCCCTTTGGTCCATGGATGCCTGATTTTATTACTCAATGTAATCATTTGATCTACAGTTGCATATCACTGAATCCTAGGTCTTATGACACGATCGTGAATTCAAACAAGGGCAATTGTTAGGTGCACTCCGGGGAGAGGAGTTATCAAAACTCAATAAAGAGCATATTATGGCGGTATGAGCATATTCTAAAACACGCTTTATATTTACATCTATTAATTATACGAAGAAAGGAATTGTCATATAGCCAGATTTTGCTCCCAGAAACTGATGCGGATCGGAGATGCGGACCTGCAGCGGAGGACGAGTTTTGGGCCCGTTCGGGGCCGATTGGTTACTTACCATATATGGCGTACTCGGATCGATGATCTGACTCCACGGATGCGTCCGGCCCTTCGTTCCGACACGATTTCATATATTACATTGTCATTTTTCCTTTATTTTCGATGTAATCATAGTCGTCGATGGTGGGATGTTCTAATATCTCTTTATTATAAATAAGAGTTTATGGGGGCTGCCATGAGCTATTGCAGAATTTGGAGAAAACTATTTCCGGATTCCAGCAATCACTCCACGGTGCCGACTCTGCGGAACCCTAGGTGATGACCCCTAGGCCCTCTCCCGCTCCCCAAAGGTAACCCTAACCCTTAGCCATCTTCCTCCACCATCTAAAGCCTCCACCGCCACCTTCACAACCCTCCAAACCCTAGCCGCCATCCATCCAGGTTGTTGTCCAGCAACATCCGCCCCCTTCCAGCCACCTCCTTGCTGCCACCGCCCCCTTTCAGTCACCTCCCTGTTGGTCGTCGCCCCTTCCAGCCCCTCACAGCCGTCCGCCGGCCCCCCTTCAGCCACCCCAACCATCCACCGCGCATCCCTCAAGCCCCCATACATCCAGATCTCGTTTCCTACAGCTCAAATCAGTCGCCCTCCATCCAGATCACCCTTCCACAACCAAATCCGCCTCCAAACAGCAAGATCCACCTTCCCACAACCCGGATCCGCTTCCAGATCTACCTCCCCTCAGCCCGATCCCGCTTCCCACCGTCAGATCTAGCCTTCCCCCTTATAGATTTAGCCAAATAACTTCATATTTCAGTCGCCGCCTCATCACACCTTGCCAGATCTACTCATGACATCCCTCATACTTTTGTGAGTTTTTGTTTTGTACGAACTTTTATTTTCATCATTTAAATAGTGTTGTGAGCTTATACTCGTTTAGA
The DNA here is from genome assembly GCA_033032865.1 of Dactylorhiza incarnata. Taxonomy (NCBI): domain Eukaryota; kingdom Viridiplantae; phylum Streptophyta; class Magnoliopsida; order Asparagales; family Orchidaceae; genus Dactylorhiza; species Dactylorhiza incarnata. The sequence goes on from JAWHQI010000339.1 coordinate 229,874, forward strand.
TAAATAGCATCGTAATACTTTGGTTCTAGATTGTTTTGTGATTTGCAAGAACTATCTACGTGTGCTCTTACTTTGGCCCTCCACGCGGAGGAAAACCTAAACTTGCTTTGCCCAAAAGAATTATTTTGTTATTGCTAAAATCATATGCATGATTTAATTATTTATTATATGATTTTGAATTCGCCGTCAAAAAAAATTTATTAAATTCGTGTGCTTGCAAATTTGCATTGCATGTAAGGTTAGGGTATCATTCATCCGCCGCCTATAGATTCGCCCTTCGTCAGAAACCCTCCCGAAAGGCACCGCCTATTGAACCAACAGACCAGCCGCCGCAAAGGGCGCTACACCTGAAGCATGATTGACCCAGATGCATTCCGTGAGAATTTTGATCAGACACAATGGGGAGAAACTGGAATGCTAATACGATATTTGAAATTGGTTCGACTATAGACTCTGGTGGCCAAAATGATAACCTGCTGTTTTGAGAATTTTAAGAGTAGGAAATATTTATACAGTAGGTGTTAAAGCGTGACGACCACCCAGTTCAGATGCAGGCTGAAGGAGAATGAAAGTAAGAAACAAAAAAAATGCAGTTTGAATCTAGAGGGAGACACTAGAGAGATCCGACCAGCTGCGAGATCCAGAGCATTATCACTTTTGTCCCTTCTTCCACAAACCAAACTTCCTCAGCACATTTCCATTCTTCTTCTTTGGTGATTCGTCGTACACGCCATCAGACAAAGGCGAACTCATCAGCTTTCCTGAGAGCAATTTGTACTCGGAATCCATAGATCCGGTCCTTTCGACGATTCCAGGTGTGAGAATAGCTGCAGCTGCTTCGGCCGCCTTTCTCCACTGATCCGACTGAACTCGAAGCCTGCTCAGCTCTACCACCATCTCTGATTTCTCCGTCTGAGTAGCCTCGAGCTGTTCCAGAACCTTTGCTGCCTTGTTTCTGCTCATCTCCACCTCCCCGTTGATGGCGTCCAGTCGCATTAACGCTTCCTTCTCTCGACCCCTTGCCCTCTCGATATCAGCTATGGCAGTAGCATAACTCCTTTGATGCTCTCCCACTCTCTTATTTATCTCGGATTTCAGCTCTTCATTTTCCTCCATTATGCTTTGAAGCTCTGTCTCCTTATCCAGAAGATTTGCTTTTAGTTCTGTAACATCTGTGGTCGCCTTCATTAGTTTCATCTCGAAGTCGAATTGGCTGGCATTCGCCTTCTCTATTTCGCCTTTCAGCTCTTCATTATTTCGCAATATGCTTGGGAGGAATTCCATTTCCATGCTAAGAAATCGAGTTCTCAACTCGAAAAGCTCTTCCTTTGTTTTATGTAACGTTGATTCCAGTTCTAATTCTCTTATTCCTGCATCAACCTTCACTTGCTCAGCCATTTCATAGGCATATTGGATCTGCATTGTGGTTTGAATTTGTTCCTCCTGAAGCTTAGTTTCTGCTGCTTCGAGTGCAACCTTCAATTGCTCCAACTCGTGCTCAAATGAGGCAGATTCAACTTTCTGGGGAGGCTTTCCTTTCTCGACCTCAACGTCTTCTACCCCGAAAGCCTGATGTTCCATCAACATTTCCTCAAGTGCGCTGACTCTAACTCTAGATTCTTCCAACATGGATGTTGCAGAGTCGAAGGATGATTGTAGATTATGCGCCTCGTTGCGCAGAGTTTCGATGGTGACATTGGCTATTTCCAACTGCTTCCGGGTCACAGAAACAGACAGTTTTGCCTCTTCCTCTGCCTTCTCTTTTTCGCTGATCTGAAATCTGAGGCTCTCGCCCAAAAGGTTTGCTTCCATATCATCTTTTAAGGCGTCTAATTCAGTTTGTGCCTTCTTGAAATTCATCAGCTGCACTGTTTCGGATTCCTTAACGGCATCGAGCTGCTGCTTGAGCCTCTGAATCTCGTTCATGGCGGATCCCAAAGCCAAGGTGTCGACCGAGTGCTGTTTCTGGAGGGCTTCGAGCTCGGATTGCCACGCCTTATCCCGCTCCTGGGAGATTTTTCGAAGTTCTTGGAGACGAATATTCTCGGCGGTGGAGAACACCAGAAGCTGGCACTGTGACTCCTCCAACTTAGCTTCGGCAACTGTGAACTGCTTCTTCGCCTCATCAGCTTCCAATTGTGCTTGCTTCTTTGATGATTCAGACGTGCTCAACTGATCCTTTGCCTTCTTAAGCTCTTCTTGTAGTTGAGTGACCTGGCATTCAAAGAGATTAAAAAAGTTTTGCAATCATCTTGTGGTCTAAAAGAACTGAGATATAATCTTATATTGAAAGGGAAATTTGAGTTAATCGAGGTCCTAAAATAGAAACATTAAGGGTCCGTTCGTTTGGACGGAATTGGCTTTCTGGAATTGACATTGGCGATTAGAAATCCAACTCTAACGTGCGGCGCAACGGAATTTATGTGGATATTGACTATCATGTGAAAACTCATGGCTTTGACTTTGAACAAAAAAATCAAATAATCAATTCTTACCTCCGTCCATGGGTTTTCCGCATAATGGAGTGTTTTCGCCAGAGCTTTTCGGCCTACGCGCGCATTTTTTGCTCGGGCGTGCGTTTTCCTGCATGGTGTGTTATTCGGTCGGGCACGTATTTTTCGGTCGGGCACGTATTTTTCGGTCGGGCGCGTGTTTTTCGAACGGACGTTCATTTTTCGCCCAGGCGGGCGTTTTTTTCGCTAGGGAGCGCGGTTTTTCGCTTGAGCGCGAGTTTTTCACCCGGGCGTGTATTTTTCTCCCGGGCGGGCATTTTTCGTCCGGCCTCGAGTTTTTCGGCCTGCCGAGCATTTTTCGCCCGGGCACCCTTTTTTCGCCCTGGCGCGCGTTTTTCACAAGAGAACGCGTTTTTCGGCCGAGCGCGTGTTTTTTGACTCGGGCACACGTTTTTTGACCAGCGCGAATGTTTTTCGCCCGGGCGCGCGTTTTTCGCCCGGGCGCGCGTTTTTCTCCGAGCCCGCATTTTTCGCCTGAGAACGCATTTTTCGCCCGGGAACGCGTTTTTTCGGCCAGGAACGCGTTTTAAGCCCGGGCACGCCGGCTTTTTGCCCGGGCGCGCATTTTTTTGCCCGGGCGGGCGTTTTTCGCCCCGGCGCGCATTTTTCTCCCGGGCGCGCATTTTTCGCCCGGGCGCGCGTTTTCGCCCAGGTGCGCGTTTTTTCACCCGGGCGCGCATTTTTCGCTCGGGCGCGTGTTTTTCGTTGGGCACGCATTTTTCTCCCTGAAGAGCGTTTTCCGTGCGGGAACATGTTTTTTGCCAGGGCGCACATTTTTCAGCAAACCGCGTTTATTTCGGCCCGGACACTTTTTTCTCGGGCACGCTTTTTTCTCCCAACCGCGCATTTTTTGCCCTGGCCGCAAAACGCACACCTGGGCCGAAAAACACCCGCTTGGGCGAAAATGCGCGCCAGGGAAAAAAATGCGCGCACAGGCAAAAAAATATCCAGACAAAAAGTGTGCTTTCGTGCCAAAAAATGCACTCTCAACCGAAGAACTCGCGATCGGGCGAAAAATGTGGTAATGGGCCAAAAAACACACCTTGGCGAAAAATACACGTCCTAGAGAAAAATGTGCGCCCGGGAAAAAACGCGCACTTGGGCAAAAAAATTGCGCTTGGGCGAAAAAACGCGCGTCTTAAAACATATTATGCAATTTATGCAAAAAACGAGCGTCTTAAAACATATTATGCAAAAAACGCGCACCTAGACGCTGACGCCTATTTTGAGTTTTATAAAATTATTGTGTAATGTCAATTCCAATACCAATTTCATCGTTCAGCCGAACAACTTTGTGCCTCAATTTCAATTCTGTTGACTGAATTCAATCTTACAACCGAACAACAAAATTGGAATTATGTACAAAGTCAATTCATGTGGACATTAGTTTTCGTCGAAAAGCCAATTCTAGAAAGCAAATTCCGTTCAAACGAATGGACCCATGAATTGACTTTGAGCCCTTCAATTTCGATTCTTTTGATCTACCAGAACATGTGATTTTTTTTAATACATTGGACATAAAACCAATACTCCCCCTATGTGTCTTATGTGCAGTGCACGGTAGTGATATTACTCGGTTGTCACACTAGATAATCTTCATCGTAAAGCCCTTAATATTGTTGGTGTGCGTTTAGCGCTGAGTGGTGTGCGGTTAGCGCATTTCCTGCTTTTGTAATTAGTCTCACATCTCCAATCAGGAATTAGTTTCCCCCTTGTGTGTGTATAAATAGGGGATCAATGTAGGAGGAAAAAAATGATTTTAGAGTGTGAATAAAACAAACATTTATTCCATTTTCCACATAGTATCAGAGGGAGGTTCGGAATAACGGTTCAGAGAAATTTTGCTTCCGTGCCCGCAACGTTGATTCTCGCTCATCCACGGAGCACCCACGACTAGCGGCAAAGAATTGTGCTTGTGCGGCGCTTGCAAAGGAGGGTGCACGCTTGTGCGGGACTGCAGCAGGGAGGAGGTCTGCGGCACAATTTGCGCAAGAAGAGTGTGGCGCTTGCGCGGGGAGGACTGCGGCGGTTGCTCGGATTGCGGAGTGCGGCGGTTGCGCGGACGCAGTAAGCACGGCAGGAGCGGCGTTTGTGCATTCAGGAGCGGCTTTTGCGCAGAAGCGGCAGTGGCGCAGACGCAATACGCGCGGCAGGAACGCGAAGGAGCGACAGGAACGGCGACGTTTGTTGTCTCTTCCTCACAGGAGCGCACAGGCAGTGCGGAAGGAGCGCGTCAGGGAGGTCTTCTGGACTGCGCATCTACGACATCAGGAGTGCGTGCGGCAGGAGGTGAGGCTTCCCCTTGCGACGTGCAGCAGATCGCATTAGCGCAGCAGGAGCGCGTGCGGCAGGAGGTGCGGCTTCCCCTTGTGACGTGCGGCAGGAGGTGCGGCTTCCACTTGCGCAGGAGGTGCGACACAGGAGGAGTGCGGCACGGGAGGAGTTTGCGCACAGGCGCAGGAGAAGTTTGCGCAGGCAAATTTCTGTTTTTTTTTTTTGGAAGAAACCGACACAGGCCAGAGAAGGATCTTCCTCTTCGCGTGAAGATTTAGGGGTGGCTCGGAAACTCGCACGGTGCGTACTTGTCAAAATAAATAGTTTCTCCAACGGTACGCGATTATGGAGAAATTGGTTGCAAAAATGGAAGAGGCAGATCTAAATGTGTTCTTCGAGTTCCTGCGGATGTCAAAAGGCGAGGGATTGGCTCAGTCGTCGTCGCCTCTGGTAAAGCTGGTCTTCCCCCTGTGGAGCTGAAACTCGATGGACCGGCTACATACTTAAGTTGGTCGCGTCGGGTAAAAAGAGCACTCTCTGGAAGGAACTTGGAGAGCTATTTGAGTGGCGAGACGAAGGAGCCAGAGAAAGACTCAGATGAGTACAATCAATGGAAGACTACACACAGCCTGTCGCACACATGACTCTTAAACTCAATGGTCACTTCTATCGCTATCACGGTGGATGGCATAGAGACCGTAAGCGATGTTTGGGGGAAGTTACAGAGGCTTTATGCAGGAGCCGACAACAACATGCGCGTGTTTCAGATCGAACGAGAGATTGAGACTGTAACCCAGAAGAATCGCTCGATCCAGGAGTATGCCGCAGATCCAGAGCGACTATGGGCTGACTATGATTATTTCTCACCAGCTGGTAGCTGCATGCTGCAAAGACCCTGAATGCACGAAAGGGGAGCGAGATGCTCAGCGGAGGACTATGCACTTTATGAGGGGGTTGAACCCGACATTTGAGCAAAGGAGTGCGATGTTGCTCGCTCAGCCAAAGATTCCCTCCCTGGATGAGACGATATCAGCTATGATACAGGAGGAGAGCCGAATTAAGCTTCAGTCTGGTACGACTGCTCCCACCGGGGTGAAATCAGCCCTAGTGGTAACCAATTCTGGACACACAGGATACGAAGGTGAGACACGACAGTGTTACAATTGTGGCGAGATAGGTCATTTGCGACTGGCTTGCCCCAAGCCACCGAAAGAGCGGGATGCAGGTGGAGGGGGAAAAGGAGGCTACCGCGGTCACGGTCGTGGTGGGCGCAGAGGTGGTGGAAGAGGAGGTTACCATGCAAATCTAATGATAGCCGAAGGCGAGGTAGACGGAAGTATGGCTGATATAGGTTACTCAGAGGAACAGGAGATCGTGAACGCTTACTCTCAGCTGATGCAGAAAAAGCAAAAGGGTGTGATGGATGACGCACTCACTCCAGGTTCATCAAGGGGTAACATTGCCTCGTTCGCTCAATCAACCTCAGGTAGAGATGAAACTCTTGCCCTCGCAGCTATATCCAATACTAGATCACCAGATTGGATAGTCGATTTAGGTGCTTCTCGACAGGGTTTGGGGATGCTAGAGAATTCCTTTCGTATACTCCCCTAGTAGTCCCAGAGAGCATCCAGACTGCCGATGGCACAGCTCAACCAGTGGTTGGTAAGAGTACCGTGCGATGTACCAATACTTTGACTTTGTCCAATGTTTTGCATGCTTCATCCTTTCCTGTGAATCTCCTATCCATTAGTGTCATCATATCTCAACTAAAATGTGTTGTGTTGTTTGATATTCCGAAGGTGATCTTCCAAGAGAAGGAGACCGGCAGAGGACTTGAGACTGGCACATGGCATAGTGGTTTATGGTACCTGGATAAGGAAAGTATGGACTCAGCTCTTTCAACACTGGTAGAAGATGTTGCAGGAGTCGGAAAGAGCATAGAAGAATTGCTTCTTCTTTATCATCGGCGTTTGGGACATCCCTCTTTTCATGTTTTAAGTCAGTTGTATCCCACTTTATTTGAAAAAGCTAATCATAATAAACTTATCTATGACGCATGCGAGTTTGGGAAACACACTAGAAGCTCTCATTCCATTTCGGATAATAAAAGTGTTGCTCCTTTTGATTTATTACACTCTGATGTTTGGGGACCTTGTCCCACAACTACAGTGAATGAGTTTCGTTATTTTGTGTCTTTCATTGATTGTTTCTCTCGAATGACCTGGCTTTACTTAATGAAAAATAAAAGTGATGTATTTGTATGCTTTAACGATTTTCATAAAGGAGTTCAGACTCAATATGGTGTAGTTGTAAAAATGTTAAGGTCTGACAATGGGACAGAGTACACCAATAGAGCATTTGGAGAGTACTTGTCCTCACAGGGAATACAACATCAAACAGCTTGTCTGTACGCACCAGAGCAGAACGGTGTAGCGGAACGGAAGAACAGACACCTTTTGGAAGTGACTTGGAGCATGATGATATCGATGAAGGTGCCAAAATACTTGTGGGGGCAAAATGTTCTTACAGCAGCATATTTGATCAATTGATTGCCCTCACGAGTGTTGGAATGGAAGTCCCCAATCGAGATACTACAGGGGAAGAATGGAGATATTCTTCCCCTCAAGACCTTCGGTTGTGTGTGCTTTGTACAGGATCAGAGACCAAATGTGGGAAAGTTGGATCCAAAGGCTCTGAAGTGTCTTTGTTGGGTATTCAGCTACTCAAAAGGGGTATGTGTGTTGGAGCCCGGTAGAGAGAAAATTACTCATTAGTATGGATGTCACATTTAAGGAGTTTGAGCCATATTACTCCTCTCCGGTTGACTCATCTCTTGAGGACCCGCTTGTTACGGACGATATGAAGCGAGAAGGGGAAGATAGCAGTGTTGGAGCTTGTGTTCCACTTCTCTTAGTTTGAGAAATAACAAATCACACTATGTATTTGATCTTGCTTGTGTTTATAGTGTGCAGGTACTATAGTTATATAACCCTATGAACAGGATGCTGATTGATGACGACTCTCTGAAAAGAGAGCTAACGCCCCCGCGTTAGTAATTAACGCCACGCGTTAACTTCCGTCGAGAAGGAATCCGTCGAGAAGAAATGTCGTCGAGAACGAATCCGTCGAGAAGCCAGAGACAACGCCAGGCGTTAGGCCTTAACGCTGGGCGCTAGCCGTTCGACGAAATTTGATTACGTTCGACTAAATGAGATTCCGTTCGACGAAATTGAGTTCGACGAAATTTGATGACGTTCGACGAAATGATATTCCGTTCGACGAAATTTGATGACGTTCGACAAAATGAGATTCCGTTCGACGAAATTGCGTTCGACGAACTTTGATGTCGTTCGACGAACTTTGATGTCGTTCGACGAAATGGTGATCGACGGGATGAGATGCAGTTCGACGAAATGGCGTGCCAGCTGTTTAAAAGGAGAACGAAACTCAACGCCAGCGTTGACTTTTAACGCCCGCGTTGAGTCCACAAACTACCACGATCCCGACAGTTTGCACGATTTCAGCAACTGCCGTACACCATGCTTAACGCTGGCGTTAACTCTTAACGCCACGCGTTAGCTCTCGTGTCTATTTAAGGACCTGATTTCGTTTGCTCAAGTTAGATGCATTGAAGCCTTCATTCTAGAGATCTGAGAGAGCATTTCATTCCGAATTCAGAGAGAACTCCCAACACCAACATTGAGGAACAAGAGTGAGAAGGAGATTTCCAACGGCAAATTTGAAGAAGGACGCTCGCTTCAACTTCAACGTGGTCATGGCGTATCTTCAACATCTCGTTCAGCGCTCTTCATTCTAGGGAGTCTTTTGTTGTGATTTTATCTTTATGTTTTCATATTTTATTGTAACGGTAGTGAATTCGCCGCCTTGCGTGTGGCGACTAGGTCCTTGTGCGGCTTATGGGGTAATTCGCCGCCTTGTGCGTGGCGACTAGGTCAAGGGTAGATCTAGGGGGTGGCTAGAGGTCTTATCTGGGGATAGATAGGATATAGCCAACCGGTCCTTGGGAGAAGGACCGGTGGGAGAACAAAAAGTGATTTTTAAGTTGTCGCCTCCAATTTCAAGCGTTATTGAAATTTTATCCTTGTAATCATTTTTGTGAAATATAATTTTTTTTTCAGTATATCTAATTTTTCTGGAATTGTACTTCATAAAGAAAACCATTTTGAATATTTCTGTAAAAATACTTTTTCTGGAGAGATAACGCCCGACGTTGAATCTTAACGCTAGGCGTTAGCGACAGAGCAAAAAAGTTTTTCTGTTATTTAAAATCTGTCAGTTTAACTCAAAAACAGTAAACCCTTTATTCACCCCCCCCCCCTCCCCTCTAAGGGCGCCATCAGATCCAACACTTGGTATCAGAGTTAGGTTATTCCAAAACGGTTTCACAACCGGGAATAATGGCGCATAATGATCATGCTCTCGCCGAGGGTCAAGGGATTAGTAGACCTCCACTATTTACCGGAACTGATTAAAATTATTGGAAAACTAGAATGCGTTGTTTTTTAACTGCTTTAGATAATGACGTTTGGGGTATGGTAGAACAAAGTTACTCTCCACCAACATGTGTTGTTGGAGAAGTCACTTTGGAAAAACCTAGAGATAGATGGGATGACAATGATAAGTTGAGATGTAAGAATAACGCTAAAGCAATGAATGCGTTATTTTGTGATTTGGATAGAACGGAGTTTAATAGAACTTATGCTTGCGAAACAGCTTATGATATATGGAATTTATTAGAAATTACTCATGAAGGTACTTCGCAGGTTAAGGATTCAAAGCTCTTCCAACTTGAATCTGAGAATGAGAAATTCAGGATGGAGGTGGATGAAGACGTAGATTCAATGTACACAAGGTTCATCAAGATCGTCAACGACTCATAAGTACTTGGAAACGTGTTCTCCAACGGCGAGTTGGTGAGAAAAATTTTGAGGTCTCTTCCTCCAAAGTTCAATCCAAAGGTGACGGCTATCTCGGAGTCGCACGATTTGAAGAAGCTCCAAATTGAGAGCCTCATTGGGAACCTAAAGACCCATGAGGTTGAACTCAAAATTCAACAACAAGAGTACAACTTGGAGCCAAAGGAGAAGAGTTTGGCCTTAAAGTCAAAAAAGGAGGCAAATGGAGATGATGATGAAGAGGACGAGCAGAGCCTTTTTGTGAAGAAGTTCAAAAGGTTCATGAAGAATCCGGAAAGGAGGAACACCTTCCGGAAATATTTCATCAAAAAGGGATCTTCATCGAAGAAAGAGAGAGGTAGCGACGAGGACGATGATGAACGACCACCACCAGAGTGCTACCATTGTAGAAAGACCGGACATATTCGGAGCCAGTGCCCAAAATATCTGAAAGAGCGTAAAGAAAAATGGCACAAGAGAAAAGAGAAGAAGAAGGTCCTAAAAGCGGCTACATGGAATGACTCCTCCGAGGATTCAAGCGGCTCATCCACTAGCGATGAAGAAGAGGCAAATATGTGCCTTATAGGAAAAAGTGACAAGACATCCGAGGATGAAAGCAGTGTTCAAAGCGACACTGAGGTAACTCTCTATTTCTTATGATGATTTATATATTGAGTATTTACAAACTTGCAAATTCTTTGATAAAAGTTTAAAAGATATTGATCTTCTAAATTCTGAAAATAAACTTTTGTTAAAAGAAAACAAAAAATTATCTAAACAATTAGGGAAAGAAAAGGTATCTTGCCAAGAGTGCAATCACTCATTGGCAAGAGTGAAAGAACTTGAAGAAGCTCTTTCTAAATCTCACTCCACTATTGAACTTCTTACTAAGGAGAAGGGGGATTTAGAAATAACTTTAAAAACCTCTCTTTCTCAAATAGAGAATAGGAAGAAGAGCTTTGTGAATCGGTGTGTTATGTTGGTAACGGAAAACACCGCTCTCAAAGCTCGTATTCATGATTTATATTTGGCTATTAAGAAGTTTGGAGTTGGGCAAAGATCTTTGGACATGATCTTGGCCAACCAATGTCATGGAAGTGCCAAATATGGCCTTGGATATGGTTCTGGAAGCTATCGTCAGGCGTTAACTCCTAACGCCAGCGTTAGCTATAATTCCAGAAAAATTAATTCTGTTAATAATAAATCCAATGATTCAAATGTTACCTCATTTTCCAATAAGAGTTTATCCAAAACTTCAAAAAGGGTTTCATCCCCTTTTATATCGTGTGTCAAATGTCATTTATTTGGACACACCTCAAACTCTTGTAGGAAAAAGGGTCATAGTGCTATAAAGCAAATCTGGGTGCCTAAGGTTTCCACCTATTCTATGGGAAGAACCACTTGGGTATCCGGATCTTTACTCTCATCTCCTTTTTAGGTATGTTGGTAGGCTGTAACGGTCTCCCCAGCATACAGCTCGCAAGGACGACCGCCGGCACCCTCAGCATCCAGCTCGAAAGGGTTCAGCCTAACCAAATGGTCTGCAGACCATGCACCCCAACCCCTCTCTGTCCCACCACAGGGCCCAGCAGGTTGTTGGAGGCCGCAGCCCCCCTTTTCATGAGAAATGATTCAGTTAAGCGGCAGCGCAGGGACTTCCCAGGAGGTCACCCATCCCAGAATTGCTCCAGCCCGAGCACGCTTAACTATGGAGTACTTTCACTTCTCATCACCAACTGAGCTGCAGCTCAGTTGGTGATGAGAAGTGAAAGTACTCCATAGTTAAGCGTGCTCGGGCTGGAGCAATTCTGGGATGGGTGACCTCCTGGGAAGTCCCTGCGCTGCCGCTTAACTGAATCATTTCTCATGAAAAGGGGGGCTGCGGCCTCCAACAACCTGCTGGGCCCTGTGGTGGGACAGAGAGGGGTTGGGGTGCATGGGCTGCAGCCCATTTGGTTAGGCTGAACCCTTTCGAGCTGGATGCTGGGGCTGCCGGCGGTCGTCCTTGCGAGCTGTATGCTGGGGAGACCGTTACATAGGCTAAGGACAAAAAGGACGTGTGGTATTTGGACTCGGGATGCTCCAAACACATGACGAGAAACAAAGCAAAGTTCCTTAGCCTTGAAATGAAGAAAGGAGGGATGGTGACATTTGGTGACAACGGAAAAGGAAGGATCATGGACATCGGCACAGTGGGTAACGATTCTTTTTCAATCTCAAATGTTTTATTTGTAGATGGCTTAAAACATAATTTAATTTCAATTAGTCAATTATGTGATATAGGCTTAAATGTATTATTTGAATCATCTACAAATCTTTGCAAAATTTTAAATTTTAAAACAAATGAAATCGTACTCACCGCATCTAGAATGCATAATGTTTATATGATTACTTTTAATGATCTTTCAAATTCTTCATTAAAATATTTTATTTCTAAAAATGAAGAATTGGAATTTTGGCATAGACGTCTTGGTCACTCTAGCACCAAGCTTATTTTGATATTATCAAAAGATAAATTAATTAAAGGTTTACATATGCTTAATGGTAATTTATCTTCTCTTTATACGCCTTGCCAAAAAGGAAAGTTTTCAAAAAATTAATTTAAAAGCAAAAATGTAATTTCTATTTCTAGGTCACTTCAATTAATTCATATGGATCTATTTGGACCGGTTAGCACTTCAAGTCTAGGTGGTAGAAAATATATTTTTGTAATAATTGATGATTATTCTAGATTTTGTTGGTCTTTATTTCTATCTTCCAAATCCGATGCATTTCTTGAGTTTATAAAACTATGCATTCGTATTCAAAACGAACTTGATTTAAAAATTAAATGCATACGCTCAGATCATGGAAGAGAATTTGAAAATGATAAATTTTCTTCTTTTTGTAATGATTTAGGAATTAAACATGAATTTTCCGCTTCTCGCACCCCACAACAAAATGGTGTAGTGGAGAGGAAAAATAGAACCCTCCAAGAGCTAGCATGCACTATGCTTTGTGAATATGGGTTGCCTAAATCATTTTGGGCCGAAGCGGTTAATACTTTTTGTTATATCATTAATCGTGTCATGCTTCGACCTATTTTAAAATTGACACCTTATGAGCTTTATTTTAAAAGAAAACCTAATGTATCTTATTTTCATGTGTTTGGTTGTAAATGTTTCATTTTAAACACAAAAGATGCACTAGGAAAATTTGATGAAAAATGCGATGAGGGAATTTTCATTGGTTACTCTTCAACTAGCAAGGCTTATAGAATATATAATAAAAGAACTAAAGTAGTTGAAGAGTCTATACATGTAAGATTTGATGAGTTTGTTCCTTGTGTAGATTCTAATCATACAGGAAATGAAGACGAACATATTTCCCCTTTGGAGCATGAGGATGATGAATCACTTGGAGAAAAAGGAGAAGAAAAAGAAGAGAAGGAGGATGAGATAGTAGAATATGTACCTCCAAGTGTGCTACAATTTTCAAAGAATCATCCAAGGGAGCTTGTGATAGGAAAACCGTCAAAATGGGTAAGTACTCATTCTTCTTTACACGAGTCCTTTTCAAACCTTTGTTTTGTATCCGAAATAGAACCAAAAAACGTTTCAACCGCTTTAAATGATGAATTTTGGTTTTTAGCTATGAATGGTGAATTAAATCAATTTGAACGTAATAAGGTTTGGAATTTAGTTAAGAGGTCATCTAATCATCCGGTTATTGGAGTCAAATGGATTTTCAAAAACAAACTAGATGGTGACTCTAGGATAACAAGAAATAAAGCTAGACTAGTTGCACAAGGATATTCACAAATCGAAGGGGTAGATTTTGATGAAACTTTTGCACTCATTGCTCGCCTTGAGTCTATTAGAATATTTCTTGCATTTGCGAGTTTTAAAAGATTTAAATTATTTCAAATGGATGTCAAAAGTGTCTTTTTGAACGGGATTATAAAAGAAGAAGTTTATGTAGAACAACCCCCCGATTTTGTGAGTGAAAAATTTCTCAATCATGTGTATAAGTTAGAAAAAGCGCTTTATGGATTAAAGCAAGCGCCACGTGCTTGGTATGGTAGATTGACATTATTTTTGATAAAGCACGGTTATAAAATGGGAAGTGCGGATAATACACTCTTCATTAAAGCATGTAGATAATGATTTGATTATATTGCAAATTTATGTTGATGAAATCATTTTTGAAGCCACTAATGAAGAGTTATGTAATGAGGTAATTTTAGTGATGAAAAATGAATTTGAAATAAGCTTGGTAGGAGAACTCACTTATTTTCTAGGATTTCAGATCTCACAAAAACAAGATGATATATTTATTTGTCAAACTAAATATGTTCATGATATTCTTAAAAGATTTGGATTTGAAAACCTAAAACAAGCTAATACACCAATGAGTGCATCACTAAAATTAGGAAAAGATGAAGCTGGTATTTCTACTGATCAAACATTATATAGAGGGATGATAGGCTCATTGTTATATTTAAGCGCATCTAGACTCGATATTATGTTTTCCGTTTGCTTATGTGCTAGATTTCAAGTTAAACCAAAAGAATCACATTTAAAAGCGGTGAAACGTATTTTTAGATATCTAATCTGAACGTCTAGATTAGGCTTATGGTATCCTCATAATGATTGTTTTATTCTACACGGTTTTTCTGATTCGGACTATGCGGGATGTTCATTAGAAAGCACTAGTGACACGTATCATTTTATAGGCCCTTCACTCGTATCATGGTCGAGTAGGAAACATAATTTTGTTGCCCTCTCCACCACCGAGGCCGAATATATCGCACTAGGTAGTTATTGTGCACAAGCCTTGTGGATGACCCAAACGTTAGAAGACTTTGGTATTCATCTAAGTAACATTGAATTAAAGTGTGACAACAAAAGCGCTATAGATCTCACAAACAATCCCGTACATCACTCTAGATCGAAATATATAGATGTCCGACATCATTTCATAGAGATCATATAAAGAAGGAACATGTTAAAATTAGCTTTATAGGGACTGAATCACAACTTGCCGACATTTTTACCAAACCTCTACCTGATGCACGTTTTCGCATGCTTAGGTTAGAATTGGGTGTCTTAGAAATGTCACTTTAACCCTTATAAAAGGCTATCAAAATTATCTTATGTACTTTGTTATATTTGTTTGCATTATTATTATTATTTTTAAATCAAAAATCAATAAAAATGTAAAAACTATAGACAACCCGTCAAAAACACGCTAAAAGAGCCTTCATATCAACTTTATAATGTCTGAAATTTCAACTGTAAGAAGGCCTATTTATATTACAAATTTATCATGAAAAAGATTTTTCAAAAAGTCAAAAATTGGTGTTCTGTCTCGACATTAAGAAGCTAACGCCTGGCGTTAGCCTCTATGCTCAAAAAAAAAAATTTAAAATTTTTTTCTTGTTTGTTTTTATTTACTTCAAAAATTAAAAACAAAAAATTATAAATATGTGCTTAAATGTTGATTTCAAGGATGATTATATATATTGCAAGATTTTTTTTACAATTTTTAATTTAAACCTTCAAGTTTCTTAAAAATATTGTTTTGATTTTATCATGTCTTGAATATCATCTTCAAATGTGCAAAAACAAAATTAGTTATAGATTACATGTGTAGAAATGTTTTTACATACCTCTAAGTATGAGTAAAGTTTTTATCTTTGATAATGATTTTCTCACTAACACCTTTTTGTTAATATACATGTGTTTTAAATCTTATTGCATAATTGTGTAGTATAAGAACTTATTTTGAATCTCATAAATAGTTTACCTACACAACATAGAATTCTTTCTTAAATTCTTTGTTCTTCATGCACTTGTGTTTAGAGAAATGTGATATTTAAAATAAAATATCTATGTTTGCAAAAACAAGTGAATTCGGAGTCCACCAAGCACTACTCACCCTCCTGATAAGTCTTAATGAGCATTGTGAGGTTGAGCACCTTGGAAAGAATTGTAAAGTGTCTTGTGCAAACAAAATTTTCAACACTTCTCTTTAAAAATAAAATTGAAAATCTTTATGTGCATTGAAATTTGTGGAAGTAAAGTTGTTTATGTTCAATTCAAGTTATGTTCTTACATTACATAGTTTCATGTGGTTTGATTTATACTCTTGTATACTTTATCAAAACACACTTATTGAACACATCATTATCATTTATAATACTTCCACTCATGAGAATTGGACTAAAAATTTCTCTATACAATTTTCTACAATCATGAGTAAATGCACTAGATAACAACGCATGATATTTACAATGTTTTTGTATACTTGAAATGCAAATTTATTAACATTGTAAACATATCTTTACTTGATATTTTTATAATCTTGCTTGCTACTTTTTGTTACAAATTACAAATGAACTTGCAACTTTTATTTCAAACATTCAAAACATCTAAACATTTTGCGTTAAACGCTTATTATATTTCGTACTTACAATTTCTACAAGATGTTACAAATTGCTTTCGTTGTGTTCACTATTTATACTCAAGTTGCTCTTATCTCTACTAAATGCATATTGTTTTATATTGTTATGACTCTATCCCACCTTCTTTTGATTATAACAAAAGGGGGAGAATAATTGAAGAAATAAGAAATCTTTTATTTATGGGGAGTACATTAGGAAATGCATTCATGTAGGGGGAGTATCCACATAGGGGGAGTATGTATGTTTATAACGCATAACATATACTATAAACACTACTTTAATTATATTTTATTTCTTATTAGTGGATTTGTTATTATCAAAAGGGGGAGATTGTTGAAGCTTGTGTTCCACTTCTCTTAGTTTGAGAAATAACAAATCACACTATGTATTTGATCTTGCTTGTGTTTATAGTGTGCAGGTATTATAATTATATAACCCTATGAACAGGGTGCTGATTGATGACGACTCTCTGAAAAGAGAGCTAACGCCCCGCGTTAGTACTTAACGCCACGCGTTAAATTCCGTCGAGAAGGAATCCGTCGAGAAGAAATGCCGTCGAGAACGAATCCGTCGAGAAGCCAGAGACAACGCCAGGCGTTAGGTCTTAACGCTGGGCGCTAGCCGTTCGACGAAATTTGATTACGTTCGACGAAATGAGATTCAGATCGACGAAATTCGATGACGTTCGATGAAATGAGATTCCGTTCGACGAAATGAGATACAGTTCTACGAAATTGCGTTCGACGAAATTTGATGACGTTCGACGAAATGAGATTCCGTTCGACGAAATTGCGTTCGACGAAATGGCGATCGACGGGATGAGATGCAATTCGACGAAATGGCGTGCCAGCTGTTTAAAAGGAGAACGAAACTCAACGCCAGCGTTGACTTTTAACGCCCGCGTTGAGCCCACAAACTGCCACGATCCCAACAGTTTGCACGATTTCAGCAACTGTCGTACACCATGCTTAACGCTGGCGTTAACTCGTAAAGTCACGTGTTAGCTCCCGTGTCTATTTAAAGACCTGATTTCGTTTGCTCAAGTTAGATGCATTGAAGCCTTCATTCCAGAGATCTGAGAGAGCATTTCATTCTGAATTCAGAGAGAACTCCCAACACCAACATTGAGGAACAAGAGTGAGAACGAGATTTCCAACGGCAAATTTGAAGAAGGACGCTCGCTTCAACTTCGACGTGGTCATGGCGTATCTTCAACATCTCCTTCAGCGCTCTTCATTCTATGGAGTCTTTTGTTGTGATTTTATCTTTATGTTTTCAAATTTTATTGTAAGGGTAGTGAATTCGCCGCTTTGCCTGTGGCGACTAGGTCCTTGTGCGGCTTAGGGGGTAATTCATCGCCTTGTGCGTGGCGACTAGATCAAGGGTAGATCTAGGGGGTGGCTAGAGGCCTTATCTGGGGATAGATAGGCTATAGCCAACCGGTCCTTGGGAGAAGGACCGGTGAAAGAACAAAAAGTGATTTTTAAGTTGTCGCCTCCAATTTCAAGCGTTATTGAAATTTTATCCTTGTAATCATTTTTGTGAAATATAAAATTCCTTTTCAGTATATCTAATTTTTCTGGAATTGTATTTCATAAAGAAAATCATTTTGAATATTTCTGTAAAAATACTTTTTCTGGAGAGATAACGACCGGCGTTGACTCTTAACGCTAGGCGTTAGCAACAGAGCAAAAAAGTTTTTCTGTTATTTAAAATCTGTCAGTTTGCCTAAAAAACAGTAAACTCCTTATTCACCCCCCCCCCCCTCTAAGGGCGCCATCAGATCCAACAGGCAGTAGTAGTGAGAGGAGGATAATAAGTATCCCTTGCCCTCCTGTACAGAAGGGTGCGAAGTTGACTGTTGTGCCAGTACATGAGGAGAATAAATCTTCCACTGATGAACATCAGATTCAAGGGGAGCTGAGAGTGTATACACGAAGAGTCCAGCAGAATGAAGCTACAATGCCACTTGTGTCGAGTCCCGTGTCTTTTGTTACTCTGACTCCTGAGACACCTACTGCACCCACTTCAGCATTCGAATCCACAGGTGTTATAAGTCATCCCCTTCCTACCTTCTCTCCCATACCGGTAAGGTGGAGTTCCCGCAGAAATGCAGGAGTCTCACCTGATCGGTATGGCTTTCCCCATGATATTGCCCAATTTGTCTCTTACTCTAAAATATCACCTATATATGGAGCATTCATTGCATCTTTGGATAATGTCTATATTCCTAAGTGTTGACAGGTTGCTAAGGAAGATCCACAGTGGAAAGCTGCAATGCTAGAAGAACTCGGGGCATTGGAAAAGAATAACACCTGGAATCTTGTCTCTACCACATGGAAAAAAGGCGGTTGGGTGCAAATGGGTTTTTAAGACGAAACAGAACCCAGAAGGTCAGGTTGAGCGCTACAAAGCCCGATTAGTTGCAAAGGGGTATAGTCAGACTTATGTCATCGACTACGATGAGATCTTTGCACCCGTCGCAAAGATGAGCACAGTGCCGACACTGATATCTTTGGCGGCAAATGGGGGGTGGAAGCTACACCAGCTGGACGTGAAGAATGTCTTTCTTCACGGGGACTTGTTGGAAAAAGTGTACATGGAGGTACCACCGGGCTTTGGCACGAAGCAAACAGCAGGAAAGGTGTGTAGACTCAAGAAGTCACTTTATGGACTGAAACAGTCTCCTCGAGCCTGGTTTGACAGGTTCGGGAGGGCCATGGTAGCTATGGGATATCAACAGACCAATGCGGACCATACAGTGTTCTTTCGACAACGTGGAACTCACATTACAATATTTGCTGTGTATGTGGACGACATAATCATCACAGGCGATGATGAAGGAGAAATTACTCAGCTGAAGAAGAAATTGGGAAAGGAATTTGAGGTGAGACTTGGGGCAACTAAGGTATTTTTTTGGGATTGAGGTAGCCCACGGTGCTGAAGGGATTGTTCTATCCCAACGAAAATATGTGTTGGATCTGTTCAAAGAGACAGGTATGCTAGGAAGCAGACCTGCAGTTGCTCTCATTGATCAGAAGTCCAAGTTTGGTGCTGAGGCAGAAGAGCCAATTGATAAAGAAAGGTACCAGAGATTGGTAGGCCGCCTGATCTATCTGGGTCACACTCGCCCCGACATAACTTTTGTCGTAAGTGTGGTGACCCGATATATGCATGATCCTAGGGAGGGTCACATGGATGTTGTATATCAGATTCTCAGGTACTTAAAGAGTGCACCAGGAAAGGGACTGATCTTCAGAAGGAATGGGCATTCAAACATCGAAGGCTATTGTGACTCTGACTGGGCTAGTTGTGTTGATGACAGAAGGTCAACGTCTGAATACTGCATGTTTGTAGGAGGCAATCTAGTCTCCTGGAGGAGCAAGAAGCAGACAGTAGTTGCAAGGTCTACAGCCGAAGCAGAGTACAGAGTCATGGCCTTAGGTGTGGGAGAGTTGTTGTGTTGAAATCCCTGCTAATGAAACTCAAGATAGACCAAGGAGGGCAGATGACATTATGGTGTGACAGCAAGTCAGCCATCAACATTGCAAATAACCTTATCCACCATGACCGAACGAAGCATATAGAGATCGGCAGGCTCTTTATCAAGGAGAAACTGGATAGTGGGGTGCTCAAACTGGGATATGTTGATATGAAGGAGCAGGTGGCTGATTGTTTAACTAAAGGACTCAGCTCATTTGATTTATCCAGGTTGTGTGACAAGATGGGCTTAGTGGATATCTTTCGTCCACCTTGAGGGGGAGTGTTGGTGTGCGTTTAGCGCTGAGTAGTGTGCGGTTAGCGCATTCCCTCCTTTTGTAATTAGTCTCACATCTCCAATCAGGAATTAATTTCCCCCTTGTGTGTGTATAAATAGGGGATCAATGTAAGAGGAAAAAAGTGACTTTAGAGTGTGAATAAAATGAATATTTATTCCATTGTCCACAAATATATATATATATCTATACTATATATACAAAGAAAAACTTGGTGTAATGGTGCAGCCCATCAGATCAATCTGAACCGTTCGATTTGATCAGATCATAAGATATCGGCCGTTCGATCGCATGAACATTAGGACCGTTCATATTTTTTTCCTAGGTCTCCTAAACCTACCATGATGTCCTAAACATATAAATTTTGTAGGTTACCCTACCCTACAAAGCAAACCGGGCGGGCCGGGCCGGTGGGCGGAGCGGGTCGGGCGGGTGGGCGGACAACTCGGGCCGGGCGGGCGGGGCCGGTGGTCGGAGCGGGTCGGACGGGCGGGCCGGGCAGGCGGGCAGCGGGCAGGCAACTCGGGCCGGGTGGGTCGGGACAATAAATCCGGGGAAAATGCGTTTGTCAGCTTTCGAACCCGAACCAACTACAGAACTTTAATAACTACTATCCACTATGCCAAGATGACTTTATGTTCAATCTTTGTACCTTTTTTTATATTAATAATAGTTAATTTGAAAAACAAATAGATTTATTTTAAATAAATTAATTAATTAATTAAAAACATTAAAAAAAACAAATTGAATTTAAAAAAACAGATTTAATTTAAATCTGTTTTTTTAAGTTAAGAAACGATGGGCGGGCGAAGCCCGCCGCTTTGCCGTGGGGCGGGCGAGAACTGCCGTGGGGCGGGCGAGTACTGTCGCGTGGGGCACGGGGGGCCCCGTGCACTGTCACTCGTATTGTTTATATATATATTGTTTATATATATTTTTTGTTTATATATAGTAGCAACCGTACCCCGGGTGTCCCCTATGTGCAGTGCATGGTAGTGATATTACCCGGTTGTCACACAAGATAATTATCATAGTAAACAGTGCATAGGAGGGGCCATGCATGCCAATAGTGTTCGATAAACAACAGTTAAGAATGGCGGTCTTCGATTTTTTTTAATAAATAGTAGCAGAAATAATTGCCAGAAACTGATTTTTATTATAAAAATTTTGCATCACATTCATCAGAGTTTGAGATTAGCATCGTTTTAACATAATACTTCAACATTAATAGAACTTGCATTTTGAGAATGTACCTCGCTAACAAAGCTTTTAGGTGAGCGGCGGTTAGATATCTTAGGACTCCTTTCAATTGAGCTCCTTCCTGGAGTAAGCTTGGAAGTGGCTGAATCAGATTCAGAACCAGTATTCTTAGGGCGAGAAGCTTTGGGAGTGATAGGAGATGACTTCTGCGGAATTTCTGCTGATCCATTCCTGATTTAAGAAAATGCTTTACAAGTTCAGACAAAAATTTTGACGCAGTGACACCTGTCAAAAAGTACATGCAGTTGACAAACACTAAGAATCTCACTTTTACGATGACAGAGAGTGGAAGATGATAAGCATGATGTAAATTGAAAGGGGTCAAGCAACACTAAAAACAAGAGTTAAGTTAATTGGTCTCCAGAGTAGGTCTGTCCAGAAAAGAGAAGGGTGGAGTCAATCCAAAATTAATAGAAGTCACAAAACTTTAATCATGATTCCTTAATCAGCGCACATCTTGCACACGAAGTATGAAATACCAAAACCCCGTAATTAGATGGAGATCGCAAAATAATAGTGAATCAGGCTCCCAAGTGAACTACTCATCAATCAAATTATCCTTGATATTCCCAAATATCAAGGAACATGACTAAATTGTTGTTGCCAAACATGTTATCAAATTCTATCATAAACTATTCAAATAAGGTCTTCAAATTAGGTCCACACATAATGTCAACCTTTTCCAGATCAGACAATAGCATGCTCTATGGGCAGCAATTTGAGAAATTGCTGGAGTAGAAAGTAAAACAGAAACTATCTAATTTTGAGTACTGTATGGTAATTCTATTCAGAGAACTCTATGGTTCCACAATGATCCGTTCATAAAGGAAAGCAATTTTCTATTCAAAAAGTACTCTAATTATGATGGAGAAATGGAAATTTCATCCTGTTGATTTTTGGCAATTTTATTTTCACTTTTTTTTCTTTCGGGAAAACAGCTCAGCTCAGCCTAGCCTAGAGAGATAAAACAATTTACGTGGGAAAAACTCGAACAATCTTCTCACTTTATGCTTGATGGCCACACCCGGCCTACAGATCCGCCAGCACAAGCAAGGAGATTATCCTGAACTGGTGAACCGAAATCACCTTTGTCACAATACTCCTTAAAGCTCACACGTGTCTAATCCAGCGGGCATGCTCAGAGCCCAAGCTGGCAATTGGAACCAAGACAAGATAGATGTCAACAACAACCTTGTTCAGATAAGTGAAGTAAAATACTCATTTATCTCTTCCTGTTGGACTACTTAACCAACAGCAACAAACTTCAGCCAGGAAGAAAGAGTTGATACAAGTCACAGAGATGCATACAAACCTCACCCCGTGTTCAAAGCCTTGGGAGCAGACTAATTCATCTAGGATTCCAATATCTGTTTTCCTCCGCCATTGTGAACCCCGGTTAAATTCAGGCAAGATTCTATTTCTTGGGAAAAGGCTTGAGTGTTGTTGTTGATTCTATTTCTTGGGAGAACCCAAGTATATTTTGCGGATCCACAATTTTCCCTCCCACCACCACCCCTATTTTTCATTGGAAATATAGTACGGGTATGACCCAGTTGATTCCATAAGATTG
Organism: Dactylorhiza incarnata; assembly: GCA_033032865.1. Lineage (NCBI taxonomy): Eukaryota > Viridiplantae > Streptophyta > Magnoliopsida > Asparagales > Orchidaceae > Dactylorhiza > Dactylorhiza incarnata. Next base: position 252,628 of record JAWHQI010000339.1, read on the forward strand.
CTTATTAGGGAAGTAACCTACGGTGCATGTATCTAATTTCATCGCAGCTATCATTGTTGGATCCACTTTGAGGGAATATGAGTCGAAGCAATAACAAGAATAAGTGGAGCATCGTTCATAATCCCTAGAGAGAAACAAATACAATGAGTACACTAATCAATAAGATTAATCAACCTGCAATTATTGTGCAAACAGCTAATTAAAAAGTAATTGTCATGTTTGACATCCTTCACACAACAGTAAGAGCAATCCCTTTGTATAGGCATTGAACTCCACTTGGACCAGCGTTGTTTCCCTTAGGAGGATTGGCCTCGGCAATGCTATCAATCTACTTTCTTTTGGTAGTAAGCCTATCACTTTGGGTGATCTTTCTTTAAGGGGCTCAAGGATCAGTTTAGCTACAGCTCACCATCTCCAAGTTACCCTACCCAGCTCAATCCAATGAAGTCTGTGGTGTCTAACAATTTAACCATGGCAAATATTTTCAAAAGGATATAAACATTGGTCTTTATGAATTCATCTTAGAAATTAATTTCAGAATCTATGGTTTGTTGAAGCAAAAGAGTTAACATATCTTGTTGTGGGTTTTATTTTAGGGCGCTTATATTTGCAGGCCCCAAATCGATATTTGCAACCCTAAAATCGTAAAAATTTAAGAATTATTAACCAAAAAAGAGGATCTACTTGCAGCCCCCCCCCCCCCAAGTTGAAAGCCTTGTTTCCGCCTGTTTAGGTCTTCTTCTCGGTTCCGCCCGTGCCCAGCATCGATCCTGCTCCCGTCCGCCGCCCTGAAACACCGCCTCCGTGACGAATAAACCTCTCAAGCTATCACACTCTGAGATCTTTAATTCGCACATTCTTCTGCTTCTAATGGCTTTCCCCTCCACCCGATCCATGACCCGAGCTTGTTTCTCGTCTCTGCAGCCACTCATTACAATCTCCAAGACAGTACAGGTGGCACAATCTTCTTTCGTTTGACAGCCAGAGCCTCCTCCCGCTTCCCGTCTCTCCAATTGCTGGCTTTCTCTAGGTTTTTTGCCAACTAGGATAGGGTTTTGTTTTTCCATTCCCAAAGACCTGTCATTTTCTTATTCATTTAGTAACAGAAAGAATCTTTTTGCATCTCATTAAGGTCTCCGGTCGAATTAGCTTGCTGCAGCAGCTCTCTGCTCCCGCCGATCGCAGCGATGGCGCCTAAAAGTCTCGCATCACAACTACACTTGAACTCGCAGAGTTGCCAGGCTCTTTCTCCGGGTACATCTTCTGTCGAGCCCATCCTGGACCCTAGCGGTAGTGTTTTCTTATTATTCAGCTGCCATTTTTTGTTTTTTCTATCATTTTCCCTCTACTATTTGATGCGCAAGTCGTTGTGAGAATGATGTTTTAAGTATGATGATCAATAGTCTAGCCTTCACTATTTAGGTGGAATCCTATTCATGGAACAGGGTCATGTGACTGGCGATCAGAGTTAAGAATGATGGAATGGAGTTTATGTTGCTTAACCCTGATTTAGGATGCTGAGTATTTTGGAAATTTTTATATCAGGCTATTCTAGGGATATTCTTTACAATAAATTTTTTTCTTCACTTCTTGCAATCTGATTTTTTGTTTTGCTTGTGTTACATTGAAATGTGTTCAGACTTGGTCTTTCTAGCTAGACCGGGGAATAAATTTAACATGCAACTGTGGAAGTTCTGAACTGTCATTTTGGTTTTGTTTAAATGATAAAATTTTGATTTTGTTTGAACGATATGTTTTTATATTTTGGTATATTAAATTTTATCAATTAGTAGGAGAAAAAATATTAAAATGAATTTTTAACTTTTTAAATAAGGGCTGCAAATATCCGTCGGGACTACAAATATCTATTTGGGGGTTGCAAATATCCAAGGGCTGCAAATATCGATTAAGGGCCTGCAAATATAGCACTCTCATTTTATTATCTTTCTCTCATCTCTTCATTACGTATAATACTCCACATAACTTTCGAAAAGATTTTGCAAGTCCCGTACAAGCTTTCTGCCCGGCCTCCTTGCAACTGCTCACCGCCCCCATCATAGACATGTTGCCGACTGCTATTTTACATGGTCCATCTTCGATTTCTATGCTTCCACTCAAATCAATGTGAATTTTTGGTCCCACAAAGCAGGAATATCTATCTATAAGCCTATAAGAGGGTACAGCCCTTAAATTTATTCAGAGGATAATAACTGTTGAAGGAAATATGTAAATGCCCAAAATAAGGCCCATCTTGTGCCTTTAGTTTAGTTTAGTCTCACATCTTAGGATGGGAATTCCCCTCCTCTCTCTCTTCTTATATAAGTGTACAAATACATGTTTGTATACACCAAGAAATTAAGAAATTAATAAAAATATATTTTATTTCTCTCTTTCATGTGCATTTCTACATGGTATCAGAGCTAGGTTCTCAAAATATTTTTTCGTGATCTCGTTCGCGCAGGCAGTGTAAAAATCCTAAAATAAAATAAAAAGGAAAGGGTTATTATTGCTATCCGCAGCCCAGCCCCGCTCCCCCGATTTAAAACTCCTGGTCCAGGACCCCCGCAAGCCGCAACCCGCTCCGCTAGGTTTCCCGATCCCGCTAGCCGTTCCGGTCTCCCGTTCGGTGCTCCTCCCGCATGCACCTCCCGCTCCCGATTTCTGTCGCTACTTCCGCCTCCCTGCTCGACGGCGCCTCCTCCTCCTGCCATGGCCAACGTCGCATCCTCCTGCCATGGCCAACGTCGCCTCCTCCTGCTCTTCCTCCTCTGGCCAGTGGCCTCTCTTGGTTGACTGCTTCCTTCTTCCCCCAAGGAGCCGTCCTCAGCTACTCCTTTCTTCTTCCAACAGCAAGGGCCGGCAGTGGCTCCTTCTCCTCCAAGGAGGTCGACAGTTGCCTCCCCTTCCCTCGGCAACCCTCTTCGTTTGGGTCAATGTTTGTGAGGGGGACAACTAGGGTTTCCTCCCCTCTCCTCCTTGAGTCCGGTTTTGACTTCATTTTGGTAAGATTCCTCCTCCGCCACCCATATTCAGATTTTTGATACTCCCTAGTGAATTATTCGTTCCCGTTTGCGCACAACTTATGATTTATGAGTTTTCCCCCCTCGTTTTTGTCTAATCGCGTTGTGTTTTTGATCTCCGGCACTGCTCCTCGACCTAATTGACGGGATCGCGCAAAATCCCTCTCTGAATTAGGGTTTCTCCTAGCCCAAGCGCCGTCAAGCCTCCGTCTCCGCGTGGAATCTCTTCTCCCCTCACTCTTGAGGGAGGTAATTCGCTATCCCTCTCGTTCTTTGGGTTTTAAAAATAATTCTCTGTGCTAGCGTAAAATTTCTGTCATATCAAGTATCTCTTTCAATGTTCTTATTCAGGTTCGAAAATAGGACTTCTGATTTTTGCTCGCGATATTTCGCCGCCTCCGTCAGTTTCAGCTTATTTAAGGCATGTAGAGATCATCATCTCTTGCAAACATTGAACTTAATTGTCATGTCTGTTCTTATTTTTATATGAATTCACTCTTGAAATTGGATATTCAATTGGATGATTTGCATCTCATTTGATGAATAATTTGAAGAATCGTAGAACGTTAATCAGGAGCAACATTGTCACGATAACAATTATGCCGAATTCGGGTTAGCAAGTATATGACTGGTGTTTTGATATATCATGCTCGTAGCGCATAATTTTTTACTTGAAAGATACTTGTGTCTAAAATAATTTTAATCTAGATGAGTATCTATTAAACCAAAATCGATGCATAGTAATCGTACAACTCACAAATTCCTGGACCCGCAAAGTTATATAAGATCTTTATCTTGCTTCTTTTATGTCATCGAATCATGTTTCTTACGTCTGTCTGGTTCTAAAACTGGGGTATATTATATTCCTTAGCTTGATTCCCCATTTTTTGTGTCTATGAATTCTACTCTTGTATATCTGAATCAGTAATTGGGATACGCTTGAAATCGCTAAATTATGAACCATTTAATATCATTAATAACATAAGCGAACAATGAAAGGTGGTGTTTAATTGATGCAACTCCTCGACTTGGGTTCCCTCTTGAATCCCTAACGGGAACAAAGGACCGGTCATAGCTAGCATGAACTCCCTGGCTCAAGGGTGAGGGTTCGAAAGAGTCGTCCCTTAGAGACCACGGGCAGAAATCCTGAATCTCTGATAAGACTTGCATCTAAATATGAATCTGTCTGAATCATGAATCTTATGCGTCAACCAAAAATGCATACACTTTCACTTGTTACAACTTATGTTATTATATGATCATCTTTATATGTTTTACCCCGGAGTAGTCTAATAATTCTAGATATTTTTTGCTTGTCTCACTTGCTTGCCTGTCTTGTTAGCTTTGTTTCATAAAAAACGGTACACAAATATTTTGTTTCCACTGCTCGTATTTTATTTTGCTTTGCTCCTGTTTATTCCAATGTTCTGAGACTTTTCCTTCTTGTTTTGGAATTTGCCTTAGCGTTCGTGCCTGCGTCGCCCGCTTCCTGAGCCGATCTGCGTCAAGCTTCAGGTTCTATATTTATATTTCATTTCTTTTACTGTCAGATATTTCTTTTATGTAATAATTATAATCAGTCATTTTCTTTGTTTGCATGGACAACTGCTAGGCTAAATCATATATGTACTAGAATTTGACATGATTTACTTGTTCATTTCTGGAGATCTTCATTGCATGAAAAGTTGCATCAACACCTTGATTAATGAATTTTACTAAAATGCATGTGCATCAAATTCTCACTGTCATATTTTTACGATTCCGCAATAAATCAATCTGTTTTACTCAAAAGTAACTATTTTAAAATTATTTGTAGTATTTTTGTTTCCGACTTAGCAGGTATGAATTCCTTTTCGTCCATTCCTGTGGCATCACGGCCCGCCCCGAAGCGCACTCTGACTTTTGTCAAGACGGGTTGTGACAGGCAGTCTGTCTGGCAGTTAGATATTTCTCTAACCGCAGCTTATCCTCTGCTGCTCTCCCGTGTCCCCCCCCCCCCCCTCTCGGTTACAAGTTTCTCTAACCGCAGCTTCTCCTCCTACTGCTTCCCCGTTTTTCTCCCCCCCCCTCCCCACCCCACTCTGCTTTTATAGTTTTTTCCTCTGACACTAGGCCCCGCCTGTCAGGACCTCCGCGGTCTCTCCTTCTGGTCGTGTTTCGTTTGATATCTGGGCTCGCCCTGGTCGTCTTCTCGTTATGCATACTCGCAGTTCTCGCGCGACTCCTCGATCTCCAACTGAGTTTCTTCCCTTCTGCTCGCAAGACCTGCTGAGGTCGTCGAGCTCCCTAGTGCAAGCTTCTGGTCGCAGATTCTTGCGGCTAACTTCTTTCTCGCAGCACTCCAGCCTACCTGCCCGTTGTCGATCGCGTTCTCGCCAAGATCGCAGTGCCCGTCTGACCGCATGATCTCTTGATTTTCCAGTCTCCTCTCGTGATCGCGAGCTAATCTGCCAGTATTCCTGCTCGCCGATTCCGCTGTTGCTCCCCTAGCAGCGCGTGTTGCTCGTCTTAGCCGCGCGTGTTGCTCGCTTTAGCCACAAGTGTTGATCGCCAAACCACTGTTGCTCTCCTAGCCGCGCGTGTTGCTCGTTGCTGGTCTTACTCTCCTGGCCATCGGTGTTGATCGCCAGGTCGTCTATTCTACCTGCGATTTGCGGTGTTTCTCTTCGCAGAAGTTTATTCGCCGACCTCTATTCCTACCACAAGTGCTCGTCTGCTTGTGCCCAATTCGCCTAACCGCAACTTCTCCTTGTCGCAGTTGTTGCTCCATGGATTTGAGTAATGCTCTCTCTCTTCCTGCCCGTGCTGCTACACCCCTCCCTGAAATCCGCGATGAGCATCGGATCACCACTATCTCTCTTAGTGGGGAGAAGAACTTTGTTAAGTGGATGCACTCCGCTCGTCGTGTTCTGCTGACCAAAGGTATGCTCATCATCTGACAAAGGCAACTCCTACCGCACCCATAGAGGAATGGCTTCGTGATGACGACCGTGTCCAATCATGGATCTATAACTCTATGGACAGTGAACCATATCAGATGGTCATGTATCATGAGATGACCAAAGCCATGTGGGAGGAACTCCACTCCCTCTATTCTGGCAAGGACAGCCTGCAGCGCATGTTCGGCATCATCACAAATCTTCAGACACTTGACCCCAGAGCGATGGGCGACTTAACCTCCTTTATTGCGAGATCCAAGACTCTTGTTGAGGCATGGATACAACATCAGCTTCCCACAACGGACCTTGCAGCACAATGGGCACAGAAAGAAGCAGTCGGGATCGCCATGATGATGGTCCGTGTTCCACCTCATCTTCACAGCGTTTGGGCTCAAATTCTCTCTTCATCTACAACTCCCTCTCTATCGGATGTGTGCTTCATGCTCTTGAAGGTTACACCGCCACCTGATGCTCCTGGGACACTATCTTCGGATCTCCTCCAGTAGCCTTTCACCTCTCCGCCTGCTCCTTCGGCTCGGGGAGGTCGCACCACTTCTCAGAGCTGGGGACATAATGGAAGACCCCGTCTTAGGTGTTCCATTGAGGTCGGGATGGCCACCTTGAGGCCACCTGCTATCGCAAGCATGGTCTACCCCCACATCAAAATGCTTCCATTGTGCTCGATCCTACCCCCACCACCCGTAACGACATTGATGACTTGCGCACCCAGCTCCAGCATCTCCAAGGGATGATCAGGTGGCTCATCTGGCTCTATCGCATCGATCTCTAATAAAGGTATCTCTTGTCTCTCCCATAGCTACAACTGGATTGTGGACTCGATTGCCACACACCATATTACTCCGCAGAAACCGCCTCAGTATTGACAATCTGCACATCCCAAGTTTATCACTATGGCCAATGGTGATGCCACCCCGGTTTCTGGCGCTGCTGATCTACCCCTCACTCCAACCCTCTCTCTATGATCGGACCTACATGTCCCGGGATTGCCTTTTAACCTTCTTTCTGTTAGCCGTCTTACTCAGGACCTTGATTGTTGTGAAACTTGCTCTCCCTCCTCCTTTGTAAGGGGCGGCTGTCTAATGGGCTCTATATCTTAGATGTTCCACCTACGGTTCTCTCCTCTATCACTTCTATTGATTGGCATCGACGTCTTGGGCATGAGCTCCCCTCCAGATCCTCAAGAAAGCTCTTCCCGACATCTCCCTCTATGACTTTACTTGTGAATCATGTATCTTTGACAAACAACATTGATCGTCTTTTCTCCCTAATTGTACTCAGAGTAATGCACCATTTGCTTTAGTACATTCTGATATTTGGGGACCATATAAAACTTCTAGTGTTTATGGTTATCGTTACTTTGTTACATTTATTGATGATTACTCGTGCATGACCTGGTTGTACTTACTTTGTGATCGTGCTGAAATCAACTCTTTCGTGCTTTTATTAATGAGACTTGTACTCAGTTTTCCAACACTCTAAAGATACTTCGCACCGACAATGTGCATGAATATGCAAGTCATGCTTTTTTTTTGTACTGAGTTTGGGATCATCCATCAAATTTCATGTGCTTATTCGCCCCAACAAAATGGTGTGGCTGAGCGAAAAAATCGTCACCTTCTTGACGTCGCCCGCTCACTAACGTTTGAAATACAGGTACCCAAACTTTACTAGAACTTCGCGGTTTCCACTGCCTGTCATCTCATTAATCGCATGCCCTCCATTCTCAACTTTGCGACTCCTTTTAGTTTTCTTTTTCCTTCCACGCCCCCGTTTTTCATCACACCTCGCGTTTTTGGATGTACATGTTATGTCCATAATCTTGATCCTTCCACTGACAAGCTTGCTCCCCGTGTTACAAAATATATGTTTGTTGGTTACTCCCGCACTCAAAAAGGGTATGTGTGTTACTCTCCCAACAATCGCAAAGTTGTCGTTTCTGCAGATGTCACCTTCCTCGAGGACCAACCTTTTCACTCTCCTCCTCCAGCTCCTACACCTCCTCTTCTACCACGTCCTACCGTCCCTGTTACATCTCGTCTTCCACCACTACTTCCAACCCCGACTCCAGTACACACCAAACCACCTCTTCGTGTATACACTCGTCGTCCTCCCAGATCTGATGTCTTACAGCAGTTACCCTTTACCAGTGATACTTCGCGGTCTGAAGATCCAGCACCTGCCTCTACGGCTCATCCCTTGGCGAATTATGTATCCTTACATCGCCTCTACCCGCCTTTTCTCAAATTCGCGTTTTCTTTATCCTCCATTTCTATACGTACCTCTTTCCAGGAGGCTCTCCAACATCCATGGTGGCGTGCGGCCATGGATGAGGAAATAACTGCCATATGGGCTAACCAGACTTGGGATCTTGTCTTTTTTCCTCCAGGACAAACTTGTGTGGAATGAAGTGGGTTTTTGCGATCAAACATGCTCCAGACGGGATACTTGAACGCATAAAGGCTCTTCTTGTGGCTCGAGGGTTTACTGAGCAACAAGGCCTCGATTATGATGAGACCTCACTAATCGCCAAGTTGAATATTATTCGTGTCCTGATCTCCTTAGTTGTTCATCGATAGTGGCCCTTATATCAATTGGATGTCAAGAACACCTTTCTCAATGGCGAACTTCTTGAGACTGCCTACATGCACCAACCTCCCGAGTTTGAGACCGCGTGAGAGTCTCGTGTTTTTCACCTCAAAAAATCTATTTATGGTCTCATACAGTCTCCTCGCGCGTGGTTTGACAAGTTTAGTAAGATTGTCCGTGATGTCGGAATCACTCAAAGCTCGACTGACTTCTCTCTCTTTACTCGTCATCGACCGACCGGCATAGTAATTCTCTTAGTTTACGTCGACGATGTTCTGATTACTGGTGCCTGTACGCGAAAAGGAGCCACGTGCATGTACGCGAAAAGGAGCCACGGTCGGCCTGAGCTTCGATAGAGGATGACACACAGGCGACGTCTTCTTCGACAGGAAACATCGATCACAGAGAGACGTCGATCGGGTAGGCTACACGGGAGAGGATATTGAAGCTTGTCGTGGAAGGTGTTGTGGCTCTTCTGTTTGGAGACACTGATGATAGAGAAGTGGTCTGGAGTCGGAGTGACGCAGGACGGTCCTATGTGATGGGAAAACACATGAATGAACTCCTACATGCGACCATGCATAAATCTGATGGTTTACTTGCAACAATGAATATTTATAAAGCAATAATAATTTGATTGGCCGCAAAAAGTTAAAGCTCTCAAATATGGAAACACGTGAAGTCGTATAAGTGCAAGAGTGCCAAAAAATCAAATACTATTAGATGGGAGATTACAAAGACAAAAATAATTGAAAGCAAACTTATAAACCATTATCTCTCAAGTAGAGAACAAACACATGATCCAACAGTAAAGAAATCAACAAACAAACATTGAACTTTGCAAACAATGTAGAGGGGAGGGCTGTCGGGGTGGTAAGAGCACAATCTGAGGCTGATTTCAGACTTTAAAATGTAACCCAACTGCTGGACAGCGAAGGTGAATGCTGGAACGAAGTTGTAATACCGGGAACAGAACCCAAAGTGGCAGCAATCAGCAACAACAGCAGTTTTTTTTACTGTCCAGGGACCTGGACAGCAAATCTGACTATGCAGGGGGTGTTTTGGGTGATTGGCAGCAGGCTTCAGGCGGTTGGTGGTTGAGGGAGAGGCGTGGGATGCTTGGGCAAGATTGTTGGGCAGTTTGGGATGTCTAGACAGCAGCAGTTGATTAGGAGAGGTGGGAAATGAATGGAGAAGTGACTGGTTGGGGAGTTCTGGATGTGGTAGGGGACGGGTATGAAGGGGAGGTGGGGTAGGTGGGTGTTGGAAATGAGTGGGATGTGGTTCAACATGTGGTTAGGAGGTGGGGGAAGAAGGGGCCGGTTGAGGTGGATAAGTTGGCTGGAATTTAGGAGGGAGAAGTGGGAGGGGGCCTGTTGTCAAGGAGAGTGGGGGAGTGGGCTTAAATTAAGGAAATGGTTCCTTTAATTTAGGTGGAGTAGTGGGTGGTTATGGTGGTTATGAGTGGTGGTGGAGGTGGCTAATGGCTGGAGATGACCGGAGGTGGTGGTGGTGGTCGCCGGAGACGTTTTTCGGTGATCGCCGGAAAACCGCAAATGATGGAAATAGGTGTGGGAGGTGTAGGGGAACTACCGTAGGTGGTCGGTGACGAACTCCGGTGATCGTCGGAGATGTGTTTGTGGGGTATTGGGACTGTTTTTGTGGGGGAAATGAAGGTGGTGGAGGGGAAGGGGCTTGGGGGCGGCTATATGGGTTGTAGAGGGGGGTGATGGGGGGTGGCGGTGGCTCCACGGCAAGGCGCAGGAGAGGAGGGGGCTGACTGTTTTCAGGGGAGGAGGGGGTGGATGGCCGGCTGTAGCTTTTGGTGGAGGAGGAGGAGGGGTGGATGGCCAGCTGTAGCTTGTGGTGGTGGAGGAGGAGGGGTGGTGGAGTGGCCGGCCAAGGAGGTATGGCAAGGGGGAGGGCCGGCCAATGGGAGATGGGAGGGAGGAGAAGACCCGAGCTTCGCACCCGGGGTTCGGCTTCGGCACCGAGATGACCAAAGAATGGGCTTCAATACTCCATTCTTCAATGCCTAAAATGAGAGCCCTCGCCCTCTATTTATAGATTCTGGGAGGCAACGAACGGCTATGATTGACTGATCGTCCCGACTCAAAAATACATAAAAATACAACTCGAAATAAAAAATGACAAGAACAAAAACTTCTACGATGGTCGATCCGCATAAAATAAATGGTTCTGATTCCCCATCAATTCCCCCCCCCCCCCCCCCCCCCCCCCGCGCGCCTTGAAATCATTCATCTCCGTGAATGAAAATGAGCGTGCTCTCGTCTGAAGGCAAGGAGAAACCCTGTAGCTCTGAACTCGTAGGTCGCTGAAGCTGATGATGATGGAAACAAGGATGGTACTGCTGAAGCTAACATTGGTATTGTAACTGGTGCTGCTACTAAACAGATGATGTCGAAGATGTCGGGGACGGAGTACTGGGCATCAATGCTGAAGAAGGTACTGCTACTGTCGTCGACGTCGAACACTGTACTGTACTGCTGTAGAAGAAGCTAGATAATGTCTGTGTCGGAGAATGTGGTACTGATGAAGACGGTGGAACTGCTGGTGACGAACGAGATGTAGGAACTGGAGAAGCCGGATGAGCTGTCGGTGACGAGGACTCAAGCTGAGGAGGAAGCTAGGTGGTAGGTGAAGGTTGATGTTGATGCGGCGAGGTGGAAGGCGAGAATGGTGGTAATTGAGGTTGTCGTGGAGTGATGGATGCAGACGGAGGCTGAGAGGATGTGGAAGTAGAGGACGAAGGGTACATGATGTGAAATAACTTTTAAAAAACGGGTTTTGGGTAATTACGAATTTCGGTTAGGAATTTAGTTTTGCGAAATGATCCCGAGAGGGAGGGGTTTGAGTTAGTAAATCTTTATTCGGCGCAATGTGCCTAAACGAGTGGCGGAGAATTCTAACGCGAGTTTGTTTACGCCGCAAGCGAATACTCACTACTAGCTGCAAGGCTCGCAATGGACAGATAATTTTCACGGCAATGGAGGGTGAGAGAGCAATGAGCGGTAATTGCAAATGATCACTTAAAGTATAATTGCATAAAATTACTTTTAATAATTGGGGAGCAGAAATTATACCTCCGCTTTTCAGGACGAGACAGTGATGTTTCCCGGGAATGTTCGGGGCTGATGTCGGCAAGGTTGAACGGTTCACAAGATGGAGAAAATTTGGTGGTCTGTTGGTGGCAAGGAGGTGTCGGGCTGCTAGCAGTAGACAGCCTGAGTTCTGGGCTTCACAGGTAGGGAGGAAAAGGGTGGAATTCAGGGAGGTCTAAAACACTGTATGGACGTTTTCAGGTGGTGGCGGAGAGGGGCAGGTTCTGGACGTTGAAGATGACAGACGGCGCAGGCAAGCCGGGCGACGAGGGGGAAAAGAGCGTGGTCTACACGTCCCCTCAGTGGAGACGCCGGAATCTGCTTCGATCCAGTGGTTGACGGCAGCGGGCGAAACGGTGGCAGCGATCGAGGGACAGGATGAGCGGTGACTGGACTGACGAGAACCGGGACAGTCTCCCGTTTCTCGTTCTATTCCAGCCTCCAAACTCTGAATAGCAGGCTGATTTTAAAGGAGGTGATGGTCTGAAACAGTAGCTGACTGGACAGGAAATTAATTTGGAAACTGACTGGAAATTGAGCGGCCAAATAAAAACTCCATGCTGGCTGTTTTTTAATGGGGGAAAAACCAAAAGTCAAAGTAGCAATAACTCCAATGAAATAAATGACATGCATAAATAGGGAGGTTACAATGAAGACTTTTGAAACCGAATTTCTTTCCCCAAAACAATTTATTTCAGACGTTGATGTATTCTGAAATTAATTGTTTCATAACTAATATTTTATGCAATTTGTAAAAGTGTACCGGCATACCCCTCTCAAACACCGTTACCGGACCAATTTATTTAAGGTCCTATTGGCGGGTCAAACCGCCGAGCAATAATTTTAAAAAGAAAAGCATACACATACGACAAGCACGAACATGTAGAAAGACAAAACGCGACGGACGAACAAACAAACGAACAAACATAACAAACAATCAAACAAACACATAAATTAATGTGACGCGCCCTTGATCGCATCAATTCCCCCGGAGTGGAAAGAACTCGACTCCGTCGAGTCATGGCAACACCCCGCAATGGAAAGATCCGAACGAAGAGGACGAAGCTCCGCAGCACTAATCCAAGAACTGTCAAAAATACTCCTGCCCTTCCAAGATACAAGGTAGCGTTGATAAGTGCCAGCACGCGTCTGAAATTCTCGAACATCCAAAACCTGCTCAATCTCCTTTGTGATAGGTGTGGAAGGGGTCAAGGTGGGTTGTGGGTTGGTGGTGGGTAAGGAAGGGGGTGGACTAAAGGAGGAATTGGGAGGCTCGCCAAAAAAAGGCACAAGGTCGGCAACATTAAAGATAGGAGAGGTACCAAATTCAGCGGGTAAATTTAAAAGATAAGCATTTGAACCAAGACGTTTCTTTACCTGAAAAGGGCCAAACCTTCGCTGACGCAGTTTGTGATAAGTGCCAATGGGAAACCGTTCCTTCCTGAAAAAAGCAAGAACCCAATCTCCTTCTGAGAAATACAACTCTCGGCGACGTTCATCAGCCAGAGCTTTGTATTTCTCAGAAGATGCTCGCAAACTATTAGCAATAAATTTATGCAATGATTTTAAGTGATCAATGTAAGTGAGAGCATCAAAAGAAGTTCTTTCAAAAGAAGGGAGAGCATGACGAACTAGTAGAAGGGGTATTGGGTAGCCATAGACTACCTCAAAAGGAGACTTGGTGGTAGAGCGATTCTTTGAGCTATTATATGCGAATTCAGCTTGCGGAATGACCAAATCCCCCTGCGTCGGATGTTCTCCTGCCAAACAACTAAGAAAATCGCCCAAACTTCGATTCACTACCTCAGTTTGCCAATCCGTCTGTGGATGATAGGCACTGCTAAACTCTAACTCGGTTCCTAATTTTCCCTGTACAACCCTCATATTTCCCGAGTCGGTGTGACCCGACCCGGACGAGACCAAGACGATTCAAGGTGGTCGAGACGGTCAAAACGACCACGCATAGACGGTCGAAACCGATCAAGGCAAGAAGAGGCCGCGGGAGAGACGGAGGAAGCACCCGCTACCCCGGCTCCCTTGGGTGGGTAGGAGAAATCCTCCCACTCAGGCCCTTTGCGAGGGGAGTGGGAGGAGTGCTCCCACTCACCGGTCGAGTGGGAGCGGCTCTCCAACTCGTCGGGCGGGTGGGAGGGGGCCTCCCACTCGCCGGGCGTGTGTCGTCGGGCGAGTGGGAGGGGGCCTCCCACTCGCCGGGCGAGTGGGAGGGGGCCTCCCACTCGCCGGCCGAGTGGGAGGGGGCCTCCCACTCGCCGGCCGAGTGGGAGGGCTGCTCCCACTCGCCGGCCGAGTGAGAGGGGGCCTCCCACTCGCCGGCCGAGTGGGAGGGCTGCTCCCACTCGCCGGGCGAGTGGGAGGGGGCCTCCCACTCGCCGGCCGAGTGGGAGGGCTGCTCCCACTCGCCGGCCGAGTGGGATGGGACCTCCCACTCGCCGCCCCCTTAGGGGGCGAGTGGGAGAGGCCTCCCACTCGCCCGGTATGGGTGGGGAGGTCGGTATGACCTCCCATGAGGGAGGGGGTGGGCACCTCGAGTCCCACTCGCCCCCCCTCAGGCGTGACCGATGGCGGTCATGGTTGGACTGCGGGTAGCGGGATTTTTGCTATCCGCAATCCATTTTTGGGAAAGTCTATAAATAGACCCCCATGGGCACCTTGGGAAGAGTTGGTTCCTACCCCCTCCCTCGCGTGTGAGCAAGCACTACCCCTCCCCTCCCCTATCATTGAAGGTGGACGGTGAGGTGATCCTTAGTGCCCTCCAAGGTGCCCAGGCTCAGCATTGGCTTGGGAGGGGAAGTTCTGAGTGAGCTTCCGGGTATGTGGTGGGACCTCCGCGCTGCAGCTTAAGGGGTCCATTTGTGGATTCAAGTGTTCATCAAGTCCAAGTCTTCCAGTTCCAAGTGACCGGTCAAGGGTCTAGGCTTAGGTCAAGTAAGGGTTAGTCGCAACCCCCTTTCGAACGCTGAGACCGGGAAACTGGTTTCAACATTCTGGTGCGGTGAGCGTGGAAGCGACTAGTTCGGAAAGCTCTGAGCCATGTCTCATGGCTGGAAGCGACGAGTTGGGAGACTCGCCTCCGGCATGCGAGTATGTAAAGAAGGGCGACGTCGATGAGTTCAGCAAAGGGATCCTGGAGCTCCTGCAGGTCGCATCCTTCACTAGCGGCGAATGCTCGACACCACCTGCAGGGAGGCGATAAGAACGCCCCCGTCCAACCAGGGGGGAGTAACTTCACCCGGAAGGGCCAAGAAGGAGTTGCGGAGACAGAAGAAGTGGCGAAGAAGATGACCAAGGAGCGTGCGGCCAAGTGAAGTGCCCAGGAAGGGCGAGATGCAAGTGAAGTGCCCAGGAAGGGCGAGATGTAAGTGAAGTGCCCAGGAAGGGCGAGATGTAAGTGAAGTGCCCAGGAAGGGCGAGATGTAAGTGAAGTGCCCAAGAAGGGCGAGGTGTAATAAAGTGCCATGCAAGGGCGTAGGGTAGTGAAGTTGTAATAGACGAACTAGGAATGAAAAAGGGTTCTGGGGTAATACCCCGATCTAAGATCCCTGACTGGAGATCCCCCGCCGGGCTCAGTCATGCCGGTAGATGGGGGACTCGTCAGGTCGACTCGCGGTCCAACAACCGATTGGGAAGGCGTTGAGCTCCTCTGCCTCCAGGTGAAGGTAAGCACCAAGGACGCGGATGGGTACTTCCACCTCCAATCGGTAAAGGGACTAGGAGTGCGTTGAATCCCTCCACCCCGGTTGAGCTAAGACTCCCAGGACCTGGATGGGTACTACCACCTCCAGTTAGATCAGGAGTGCGTTGAGTCCCTCCACCCCGGTTGAGCTAAGACTCCCAGGACCTGGATGGGCACTACCACCTCCAGTTAGATCAGGAGTGCGTTGAGTCCCTCCACCCCGGTTGAGCTATGACTCCCAGGACCTGGATGGGCACTACCACCTTCAGTTAGATCAGGAGTGCGTTGAGTCCCTCCACCCCGGTTGAGCTAAGACTCCCAGGACCTGGATGGGCACTACCACCTCCAGTTAGATCAGGAGTGCGTTGAGTCCCTCCACCCCGGTTGAGCTAAGACTCCCAGGACCTGGATGGGCACTACCACCTCCAGTTAGATCAGGAGTGCGTTGAGTCCCTCCACCCCCGGTTGAGCTAAGACTCCCAGGGCATGGATGGGCACTACCACCTCCAGTTAGATCAGGAGTGCGTTGAGTCCCTCTACCCCCGGTTGAGCTAAGACTCCCAGGACATGGATGGATACTACCACCTCCAGTTAGATCAGGAGTGCGTTGAGTCCCTCCACCCCCGGTTGAGCTAAAACTCCCAGGACATGGATGGGCACTACCACCTCCAGTTAGATCAGGAGTGCGTTGAGTTCCTCCACCCCCGGTTGAGCTAAGACTCCCAGGACGTGGATGGGTACTACCACCTCCAGTTAGATCAGGAGTGCGTTCAGTCCCTCCACCCCCGGTTGAGCTAAGACTCCCAGGACCTGGATGGGCACTACCACCTCCAGTTAGATCAGGAGTGCGTTGAGTCCCTCCACCCCGGTTGAGCTAAGACTCCCAGGACCTGGATGGGCACTACCACCTCCAGTTAGATCAGGAGTGCGTTGAGTCCCTCCACCCCGGTTGAGCTAAGACTCCCAGGACCTGGATGGGCACTACCACCTCCAGTTAGATCAGGAGTGCGTTGAGTCCCTCCACCCCGGTTGAGCTAAGACTCCCAGGACCTGGATGGGCACTACCACCTCCAGTTAGATCAGGAGTGCGTTGAGTCCCTCCACCCCGGTTGAGCTAAGACTCCCAGGACCTGGATGGGCACTACCACCTCCAGTTAGATCAGGAGTGCGTTGAGTCCCTCCACCCCGGTTGAGCTAAGACTCCCCGGACCTGGATGGGCACTACCACCTCCAGTTAGATCAGGAGTGCGTTGAGTCCCTCCACCCCGGTTGAGCTAAGACTCCCAGGACCTGGATGGGCACTACCACCTCCAGTTAGATCAGGAGTGCGTTGAGTCCCTCCACCCCGGTTGAGCTAAGACTCCCAGGACCTGGATGGGCACTACCACCTCCAGTTAGATCAGGAGTGCGTTGAGTCCCTCCACCCCGGTTGAGCTAAGACTCCCAGGACCTGGATGGGCACTACCACCTCCAGTTAGATCAGGAGTGCGTTGAGTCCCTCCACCCCGGTTGAGCTTAAGACTCCCAGGACTTGGATGGGCACTTCCACCTCCAGTCAGATTTGGAAGGCGTGGAGTTCCCTCCCCCTCCAGGTGAGCTCGGCTCCCTGTTAGGTGTTGAGTTCTTCCACCTCCAGGTGAGCTTGGCTCCCTGTTAGGTGTTGAGTTCTTCCACCTCCAGGTGAGCTCGGCTCCCTGTTAGGTGTGGAGTTTCCTCCACCTCTAGGTGAGCTCCGCTCCCTGTTAAGTGTTGAGTTCTTCCACCTCCAGGTGAGCTCGGCTCCCTGTTAGGTGTGGAGTTTCCTCCACCACCAGGTGAGCTCCGCTCCCTGTTAGGTGTTGAGTTCTTCCACCTCCAGGTGAGCTCGGCTCTTTGTTAGGTGTGGAGTTTCCTCCACCTCCAGGTGAGCTCCGCTCCCTGTTAGGTGTTGAGTTCTTCCACCTCCAGGTGAGCTCGGCTCTATGTTAGGTGTGGAGTTTCCTCCACCTCCAGTGAGATCCGCTCCCCGTTAGGTGTTGAGCTTTCTCCACCTCCAGTTGGGCTCGGCCCATAGGAGGGTTCTTAAGTGGAGAAAGGTTTTCCTCCCACCTCAGGTCGAGCTCGGCTCGACTAGAAGTGCTGAGTTTTTCCTCCACCTCAGGTCGAGGTTAATCCGACCCAAGGTGTTGAGCTTTCTCCACCTCCAGTTGGGCTCGGCCCATAGGAGGGTTCTTTAGTGGAGAAAGGTTTTCCTCCACCTCAGGTCGAGGTTAATCCGACCCAAGGTGTTGAGCTTTCTCCACCTCCAGTTGGGCTCGGCCCATAGGAGGGTTCTTAAGTGGAGAAAGGTTTTCCTCCCACCTCAGGTCGAGCTCGGCTCGACTAGAAGTGCTGAGTTTTTCCTCCACCTCAGGTCGAGGTTAATCCGACCCAAGGTGTTGATCTTTCTCCACCTCCAGTTGGGCTCGGCCCATAGGAGGGTTCTTAAGTGGAGAAAGGTTTTCCTCCCACCTCAGGTCGAGCTCGGCTCGACTAGAGGTGCTGAGTTTTTCCTCCACCTCAGGTCGAGGTTAATCCAACCCAAGGTGTTGAGCTTTCTCCACCTCCAGTTGGGCTCGGCACATAGGAGGGTTCTTTAGTGGAGAAAGGTTTTTCTCCCACCTCAGGTCGAGCTCGGCTCGACTAGAGGTGCGGAGTTTTTCCTCCACCTCAGGTCGAGGATAATCCGACCCAAGGTGTTGAGCTTTCTCCACCTCCAGTTGGGCTCGGCCCATAGGAGGGTTCTTTAGTGGGGAAAGGTTTTCTTCCCACCTCAGGTCGAGCTCGGCTCGACTAGAAGTGCTGAGTTTTTCCTCCACCTCAGGTCGAGGTTAATCCGACCCAAGGTGTTGAGCTTTCTCCACCTCCAGTTGGGCTCGGCCCATAGGAGGGTTCTTAAGTGGAGAAAGGTTTTCCTCCCACCTCAGGTCGAGCTCGGCTCGACTAGAGGTGCTGAGTTTTTCCTCCACCTCAGGTCGAGGTTAATCCGACCCAAGGTGTTGAGCTTTCTCCACCTCCAGTTGGGCTCGGCCCATAGGAGGGTTCTTTAGTGGAGAAAGGTTTTACTCCACCTCAGGTCGAGGTTAATCCGACCCAAGGTGTTGAGCTTTCTCCACCTCCAGTTGGGCTCGGCCCATAGGAGGGTTCTTAAGTGGAGAAAGGTTTTCCTCCCACCTCAGGTCGAGCTCGGCTCGACTAGAAGTGCTGAGTTTTTCCTCCACCTCAGGTCGAGGTTAATCCGACCCAAGGTGTTGAGCTTTCTCCACCTCCAGTTGGGCTCGGCCCATAAGAGGGTTCTTAAGTGGAGAAAGGTTTTCCTCCCACCTCAGGTCGAGCTCGGCTCGACTAGAGGTGCTGAGTTTTTCCTCCACCTCAGGTCGAGGTTAATCCGACCCAAGGTGTTGAGCCTTCTCCACCTCCAGTTGGGCTCGGCCCATAGGAGGGTTCTTTAGTGGAGAAAGGTTTTCCTCCCACCTCAGGTCGAGCTCGGCTCGACTAGAGGTGCTGAGTTTTTCCTCCACCTCAGGTCGAGGTTAATCCGACCCAAGGTGTTGAGCCTTCTCCACCTCCAGTTGGGCTCGGCCCATAGGAGGGTTCTTTAGTGGAGAAAGGTTTTCCTCCCACCTCAGGTCGAGCTCGGCTCGACTAGAGGTGCTGAGTTTTTCCTCCACCTCAGGTCGAGGTTAATCCGACCCAAGGTGTTGAGCCTTCTCCACCTCCAGTTGGGCTCGGCCCATAGGAGGGTTCTTAAGTGGAGAAAGGTTTTCCTTCCACCTCAGGTCGAGTTCGGCTCGACTAGAGGTGCTGAGATTTTTCTCCACCTCGGGTCGGGGTTAATCCGACCCAAGGTGCTGAGCTTTCTCCACCTCCAGTTGGGCTCGGCCCATAGGAGGGTTCTTAAGTGGAGAAAGGTTTTTCTCCACCTCAGGTCGGGGTTAATCCGACCCAAGGTGTTGAGCTTTCTCCACCTCCAGTTGGGCTCGGCCCATAGGAGGGTTCTTAAGTGGAGAAAGGTTTTCCTCCCACCTCAGGTCGAGCTCGGCTCGACTAGAGGTGCTGAGTTTTTTTCTCCACCTCAGGTCGGGGTTAATCCGACCCAAGGTGTTGAGCTTTCTCCACCTCCAGTTGGGCTCGGCCCATAGGAGGGTTCTTTAGTGGAGAAAGGTTCACCTTCCGTCTCAAGTCAGGATCAACCGAAAGGCTTGGCAGAGGTTCCCCGATGACGGATCCTTTCGTGGATTCCCCAAAGGTCCCACCTACTCGTCAAATAGGTGGGTTGGACTTTCTTTCCGAGCTTGGGACAAGCTCGCAAAGAGCGGGGATTGTGTACAACCCTCATATTTCCCGAGTCGGTGTGACCCGACCCGGACGAGACCAAAACGATTCAAGGTGGTCGAGACGGTCAAAACGACCACGCATAGACGGTCGAAACCGATCAAGGCAAGAAGAGGCCGCGGGAGAGACGGAGGAAGCACCCGCTACCCCGGCTCCCTTGGGTGGGTAGGAGAAATCCTCCCACTCAGGCCCTTTGCGAGGGGAGTGGGAGGAGTGCTCCCACTCACCGGGCGAGTGGGAGCGGCTCTCCCACTCGCCGGGCGAGTGGGAGGGGGCCTCCCACTCGCCGGCCGAGTGGGAGGGCTGCTCCCACTCGTCGGCCGAGTGGGAGGGGGCCTCCCACTCGCCGGCCGAGTGGGAGGGCTGCTCCCACTCGCCGGCCGAGTGGGATGGGACCTCCCACTCGCCGCCCCCTTAGGGGGCGAGTGGGAGAGGCCTCCCACTCGCCCGGTATGGGTGGGGAGGTCGGTATGACCTCCCATGAGGGAGGGGGTGGGCACTTCGAGTCCCACTCGCCCCCCCTCAGGCGTGATCGATGGCGGTCATGGTTGGACTGCGGGTAGCGGGATTTTTGCTATCCGCAGTCCATTTTTGGGAAAGTCTATAAATAGACCCCCATGGGCACCTTGGGAAGAGTTGGTTCCTACCCCCTCCCTCGCGTGTGAGCAAGCACTACCCCTCCCCTCCCCTATCATTGAAGGTGGACAGTGAGGTGATCCTTAGTGCCCTCCAAGGTGCCCAGGCTCAGCATTGGCTTGGGAGGGGAAGTTCTGAGTGAGCTTCCGGGTATGTGGTGGGACCTCCGCGCTGCAGCTTAAGGGGTCCATTTGTGGATTCAAGTGTTCATCAAGTCCAAGTCTTCCAGTTCCAAGTGACCGGTCAAGGGTCTAGGCTTAGGTCAAGTAAGGGTTAGTCGCAACCCCCTTTCGAACGCTGAGACCGGGAAACTGGTTTCAACATTCCCCATAACGTTTTCCAAAAATAACTCATAAATCGGGTATCACAATCAGAAGTAAAAGTGCGAGGGATCTCGTGTAAACGCACAATCTCCTTAAAAGAAATACCCGCGACGTGAGTGACGTCCGAAGTTTTTTCGTAAGGAATAAAATGAGCCATTTTTGAAAATCGATCAACTACAACAAAAATCGAGTCTACTTTTCTTTTGGTTCGAGGTAATCCCACCACAAAATCCATGGAGACTTCATCCCATGGTCTTTCCGAAATGGCTAAGGGTGTGTACAATCCGGTGTTTTGCGCATGACCTTTGAACAACTGACAAGTATTACAGGTGCGAATCAGATTGACAATATCTTCCTTCATTTTAGGCCAATAGTAGCGAGTACCAGCAAGATCTAAAAGCTTAGCTTGACCAACATGACCCCCTAAACCGGAGGAGTGTAACTCACTAAGTAGGGTAGACCGAAGTGGGCCTTCACAAATACATAGGCGGGTTCCCCTAAATAAAAATCCTTCGTTCAGAATAAATGTCGTCGTAGGGTCGGTCCCGGTAACTTGGCATGAAGCCCAAATCTCACTGAAATAAGGATCAGAAGAATAAAGTTCCTTCTGTGAGTCTAAATCGATGATATGCGGCTGTAATATAACTAAAACATGAGTTCGACGACTAAGTGCGTCGGCGACCCTATTGGAAACACCAGGCTTGTGTTTCAGGTGGAAAGTAAACTCTTGGAGATATGCCGCCCACTTGGCATGACGGCGGACCTCCTTTTGCGAGTTCAGATAACGTAAGGCTTCATGATCGGAATTTAGTATGAACTCTCGTTGAATCAAATAATGTCGCCAGTGGCGTAGAGCTTGAATAATAGCATAAAACTCAAGATCATAAGTGGAATAACGAGTTTTTGCCTCATTCAATTTTTCACTAAAAAGGCAACGGGACGCCCCTCTTGACTCAAAACAGCTCCAATCCCAATAATCGAGGCGTCACAATCTACCTCAAATATCTTATCAAAATCCGGAAGCGCTAGTACGGGTGCACTAGTAAGCTTAGCTTTCACAAGAGAAAAAGCACGCTCGGCTTCCTCGGTCCAAACGAAATGACCCTTCTTAAGACAATCAGTCACAGGGGAAATAAGGGTGCTAAAGTTTCGAATAAACCGGCGATAAAAAGAGGCTAATCCATGGAAGCCTCGAGCCTCGGTGATGGTTTTAGGACTCGACCAAGAATTAATAGCTTGAATCTTTTCAGGATCGACTTTGATACCCTCGGAAGAGACAATATACCCCAAAAAGGTTAAACTATTGGTCAAAAATGTGCGCTTTTTGAGATTCACGTATAGCTTGTTCTCCAAAAGGATTTGGAGAACCTGCCGAAGATGACACAAATGTTGGTCGGCATCCGTGTTATATATAAGGATGTCGTCGAAATAAACAACCACACAAACTCCTATCAAAGGCCGAAGAACTTGATGCATGAGTCGCATGAAGGTACTTGGGGTATTGGAGAGGCCAAAAGGCATCACAAGCCATTCGTACAGTCCTTCTCGAGTTTTGAAGGCGGTTTTCCATTCATCCCCGGGACGGATCCAGATTTGATGGTAACCGCTCTTAAGATCTATTTTTGAGAAAACTTGGGATCCGCTAAGCATATCGAGCATATCATCCAATCGGGGAATTGGAAATCTATACTTGATAGTGATTTTGTTTATTGCGCGGCTATCCACACACATGCGCCATGTCCCATCCTTCTTGGGGACAAGAAGAGCAGGAACGGCACAAGGACTCATGCTTTCCCTGATATGGCCCTTCTTGATCAAGTCGGTGACCTGTCGGTGTAACTCTTCGTGCTCCTTAGGACTCATACGATAGTGTGGTAGATGAGGGAGACTAACTCCGGGAATGAGATCGATACAGTGTTGTATATCCCTCATGGGCGGGAGATGATCTGGAAGCTCCTCGGGCATAATGCTAGCAAACTCAGTAATCAGTGGGCGGACTCTATCAGGAATCTCCGTGGACTCTAGTCGGGAATCTAGACCGGCTAAGATGTAAATAACATCACTTTTCCTCATTTCTTCCTGGAATTGGGTCCCAGAAAGTAGCATATGCGCTGAAGGAAACGAAATCGCAGCTATAGGAGGCGATGTATTCTCACTAGATGATGAGTGTTCTATGGCTTTTGGTAGAGGCCCGTTCTTCTGGGGTAAAAGAACGATCTTGCGCCCTCCATGATCAAAAGCATAAGAGTTCCTTGCTCCATCATGATTCACTCGCCTATCAAACTGCCATGGCCGTCCGAGCAAGATGTGACAAACTTCTAATGTCGCGACGTGACACCAAACAGAATCCTGGTACAAACTACCAATGGAAAACTCAACTAGACACTGGTGCGTGACGAGTATAGTCATAGAACTAGTAACCCAAGACAACGTATACGGTTTGCCTAGAGGCTGTGTCTTAAGTTTGATTTTTTCAACCATGCGTTGAGATACAAAATTTTCCATGCTACCGCTATCGATGATGACGGAACAGAATTGTCCCTGAATGCGGGCGGTGGTGCGGAAAATATTATGCCTCAACCATTCGTCTTCTCCAGAAATTTTCGGGGTGAGAAGGCTATGTTGCATAACGCAAACCAACTGTTCAGCATACTGTCCTTCTACCTCGTCGTCGACTAAGGAATCTGGTTGGGAATCTGTAAGAAAGACTCCATACTCGGGTTCACGACCTTCTTCTTCCGTCTCGGCTACCGCTACAAACTGCCTACGCGGGCACTCGGAGGATTTGTGTCCAAGTTCCATACACTTAAAACAACGAAAACCCCCAGTGTTGGGTCGAGAACCACTAGGCTCCCTACCCTTGAAGGCGACATGAGGTGTAGTAGAAATATTAGTGGACCCCGAAGGACGATTGGCTATTGGAGTTTTAGACGATGTGCTTTGTGTTGTAACACTAGACGCCCTATCAAAATTCCGAGGCGTAGTAGAAATATTAGTGGACCCCGAAGGACGATTGGCTATTGGAGTTTTAGACGATGTGCTTTGTGTTGTAACACTAGACGCCCTATCAAAATTCCGAGGCGTTGTAGCTTTCTTTTGTAACACCGCTTCTATTCGTCGGGCCCTACTAGAGACCTCTTCTAAGTTCTTAAAGTCGTGAAGCTCCAATTGCTCACGAATAGCGTAACGGAGACCGTTGAGATACCGGGCAACCGTCATATTATCTTCTTCCCGGACATCTAACCTAGACTGGAGGGTAAGGTACTCGTTGGTATATTCATCCACCGAGAGTCTATCCTGCCGAATATTGTGAAATTTTCGGTGAAGGTTCTGGAGGAAATCCGAGGGAACATACCTTTTTCGCATTTGGTTTTTAAATTCGGCCCAGGTGGTGATTGGTTCTAATCCTAATGTGAATCTAGTGCGCTCTACCTGACCCCACCAGACTAGTGCTGGACCCTTGAGCCTAAGGATGGCATACTCGACTTGGCGATTAAGTGGCGTCCGTTTCCAGGCCATAAACCGCTGCATACGCTCACACCAATCAAGGCAACCTTCGGGATCTACTCGTCCCTCGAAATCGCCTACGTCAAATTTGACGCCCGAATCCCAACGAGGAAGATCTCGTGGTTCAGGACGTGGAGGCAAAAGCTCAGGAGGTTGAGGGATTGCTCCCTCTTCAGGGATCGGTGGGGGTGGTGGATTTAATCCTAGGTGCCTAACGGCCTCAAGATTGTTGACTGCCGTTCGTAATCCGTTTATGACTTGTGTGAGGGCACCCATTTGGGTGGTAAGTGTTTCGACCATTTGTGTGAGGTTACCCATGCGTTGATTCACGAACCTCGACGCTCGCTTCGATATTATCCACGCGACCTTCCTTTTTTTTTTAAATTCTTTTTTTATATATATAAAATAAAAAGACTGATTTGTTTTTACTTAAAAATTTCTTTTTTTTTTTTTTTGAAAAAAGAAAATAGTAATTTAAAATTCTAATAAAAAGAAATTTAAAAATATAATTTTTGAAAAGATAATCAAGATCGGTGATTCACGCTAGAAGTGAATCAACACGCTTTGATACCAAACTGATGTGAAATAACTTTTAGAAAACGGGTTTTGGGTAATTACGAATTTCGGTTAGGAATTTAGTTTTGCGAAATGATCCCGGGAGGGAGGGGTTTGAGTTAGTAAATCTTTATTCGGCGCAATGTGCCTAAACGAGTGGCGGAGAATTCTAACGCGAGTTTGTTTACGCCGCAAGCGAATACTCACTACTAGCTGCAAGGCTCGCAATGGACAGATAATTTTCACGGCAATGGAGGGTGAGAGAGCAATGAGCGGTAATTGCAAATGATCACTTAAAGTATAATTGCATAAAATTACTTTTAATAATTGGGGAGCAGAAATTATACCTCCGCTTTTCAGGACGAGACAGTGATGTTTCCCGGGAATGTTCGGGGCTGATGTCGGCAAGGTTGAACGGTTCACAAGATGGAGAAAATTTG
Source organism: Dactylorhiza incarnata (assembly GCA_033032865.1). NCBI lineage: Eukaryota > Viridiplantae > Streptophyta > Magnoliopsida > Asparagales > Orchidaceae > Dactylorhiza > Dactylorhiza incarnata. The sequence goes on from JAWHQI010000339.1 coordinate 277,824, forward strand.
GTGGGTCTGTTGGTGGCAAGGAGGTGTCGGGCTGCTAGCAGTAGACAGCCTGAGTTCTGGGCTTCACAGGTAGGGAGGAAAAGGGTGGAATTCAGGGAGGTCTAAAACACTGTATGGACGTTTTCAGGTGGTGGCGGAGAGGGGCGGGTTCTGGACGTTGAAGATGACAGACGGCGCAGGCAAGCCGGGCGACGAGGGGGAAAAGAGCGTGGTCTACACGTCCCCTCAGTGGAGACGCCGGAATCTGCTTCGATCCAGTGGTTGACGGCAGCGGGCGGAACGGTGGCAGCGATCGAGGGACAGGATGAGCGGTGACTGGACTGACGAGAACCGGGACAGTCTCCCGTTTCTCGTTCTATTCCAGCCTCCAAACTCTGAATAGCAGGTTGATTTTAAAGGAGGTGATGGTCTGAAACAGTAGCTGACTGGACAGGAAATTAATTTGGAAACTGACTGGAAATTGAGCGGCCAAATAAAAACTCCATGCTGGCTGTTTTTTAATGGGGGAAAAACCAAGAGTCAAAGTAGCAATAACTCCAATGAAATAAATGACATGCATAAATAGGGAGGTTACAATGAAGACTTTTGAAACCGAATTTCTTTCCCCAAAACAATTGATTTCAGACGTTGATGTATTCTGAAATTAATTGTTTCATAACTAATATTTTATGCAATTTGTAAAAGTGTACCGTCATACCCTCTCAAACACCGTTACCGGACCAATTTATTTAAGGTCCTATTGGCGGGTCAAACCAATAAGCCGAGCAATAATTTTAAAAAGAAAAGCATACACATACGACAAACACGAACATGTAGAAAGACAAAACGCGACGGATGAACAAACAAACGAACAAACATAACAAACAATCAAACAAACACATAAATTAATGTGACGCGCCCTTGATCGCATCAGTACATGTAGTCATGCGGCTCAAACTATGAAGTCAAATCTTTAACATTGAATACAAGTGAAATCCCCATACTCGGCGAGATATCCAGCTCATAAGCATTTGCTCCAATTTGTTTAAGCACAGTGTAAGGACTCATTCGCTTAGCATTCAATTTACGAGCAATTCCTTGGAGAACCTCTCAGCACATATACAAATCAACACTTGTCCTCCTTCGTTGAAGCTTTGCAATCTCCTGTGGCTATCATCATAAGATTTATAAATAATTTTATTGCAAGTACTCTTATGTCGGATAGACTCATGCATGTTACACAGTGACAATGAATGATGACCGACAAACATAACAGAACAGCTATGGAGAGACTCTGCTTCTCTCCAGGTGTCATACTAGAGAGGCACATGATTAGGGGGATCAGTGGGTGGGGTGTAAAAAAATTCATCGCGGGGCGATGATCATCTAAATAAACACCTGAAATGTCTGTACTAACAATGATGGAACTTAACCCAAGATCATCGAGAGCACTCTCACCCTCGACTAACTCAAAGATAGTGGACACGTACCTAAATAGTGGTGGCTTATCTGGAGGCTCTTTTGGTGGAGTGTAGAAATACTCGTCGAGTGTGAGATAAACACCCAGAAGGTTATGCGAGACTTTGGTATTGAGATGTCATTCCATGATGTGTAGAATGCTTTCATAAAGTAGAAACTCATCAGGTGGCTCACCGGGAGTGACCTTAAATATAAAAGGAGTCATCACTGAGTACACAACACTGGGCTCTCGGCTCTCGATAGTAAGGTTGAGGATTGGCTTTCTACCCGTACGAGACACTAGGACTAAGTGAGGTGCAGAGAATGGATATACCATCACTGTGTCACTGGGTCGTTCGTCCTCGCTCTCGTGACCATGTTCACTAATCATACTAGTGTCGCTCTCCACTGATATCACATGATCAAGATCGGACTCGACCCCAAAATCAAATGGGCACTGAATCTCCTCAATATGAGAGGAATCAAAATCTAGCATCGGGTCTCTCATGTCAGTGAGAGCACTACTAGACACATTAGTGGCTTGACCTAAATCCTTAAGTTTTTTCCTACGGATTCCCTTAGAGGCATTCTTTATGTCATCAAAATGAACATCCAAGCGATCAAATTGATCACTGACCCATCGTTGAAATTCGGCTACCGACATATCCGTTTTCGGAACACTAGGGAGGCCACTACACGTGATGTTATCTTGATGGTGGTGACCTCTATAAGGTTCTTGATATTCTTCAAGGTAATTACCTCTAGAAAAATCAAAGTGTGAAAAAGGGTTAGCACGATTTCTACGAGTGACGTATTGAGGACGAGGATAATCATGATAGTATGAGGGTCCTCCCAAGGGAACTCTATGTGCATGATCAGTGGTGGAATCCGGTTCCTCAAATAGAGGATTAACGAAATGAGTGGACTCATATTTATAAAATAAAGGATTAGAGTAGCAATTGCTACTATGATATGACATGGTGAAACATATAGGTTCTAGTCCCGCGTATTATAAACTAAGCCCGAACCTACCTCTGATACCAATCTGACGCAGGACGGTCCTATGTGATGGGAAAACACATGAATGAACTCCTACATGCGACCATGCATAAATCCGACGGTTTACTTGCAACAATGAATATTTATAAAGCAATAATAATTTGATTGGCCGCAAAAAGTTAAAGCTCTCAAATATGAAAACACGTGAAGTCGTATAAGTTAAAGCTCTCAAATTTGATGGGAGATTACAAAGACGAAAACAATTGAAAGCAAACTTATAAACCATTATCTCTCAAGTAGAGAACAAACACATGATCCAACAGTAAAGAAATCAACAAACAAACCATGAACTTTGCAAACAATATAGAGGGGAGGGATGTCGGGGTGGTAAGAGCACAATCTGAGGCTGATTTCAGACTTTAAAATGTAGCCCCAACTGCTGGACAGTGAAGGTGAATGCTGGAACGAAGTTGTAATACCGGGAACAGAACCCAAAGTGGCAGCAATCAGCAACAGCAGCAGTTTATTTTACTGTCCAGGGACCTGGACAGCAAATCTGACTATGCAGGGGGGTTTGGGTGATTGGCAGCAGGCTTCAGGCGGTTGGTGGTTGAGGGAGAGGCGTGGGATGCTTGGGCAAGATTGATGGGCTGTTTGGGATATCTAGACAGCAGCAGTTGATTAGGAGAGGTGGGAAATGAATGGAGAAGTGACTGGTTGGGGAGTTCTGGATGTGGTAGGGGACAGGTATGAAGGGGAGGTAGGGTTGGTGGGTGTTGGAAATGAGTGGGATGTGGTTCAACGTGTGGTTAGGAGGTGGGGGAAGAAGGGGCCGGTTGAGGTGGATAAGTTGGCTGGAATTTAGGAGGGAGAAGTGGGAGGGGGCCTGCTGACAAGGAGAGTGGGGGAGTGGGATTAAATTAAGAAAATGGTTCCTTTAATTTAGGTGGAGTAGTGGGTGGTTATGGTGGTTATGAGTGGTGGTGGAGGTGGCTAATGGCTGGAGATGGACGGAGGTGGTTGTCGGTGGTGGTGGTGGTCGCCGGAGACGTTTTCCGGTGATCGTTGGAAAACCCCAAATGATGGAAATAGGTGTGGGAGGTGTAGGGGAACTACCGTAGGTGGTCGGTGACGAACTCCGGTGATCGTCGGAGATGTGTTTGTGGGGTATTGGGACTGTTTTTGTGGGGGAAATAAAGGTGGTGGAGGGGAAGGGGCTTGGGGGCCGGCTATATGGGTTGTAGAGGGGGTGATGGGGGGTGGCGGTGTCTCCACGGCAAGGCGCAGGAGAGGAGGGGGCTGGCTGTTTTCAGGGGAGGAGGGGGTGGATGGCCGGTTGTAGCTTGTGGTGGAGGAGGGGTGGATGACCGGCCGTAGTTTGTAGTGGTGGAGGAGGAGGAGGGGTGGTGGAGTGGCCGGCCAAGGAGGTATGGCAAGGGGGAGGGCCGGCCAATGGGAGATGGGAGGGAGGAGAAGACCCGAGCTTCGCACCCGGGGTTCGGCTTCGACACCGAGATGACCAAAGAATGGGCTTCAATACTCCATTCTTCAATGCCTAAAATGAGAGCCCTCACCCTCTATTTATAGATTCTAGGAGGCAGCGAACGGCTATGATTGACCGATCGTCCCGACTCAAAAATACATAAAAATACAACTCGAAATAAAAAATGGCAAGAACAAAAACTGCTACGATCGTCGATCCGCATAAAATGAATGGTTCTGATTCCCCATCACGGAGAGGAGGGCTCGGCTGACGGAAGGATTCGGCGGCTGGAACTTGGACAGTGGGAGTGTGCGTTCTGGAACGTACAAGTAGCGAGTGGAACTTGGCTGGAATGAGAAAACAGCGGACCAAACTTGACGGGCCTGTGATTCGCAGCGGAAGTAGAGGAGCAAAGGGAGGAAGGAGAAGCTCTGATACCAAAGTTGTTATGGGCCTACTCGGAGATTGTCGGAGGAGTGGCCGTAGGTGGAGATGACGGTGGCGGAGATACTACGGAGCCTTGACCACGGCTGCCAAAGCGGGGCTTGCTCGTTGGAGGAGAGAGATACCAAGACCTCACACAAGGGAATGGGAATTAGATTTGATATCATTAATACCACATACAAGACCCCAAGGGTCACTTAAGTAGAACATACAGGGGCATTACCACAAATAGGCTGACACACACAAATAATAACATATAATGAAGAGAACAACATATAACTAGATAATATGATACAGTCGGGTCGTGAAATTGTCTTGACCATATATTGTTGCATCCGAGAGCAAGGAGAACGGACGTACACGGGCTTCATGCATGCGGAGCCTGCCTGGATGATAGCGAAGCCCGCCCAAGAGCATCAAGCATGGGCGAAGCCCTTGCGAAAATGCTCGTATGTGTATATATATATATTTGTATGGTAATTTTGGTGCAGAAATTGCACTCCACGGTCTCACGCTTTGCTAAGAGAGAAACGATGGGTAAACTGAGAGTGATCTGATACTCAGAGGTGGATGCCGCAAGCAACGAGACCAGATTTCCTGCAACTGCAACTCGTTGCGGATGATTTTATTGCTCACTGAGAATCAGTTACACTAAGAGGCCATCGTTAGCAGGAGGACGCAACAACTAGAAGGGCACAAGTTAGAATCCGCAGCAGGCAGAAGCTTGGGCTCCGAACCCTTTCAAGTTACTGTTCACCTTAATTTATACTAGCGGGGGCATGCCCGAATGGGTAGTAGAAGAAAGACGGGTTGCCCGAGTTACAGGAGAAACGGGCATAGATGAGAGAATGCATGGTGTGAAAATAGCCAAAAATGGTAAACTGTATGGACACTACATCAATGTTCGTGCAAGCTCAGGCATAGAAGAATTGCATTAAGAGAATAAAACTAAGTTAACACGAGGCCGACCAGACTCTAAAGACTTGACCGCCCGAGCTGACGAGGAAGAAGTCGTCTGTCTTGTAATGTCTGGAGCTACTAGGTTGTGCGGACGATGAAGACTGGTCCACCCAGGCCGCCGAGGAAGACATTAGCTGGCTTGCAGATGATTGGAGTTATAGGGCGAGCAGACTCTGAAGGACTGACAGCCTGGGCATCCGAAGAAGGAATTATTGTGACTTTTAATATTGAACAAGAGGGTCCCGGATGTACATCACTGTCCTGACCACCCGGACTGTTGAGGAAGAAGGATTGCCTGGTCTGAAGACAATCTGAACTGCTGAACTGGATGAACGTCGAAAGGGTGACCGTCTGGGCTTCTGAAGGAGAAGATTGTATTTGGTTTGCCAATAACGGAAAGGAGGGTCTGAGCGGACTCCTGAACCCTATCCACACGCGTTGCTTGATGATGATTCTGAACTCTTTCGCGGTCACAGGATTTCGGGTAACATGATCCCCGCACATTTTCAAGTCTGCGCGAACTTTGAAAAAGCTTTAACCGCGAAGAGTGTGACTCGCATTTAATATTCCGAAAAATTTATAAAGACTTGCATGGGGTCGAAGATTCAGAATATCATTTCCAACGGAGCGCTTTTTACCAGTCGTGGTTACTGTCTTCAGACGGATCATGGCAAGCCATGCGAACATTGATATGCTTAATATGTTGAAGAGGGATTCTCAAGCTCGTCGATCACCTAGGAAAGAGCAGGTAAAAGGTTCTGGCGGTCACAAAAGGAAGAAGGTTGTTGAGATCAAGAATCTCTTCTAAGCCCGCGAAGGCTCCTATCCCGGAGGTTGTTGTTGATATTGAGAGCAACACCGAACTCTTCTCAGCAGAACTTGCGATTGAACACATCTGAATTCGACATCAATATCGAGAAGACACGCGAGGACTTGGGGACTCTCGATCTAGGAGACATTGTGATTAGGGAAGAGAATTCTAGCCTGCCCGCACAAACAAGTGATCCCAAAATCTCCAAGATATGGAGTACGTGGCGGCGACGACTAAAAGGAAGCTTAGCGGGAAAGACGATGTTGTTGGCGGATAGAAGAAGAAGAAGATCTCAAAAGCCGCTGAGGAGGCCCCCTAGAATGTTGATGCTACTCCATCTGAGGAGGATGAGTATTTGCGGTCTCTGAAGGAGACCATATCTGGTGCACATGAGCTAATGGTTAGGGCGAACAATGAAGACGTGTTCGCACAAAGTGAAGGCGCCTTGGCCTAAGCCAAGACCAAGCGGAATGTTGATGCGGACAAAGTTGCGCCTGACCGGGCTCATAAGAACAAGGCTCATAAGAACAAGGCTACTGAGGACAACTCTTTAGAGGATAGGGTTGTCGCGGACACCTTGTTGAAGCAAGAAAAAGGGTGAGTGGTTGTTGGGGTTAACGCGAACATAACTGTGAGTTCACAACAACAGAGACCAGATCCCGTGCTCAGGACCATTCGCCCGGTGAACCATGAAGGGCAAGGAGCCTGGCGAGTGATGCCTTCAGGGACCACTCGCCCAGGAGGCTTTAGAGGGAAATTACCTAAATGCCCCTTGTGGGCTGCCAATAGCCCTCCAGAACAGCGGAGTTAGGCTGTTAGCAGACCAGTTTAGGGTGCGATTAGTAAAACCAAAAGGCGGATTTACGTTATTTGCAGTCCATGACTAGAAAATCTATAAATAGACCCTTAAGGGCACCTTGGAGGAGACCGGATCTTCTTAAGCTCTCTCCTCCAGGCTAGTTTCGGAGTTGGCTGCTAGTGCCCTCCAAGGTGCCCGGCTGAGCATTGGTTCGGGAGGAGAAGCTCTCTTAGATCTTCCGGGTGTGTGGCGGGACCTCCTCGCTACAGCCTTGGGTCTGTTCTAGGTTCTCCATCCTCGGTCAGGAGAGTTTAGTGAGGGAGAAGTAAGCGCAGGCTACACCCCCTGTGGGTCCGAACTCAAAGACCGGCTAACGGTTTCAACACCACTAGCAGGAGGTCGCAGTAGCGAGAAGGGCACAAGCTAGAGTCTGCAGCAGGCAAAAGCTGGATATTCGATCCCTTTCAAGTAATTGCTCACCCCTATTTATACTAGTGGGGGTCTGCCCAAACAGGCAGGTAGAAGAAAAACGGGATGCCCAGGTTACAAGAGAAACGGACAGAGATGAGAGAATAAATGGTGTGTTGACCGCCCGAGCGGACTCTGAAGGTTGACCGCCCGAGCTGATGAGTAAGAAGTCGTCTATCTTGTAATGTCTGGAGCTACTAGGCTACGCAGACGGTGAAGACTGGTCTGCCCAGGCCGCCGAGGAAGATATTAGATGGCTTGCAGATGAATGGAGCAATAGGGCGAGCGGGCTCAGAAGGAGTGACAGCCAGACATCCGAAGAAGGAATCATTGTGACTTTCAATATTGACATGTGAGTCCGGGTGGACATCACTGTCCTGGCCGCCCCAACTACTAAGGAAGAAGGGTTGTCTGGCTTGAAGACAACCTGAACTATTGGACCGGATGAACGTCGAAAGGTTGATCGCCCTGGCTTCTGAAGGAGAAAACCGTCTGGTTTGCCAATAACGGAAAGGAAAGTCCAAGCGGACTCCGGAACCCTGTCCGCACGCGCTGCTTGATGATGATTCTGAACTCTCCTGCGGCCGCAGGAGTTTGGGTAAACAAATAGCATAATAAAGTATGGTACTTGAGCCTATTTGGCTAAACACTACGGTAGTGTACTTATTTGGCTATGGTATTTGTGTCTATTTGACTACGGAACTTGTGCCTATTTGGCCAGATACTTGTACCTATTTTCGAACTTGTACCTAAGTGACTAAGAAATTTTCAAACTTGGGCCTATGCGAATAGGTAATGGTGACTGAGTGTGCGTGGCTATTGCTTTGGATAGGTTGGAAAGAAAATACTAATGCTACACTAAATGTCGAATCATGTGAACTAGTATGGCATCTTCTAGAAAGTATAGTACATAATATTAAATAATAAAATAGTTGATGTCGAATTGTTCAAATGATTAGTTGTAAATGCATTGCATAGATTTCCGCCCATCATCACCATTTCTGCCTCCCTCCTCTTCGTTCACGTAGGCTAGGTTAGGAATTGATTTATTTTTTCGTTAACTTATAATGCCAACTATCGATCCCTTCTTCATCCCACCTATTCTCGGAAGAACGGCTGGCCCTTGACATCCGCTCCTCCCTCCCCTTCCTCTTCTCCTACACCTCAAGCGGTAACAAAATTAACCAATACCGACAAAAGAAAGCAGTGAGAGACGGAGGAGAGGCAGGTGATGCTCGGCCGAAACTGAGCACAGCTTCATTGCAGGAGAAGAGGACACCTTACCGACGAGGAGGTGTTGTTGCCGGAGATGAGCAGTTTGACGAACATCAGAGTGGAAGCTATGGATGATCGCACCGGGGAGTAAGAGGGCGTAGGTTGCGAATTAGTGGGATTTACTCGGTTTTGGGGATGGCCAAAACTGGTCGATTTTGGGGATGGGGTTTTCTTTAAGCAAAACTCATGGGTTTTGGGTGAATTCCAATTCCAACTCTAAATATGACCAAACGAATAGCGAAATTAGAATTGGATACCCAATTCTAATTCCCTTGTCCCAATTCTAAGCAAACGAACGCACCCTAAAGGATTTATAAGGATGCTATAATACAAGAGAATATCGTATAAAAAGTACAATCAAGTGAGGTCTATAGGCTTCACAAGTAAATGTTATGCTATGGATAATGGAGTACAAAAAGAAAAAAACAGTAATCACATAATCAAACATGACACAAGAATTTACACCATCCATCCAAAAAAGCTACATCCACAATGACAACATATATTCACTAAGGCTCTCGCGGCGGTGGCGGTGGGAAAAGTTCTATTCCCACTGTCGCCGCCCTTTTTAGGTTGTTTGGGTGAGGAGCTTTTTCAAAAGAGTTTTTTCAAGGAAAGTGTTTTGTGGGTTTTTTGAGCAGCCGGTCCAACAAGACTTTCTGAAAACCACTTTCTCTGCTTTGAGTTTTTCCTCTTTTATTCGAGTGTTTACTAAAGCCACGCCCCCACCATTTGCAATCAGCTTTTCTTTCTTCTCTTCATTGCAAAGGTTTTCTTCTCTCATTCGTGATTCTTCACCCATTCACGATCTGTGTTTCTTGCAGCTGATCTTTTGTAACCTACTTATTTATGATTTATATAATATTTACTTATCTATGTGAAAATGATTAGCATAAAACAATTTTTTTATTATTAAAAAGCTAAGCAACTATTATTAAAATAGTTCTTCCAAACAGAAAAATGTAAAACACTTTTTTGAAAATCACTTAAATAGAAATTTTCCAAACAATCTGCAACTTTTTGGACAACTCTTAATTCTGCCACTGGTCTCCCACCTTTGCTTTGTCCACCAAGTAAAGGTTACATAGAAAGTAATATAAGCGGCTAAAAGTTTCACTAAACCTCAAACTCTACAACGGGCAGAATTTATATAGCATTTTGCAATAAAAATGAATTTCACAAAATATCTCAAAGTAGAAGATTGAAGGGGCATCTTGGCGCACCGGTTGAGGTGTTATCGTATGACCTTGAGGTCACGGGTTCGAGTCCTGGAAGCAGCCTCTTGCAAAAATGCAAGGTAAGGTTTGCCTACATTTCAACCTTGTGGTGGGACCCTTCCCCAGACCCTCGCTCCACGGGGATGCCTTGTGCACCGGGCTGCCCTTTTTTTATCTCAAACTAGAAGATTCTAGAAGAAATCCAAAATAAAATATAATGCAGCATTACCATTTGGAGGGTTTGACCCCTCCTTAGCCGCACCACTTATTGTCCGGCAGCAGAACTCTCAAAAACATATGCATATAGCACATATATTAAAGAAGGATCAACTAAAAGAGCTTCAAACATATTATAATTCAAGACATCTCTACATATTCATTCTAGTTGCAACGTAAATAATTCTATGCCTAAAAACCGAACAAAGAAATCTAAGAACAACTCAAGCATTAATTTAGTTCTCAAGATTCAGCATACAAAACTTTTTCCAAAAGCCAGCGTGTGTAAGAATTAAGGATAAGACAGCCAAGAGCAGAATCAGGTCACGAGAGAAGATAAATGAACCATGACTCACAAGGATAACACAGATATCATAGAACACCTTTTTTAAAGGTCAGTCTCCCACCATAAATTAAGGTCACAACTCACAAGGAAATAAATATAACTATAGCCCCACCCATTGCATTCAATGCAGCATGCATCCATTACACGTTATATAATCAAAGTAAAACAAGAAAAACGGAAATTAAGTGTAAAAGTACCTCGATTTTGATTTCTGCATCTTCCCGCTCACTGTAGAACTGAAGAAACAAAGAAATGCAGTGTGAATAGATAGAGAGGTAAAGTAAAGAGCACTCTCTTCGATATAGTAATCAAATTAAAATAACATTTACTTTTTTACCACGACTAGTTACTGTCTTACAATGAAAGATAAAAAATTTAGGCGATTCTGCATTTACCCCATTCTAATTTTGAACACTTCCTGATGTCCGTACTCTGTTCCGCAGGAATAGTTGCTTTGCGAGGGACCAAAGCGTGAAAAGCATCAAACAGCAAAACACGGAGAAGAAGAAGAAGAAAGTTAAAATGTCGAGATTACGCTAAGGTGGGGGAGGGCGCTAAGGTGGAGGAGGGTATTCATGGAAAACAAGGAGAAAAGGGAGATTAGGGTTTATTTGATTATATTTTAGAAAGATGGGGTGAGACCTACTCCAGAGTGGGGTCTCCCCATGGTTTTACTACTTTCCAGTGATTTTGTCCAGTTGTAGGCTGTAATGGGTGGGTAGAGTTGAACTTAAAAGGCAAGAAAAAGCTGTAGATGTGGACCATTTTAGCCCGGCGTCTGTGTTCTATCATTGCAGGCACTCCCCTGTTAATCTCATGGATGGAATAAAAACGGAGGAAACACTGAGCGGTAAAAACTTATGAGACGCTCAGATCGCTATTGTAGAAGACAGAACGGAGGAGTGAGGGAGGGAGAGAGAGAGAGAGAGAGAGAGATCATCACCATCTGTTTCAGCCCATGTTCTTCAGTTGGGAGATTATAATGCAGACGCTCTTGGAAAATACAGTTAATAATGCGGGTAGAGAAGATCAATGATATGGGCATTATCATCGTAAAATGAGCATCAAAATAACCAACGGTAGAAGAAGAAGAAGAAGAGAGGGAACGGATGATCCCTTGTCCGCTTCTTCCTGCAGCAGTCACGTATTTTCTTCGCCATTTGCCCCAAAACGAACGCAAAACAGAGCAAAAGCCAGCAGGAAGACAATACGGCAAATGGGGAAGAAGGGCAGCCTTACCCTTTGTCGGGTGGCCAAATGAGCTATCTACCGGCCTCGACGCCGTTCCGTCTTTGGCGTCGCCTTCTTCGCCTAGCTCCCCAGAGAGATAGAGAGAGGGGGGAGGTAGAGTCCCAAGGAGAGAGAGTGTGTCCGCGCGCGGTTGTTCTGATATTATAAATCAGGCAATGGGTACTCGGGATTGGTCTGAGCTCTCGGACCTCTCAGGTCTCCTCCGCGCGGCCTATTAATCGAATTGTACTATTTCCTGGTGTCCGGGGTGGATGTGCTGCTTGCTCACCGAAGGTGACCCTATTCCGTCAGTGATCGTAAATCATCGTGAAATGATCCTCTCTGCGGTCGAGTCACCTCCCACCGTGCCTACTGCCTACCCAACGTTTAAGGTGCTGTTTGGCGGAGCTGAAGAAGCAGCATGCCGCTGCGGTTACTGTTTATAAGAATGCTAAGTTTTTTTCAAAAGAATGCTAAGTTTTGTTTTTGTCATATCGATTTTTTTTATAATAAAAATAGATTTTCGGTTATAAGAATGCCTTTTATTTGGTAGGTAACATCGATGAAGCTACCGCGAAAACTATGAACTTAGAAGAGAAGAGCAAATTAAAGAAATGATCTTAAATCTTTGTGTACTGACTCCTAATCGAATGATTTGGGATTCCGAAGTGAAAGAAATTATTTTATCTACTAATAGTGGACAAATTGGCGTATTACCAAACCATGCCCCCATTGCCACGGCTGTAGATATAGGTCTTTTGAGAATACGGCGAAACGGCCAATGGCTAACGGTGGCTCTTATGGGCGGTTTCGCTAGAATAAGTAATAATGAGATCACCATTTTAGGAAATGATGCGGAAATTAGTACTGACATTGATCCACAAGAAGCTAAACAAACTCTTGAAATAGCTGAAGCTAATTTGAGTAGAGCTGAGGGTAAGAGACAAGCAATTGAGTCAAATCTAGCTCTAAGACGAGCTAGGACGCGGCGGAATAAATAAATACAAAGTGTCGGGGGCGGAAAGCAAAAATCGCGAATGAGTGATGAATCGTGAATGAGAGAAGAAAATTTTTGCAGAGACGAGAAGGAAAAAAGGCAGATCGTGACTGTTAGGCATGGCTTTAGAAAATCCTCTGTTGTTGGTCGCCCGGTTTTCCTGCGGTCCGGAGAATCGAACCGTCTTAGCTCCAAGTCGGAATGGGCGCAAACAGTCAATGTGAAAACCAAACAGCAATAATAAGAGATTTTTTAACGTGGAAAATCCAAAATTTGTAAAAAAACACGTGGCTGGATCGGTGTCGGGCCAAAATCCACTATCTTCCTTTGTTACAAGCAGGAGCGGAACTGTTCACGGGCACACCCGGGCACGTGCCCGGGTCCAAAAAATCAAAAAAATAAATTATAGGTGTTGTTTTGGGTTCAACCAAATACATTTAGGTCTAATTTAGTCACACCAAGACACTATTTGGGGTCTGATTTCGCGGTTTATTTCGCGTTTCCGCCCGCTATACGCGATTCCATATCCTGCACCCCGTTCGCGGCTTCATTCTGCGAATGTGAAACCTAAACTCCCGACGGCGCAGGTATTTTAGAAAGAAGAGATGGAATCGTTCCAAAGTTTGCCGTCGTCGTCCTCCTCCAGTCCTCCTCCCTCCGGCGCCGCAACTCTTACTAAGCTTCGGCATCTCTGTAAGCCTCCTCTCCGTAGCAACAGATCTTCCATCTCTGTGAAATAATTTAGACCTTTTCATATCTCCCTCCTCGCTGTAATATGTTTATCGACTTTTGAAGTTAGCATGTCTACTACCTGTTGCAACGGCTACTGTTGAAAGAATGTTCTATGCAATGAAGATAATAAAGAGTCGTTTGCGAAATAAAATGGAAGATAGTGGATGAACGACTGCTTAATTGCTTATATTGAGAAAGATATTGTGGAAACCATTACTAATGAGGCAATCATTGAACGCTTCCAGAATATGCGTACCAGAAAAGTTGTTTGCTAGGCGGTATGTAATTTTACTATTAATTTGATTAACTTGTTTTTTTGTTAAATTTAATTATTAAATAAATATTTTTTTAATGGTGTCCGGGTCCACCAAAAATCATAGTTCTGCCACTGATTACAAGTGTTTGGAGTTCCTCGGAGAGTGACATGTCACCTCTCTGTTACAAGCTTTGAGTACAAAGAGAAGAGAAATAAAAAAAAGTTAAAAATCCACGGAGCTTCCGCGATGCGTCCACGAGAGCATCTCTTGGTGCCTTCTCCGAGGCTCACTGAAGCGTCCAAGTGAGAGTTGAACGTTGAGCGGACTACAAAGGGAGCTGAGTGAATCCAGAACGAAGGAACCCCTATCTAAGTCTCACGTTCTCGTCGTAAAACCACAGAGCTCTCTCTAGTCTCTGGAGTTGTTTGTCTTCAAATGAAGGCATTAGATCTTTTTATAGCTTTTTGAATGGGCGCGTCGGTAATTGCGTTCGGCTGAATCTTAAATAGGTGAATGGCGTCACTCTATCTTGGTCACCTGGATCACCAATTTTAACGAAATGACGGACATGCCCCTAGCGCGATCCGGGCGGATCGGGAAGGTTGCCCGGCGGCGGTGGTGGATGTCGGCGCACTCGCGCACACGTATGGGGCGGGGGGGGGGGGGTCCTCCTTGTGCGTACGGGTTGCGCACGCACGTGCATGTCTGCGTGCGCGCGATTTTCTACGTGCGGGCGTTTTACTTAATCGGCTTGGCTCGGGAAAATTCAGGGGGAACCTCATCAAATGCCCCCAAATTTTTGTGAATCGTGATCCGCGAAGCGACAAGAGCAGAAATTTTTCCTGGCGTCTGTGGCGATTTTGGGTTGTAGGTCATGTTACGGGCGCATGTTATGAATTATTATCCGCTTGGGATTTGAAATTAAGTGAATATTTTTTATTGGGTCCAAGATTTGCCATGATTTAGGCGGATATGCGAAATATTTGCTTGGATTGTGTTTAACTCATCTTCCCTTTTAGAGAAAATAAAATATGGCAGGACATTTTCTCGCATTAAAAAGTCTTCCGTTATTGGCCCTCTGCAGGTCTCAAAAATGGGAGAGCACTGTTGCTTTCTCATTTATGTTGTTGCGGAGTCTTTGGAGTTCTTATCAGGAGTTTGCAGAGTTCCCTCGTCATGTCTCCTCCCGAGAAGGTCAATGTTTTTCCACGAAATTAGTCCAAGTACAAAGGAGGAGGAGCGAGGGAGAGAGGAAAATGGGCGCGCTGGTCGAGCGCCGACGCCTGCGATGTGCGGTAGTATCCATGCAAGCATGCGGGGCGGCGCCCGCGCGGGATCCCCACGACTGCCCGGTGTCTGTGCGGGCATGCGCTGTCTGCGCGGCAGCGCGGTGCGGTTGCGCGGTGTGGAGGGCGCACGGCTCCCGCGCATCCGGCGGTGCCGGCGCGTGTTGTCGGCGCTGTCGTGCTGCTCTAGTGTGAGCGTGCGGTGCTAGTGCGGGCGAGCGGTCCCCGTTCAGCGTGCGCTGCCTCCGTGCTGAATATTTTCTTGTTGGTTCTGGATGTTCTGAAATTTTTCTTGTTGTTTCCCTTGTGCTGACTCCTATTTTTTCTTCAGGCTCCAAGGCGTAGCACTCCATCGAAGTCGATGTGTCTCCCTTGGACTTTAAGCGCAGTCCGCGTGAGCATGTGGCAGATGCGCTTTGGAATCATGGTTACGTGGAGATCAGGATTTCTTCTCCGTTGGAGCATGTCCAGAACCCTCCCCCGGGTTACTTCGCGATCTCGGATGTGTGTCTGAAGGCGGGCTTCTGGATCCCTCCTACTAAGGAGACTCGCGGTTTTCGAATTTTGTGGCGTCCCGGTCACGCAGTTTTCCTCGGTGGGGATGACGAGGATCATGGGGTTATCTGCTTCTTCCGGTAGCATGGCTCTCATATGTCCGTTCGGCTTTTCCGTGTGTGGTGTGAAGTTTACCTCAATATTGGCGATCGGATTGAGGTGAGGAGCAACAAGAAGTGGCTCACGTTTGAAGATGGTACTATTTACCACCACAGGGGATGATATTTGGATTCGTCGGGAATCCTTGGAGATTGCCTGAGATTTTGCGGGAGCTTCCGAGGCGCTGATGCCGACTCGTGGGACATAAGTACGATTTTATGCGCATGGTGGGTTTCGAGGACCTGCACGAGCTTGTTAGCGTGCTCCTATGGATTGGTGCGTTCGCTGGAGAGAAGAGGCTGATCCTGGCGAGTCTCTCCACTAACATAGAGCAGAGCTGATTCGTTCCCCTAGAGCGGGGGAGAAAGAGGAAGTTGATCTTCTCGCTGAAGCAAGGGGAGGCAGGGTCGTCCTTCGCTGCCCCCGAGATTGTCATAGAGGTTGCTAACGATTGTTCGAAGGAGCTTGGTGATGGTCCCCTCCTGCTGATCCCAAGGTTAAAGATCCTCCAAAGTCGCCTATTGATGAGCCAGTTTTGCGGGAAGAACCAGCGTCGTCGCCGGTCGTTGCACAGGGTAAGAAGTGTAAGACCCCATTTTTCGCTACAAAATCGGGTCTTATGCCCAGAACCGCCTCTTTACGATGACACCAACCACGGGAAGGTCGCCACTACAAAGCGCCGATCCTACCGGCAATATCGATCACAAAAACGAGAAGTATAAATGTAGATAAGTCCACAAATCACATGTTATATAGATATCATAATAAAGAGATGTCCACAGATAATAACTGAAATAAAATGTACCAATATAAAGGGGTCATGCCCAGTACATTATATCATTACTACAAGGTCACTCGCGGAAGCAAATCCACAGATAGACACTCACAGATCTGGAAACTGGTGCTCCTGTGCTAGACTGGTCCGCCTCCATCTGGCCTCTGGTGGTGCGGAGCCTCCTCGGTCCCCTAAAATGATATGGTTCACCGACCGTTAATCAAAAAGACTAAGCCTCGTTTCCCACCACCCATCCCCCAGTGGCTCCTAGGCATTGTAAGACCCTATTTTTTTTCTTTTCAAACCCGGGGTCTTAGGCCCAGAACCGCCGTCTTGCGGTGACACCCTCGCTCAGGAAGGTTTCCACCACAAAACGTCGATGCTGCCGGTCCTGATAATCTCTGTACTCTTGATGGCTTCCTGTTGTAAGAGGGAAGAAGAAGCAGTAGTTGTGTTTGTATTTCCTGTACATAGATGTTCTCTTTTCTTGTCAGTGTTGGAACTTCGGGAGGAAGAAGAAAAATACTAAATAGAATTCCTTGAGTGTAGTTTGTCTTCCTTCCTCTATATAATTATTCTCTGTTAAATAGTGTCATTGATTTGTTTCCTCTTCTGTTCTGTCCTCAGAAGGAATATCCATTAGACATTATGTATTTATTTCTATTTCTGTTTCACGACCCGTCAATCTGATTTGAATATCTTTCAAGAATGTCTTTGTTGTCTCTCTGGAGTACTTCATTCCATTCTTGACAAGAAATGAGCCGTTAGAATTTGATTAATATCCTTGGATACCTTTTGGAAAAGCATCAGAAAAGACAGTAGAAAATATTCCATTTATGTCTGAATTCTACGTAGCGTCGAATTCATCCCACTTCTAATCGATGCAGCTCTGAGTTCTTATAGAAGCAGCTTCAAAATTCTTCTTAGCTCTGACTGAACTTAGATGTCGACATTGCGTCGAATACTTATCGACGTATCCATCGAGTTGAAGACTTGGACTTTGAACTTCATTTTCTGCGTCGAATTCTAGTTGAAGTTGCGTCGACTTCTGATATTGCTTTTACAAGCTCTGTCTTTTGGTCGAGCACATCTCGATGTTGTGTCGACTTCAACTATACTTTGACTTTAGTCTGAGTTACTTCTACTTGTATTCAAAGTTGCTTCGATTTCTAGTCGAATTTGCGTCGACTTCTATTCGACGCAATTTAACTCAACTGAATTTTTGTGCTTAATTTGGACTGGTCTTGACAATCGAGTGTAAGTGTGATGTCCTAGGACATCAAATGAACAATTTACCCTTTCTATACAACATGGGTAATACATCCTAGATTATAAAATCAATTTAAGATAATTTGTAAGATAAATCACAAGGGTGTTTTTCCCAACAAGGATGTTCCTCGGTGGAGGTCACCGCTGGTGGAGTTAAAGAAAAAAATTAGAGACAAGCGCGCAGCCCGAAAAGCTGCAATGTTGATTACATTCGGTGCAAAGTCGGGAGAGAAATTTTCGCTCCCGTATCGACACACTGGTACTACGCCATCCCCCTCCCTCCAAGCCGAGTTATACCACAAATCAGCTTATAGTTGATCTCTTCCAAGCGTTAGATGTGCTAAGTTAATTAGAAGTAGGAGTAGCTTTATATTGCAAACTTAAGTTTTATTATTTTCATGCTCGAATAATATTATAAAACTGCTTAATACAGGTATTTGGTCCAGCTAATGGACGGTAAACAAAGCACTCTTGGGAGTCACCCCATGTTTTGCATTTTTATTTTCAGTTTTGCTTTCCTCGCATGTTTTCATGTTTGGGTGTGTGATCCCAGTAGATATATGCAGGTGTTGCATGCGCAATTTAGCTTTACTAAATTTTCTTATATTTATATATATATATATTGTTTGTATCATGGTTTGTCTTTGTTTGACTCCTGCAAGAAGCCGTCGGAGCATATATCATTTGTTTGACTGAGTCAGAATCGGGGGAAGGTTTTTAAGCTCAAAATCAAGTTCAACCGCTTCCGGAATGCCCCATTCTCGGGCATTGGTAACAAATCTCTATCCCAACCTGATTTCTTTTTGTTTTCCTCAATTACTTTAGCATGCTAGTTTGCATTGAGGTCAATGCATAATTTAAGTCTTGGGATAGTTCTTTGTTATCCATGTCTGCACAACACACACATATTGCATTCCGTTAGAGTTGTTTTAATCAAAACGTGCTCCATTTTTTGCTTAAAATTTTAAATTTTCATCACTTATTTGCATCTCAGTTTTGCACCCGTTATGTTATAACTTTAATTATTGGTATTCCGGTGTTTTCCGATATCTTTAGGTGTATAGGTTAGATTAATTTGTAATCAAATTTTGAAATTGGTTAGTGAACCATTGACTCATGAAGTGCTCCTAGTCGAGTGCCCGTGTTCTCGGATAGAAATAAATTTAAAGTTAATAATTTGCATACGTTAAATACATTGTATTTTTCTAACTATCATTGGTTGTATATCCACTCTTCGTTTTAACACGATCGAGTCCGATGCTAGTGTAGAGCTGTGTAGTTTCGTTAGTGTTGTATTATAGGCTCACGATGAAGGAATGTCCTTTCTCTGTGTCTAGAAATCGCCCTTAGTGATCTTCGAAGCGTGTGCACGTACTAGTAATTTGTTGGATCTGGAGGCGCCCTTAGAGGGGGGTGAATAAGAGTTTTAGAAAACTTTAATCTTATATAGAAAACTGTAGATATTTTATTAGAAGTAAGTTAAATCAAAAGTAAAGAGATAGAAATTAGAAATGAAATTAATTTTATTAAATAAGAAAAGACATGATTATCATTTATAAAATTGATTACAAAATCTGATTTCTATGACGCTAGAAATTGAAGGCGAAATATGAAATACTCTTTTCATTTTATATACCGACTCTTCTCACTAAGAACCGGTTGGCTTTAGCCGATCTCTCCCCAGATACGGCCTCAAGCCACTCTAGCCCTTCGATCCCCAGAAAGGCCTCGAGCACCCCTAGATCTACTCCCTAGACCCAGTCGCCAACACGAGGCGAATTCCTCCCTAAGTCCTACCCAGACCTAGTCGTCAACACGAGGCGAATTCACGAACCGATTACAAAGATAATTATAAAAGACAAATATAAAAACTCCCTATGAGGTAATCTGAAGGAGACGATGAAGAATCGTTGAATATCATTGAAGTCCAAGCGTGCATTCTTTGTGTTGAGTTAGCGTGTTGATGCAAGCCTCCTTTGATTCCTCCTTTTGAAATTTGAGTGGGAGATCCTTTGTGGTCTGGAAATATGGCCCTCACAAATAATTCAGAGAGTTGGAATAAGGCTCCTTAGCATTGGTTATTGAAGAAGATGAAATCCACCTATTTATAGGACTGGACGCTAACGCCGGCGTTAAGGCTAACGCCTGGCGTTGACCCGGTATAGAATTGTTTTGATGGCTCGGATCTTCAAAATAGGAAGGAGATTTTGCACTTTAGGAAACAATCATTTTAGGCAACCCTAATGCTGGCGTTGAGGCTAACGCTGGCGTTAGGTCAAATCATTCCTAAAGTGCTCCTCCAATCACGGCTGCTTCCCTCCTTGCCATAATCATCATGATGGGAACGGGAATCAAGGCCCAGTGTTAAGACCTAACGCCTGGCGTTAGACCACATTCCTCTTTTCAGTTTGCAAGCAGTTCCAGACCAATAATGCATCATCCTAGTGCCATATCTGTTAAAGCATGCATGCTAAAAACACAATGGCAAACAAGATCAAATACAAGTAGGATTTATTATTCTCAAATCAAAGGGATGCGGAAAACCATGTTCCAACATAATTAACTCTACCTATAGGATTTTCACTACCATTGCCAATCCAATTTTGAGCATATCACCAAATTTTGTTGATTCACCCCCACCACCATTCTATCACCAAAGTTAAAATGTCGACCCAATTACACACTTAAAAATCTGAGTTTAAATTCTTATTTTTCATAATATTTGAAATTGGGAGCCCATGTGATAATGTGGTGGAATACTGAAAATTGATATTATGTTTGGTTGCGTATTTGAAATGAAATGTAAAAAGCTATAATGAAAATCTGAATTGAAAAGAAGAAAAAGAAAAAAAAAGAGAAAAAAATAAGTATTGTCTTGGTTTGGGCTTTGGAGAGTGATCCCATATCAAAAAGCAAGTCTGGGGGGTGTCACTCTCTTCTTTTTCATGGTAGTCATTTTTTATTATTAAGCTCAATTTTTTTGTTTAAGTGTGATAAGCCTTCATGTTTATCTTTGTCATCTCTCACCCTTAAACATAAGCCTTCATTTTTCAGCGTAAATTAAGTCCTAATGATAGGTAGAGTTGTTCAGTATTGAGTGTAGTGGAGAAGGTGTGACCAGGCGAGCCTATGACCATCGTCATTGATGGATTTCTTTGGTGGCCACACTAGTAGTCCTGAGCCTATAATATTACACTCAGCATTGCAACTTTCGCCTGCATTGTGCTTAGGACAGATCGTTAGTTCTTTCGCTTAGGAGTGAATATATATATTTGATAGTTGATTTATATAAAGTGTAATTATTCTATATGCTTGGAAATTTTCTTTAACCTATTTTTATTCTCCATGGACACGAGAATTCTCGGTCCACTTTCTTATTTCGATTTTGATATGTAATTAGCCTATCTTACTCCACGTAGATAGATGGATTGCTCGGGACGAGCAATAATTCACAGCGCTATTCTTTGGGGACCATTGCTAAGGGCACTCTGGGTCAACTCCCTCGCACAAGGCATCGCGGTAAAGATCCGCTCGTACGACGCAACTCCCAAGGACGCCAATGAGACTTGAGGCACCAAGCTCGCAAAGGAGACTCTGCCACCGACCGCAGTTTACTTTCCCGTAATTGTTGGAATAATGTGTCGCACGGCCAGACCTACGCACACATGTATCTTAGTTCGGCATTAAAGCAACGAACTTTGGTTTCATCCGCTACAACAACCATTTGGAAGCATGGGCCCTGTTTCCTTCCACTGTCAAGGCGAGATAGACGAAAGTCGTTCTACACCTCCTACAAGAATGAACATGTGTCCTTTTACTGCCAAGGCGAGATGGACAAAGGTCCATATCCACCTCCACCGGACGGACCCCTAGTCCTCCTGAGGCGCGAACGAACAAAGCTTCTTTGCCACCTCTACTAGACGGACCTTGAGTCCTCATATGGTGCGAACGTACAATGTTTCTTCACCACCTACATCAGACGAACCTCGAGTCCTCTTGAGGCACGAATGAACAAAGGTTCTTTGCCACATACACCGGACGAACCCTGAGTTCCCCTGAGGTGCGACCGAACAAAGTTTCTTGGCCACCTCCATCGTACAGACCCAGAGTCATCCCTACGTGTAAACGAACAAAGATTCTTTGCCACCTCCACCGAACGGACCCCGAGTCCTCCTGAGGCGCGAACAAACAAAGGTTCTTCACCACCTCCACTGGATGAACTACGAGTCCTCCTGAGAAGCGAACGAACAAAGGTTCTTCGCCACCTCCAGCAGACGAACCCTGAGTCCTCCTTAGGCGCGAACAAACAAAGGTTCTTCGCCGCATCCACTAGATGGACCCCTAATCCTCCTGAGTAGTGAACGAACAAAGGTTCTTCACCACCTCCACCGGATGGGCGTCGAGTCCTCCTGCGGCGCAAATGAACAAAGATTCTATGCCACCTCCACCGGATGGACCCCGAGTCCACCTAAGGTGCAAACGAACAAAGTTTCTTTGCCACCTCCACTGAACGGATCCTGAGTCCTCCCGAGGCACGAACAAATAAAGGTTCTTCACCACCTCCACCGAACGGACCCCGAGTCCTCCTAAGGCGCGAATGAACAAAAGTTCTTCACCACCTCCACCGGACGGACCCTGAGTCCTTCTGAGGAGCGAACGAACAAAGGTTCTTCGCGACCTCCACCGAACAAACCCCGAGTCCTCCTGAGGCACGAATGAATAAAGGATCTTTGCTACCTCCATCAGACAGACCCCGAGTCCCTTTGAGGCGCGAGCAAACAAAGGTTCTTTGCCACTTCCACCAGACGAATCATGAGTCCTCCTGAGGCGCGAATGAATGATGCACAAAACTATATCCGCAAACGATAACGGCAAGTGTACCGTATCGAATGTAGTATGGGTTATAAGAAACCAAGGTCGTATTAGACTCGGGGCGGTTGAGTACTCTTACTTCAAGAAAATCTCTATTATTCTATTAATTAAAACTTTGGAGTTGGTATCAAAAGAAATAAAAAAAGGTTCATGAAGAAGAAAGAAGAGAATGAGAAAACAAAAGAACTATTTTATTAACTGCAAAATGAAAAGAAATTACAACTATTGAATTGAAAGTACAATTGCAAGAAATAAAGGAGGAGCATAAGAACTACTAAAACATGAAAATAAAACATGAAAAGAAAAGTCTAAGTCCTAAAAATTGCTTTCCAAAATCCCTCCCAGAACATCTGCTGGAGTTGGCTTTTTATAGCTGCAAAATTGAGGTTACACGCCCTCGGTCACGCCCGTGACCAAGGGCGTGTAAGGCGCACGACCCTTCTCGGTGCGGAAAGGACGCCGGCTGTCTTTAATGTAGGAGAAATTTACGTGTCACGCCCTAGGCCACGCCCGTGACCTAGGGCGTGTAACCTTCAAATCGTGCTGGTGGCGGGAATCTTCAGTGGGAAGTGGCGCGGGATGAGTCACACTCGTGATCTGGAAGTCACACCCACTGGTCACGCCCGTGACCTGGGGCGTGTAACTTTAATTGACATGGCAGACGTGCTGGCTGCTGGAGGTGGGGTCCCGACCGTGACTTAGATGTCACGCCCTTGGTCACGCCCATGACCTGGGGCGTGTACTTGACAATTTTGAACATTCGTCGAACTCTCGCCTGTTCGTCGATCTCCGCGGTTCGGGGCCGTGACATTGGGTCACGCCCTTGGTCACGCCCGTGACCTGGGGCATGTACTTGGCGAATTCATCACGGAACAACTCCGGGGTGGCGGCAGCAGGTCTGGAACACATCTTTGGCTGTCACACCCTTGGTCACACCCGCGACCTTGGGCGTGTACTTGACAATTTTGCTCAAAATGCCCAGAAATCCTGAAAAAACACAGAAAAGGCTTAAGTTAGTTTATAAAATTAAAAGGGAACATATTAAATAATAAAATACATATAAATTATATAAATTCGTATTAAAACTACATTAAAATTATACTAAAAGATGAGTACAAAAAGTACTCATCAAACACCCCTATACTTAACCTTTTGCTATTCCAGAGCAAAAAAGTGAGGAAAGAATTATAAGACATCGATATTATTTTTAATTGACTAAAATTTTATTAAACCAAGAATATGTCAAAAGTAAATTTTAGGAATTCAAGAATTAAGTCATAAATTATGTTGATAATTTAAAAAGAGAAATTTGTTTAGCTAACTACTTCTCAATATAACTAATTAGCAATCGAAATTATAGAAATTTTCAAACAAAATTAGATTGAAATTATAGACACTCTAACATAGAAGAAACTTAAGGAAAAGGCACCTACCAAAATATTGCTCTCTTAATAATTTAGTTTAGGACTAGAAACAATGAAATTGGCTAGGGATGGGTTTGAACGAAATGGCAAAATGAAGAGTTCTTGAATAGAGGTGATGAATTTTATCCTCTCACCTCATTTGAATAGGAATTTGTATATGTTTAGGAAAATAATGAATTTTATCCTCTTATTTTCCATGCCATATAATCTTTTAAAAATTCTCTTTAATTAAAA
Organism: Dactylorhiza incarnata; assembly: GCA_033032865.1. NCBI lineage: Eukaryota > Viridiplantae > Streptophyta > Magnoliopsida > Asparagales > Orchidaceae > Dactylorhiza > Dactylorhiza incarnata. Next base: position 302,009 of record JAWHQI010000339.1, read on the forward strand.
ACCCAAAATGTATATGTTTAGATGTAATGAATTTTATCCTCTTATATCATGACATATAATCTTTTAAATGATTTTGGGTGCATATGTATAGGACGTAATGAATTTTATCCTCTTATTCCCATGACATATGATCTTTTTTCTACTTTTTTTTTATTTGTCAACAAAGGGTAAGGGTAACGGAATACTTCAAGTTTATAAATTAAACTATTTTCAGAGCAAATTTTTGGTGGAATGAAATTTCCTAAGATCTTAAAGTTAAAAGAGAATATAATAGGAATCTAGAGGTGTTTAGCCAATTTACCACAAAGTGAAGCTATTTAAAATTAAAAGGAGAAGTAGTGCTAAATAGATTCTCTAATCAAATTAAAAACATAAAATGTTTCTTAAAATTAAATTACTTCAAATTTAAATTTAACAAATTCTGATAAAACAAAAAATTAGCTAAATTAAAAATGTAGGAATACTTATAATCGGACCTCAAACTAAATTTCTAGAACATTAAAAACAACAAGGCTAGGCGTATTTATTATCATAATTTTAATAAATATTATTTCTTGGACTTCCCGAGGGCTACCCGGTGAAGGGTTTGCAAGGTACTAGGAGCTGTGATGGGAGTTAAAGCCCAAAGCGCCCTTTCCAAGAAATTGGATTTTTATAATTTTTATAACTTTTTTTTTCAAATAAGAATACAATGAATGCTAAGCTACACCCCCATACTTAAAATTAAACATTGTTCCCAATGTTTAAAACTAAGTATGAAGAACGCTTGAAAGAAAATAAATTTTAAAAGAGAAATACATAAAATTAAAGCTAAGCAAGGGGTGCCTCCCAAGAGCGCTTTCTTCTTCCCGTCTTTAAGCTAGACGGGAAGTGTTAGGAAAATGGAAAATTAAAAGAGAAGTGGACAGGCAACTCCCCTAATTCATGCTTAGGTGAATGTGCCGACGTCAGTCGGCCGACTTCTCCTCCGCTTAATATGTGATTCTCCGTTCGTCGTTGGACTTGAATTTGCAAATCCAAATCACCTATACATACCTGAGGTGATTTGGAAATATAAAGATGAGCGACATATGGATGATCAATTCTTTGGGGTAGCAACGACTCATCTTCAACTTGAAAATTATTAGCATATAAAGAATCACAAATAAACGATTCAGATAATTTTTCGCAAGGAGGAGGCGAATAGAAAATTAAGCTCCGGTTGTTTCTTTTCTAAAATAAAATTTTCATTAGAAAAATCTAGTGCACTATCAAGCGGAATAAGATTTTCGGACACTAAAATTTTATGAATTTCCGGTTGAATTAAAATAGAAGAGATTTGCGAAAATTCATGATAAAGAAAAGAAGATTCGAGTGAAGTAGGGGAAGAAACTTGTTCTTCTTCTAGTTCATCCGGGGTGCCCAAAACATTAAGAATTTCTTGGTAAGAGAATCTTTCTTCATCTTTGGGAAAAGAATTTATGGGAGTACATAAACAATCATGTTCCTCCATAACTAAATTTTCCAAAGACAAGGAAAAAGCACTAGAAGAAATAAAATTTTCATCTAAATTCTGGGGTGGAGTATCAAATTGAAAAAGCTGACATTCCCCAAAATTAGAGTACGAATATTGCGGCGCAAAAGAAGATGAACAAGAATTCGGATCGAAAGATTTATCTTCATCGCTACGAGAGCTATCCGGGTGACCTTGCCACCAAGAATAATCTACTTCGGGGCTAGAAGAAAAATTATTAGAAGCCAAAAAATTATTCTCGTGAAAATTAGAAAAAATATTTTCCTCTAAATTGGGGGGGGGGGGGGGGGCAGTATCTATTTGAATTGGCAGAATTTCCCCAAAATTAGAGAACAAAAATTGCGGTGTATAAGATGAAGAATAAAAATTCGGATCTAAAGATTTATCTTCATTGTTCCGAGAGCTATCCGGGTGAGCTTGCCACCAAGAAGAATCTACTTCGGAGCTAGAAGAAAACTTATTAAACGCCGAAAAATTATTCTCATTAAAATTAGAAAAATTATTTTCATCAAAGTTTGAAAAATTATTTTCATTAAAAGAGGAAAAAATATGATCATAATTATTGTCAAATTATTTGCATAATATTGAGAAAAATTATTTTCATAATAATTATTTTGAGCATATGAATGTAAATAACATTCCTCACTTTGATGAGACGCGTTACAATAATAACAACTATTTTGGCATTTTTGTGCCGCTTCCAAAAGATATACTTGGCTTTGAAGCTCAGCAACTTTTATGGCCAATTCAAGTGACTCCATTTAATAAAAAAAACAACATTTACTCAAATGAATTGAATTTTAAAAATATTTTGATTATATATATTTTTTTCAAAAAGCGGGTTAAATTAGTCCCGGACTTCCCAAGGTCAACCTGGTGAAGGGCTCGCAAGGTACTAGAGGTTGTGATGAGAATTAAAGCCCAAAGCGTCCTTTCCGAGAATTTAGATTACGCTTTTTAATATTTTTTTTAAATTTAAAGAGAAGGGGAGAAGAAAGAGGACGATAAAATTAATAAATATTTCTTTTTTTTGAAATATCAACCATGTCCCCCGGCAATGGCGCCAAAAACTTGATGCGCAAAACTATATCCGCAAATGATAACGGCAAGTGTACCGTATCGAATGTAGTATAGGTTATAAGAAACCAAGGTCATATTAGACTTGGGGCGGTTGAGTACTCTTACTTCAAGAAAATCTCTATTATTCTATCAATTAAAACTTTGGAGTTGGTATCAAAAGAAATAAAAAAGGTTCATGAAGAAGAAAGAAGAGAATGAGAAAACAAAAGAACTATTTTATTAACTGCAAAATGAAAAGAAATTACAACTATTGAATTGAAAGTACAATTGCAAGAAATAAAGGAGGAGCATAAGAACTACTAAAACATGAAAAAAAAGTCAGTCCTAAAAATTGCTTTCCAAAATTCCTCCCAAAACATCTGCTGGAGCTGGCTTTTTATAACTGCAAAATTGAGGTTACACGCCCTCGGTCATGCTCGTGACCAAGGGAGTGTAAGGCGCGCGATCTTCTCGGTGCGGAAAGGACACCGGTTGTCTTTAATGTAGGAGAAATTTGCGTGTCACGCCCTAGGACACGCCCGTGACCTAGGGTGTGTATCCTTCAAATCGTGCTGGTGGCGGGAATCTTCGGCGGGAAGAAGCGGTAAGTGGCGCGGGATGAGTCACGCCCGTGATCTGGAACTCACGCCCCCTGGTCACGCCCGTGACCTGGGGCGTATAACTTTAATTGACGTGGCAGGCATGCTGGCAGCTGGTGGTGGGGTCCCGACCGTGACTTGGATGTCACGCCCTTGGTCACGCCCGTGACCTGGGGCGTGTACTTGACAATTTTGAACATTCGTCGAACTCTCGCCTGTTCGTCGATCTCCGCAGTTCGGGGCCGTGACATTGGGTCACGCCCTTGGTCACGCCCGTGACCTGGGGTGTGTACTTGGCAAATTCTTCACGGAACGACTCCGGGGTGGCTGCAGCAGGTCTGGAACACATCTTTGGTTGTCACGCCCTTGGTCACGCCCGTGACCTTGGGCGTGTACTTGACAATTTTGCTCAAAATGCCCAGAAATTCTGAAAAAAACACAGAAAAGGCTTAAGTTAGTTTATAAAATTAAAAGGGAACATATTAAATAATAAAATACATATAAATTATATAAATTCGTATTAAAACTACATTAAAATTATACTAAAAGATGAGTACAAAAAGTACTCATCAATGAACAAAGGTTATTCGCCACCTCCACTAGAACGGACCCCAAGTCCTTCCAAAAGGTGAACAAATAAATGTCCCTCGCCAAATCCGCACCATGATCGAATAACGACATTCGGGTCAAACTCCAAGTAGCGACCGATAAGGCTAACGCTAGACATTGCACATGCATGATAAATTGAAAGGAAAGAGAAAAGAATAAACACTTCTAAAAACCCGTGAAAGATCTCCCTTCAAATTCAAAGCTGCACCACAGGCTATAAGGAAAATAGGAAAGCATGTTATGGTGCAAAGCCGCACCCACAAAAACAAAATAAAGCAAAGGAAAAGTGAACAACAAACACGACACATGAATATAGGAAGGATGCAGACAAGTCACGCCTTGATGTCAACGTGAGGGTCATCATCCAAAGTGTCATCCACACCAAGAACATAACGCTCCGGCACCCTCCAAGCTAGCCGGAATCCCTTGCCAAATCCCAGGCAAAATGCGGCATCACGCTCATCGTCCAAGAGTAGATCGACCTCAAAAGACATCATATCAGAGCAAGCCTCCTACGCTATTTGAGCTCGCGCCACCCAGAAGTCATAAGACTCCTTATAGACTGCCACAATCGAAGTGAAAGTCCAGGGGTGTCATCACCTAAAGGGGGTGAATAGATGATGTGGTGTTTTTGTAAACTTTTAGTGCAGAATAATGAAAGTAAAAAGACACACACACAATCACAGAAAAGTTCACAGCATACGACAGAAAGCTATAGTGGCTCCCTTATTTGGGTACTCCACTTCCCCCTTCGTCTATCTAGCAGTGTTCTAGCCTCGACCACGTCCTCCAAAACTCAGATCTACAGATCCTACAACTTAGAGACAACGCCTCCTACCTCAGAGGCACTGTTTGACCTCCTACCTCATATCCCAAGGATCCTACAACTTAGAAACATTGGATGACTTCCTACCTCAGGTCATACAAGACCCTACAACTCAGAAGCTATGGATAGCCTCCTACCTCAGGTCACACAGGACCCTATAACTCAGATTCAACAAGTTGAATCATATGGCTCAAATCTTTGAGAGATCCTACAGTTAAATAAGATTTGAGATACAAAATCTTTTGATAGACTTAGAATAATAATACTTAGCAAATCTGGAGTCTTCTTGAAACTTGATGTAGATTTGCTTCAACATTGATCTTCTTGCAGAGGACTTGAAAGAATCTGCTTCAGTAAGGAATAATTCCTCTGCGCTTTCAAAGATCCTTCTTCCTCTTCTTACCGATAAGTGATTTAGCTTTTAGTAAATCATCAAGATGAGTCAAACTCTTACTTCTGGAGAAGAAAAGATTTGCTTCAAGGAATGGCTTCTTCGTTCTAGGCTTCTTGATGAGAATGCCTCCTCTTGAAGACGACCGCGGTGAGCTCTACCTTTGATATTATAGTTGCAAGTAATTATTAGGGTTTGTTGATTTCCATCTCATCCCTTTTATAGGGTCACTTCATAATGATAGAATCCTCGGACGGCCTTTTATTTCAGAAATCAGCTTTCCATAAAGCACAACTTTGATTGACCCAATCTATGATGATAGTAAATGACGTAACGCCAAAATCATGCTTTAATTTGAATTCAGGGGTTTCCGCAATTTGACTAGATGTCTGGCCAAATCTTCTTGATGTCTAGTCGAATGTAGTCCTACTGGTCGAATTTGAATTTTGCATAACTTTAGTTTAAATCTTCTACATGAATTGTCTTGGTGACTTTGGTGGTCTACAAGATGATATTTCACTACTTCAGTCTTCTAGTCGAATCATCTATACCAATCGTCTTGATGACCATTTCTGGTTCACAAGACGATATTCGACTGCTTCAGCCATCTAGTCGAATCTTCTGCATGAATCATCTTGATGACCCTTTGTGATTTCACAAGATGATATTTCACTATTTTGGTCTTTTACTCGAATCTTCTGCACGAATCGACTTGATGTCTCTTTATAGTCTTCAAGACGATAATTGATTCCTTCTGTCTTCTAGCTGGATCTTCTTCATGAATTGACTTGATGTCTCTTATAATCTTTCAAAACAACATTAGATTATTTCTCCCTTCTATCCAAGTGATAAGCCTATCAGGTTGAATCTGCCTTTCATACTTGTGAAATGTCTCTTGGTTCCTCGACGATATTTCACATGACCTCAACGATATTTAAGACCACCTCGATGATAAATGTCTTAGGCAAATTCCTCATTCGAGTGCTTCCAGATATCTATTATATACCTCCAAGACGATATGAGAGTAAGTGGGCCTTATCAAGATGATATCGTCTTGGAAAGTATACTACCAAGGCAATATTTGGAGATTGGCCTTCTTCTTCTAGATTAGACGATATGTGTGTAGTTGAGAGTTTACAAGATAATATCGCCTTTGAGCTTAAGGTCTTCAATACGATATTGAGACCTTTACTTGACGACATTTAAACTCTCCAAGATGATATTTGACTTAATTAATTTCTGATCTTCTCAACTTAGATCCTTTGCTTTAGCTCACTTGTTAGACCTATATTCCTGATGATAATAAGATAGTGACAAGTCTAATATAGTTTAGATCATAAGTCGACATGGTGTTTTGCACAATGAAATTACATTGGCAAAACAATGCTGATGACATTAAGTATAGCCTTATGTTAGGTTTGCACTGTCTAGTACCTGAAATCAATATTCTAAAACAAATAAATCAAATACAAAGTGTGTTTATCCTTGAGTTGGGGACTTCTTCAAAGAAGAAACATTGATGATGTACAACCCTCATATTTTCCGAGCCGGTGTGACCCGACGTGAGTAGGGTCGTTGGTTTACCCGTAATTCGTCGAGACCAAATTGGAAGTTAAGGTGACTAAGAGAAGCAGGTCGACCTCTCAGAGGCGACCAAGACCGAGCAAAGCTAGGGAATGACCCGAGGGAGGGAAAATGACTTAGCAAGACGAGTGGGGGCAGCCCCCCACTCGCCCGTTCCCTCTCTTTTGAGGGGGCGAGTGGGGGCAGCCCCCCACTCGCCCGTCCTCTCTTTTGAGGAGACGAGTGGGGGGCAGCCCCCCACTCACCCGTTCCCTCTCTTTTGAGGGGGCGAGTGGGGGCAGCCCCCCACTTGCCCGTCCTCTCTTTTGAGGGGGCGAGTGGGGGCAGCCCCCCACTCGCCCGTTCCCTCTCTTGAGGGGGCGAGTGGGGGCATCCCCTCACTCGCCCGTCCGCTCTTTTGAGGGGGCGAGTGGGGGAATCCCCCCACTCGCCCATTCCCTCTCTTGAGGGGGCGAGTGGGGGCAGCCCCCCACTCGCCCGTCCTCTCTTTTGAGGGGGCGAGTGGGGGAAGCCCCCCACTCTCCAGTTCCCTCTCTTGAGGGGGAGAGTGGGGGCAGCCCCCCACTCGCCCGTCCGCTCTTTTGAGGGGGCGAGTGGGGGCAGCCTCCCACTCGCCCGTTCCCTCTCTTGAGGGGGTGAGTGGGGGCAGCCCCCACTCGCCCATCCCCTCTTTTGAGGGGGAGAGTGGGGCAGCCCCCCACTCGCCCGTTCCCTCTCTTGAGGGGGCGAGTGGGGGCAGCCCCCCACTCGCTCGTCCCCTCTCTTTTGAGGGGGCTAGTGGGGGCAGCCCCCCACTCGCCCGTCCTCTCTTTTGAGGAGGCGAGTGGGGGCAGCCCCCCAATCGCCCGTCCCCTCTCTTTTGGGGGATTTTGGCTATCCGCGGTCCGATTTTAGCTATTCGCAGTTCGTTTTTTGGGAAAGTCTATAAATAGACCCCCATGGGCACCTTGGGAAGGGTTGGTTCCTACCCCCTCCCTCGCATGGTCTTGTGAGCAAGCACCCCCCCTCCCCCTGTCATCGAAGGTTGACGGTGAGGTGGTTCTCAGTGCCCTCCAAGGTGCCCAGGCTCAGCATTGGCTTGGGAGGGGAAGTTCCTTGAGAGCTTCCGGGTATGTGGGGGGACCTCCATGTTGCAGCTTAAGGGGTCCGTTTGTGGACTTAGGTGTTCTCCAAGTGCAAGGTTTCTCAGTTCTTAGCGATCAGTCAAGGGCCTTAGCTTGGGTCAAGTAAGGGCTAGCCGCATCACCCTTTTTAACGCTGAAACCGGGTTACTGGTTTCAATATTCTGGTGCGGTGTGCGTGGAAGCGGCTAGTTCAGAATGCTCTGAGCCAAGTCTCATGGCAGGAAGCAAAGAGCCGGGGAACTCGCCTCCTCCTAGCAAGTTGCATCCGTTGACAGGGGAAGAGGAGGCAGAGGAGGCATATCATGTGTTGGGTGATCTGACCAAGTTGGAAGTTGCAGAGGAAGTGAGTGAGAAGGAGGTCATAGGCTTCAGCGGAAGGCCAGAGAAGATACGAATCAGCGAAAGGCTGAGCGGGCAGGATCAAGAGAAGATTCGAAGATGTGTCCAGCAAAATGTAGACATCTTCGCGTGGACCGCTGCGGAGATGCCAAGCGTTGATGCGAATGTGGCATGTCATCGCCTCAACCTCGACCCGAACATCCGCCCCATTCGCCAGAAGAAGAGGAATGTGTCGCCCACCCTCGCTGTGCCGATCAGATAGGAGGTGGGGAAGTTGCTAGACGCAGGGTTCGTGGAAGAAATTCAATACCTAGGATGGGTTTCTAACGTGGTGATGGTGAAGAAGGGGGATAGGAGGTGGAGGATGTGCGTAGACTTCTCTTTGCTGAACAAAGCATGTCCTAAGGAGTGCTACCCGTTGCCCCAGATCGATGCATTGGTGGACTCAGCTGTCGGCTTCCCGGTGATGAGATTTTTGGATGCGTTCTCCGGATATCATCAAATCTGAATGCATCCGCCCGATGTCAAGGACGTCTCGTTCATCACGGACGATGGGTGTTACTATTATAAGATGATGCCATTTGGATTGAGGAATGCAGGAGCAACCTACAAAAGAATGATGGATCGAGTCTTCAAGGAGCAGAAGGGGTGCAACTTGGAGGTCTACGTGGATGACTTGATGGTTAAAAGCAAGGACGTAGAATCCCACCTACAGGATCTAGTGGAGACCTTTGCTACCCTTTGAAGGTTCAAGATGAGGCTCAACCCATCTAAATGTGTTTTCGGAGCAAGCCGAGGAAAGTTCCTAGGTCACCTACTCACCCCAGAGGGGGTCGAACCCAATCCAGACAAGGTCAAAGCCATCTTGGAGTTGGAATCGCCGAGGAGTGCGAAGGAAATTCAGAGGCTGACTGGGAAGTTAGCAGGGCTGAGTCAATTCCTCTCTAGGGCAGGAGAGAAGTGCTCTCCTTTCTTCAAAGCCCTACGCCAGGGTCAGAAGTTCGAATGGGCATTAGAGTGCGAGAGGGCTTTTCAGGCACTGAAGGAACAACTGACGCGAGCCCCTCTACTCTAGGGGCCGAGAGAAGGAGAAGACCTTTCCTCTACCTAGGGGTAGGGTTCGAAGCAGTGAGTTCGGTCCTAGTCCGGGAGGAGGGAAAGAAGAAGCTGCCGATTTACTACGTTAGCAGGGTCCTGAAGAAGGCAGAACTCAAATATCCCGCCCTGGAGAAGCTGGCATTCGCTTTGATCATTTCAGCCCAAAAACTCCATCCCTATTTTCAGGCTCATTCAATCAGGGTGGTGACCGACCATCCCCTTCGCAACATTATGGAGGGGTGGAGCATTCGGGCAGGTTGGCAAAATGGTCGGTCGAGCTTAGCGAATTTGATGTCACCTTCGTCCCCCGGTTGTTAATGAAGGCGCAGGCGGTAGCAGACTTCCTGGCAGAATACATGAAGGAGGTGGACGGTCAAGAGCCCACCGGGTTGGTAGCATGGGATCTGTTCGCAGATGGGGCATCAGGAAGAAATTCCCTCGGCGGAGGGGTGATCCTGGTCAGCCCACATGGGACCAGGATCAAGCATGCAATCCATATTTGTTTCCCTGTTACCAACAACCAGGCTGAGTATGAGGCGGTGGTGGCAGGGCTTCGTCTGGCAAGGGAGCTAGAGATCCGGGACGTGAAGGTTTTCACAGATTCAACGGTGGTAGCCTCCCAGGTTCGAGGGGAGTTCGAGGCGAAGGAGCCGACCCTCCAGAGGTATCTGGCAAAGGTTAGGGACCTCGTCGGATGGTTCCACACTTTCTCCATTCAGCAAATTCCAAGAGGGGAGAATGCCCGAGCGGACCAGTTGGCGAAGCACGGCCCTCGCGCGGGAGGAACGGTGACCGAGCTGTTCCGCCCATCCATCGAGGAAGGCGAGCTGATGGAGATTGATTGAAGGGCCTCGTCGATAGACCCGATCCTCACCTTTCTGATCTCAGGCAAGTTCTCGGAGGGGGACCTGGATAAGAGGCGGTTCAGATACAAGTCAGCATACAACGTGATGCGAGAAGTAAGCCTGTATAGGAATACCTTGACTGGTCTCCTGGCAAGATGCGTGATGGAGGATGAAGTTCTGAGAGTCTTGGAGGAAATCCACTCCGGTGAATGCGGGATCCATTCTGGAAGTCAGACCTTAGAGAAGAGAGTGCTGAGGCAGGGATACTTCTGGCCGACCCTTCAGAAGGATGCCATGGAATTTGCAAAGAAGTGCCAGAAGTGTCAGCTCTTTGCGCCACTCCAACTTCAACCCGCGCAGAGGCTCAGAACGATCACGGCGCCTTGGCCCTTCTCCATCTGGGGGATGGACTTGGTCGGTCCGTTCCCTCAGGCCAGCGGTCAGAGGAGATTCCTGTTAGTCATGATTGACTATTTCTCCAAATGGGTGTAGATTAAGGCTTTGGTGAAGACAACCTCGCAGGTGATAAAGAATTTTATTTGGGGAGAAATAATTTGTAGGCACGGACTCCCCCTCGCCATAGTGACAGACAATGGGCCGCAGTTCGCTAGCGATGAGCTCATTGGCTTCTGCGGTCAAGTGGGCATCAACCTCCGCTTTGCCTCTGTTCACCATCCTCAGAGTAATGGGCAGGTAGAGGCCGCGAACAAAGTCATAGTCAACCTGTTGAAAAAGAATGTGGAGAACTTGAAGGGGAACTGGGTGGAGCAACTTCCCTCAGTCTTATGGGCCCTGAGGACGACACCCAACACAGAAATGGGGGAAACGCCATTCAAACTCTCCCATGGGTCGGAAGTCGTGCTCCCAGTGGATTTCGAGGTCAGATCCCCCCGGGTCGTAGCTGCCAAAGAAGGAGACGAAGGCTGGAGAATGGACAATGAAGAGCAACGGCTCTCGCTGGATATGGTTGAGGAGCTCTGGGACCTTGCCACGGTTTGGCAAGAGGAGGTGAAGCGCCGGATGGCCAGGTACTTCGATAAGAACGTTAGAATCAAACAATTCGCTCCAGGAGATCTAGTCCTCACAAAGGTCGACGCCGTGGGAAGGTCGGCGAACGTAGGAAAGCTCCAGCCCAATTGGGAGGGGCCCTATGTAATCTTGGAGGCCCTGAAGTCAGGGGGTATCGCCTTCAAAATATCGAGGGGATCCCCCTTGGTAATACTTGGAGTGGCGATGATATTAAACGTTTTTATCCTTAATAAATATGTTGATTTCTTTGGCCTGACCTCTTGTCCCAGCTTGTGATAACTACTATAGCCGACGGGAGCATAGGTTGGTGGGGTTCCAGGAAGGGGAGTTGTGTCGCGTAAGCATCGAGCTCCTCCGGATGAGGGTAACCGACTTGGGAGGGTGTTGAGTACCTCTGCCTTCAGGTGAAGGTAAGCACCTAGAGTGGCAGATGGGCATTCCACCCCCAGTTGGCAAGGTCCCTGACTGGAGACCATTCGTCGAGCTCAGTCATACCGGTAGATGGGGGGCTCGTCAGGTCGACTCGCCATTCAGTAACCGACTTGGGAGGGTGTTGAGTTCCTCTGCCTTCAGGTGAAGGTAAGCACCTAGGGTGCCAGATGGGTATTCCACCCCCAGTTGGCAAGGTCCCTGACTGGAGACCATTCGCCGGGCTCAGTCATGCCGGTAGATGGGGCCTCGTCAGGTCGACTCGCTATTCAGTAACCGACATGGGAGGGTGTTGAGTTCCTCTGCCTTCAGGTGAAGGTAAGCACCTAGGGTGGCAGATGGGTATTCCACCCCCAGTTGGCAAGGTCCCTGACTGGAGACCATTCGTCGGGCTCAGTCAAGCCGGTAGATGGGGGGCTCGTCAGGTCGACTCGCTATTCAGTAACCAACTTGGGAGGGTGTTGAGTTCCTCTGCCTTCAGGTGAAGGTAAGCACCTAGGGTGGCATATGGGTATTCCACCCCCAGTTGGCAAGGTCCCTGACTGGATACCATTCGTCGGGCTCAGTCATGCCGGTAGATGGGGGGCTCGTCAGGTCGACTCGCTATTTAGTAACCGACTTGGGAGGGTGTTGAATTCCTCTGCCTTCGGGTGAAGGTAAGCACCTAGGGTGGCAGATGGGTATCCACCCCCAGTTGGCAAGGTCCCTGACTGGAGACCATTCGCCGGGCTCAGTCATGCCGGTAGATGGTGAGCTCGTCAGGTCAACTCGCTATTCAGTAACGGATTTGGGAGGGCGTTGAGTTCCTCTGTCTCCAGGCGAGCTGAGCTCCTAGGATGCGGGTGGGTACTTCCGCCTCCAATAGGATTGGGAGGGCGTTGAGTTCCCATGTCTCCAAGTAAGCAAAGCTCCCAGGATGTGGATGGATACTCCGCCTCAAATCGTTAAGGTCCTTGGCTAGGGACCGTTCATCGGTCTCAATCGTGTCCACAGATGGGGGACTCGTCAGATCGACTAGCTACTCGACGAGCAGTCCAGAAAGGGTAATTGGTTTGATAAAGTGGTTGAGTTCCTCTGTCTGCAGGTTAAGGTAAGCACCAAGGACGCAGACTGGATCTCTGCCCCCATTTGCTTTGGAAAGATGGTTGAATCCCTCCGTCCCTCGATGAGGGTAAGTACTCGGGACGTGGACTGGTTCTCCGCCCCCAGATAGTTCTGGAAATTATTAGTTCCCTCCCTCTCCAGGTGAGCTCGGCTCCCTGGTAGGTGTGGAGTTCCCTCCCCCTCAAGATAAGCTCAGCTCCCTGGTAGGTGTGGAGTTCCCTCCCCCTCCAGGTGAGCTCGGCTCCCTGGTGGGTGTGGAGTTCCCTCCCCCTCCAGGTGAGCTCGGCTCCCTGGTAGGTGTGGAGTTCCCTCACCCTCCAGGTGAGCTCGACTCCCTGGTAGGTGTGGAGTTCCCTCCCCCTCCAGGTGAGCTCGGCTCCCTGGTAGGTGTGGTGTTTCCTCCCCCTCCAAGTGAGCTCGGCTCCCTGGTAGGTGTGGAGTTCCCTCTCCCTCCAAGTGAGCTCGGCTCCCCGGTAGGTGTTTAGTGGAGGAAGGTCCCCCCTCCACCTTCGGTTGAGTTTGGCTCAACCTAAAGGTGTTGAGCTTTCTCCACCTCCTGTTGAGCTCGGCTCACAGGAGGGGTGTCTAGTAGAGAAAGGTCCGTTCCTCACCTCATGTCAAGTTCAGCTCGACTAGAGGTGTTGAGTCTCCCACCACCTTCGGTCGAGTTTAGCTCGACCTAAAGGTGTTGAGCTTTCTCCACCTCCTGTTGCGCTCGGCTCACAGGAGGGGTGTCTAGTGGAGAAAGGTCCGGTCCGCCTCAAGTCAGGTTCAGCCGAAGGACTCGGCAGGCGTATCCCGTTGGCAGGTCCCTTCGTGGATCCCCCTCAGGTCCCACCTACTCGTCAAATAGGTGGGTTGGACTTTATTTCCGAGCTTGAGACAAGCTCGAAAAGAGCGGGGATTGTGTGCAACCCTCATATTTTCCGAGCCGGCGTGACCTGACGTGAGTAGGGTTGTTGGTTTACCCGTAATTCGTCGAGACCAAATTGGAAGTTAAGGTGACCGAGAGAAGCAGGTCGACCTCTCGGAGGCGACCAAGACCGAGCAAAGCTAGGTAATGACCCGAGGGAGGGAAAATGACTTAGCAAGACGTGGGGGCAGCCCCCACTCGCCCGTTCCCTCTCTTTTGAGGGGTCAAGTGGGGCACCCCCCACTCACCCATCCTCTCTTTTGAGGAGATGAATGGGGGCAGCCCCCAACTCACCCGTTCCCTATCTTTTAAGGGGGCGAGTGGGGGAAACCCCCCACTCGCCCGTCCCCTCTCTTTTGAGGGGGCGAGTGGGGTAAGCCCCCCACTCGCCCGTTCCCTCTCTTGAGGGGGCGAGTGGTGGCAGCCCCCCACTCGCCCGTCCGCTCTTTTGAGGGGGCGAGTGGGGGCAGCCCCACACTCGCCTGTTCCCTCTCTTGAGGGGGCAAGTGGGGGAAGCCCCCCACTCACTCGTCCTCTCTTTTGAGGGGGCGAGTGGGGGCAGCCCCCCACTCTCCCGTTCCCTCTCTTGAGGGGGCGAGTGGGGCAGCCCCCCACTCGCCCGTCCGCTCTTTTGAGGGGGCGAGCGGGGGCAGCCCCCCACTCGCCCTTTCCCTCTCTTGAGGGGGCGAGTGGGGGCAGCCCCCCACTTGCCCGTCCTCTCTTTTGAGGGGGCGAGTGGGGGGAGCCCCCCACTCGCTTGTTCCCTCTCTTGAGGGGGCGAGTGGGGGAAGCCCCCCACTCGCCCGTCCCCTCTCTTTTGAGGGGGCGAGTGGGGGCAGCCCCCACTCGCCCATCCTCTCTTTTGAGGAAACGAGTGAGGGCAGGCCCCCCACTCGCCCGTCCCCTCTCTTTTGGGGGATTTTGGCTATCCGCAATCCGATTTTGGCTATTCGCAGTCCGTTTTTGGGAAAGTTTATAAATAGACCCCCATGGGCACCTTGGAAAGGGTTGGTTCCTACCCCCTACCTCGCGTGGTCTTGTGAGCAAGCACCCCCCCTCCCCCTATCATCGAAGGTTGACGGTGAGGTGGTTCTCAGTGCCCTCCAAGGTGCCCAGGCTCAGCATTGGCTTGGGAGGGGAAGTTCCTTGAGAGCTTCCGGGTATGTGGTGGGACCTCCACGCTGCAGCTTAAGGGGTCCGTTTGTGGACTTAGGTGTTCTCCAAGGGCAAGGTTTCTCAGTTCTTAGCGATCAGTCAAGGGTCTTAGCTTGGGTCAAGTAAGGGCTAGCCGCATCCCCCTTTCGAACGCTGAAACCGGCTTACTGGTTTCAACAGATGACAAAGTTTCCAACAATCTCCTCCTATTTGAAGAAGTCAGAACCTCAACCAATGATAAACAACACAATGAAAATATTACAAATAAGGATCATGTGCTTTAGATGTTGGGATTTCGGAGTACCTATCATTGTTATATTTTCCCTCATTTTGACATTTCATCTTCTTCTCCCCCTTTCTGACTTTTTAACTACTACTGTTTTGGAGGATAAGATTCTTGAAGTGTGCTTCCCTCTTTGACTTCTTAATGAGTTGATTACAGAATGCCTCCATGAGCTTGATCAACTATGGCAGATAACTCTAAATGTGTCTTCCCCTAAACAGTTGTTAGTACTTCAAGACTTCTTCATAAGTATCTCCCTCAACTGATGTTTTGTCTGAGAGCTCATTGTGAGTCCCCCCTCAATTGAATCCATCTCTTTTGTAGTTTTGATTTCTTTCAAAGCTGACTTCTACAGCAATGAACGCTTGCTCCCCCTTAAAGTTTGCAGGAGGGGTGGAGCAATGATGGACTCTCCCCAATACAAGCATGGGATGTTTAGGGTTAAGTCATGAAGATGTCCCCTTGTTTCAGTTATTTTCCTAGAACATTCTTTGTCTAAGTGTCAGATAAGATTTTTGTTGGCCTTTGGACTTTCCTGCAAAACATATTATTTTACCTTAGAAGCCCAAACAGGTTTGGGTCTTTGGTACTTGTTAGTCATAAATACAGGATACTTCACAAAAGGATTATTGACAAGCCTTAAGCTCTTTACCCTAGGCACTGTTAGATTGAACAATAGTTTATGGCAAATTGTCCCACTTTGCCACAACACCAGCATTCAAAACGGTTATACCTCCTCTTCTATGTTATCTTTTGAGTAGGATGTTGATGTTGATGAACAGAAGAGCAAATTGTTGTATGTCCAACACTTCTTTGATGAATCTTGTGTTTGTGTGTATGATAAAACACCTGCTGCACAGTCACCTAATTCTTCTTCTCTTCTTAGGGACAAGCATTCATTGGACAAAAACCCACATGACATATCATTATCCTTTGCATTGGAACGCAAAATAACCTTGCTGAATATGGCATGATCATTGGATTTCTTACCACTGTTTGCCTCACCAGTATATCTTACACCAACTATATATGGTGCAGAAAATATGTCTATGATTGGCAATACAGTTTGTGGCTTAGAATAGCTAGAAACAAGCTTCTTTTCTACAAGTAGCTTATCCTCAACATCCTTAATGACCTTATTTTTCTGGCATAATGAGAACGCGTGGGATTTTGAGATTCCTCTCAGCTTACTTAATTCTTCACTCACTTGAGATAGCATTTCAGCCTTCTCTAGGAGTTCAGATTGAGTCAGCTTGAGGGATTTTATTTCTTCAGTCTGAGTTTTTGCAAGCTTCTTGCTTCTCTTTAGAGCATCTAGCAAATCTCCAAACTGACTCACTATGTCAGCCTCATCCCCATGATCAGACACTAGTGAGGATGATCTTTTTGACTCACTATCATGCAAAAATTCTGCTTCTGATTCAGAATCAGTAGCAGAAAAAGGAGCTCTAATATTTACCTGAGCAAGAGAGTTGGACTCATCCTGGTTTTCTTCATTAGATAGGGTCACAAACCCATAACATTCTTCTTCTTTAGATTCCCTGTCAGACAGTGATAAGTGTGCTCTTATGCATACCCTGGATGCAGGATAGTCAGCCTCCCACTCAAGTCTGGACAGAGCAGTAAGCCCAATGTGGACTTCTTCTTCAGAGGAAGAGTTGTTGTTGTTGCTTAGAGTGTTGGTCACCTTGACAATGAAGCTCCTTTCATGCTTCTTGCCCTTATTTGATCTTTTCTCATCAAACCTTGTATTTTCTTTTTCTTTTCTCCTTATTGGGCAGACAGTATTTATGTGGCCTGTCTTTTGACACTCATAGCAAAAAATATCAGTAAAAATATGTTTGTTATGTTTTGAGTCATACCCTTCCTCTTTGGACTTGTGCTTAGGTTTGTCATGACTGTTATCAGACTTTCTAGAGCTTGAAGGAGAAGCTCTATGCTTATCTTGTCTCTTCTTTGACAGCAGTCTCTTAAACTGTTTGCAAAGAAGATGTAACTCTTCATCAGAAAGTTCAGAATCTGAAGTGTTGGCTTCAGATTCATCATTATCAGCATTACTTTCTTGATGGCTTGGATAAGTATTCTTGCATCTTCTTGTGTTGTCAGCTCTAAAGGCTGCTATCTTCTCCTTATTGCATTCCTCTTCAGCCTTCCTTGTGTTTAGTTGCAACTCATAGGACAACAACTTTCCAAACAGATTTTGGGGTTGGATGTTAGCCAAGTTCCCCATCTCCCTTATGACACATATCTTTATTTCCCACTCTTTATTTAGTGATCTGAAAAACTTGTCATTCAAATCATAATTGGAGAACTCTGTCCCATATGTTCGAAGACCATTCACTAGCTTGAAGAACTTCTCATAGTATTCTAAGATAGAGTCCTTCTTATCCAGCCCAAAGGCCTCATACTCTTGATTCAGAAGTAATTTTTCATCATCTCTCACTTCATCTATGCATTCCATGTAGACTATCAGAGAGTCCCATATTTTTTAGCAGTCTTGCAATGAATCAAATTCTAGAATGTAGAGTCATCTATAACACTCACAATTATGTTCTTGGCCCTTTTATCCATTGTGGCCAAAACAACTTCATCCCAGGTCATTTCATAATATTTCTTTGGGACTTGCATGGCTGGATCTATAGTTGAAGCTTTCATAGGGATGAAAGGACCTTCTTTAATAGGTATAAATATTATAGGATCAGAAGCTTCCATGAACAACTTGACCCTTTCCTTCCAGATTCCAAAGTTTTCCTTTCTGCATATGGAGAGCATCCTTGAACTGAGTTCTTTGAAGTTCTCTCCAGAAGTCATGGTGAGTTGACTGTCTTCCCTAATGAGAATCTTTTTCAAGCTGTTAAGCCCTTTTGAACAACCTACCTCTAATACCACATGAAAGTCCATGAGTGTCTTCACCTAATGGGGGGGGGGGGGGTGAATAAGTGATGTGCTCTTTTTGTAAACTTCTAGTGCGTAATAATGAAAGTAAAAAGACACAAACACAATCACAGAAAAATTCACAGCACAACACAGAAAGCTATAGTGGTTCCCTAATTTGGGTAGTCCACTTTCCCCCTTAGCCTATCTAGCAGTGTGCTAGCCTCGACCACTTCCTACAAAACTCAGATCCGCAGATTCTATAACTGAAAGATAATGTCTCCTACCTTAGAGGCACGGTCTGACCTCCTACCTCAGATCCCAAGGATCATACAACTCAGAAGCACTGGTTGGCTTCCTACCTGAGGTCACACAAGACCCTACAACTCAGAATCTATGGATAGCCTTCTACCTCAGGCCACACGGGACCCTACAACTCAGATTCAACAAGCTCAGATCTCTGAGAGATCCTATAGTTAAATAAGATTTGAGATACAAAATTTTTGATGGACTTGGAATAACAATACTAAGCAAATCTGGAGTCTTCTTGAAGCTTGATGTAGATTGGATTCAACCTTGATCTTCTTGCAGAGGACTTGAAGAATCTGCTTTAGTAAAGAATAGTTCTTCTATACTTTCGAAGATCCTTCTTTCTCTTCTTGCCGATAAGTGATTTAGCTTTTAGTAAATCAGCAAGATGAGTCAAACTCTTACTTCTAGAGAAGAAAAGATTTGCTTCAAGGAATGTCTTCTCCATTCTTAAGCTTCCTGATGAGAACGCCTCCTCTTGAAGACGGCGGTGGTGACCTCGACCTTTGATATTATGATTGAAGTAATTATAGGTTTGTTGATTTCCGTCTCATCCCTTTTATCATAACGGTAAAATCCTCAAACGACCTTTATGTCAGAAATCAGCTTTCCATAAAGCACATCTTTGATTGACCCAATTTGCGGCGGCAGTAAATGACGTAACACCAAAATCACACTTTAATTTAAATTCTGGCCTTTTCGCAATTCGACTAGATATCTGGTCAAATCTTCTTGATGCCTAGTCGAATGTTATTCTTTTGGTCAAATTTGAACTATGCATAACTTTAGTTCAAATCTTCTACACGAATCATCTTGGTGACTTTGGTGGTCTGCAAGACGATATTTCACTGCTTCAGTATTCTAGTCGAATCGTCTATGCGAATCGTCTTGATGACCCTTTGCGGTTCACAAGATGATATTTGACTGCTTCAACCTTCTAGTCGAATCTTCTGCATGAATCGTCTTGATGACCCTTTGTGATTTCACAAGATGATATTTCACTGCTTTGGCCTTCTAGTCGAAGCTTCTGCACGAATCAACTTGGTGTCTCTTTATAGTCTTCAAGACGATAATTGAGTTCTTCTATTTTCTAGCCGAATCTTCTTCATGAATAGACTTGATGTCTCTTATATTCTTCAAGACAACATTAGATTATTTCTCCTTTCTAGCCAAGTGATAAGAATATAGGGTCGAATCTGCCTTCCATACTTATGAAATGTCGTCTTGGTTCCTCGACGATATTTCGCGTGACCTCATTGATATTTGAGATCACCTCGGCGATAAATTTCTTAGGCAAATTCTTCCTTCATTCAAGTGCTTCCAGATATCTATTGTATACCTCCAAGACGATATGAGAGTAAGTGAGTTTTGTCAAGACGATATCGTCTTGGAAAGTATACTACCAAGATGATATTTGGAGATTGGTCTTCTTCTTTTATATTAAATGATATGTGTGTAGTTGAGAGTCTATAAGATAATATTATCTTGGAGCTTAAGGTCTTCAATACGATATCAAGACCTTTACTCGATGACATTTAGACTCTCCAAGATGATATTTGACTTAATCAATTTCTGATCTTCTCAACTTAGATCATTTGCTTTAGCTCACTGTTAGACCTATATTCCCGATGATAATAAGATAGTGACAGGTCTAATATAGTCTAGATCATAGGTCGACATGGTGTTTCGCACAATGAGGGATTTTATTGGCAAAACTATGTCTGATGACACTAAGATTGGCCCTATGTTAGTCTTGCACTATCTTGTACCTGAAAGTAATATTATAAAAGAAATGCTTCAAATACAAATTGTGTTTATCCATGAGTTGAGGACTTATTCAAAGCAGGAACATTGAGGGCAAAGTTCCCAACAGGAGGCTCAAACGACCTCAATGTCCTGCTGCGCCACAGACAGTTGCACTCTCTCCTCCTTCGGATGCACCATCTCTACCTCCATCATGGACATCTCCATCCCGGCTACCTCAGCGCAATGGAGCGACTCAACAAGGCTCTCCTAGGCCATGTTGAGCTTCCCCTGAAGCTCCTCGACCTCGGTCCTATAAGCAGACAACTCGAACTCTGATCTGTCCAGCAAGGAGAGAGCCTTCTCCCTCCTCTTCCTAGCAGCAGCCAATGACTCCACCGATATGGCCAGCTTTGTCTGAAGAGAGAAGAACTCGTCCTTCAAAGACACATAATTGTTATCCCATGTAAGAAGGACCTCACAAAATTAGTCTAGTTGAGAAGACGAGGGTTGGATTAGGACAAAGGCAAAGTACTTAACAAGGGAACGATAAAGCAGAAGGTATAGCGGCCCAGAAAGAAGAAGACTCCCGCTTCTTGTAACATCCCCCAAACGACTAGACCCCTAGGTTGATTTTGGTCATGACTACGTCATGAAAAAACCCTAGGATGCGTGAAGAGATCATAAGTGCTTAGGCTCGAGGTGAAAATCACCATGGTCTGTAGATAGCAATTTCTAGTTACCAAGCCTAGGGTTGGCTTTAGGGCGTCACCATGACCCATGACCCGACCATAATATGCCTAATCCATTAAGGGGTCCCCATTGTGACACCCCAATTGCCCAACCATAGAAAAAGCGACCTTGAATACTGAGCTAGCGCCTGCGCTAGGGGCTAGCGCTGGCAATAGTGGTAGTTTAGGTGAACCGCAGAGGCGAACTGTATACCTTCGAGACTCTAGCGCTAGCGCTGGTGGCGGTTGCCGAACCAGCGAGCATTACGCTGTCGAGATGTTAGCGCTAGTGCTAGCACTGGCACCGATGGTAGCTCAATCGACTAGATGCGGACGGGATCATTTTTGGTGGCCAAGGGAGGCCAAAAGTCATCCCAATTGATGGGGATTTATTCCCCCTATCAATTAGGAGAATATTAAGAGGTTTTCCAACTCTTAAGGAGGGTGAATTTGGTGACCTTTGGGGATTGCCGAAATTTTCACCATGAATGGTGTTGATGGAGGAATCCCAAGCTTCACCTCCTCCCCTCATTGAATTGGCTCTATAAAAGGCCTCCAGGGGTGAAGGGAAGGAGTTTCCCCCACTTTCCAGAAAATTTCTACCATCTAAGCACCTATCAGCATGGCACCCAACAACTCTCGACCAACCATGGCGGACCGACGATCGGCACGGCTGCGAGCCACCACTCAGGTTCTCCCCTCCTCCTCTCTTAGTGGATAGATCTTATCTTGTTGGTCGCAAGGTTTGAGGTCAATTGGTCTTGGATCGGCATGGCCAGAAGCTTGGATTCAAGCTTTACTTTCCTTACCATAAACCCCAATTCTGGCCGCCTCCGGCCAGCCAACCATCGTACATCATCGGCCGCCACCTCAGCGGAGGTGGTGGTGGCATTGGCCGACTGGGAGAGGGTCTAGGTGGCCAGGAAATCACCTCCCAAGTTGGTACAGGACAGGCCGATTGTGGTCGTTCGCTGATTGGATAAGATGAATCGATGCCCTCCATTTAAACGGATTATTAATTTTATGACTAATTAATGTCATATTTTTCCCCTAGAAATACACGTTTTTGAAATAAAATTTTGAACCCCCTTAGAAGCCGTTTCAGGAAAAATGGCCAGAGACAAAAGTTGTAGGTCTTTACGTCCAGTTTATTTTGCAATTGATTTGAGCTGATTTGGCACACTGGTTCGACTGCAACACTCAAAATGGTGCAACCTATACATAGGGTTGAACAAAGAATGATTTGAGTGCGCCCACTAATCCAGATATCCAAATGCTTTGAAATTTGGAGCATATGCGATATTTACCCTTACCCTCAACATATCCAAAAATGGGAATTTTTGTAGAACCTTTTTCTATAGTGTTTGTAGAAATTTAATAATTCATTTATGAATTAATTTTAGGGTCTAGAGACTTTCAAACCCTACCAAATTTTGGTGGGTGGTCTTTAGGGTCATGATATGACTCTTATAATATTTCATCTCATTTGGGATTGATTGGGTTGGATAATTGAATAACCCAAAGTTGGTCAAGCTAAGGGAAAATTAGGTCAAGGTGCACTTGATGGGTTGAGAGGTCAAACCTCATCCAAATGTGATGAAACTTGGGCCACTAATTTATTATCATACAAAACACCCTCACAAGTGGGTTGGGGGATTTTGGGGTGGATGTGCCCTAGAACCCGGGTTCAAACTATAGGGTTGTATATTGAACATATTGAAGGACATATGGTTATATGTCCTTGGAAGGAATTGAAAATTGGTAGGTAGTTTCATGGGGTGGAAATATGCCCTAGATAATTTATCTGGAATTTTTAGAAACATTTATCCCCTCTAAATTAATTAAGAACCAATTAGGGCACTTTCTGTTGGAACAACCCTATTTTTGATTTGGGTTAGGATCACTATCTGCTGACTAAGATCAAGTTGACCCCAATGTATAGTTTATGGGTCAAGAGTTTAGGCTGTTAGAACTCAAGAAATCAATCAAGTTCTGCGTTCGACGAACTCCATACTGCGTTCGACGAACTGCTCTCTGCGTTCGACGAACGGCGTGCTCTCTGCGTTCGACGAACGACAAGCTCTCTGCGTTCAACGAACGGCATGTTCTCTGCGTTCGACAAACGGCTATCTGCGTTCGACGAACGGCGCTCTGCGGTCGACAAAAGATGTTCATTTTGTGCTCGACGAAATGCAGCTATCTCAGCGTTCGACGATCCCGTCTCAGCGGTTCAGCGTTCGACGATCCCATCTCAGCGGTTCAGCGGTCAACGAACAGATCCCGGCTCAGCGGTCGACGATTTTGCTCAGCTCAGCGGTCGACGAACAGACCCCGTCTCAGTGGCCGACGAAAAGATGTGTTCGACGAATGATGAGTCCCAAATATATACACATTTATGGACTCATCTGGGCCGATTTTCTAGTCTATGCACTTCACTTTAGACATGTTTTCACTTATATTTGATTCTCCATACTAAGTGCACCTTTAGGCCCATTTTGGTGTTATTTCTTGTTTATCTTCATTATTAGTTTTCATGCATGGTTAAGTGTCACTTTCAGTGGTTTGATTAGTGTTGTATGCTGGAGCAGGAGTCGTGCAGGTGTTCCCGGTACAAATCTGTACAGGAACACTGCGCACAATCACTGGTTCTACTGCGCACGACCACTGGTCGTGCGCCACTGATCGTGTGCACTTAACCCCTGAAAACTGAGTTCTGTTTTCCTTATCGCACAACCACTTACGATAGCGCGCACGATCACTGGTCGTGCGCCACTGGTCGTGCGAACATTGTATTTTATAATTTTCTTATCTTGCAGGCTCCGTCCAGGCATGCGCACGATCACAGGATGCTAGTGCGCGCGACCACTGGTCGTGCACAAATGACCGTGCGCACTGCTTATTCCAGCGCCTATATATAATCCTGCTCGCGAATTAGGTCGGGATCCTCGCCGTTTTTCCGCCCCGCTCCGCCGTTCCGCCCATTTCCGCAGGTTTTCGCCCCCTAGGCCTCCTCCATCATCCAAGGGCTTCAAGGAAGAGATTCTACACTCATCTTCATCGCCAAGGAAGGAGTTCCTCGCATCGAACGTGGCCGGATTGTAAAACGCTGGAGAAGACGGGTCCATTGGGAGGTGTGACAGCCCTCCTCTACCCCGGATGCAGTTGGGACCG
Organism: Dactylorhiza incarnata; assembly: GCA_033032865.1. Classification (NCBI taxonomy): domain Eukaryota; kingdom Viridiplantae; phylum Streptophyta; class Magnoliopsida; order Asparagales; family Orchidaceae; genus Dactylorhiza; species Dactylorhiza incarnata. The sequence goes on from JAWHQI010000339.1 coordinate 325,737, forward strand.
AGCTAGGACGTGGATTGACAACCCGACGATTCCTACCGTGAATCTACAACGAGACTCCGGATTCGGTCGTATCTCTTGCCTCTTTCTTCTACTTGTGTGGTTGTATTTGTTTGTAATCCCTTTATTTAGATGGTGACACTATGAATCTTGTTTATTAATGTTTATTTCATGTTTATGGAATCATATTATTCATATGTGTGAATGAGGAGCGCCCCATTCCATCCTCCATCCCGCCGTCACGTTCGTCGCCGCACTAGCAATTGCTAGTGGCATGCTTGTTGAAGAGGTGCTTACAACCCTCACTCCGTTAGCCTACTCGTCCATCCGCCTACCGAAGCGTGACATCGCGGCCCGTACTCCATCCCGCCTAACGAAGCAGCGCGCTCAAGGCCTGCATAGTTCGATCCGTTTGCCTACTCGTCCATCCGCCCTTACGAAGTAGCGCGTTCAAGGCCTACGTAGTCTTCCATCCCGCCGAGCGAAGCTTTGCATAGCGGCATTGCATAGGAGTAGTTATAGTATTTTCTCTTTACTTTCCACAATCCAAAACCCCCGTTTCCGCATCCTTCCGCTCGAAAGGACTTCAATCTCAAGTCCTTCCTCGATAATAAACTCCACCTTACTGTGTTCCTTTGAGATCGATACTTGGGGATTCATTCCCATTTTATATTACTTGAACGATCGGTACACTGTCGTTTCGTGTCGCAGTCGAGCTACCGCCTATAGCGGTGTGTGAGATTTGCGCCATCAAGTTTTTGGCGCCGTTGCCGGGGAACACAGTCGTGTGAATTTTCTGGAGAGGGAGAACCTGAGATAGAAGCCCTTCCATTTGTAAATTGCATTTATTTGTTTTATTTCTTTTTATTCCATTTCCTGTTTTAATTAGGTTGCTTTAGTAATTTTTGTTAGGTGTAGTATTTTGCACAATAGCACTTTTATTTTGAATCGTATTATCTTCACATTATGTGGGCACATCTTAATTTCCATTGTCGTTGGTGTGGAGCTACCTCCCACTCTAGTGATGAATGCCCTACGGAGAATAGTAGGCATAATTCTTATAGCCCAGCATATGGAGCACCGACTTCGTCTGATACTCCATATGGTGCGCGCAAGTCTTATGGCTACTCTGCTGAGCCTTTACCGTCTTACTTCTTTTCGGCTTCAGCACCCGCTGTGCCAAAGAAGCCTGCTAAGTAGTGCCTGTTTTGTCGGAGCACTGATCATGTCTTGAAGGACTGTGCCGAGTAACTTCGCCAATTGGACGAGGATGACGAGCCGGATATCCGGATCGTCCCAACTCCTAACTCCGGCGGCACACCTTCAACATCCAGTTATGTGTCTTTGTCACCTTCACATCTTGAAGGGAATGGCATGGATACGGTCACCGGATGTGCGGCTGATCTATGCACCGACATTGTCGAGCCTATTCTCCCGGTGCATCCACCACCTCTAGTGGATTCGATTCTTTGTGAGGAATCGGTGCTCGACTTTTTTCCGAGCACTACTCCTCCCCCTGTTGTGCATACTACTCTCGTCTCTGACGACATTGTTGAGGATGTGTCGCGGGGTGAGGCTGGTGATTTATGTGTTATGCCTGCTCCTATGGAGGAGGACAACCTTCTAGGTGAAGAGGAGCTTTCCTCAACACCGGTGGAGGAAGTCCAAATCTTGGGCATGGCCACTGTCGATCCCGCTGAACCTTGCGGCATTGATGACAATGCCAACATTATTTTACTTCCCCAACCTGATGGGAGTGAGACCGGGACCACTCCCCCGATTTTTGTTTATTTATGTTCTTCATCTTGTTTATTTCTCGATCCCCCCTCTTCACCCGAGCCTGTGCAGGTTGAATCTTCACAGGCACTTCAAGAGGACTTGGAGCTTTGTGCTCAAGTCAATGATGAGTGTGTCCTTTTATGCGAGGAGGTTGATCCCTCCTCCATTAAGGAAGCCTCATTCATTGCCTTCTCCTCCTGCGGACCTGCTGTGGACGATACCTTGCTGGGCAAGGATAGTTTTGGTGAGATGAGTGAGGACCAGGCCTCCTCCTCTTCTTACTTCCTTTTCCCTCTACCTGTGATGGGCAGGTTTTATCTTTATTCGGGTAGAGGCGTGTCTGTTCTGTCGCCGTATCGGTACCTGTTACCGACACGCATATTTGAACAATTACCTGTCCATTTCCTTTTTCATAGGCCCATTAGCTAGAACCTTTAGTTTTTGAATAAGTCGTGCTGGGATAACAATAACCCCAGTAGTTATCTTAATTTTTCCTGCATTTTCATTTCTTTTCTAATTTTATTTAGTTAATTGCACTTTATTTCAGTTTTCTTTTTTCTTTTGTTTTTGCGGAGCTGACCCCTGCAGGTATCTTTTCTGGATGGCGGATGCCGCGGTTCATTTTAGCTTACATGCCAATCTTCTGGTGTGCTCATTTCTGAGTACTGGGTACTCTCTTTCCCTAGCCTTTGCTGATTTTCATGTCATATATTATGCGGATTGTTTAGTTTAAGTCTGGGGGAGAGTAGTTTTGTTTACCCGCTCACGTGCACTATTGCACTGCATACTAGAAGATTTCATTTAAAATGTTTTTTTTATTTTCATTGCACACCACATCACCCACTTGAGCGCGTACTCATCTGTTTGCTTGCTTTGTTGTGAACTTAATTCTTCTGCTTATTTGGGAAAGTCTAGGTGATGGCTTAGGACTATGTAGCAGAGTAAAATGTTGACTCCAGTAGTGCTCCTAGTCGAGTGCTCGGTTGCATAGAAATTTGTGTTGATTAGACTTCTCTTTATACTTATGGTTTTATATTTTTTTTTCTATTAGTGTAAATGTTGTTTACTCTACTCAAATGGTGAATCCGGTGGAATCAAACGGTAGCATAGGGATGTGTGTAAACGATCGCTAGACTCGTATTGCTTAAGTTGGGAGAAAGGAGAATCTTTCTCGGTGGCTAGAACTTGCCCCAAGCGATTCTTGAAGCATTGGCATAGGATACTACTAGTGCGTGAGAATGACGTAGGCCATTATTTTGGCCCGGTTGAACTTTTTATTTCATGCCTATCATCTACCCTTGCTAGCCCCTTTGTGCCCACCCCTTCCTCTTGATTCGGCTCCACTTTTATCGCACCAAAAGCTTAAAAGCCTAACCTAGTCGCACACCCAAATCTGAGCTTTAAATTATAGTTATGTTTACATTTTGGGGGGTGTTGATGTGGTAATTTTTATAGTGGAAATTGTGGGTGTATTCATTGATATTTTTGCTGAAAAAAGAAAAGAAAGAAAAAGAAGAATGAAGTAGAGAAAGAAAAAAAAAGAGGGATTGTTATGAAAAAAAGTTGAATTGAAAATTTTGAAATTTTGGTATTGGGAACGGGCGGTGCACACACCTATGTTGCAAAAGTCCGAGTCTGGGGGTGTGGTGCACTTGCATTCGATTTTGGTGTGCGGGTAGTTATATTAAAGCTCATTTGGGTTGCGTGTTATAAGCCCTCTTGTTTATCATTGTTTACCTCACCGTAACCCAAGCCTCAATTAAAACCTAAAAGTCCTACCGACTCACGCTATGGACCAATATAATGTCGTGGAGAGAATGTGGCCGGGTGAGCCTATGGTCACCGACACCGATGGATTTCGGTGGAGTTGTCCGGCACCCCAATCTTGAGCAATGCTCATCTCAGCGCTTAGTTTACTTTCTCCGTATGCATGACCAAATGATTCACCGTAGTTCACCATTTTGAGTAGTTGTAATATGCTTTTACTCTTTTAGAAATATATAAACTGTTTATATAATCAGAAATCTTCTCTACCATTTTTCTTATGCACGTGAGCATGCGACTTCGCATGGTACTCTGTATTGTAATTTTAAGCCATCTACTTTTCTTTCCCCGTTCGCTTAGAATTTGTTTGCTCGGGACGCGCAAACAGGTAAGTCTGGGGGTGTGACGAGTCCCAAATATATACACATTTATGGACTCATCTGGGCCGATTCTCTAGTCTATGCACTTCACTTTAGACATGTTTTCACTTATATTTGATTCTCCATGCTAAGTGCACCTTTAGGCCCGTTTTGGTGTTATTTCTTGTTTATCTTCATTATTAGTTTTCATGCATGGTTAAGTGTCACTTTCAGTGGTTTGATTAGTGTTGTATGCTGGAGCAGGAGTCGTGCAGGTGTTCCCGGTACAAATCTGTACAGGAACACTGCGCACGATCACTGGTTCTACTGCGCACGACCACTGGTCGTGCGCCACTGATCGTGTGCACTTAACCCCTGAAAACTGAGTTCTGTTTTCCTTATCGCACGACCACTTACGATAGCGCGCACGATCACTGGTCGTGCGCCACTGGTCGTGCGAACATTGTATTTTATAATTTTCTTATCTTGCAGGCTCCGTCCAGGCATGCGCACGATCACAGAATGCTATTGCGCACGACCACTGGTCGTGCGCAAATGACTGTGCACACTGCTTATTCCAGCGCCTATATATAATCCTGCTCGCGAATTAGGTCGGGATCCTCGCCGTTTTTCCGCCCCGCTCCGTCGTTCCGCCCATTTCCGCAGGTTTTCGCCCCCTAGGCCTCCTCCATCATCCAAGGGCTTCAAGGAAGAGATTCTACACTCATCTTCATCGCCAAGAAAGGAGTTCCTCGCATCGGACGTGGCCGGATTGTAAAACGCTGGAGAAGACGGGTCCATTGGGAGGTGTGACAGCCCTCCTCTACCCCGGACGCAGTTGGGATCGAGCTAGGATGTGGATTGACAACCCGACGATTCCTACCATGAATCTACAACGAGACTCCGGATTCGGGCGTATCTCTTGCCTCTTTCTTCTACTTGTGTGGTTGTATTTGTTTGTAATCCCGTTATTTAGATGATGACACTATGAATCTTGTTTATTAATGTTTATTTCATGTTTATGGAATCATATTATTCATATGTGTGAATGAGGAGCGCCCCATTCCATCCTCCATCCCGCCGTCACGTTCGTCGCCGCACTAGCAATTGCTAGTGGCGTGCTTGTTGAAGAGGTGCTTACGACCCTCACTCCGTTAGCCTACTCGTCCATCCGCCTACCGAAGCGTGGCATCGCGGCCCGTACTCCATCCCGCCTAATGAAGCAGCGCGCTCAAGGCCTGCATAGTTCGATCCGTTTGCCTACTCGTCCATCCGCCCTTACGAAGTAGCGCGTTCAAGGCCTACGTAGTCTTCCATCCCGCTGAGCGAAGCTTTGCATAGCGGCATTGCATAGGAGTAGTTATAGTATTTTCTCTTTACTTTCCACAATCCAAAACCCCCGTTTCCTCATCCTTCCGCTCGAAAGGACTTCAATCTCAAGTCCTTCCTCGATAATAAACTCCACCTTACTGTGTTCCTTTGAGATCGATACTTGGGGATTCATTCCCATTTTATATTACTTGAACGATCGGTACACTGCCGTTTCGTGTCGCAGTCGAGTTACCGCCTATAGCGGTGTGTGAGATTTGCGCCATCAACGAACTCAAGTCTGCGTTCGACGAACAGCTCAATATTTCAGCGGTCGACGAAATCATCCAGGCTCAGCGGTCGAAGAATCCTTCCGTTCGACGAACTCAAGTCTGCGTTCGACGAATCTTCAGCAGAAGCTCAGAACGATGAATCAAATGTTCAGATCGACGAAAGTTCTCCACAGCTCAACAAAATTAATTCTTCCAGCAAGATTCATTTGAGGTCGACGAACTAAATATTGTGTTCGACGAAAAATCTTGAGATCGACGAAAATTCTCTATACAGCAGATTTATTTCAGATAGATTATATTATTTCATTCTCTGAACTCAGATCGACTATAGCAACGGCTCTTTCTACCAGATAAGTAAGGATAATATATTTCCTTTTTATTATTCCAAGATTATAGTCGTTGACGTTTCTTGGAAAAGGACATATCCATGGAAAAGGAAAGAAATATACTGCGTAGCAGATTTGCAGTTTCAAAATATCTATTCAGATATAATATATTCCTTAATATCAGGGATTTGCATTTAATACCTGTCAGAAATTTTTCAAAATAGAAAAAGGGAAGAAGATATACAGATTATTATCACACACAGCTTACACGACAACAAGAGTACAGAACATAACACATATTGCTGTACAGAGAAAAAGAAAGAAAAAAGAAAAGGAGAAAGGAAGAACAGAAGAACAAAAGCTACATAGATCTTCATCTCCTTCCTCTAGCAGCACTTACATACTGAGAACATCTTCAACAATATTCTCTCAGTCGTTTGCTGCAAGTTTAGATCTTCAAAAGAGCAACAACAAATTGGAGAACTTGTTCTCTCAGTTTAATCAGCTACAGGAAGATCACTCATTCAAGAAGAAGCTTCCATCCTCATACTGTCAAACAACTTCATATCAGACAGAGGGAGCATTTTTCTACATCAACATCCACTAGAGTCTTCTCTCAGATAGTTGACAGAGAAGAACATTCTAACCTTTCTATCCCCTCTTGTACAGGGTTAGCAAGACACCTGATCAAAAAATCCTGCTTGGTTTTTAGGCACCTTATCAAAAGCTCATTGGTGTTAGGGCACCTGATCAAAAATCCTAGTGGATTCCTACCAAGGGTGGTAGAAGAGTAGACGTACCCAAGTTTAGTGGGAACTACTATAGCTCCTTGTGTTTTCTGTGATTGCATTACTTTTCTGTGCTTGTGCTGTGTTGATTTGTTTTTATTTAGTTTCTATAAATTACTCTATACACATATATATCACTATTTTAATTCCGCTATAAAACTAAGGGAAAAGTTTTAATACTCTATTCACCCCCCCTCCCTCTAGAGTTAATTTAAGATCTAACTTCCACTTTCACTTTCTCATATTAAGAATTTACGTAATTATATAACCTTGGATGCTCAAGAAACTTTGTCAGTAAGTTTATATTGATGATATCATTCTCTGATAATTTTGTTATGAATTTTGGATTGATATATATAGTACTTCATTCATAACCCTAATATTTGTCTTAGTTGTAAGAAAATTAATCTTGGTTTTAATACTCATTGCAAAATCATGAAACTTGGTCAGAGGACTTTTTAGGAAAAGAATATGATCTCTAAATTTTAGTATAATTTTTGGAGGAGTTTTTGTATAGTTCTCTTCACAAAGCGACATATGATTTGTTTATTTAAATAAAGGATTCATATGCTCAAATGAATATGAAAAAATTATGAAACTCAACCAGTGAACTTTTCGAATCACCTTAGACATCTGTTACTTTTCTTGTGATTTTTGAATGAGGATTGTTGGTACTTCCTTTGTAAATTCCTTAGTGTGATAGATTAATCAATATTTTATTTAGAGGTCAAAACCTTTCTGAAAATTTATGAATTTCATGTGTGGCTGTTATTTTGATGATATACAGTTTTACAAATTTTATCATTGTCATAGCTTATCAGAAAACCATACTTGATGTTCAAAGTCATAGGTTCCCTGATTTTGAGGAAATTTAAATAAATGCTAAATAAATTAGGAAAATTATGAATTTCTGGAGATAGCGTTGAAATTTCATAACACACACCCAATAATAATCATGGGTCATTTGGATGATTATTTGGAGTACCTCTTCTCATGCACCTCATGTAGTTCAAGTGGTCTGTGTATAGTGAAAATGCCGAATAAGGATAAACATGTAGGTCTTATATGGGGAGTTAAGGAAGTTGGTGCACCCAGACGGTTTGGATTTGGAAGGGGTCACCATGGGAAAGTAGGAGTAAGATGCCTGGTTAATTAGGAGGCAAGAGTGTGCTTGGGATCGACGAAAGATCGTCATTCCTTTGGGTGAAGTAAAACACACTGAGAGTTAGTAAGTGTAACATTAATAGTGGTTGGGTCAAGGGTAGATACCAATAAGAATAAGCGTCTTGGAAAGGGAGTTTTGGGGTTCAGCCCATCATAGCTTCTAGTACCGTTGCGAGCCCCTCACAGGGTAGTCCTCGGGAAGTCCCTAGTTAACCCAAAACCGTAGGAATAATTTGTTATGCAAGATTAACTTAATAATACACACACCCACACCCCGTTGCTATGGGTGGTTAGTTGGTTTGGCCTTATGAGCGGTAAGCTCGGTGGTTGTAGGTACAGATGGGTTAGTCCGGCGAGCTGGTGGCTCGGAAGGTTTTGGTGACGGACAGGTTAGCCCGATGAGCTTATGGCTCGGAGATATAGTAATCATAATCGCATGTGCATAAATGTGGTGGGACTTTGGTATTGACGGTCGTTCACACCGACGTCGATATGCTGACTCGGCAAGTGTGGATTTGCACTTAGCCAAGAAAGTCTTGTGGTCCAGCCAGTAAGAGTACGCAGGCGCTCTGCGGTGTGTTCTTCGCGTTGAGGCGTACGATAGGTCTAGGTTAGGTAGTGTGAATACTAACCTAGATGTGAGTGAGGCCCAACCCACCACTTCCATTTGCCACTACGGGGGTATCATGGGAGTTTTGCTAGCTCCAAAAGGGGAACTAAAGGTCTATGCGCATAGAGTCGAAGTGTGTGAGTTGCACTTGTGTGATCATAACATTAATCAACATAACTCTGCATGTCATAGCATGAGCATTGCATTTCAACCCCTACCCCTATCGTATAAATTGGTTATGAGACTTTTTATACGATAGGCCTTGCTAAACGACCCAATAGTCTATAGGTTTGTATGGACATATCTATAAATCAAAGGTTACTTTTCTTACTTGTCTTTACTTACTTTCTTTACTTGTTCTTTACCATGCTTTATTTACTGCTTCAATTATATATATACTCATGTGTAGTGGTAGATATTCTTGTAGCTAGGTCATGTCATCTGCTTTGATATATACCTTTTGTTGTCCTTCGTTTCATCCCTCCCGCACGGTGCCTGTAACATCCCCCAAACATCTATACCCCTAAGTTGGTTTTGTCATGACTAGGTCATGACAAAACCATAGGAAGAGCCCAAGACCATGTGAATTTAGTTGAGAAGGAGAAAACCCAAGTGGTCAATTTGACCAAAGTCAACATTAGCCTAAATTTAGGTCAAAATTACCTACTTTACCCAAATTGATCCCAACACACTTGAGCTAGACCCAATTGGTGTGGTCCACCACCTAATGGGGATTGAATGTTGCTGAGTTGGCCATTCAATTTGAAGGATTTCAGCCAGGAGAGAGAAAGCTCTATTTTCCCCAAAAATGGCGGAGAGAGGAAGAGGAGGAGTATGGCATTTATGGCCAAATAAACCTAATTTATGGCACCATTCATCTCCCCTTGAGGAGAGGAGAAGTTTCAGCCCTATTTCCGGCCTAATTGATGATCAACTCTTTTCCTCCCATAAGAAACTAAAAATCACCACTAATGGTGATTATGGCAATTAATGCCAAGGCTCTCCCCCTCCCCCTTTTGATCTCCTTAACACCTTCAGAGGACGGAAAGGAGTAAAGCCCCCCTCTTCTCTGAAGAAATCGAGCCCCAGAAGCCTAGATTGTCATGGCACCAAAAGCTCCAGCACCGTCCATGGCAACTCGCCGGAACATGCGCCACCAAGCCCCCACACAGGTCTGATCTGCCTCCTCCCCCTTAGTGTTAGATCTATTCATAATTTGGGGCCTGATCCGTGCTCAATAGGGCTCGGAACGTGCTTCCAAAAGGGTTCGATTCGTATTCTTTTTCCACTCCTCTAAACCCCGATCCGACCACCTCCGGCCGGCCAACCCCCCCCCCCCCCCCCCACCCCCCCCCCCCCCCCCCCCCCCCCCGCCCCCCCTATCGCCGGCCACCACCTCAACGGAGGTGGTGGTGGCATTGGCTGGCCGGGAGGCGGCACAGGTAGCTGAGAAATCATCCCGCAAAGAAGCCCATGTCGGGCTGTCACGCGCCGTCCATTCCTCGGGGATGATGACTAAGAGTCGTCCGATCTGTTGTGATCAGCTTTCGCAGATGTTAATTGTTTACATTATTTTATTTAATCCATCGATCTGGGTAGAATAAATTCGTCGAGCTGAGCCCGGCGTTCATTGAATGGAGTTCATTCATCGATCGCAGATTTATTCAGCTTGCGTCGAGCGCAGTTTAGTTTTCGTCGAACGGAGTTCATTCGTCGATCGCAGATTTATTCAGCTTGCGTCGAGCATTGTTTAGTTTTCATCGAACGGAGTTCATTCGTCAATCGTAGATTTATTCAGCTTGCGTCGAGCGCAGTTTAGTTTTCGTCGAACGCAGATTTATTCAACGTTCGTCGAACGCAGATCAGTTTTCGTCGAACGCAGATTTATTCAGCTTTCGTCGAGCACAGTTTAGTATTTCGTCGAACGCATATCTATTCATCTTTCGTCGAGTGCAGTTTAGTTTTTGTTGAACGCAGATTATATTTCGTCGATCGCAGAGTCACTTATATAGTTAAATGTTTATATTAATTTTTGTCACACATTATGCAGTGCTTCATTTTAATTATTTAAAATACCAGATCACCTCTGATGAGAAAGTGCCCAACACCAAAGTTGTAGCCCTAGGTGTGCACTTTAATTCAAAATTTGTTTCAGCCCAAAAGGAGCAATGTAGCTCCCTGTAGAGCCAAAATGGTGGGACTGGTCCCTAGGATAGGGCAGTCACTCTTTCCTACATATCTTTTTATTGGTAGATGCTATGGCCTTGATATTTAAAGCCTAGGCTAGTTACTTACACCCACACAACATACTTGTACAATCCCGATATTCGCCAGGAGGTAGGAAAAGATGCAGGAAATCAGCAGGCGGAGGAAGTGATGGGAAAAGCGATCCGGAACCTCGAAGGTAGCTCGCAGGAAGGCAAGCGAGCCGAGCACTCGCCGTAGACCCGCAAGGAAGCGGGCGAGCCGAAGCGGGCGAGCCGAAGCGGGCGAGCCGGGTTATCGCGGTCCGCTCATAGGAGGACGGGCGAGCCAGATCTTCACAATCGACGAACTTGTCGTTCAGTTCGACGAGCTCCCATTAAGATCGTCGAACATCAATTTGAGTTTGACGAAATCCGTTCGACTAACATCCTTTCTCGGTTCGGCGAACTTGCTTCTTGGTTCGACGAACGCCATGCTTCAGCCTCGACGAAATCATCTCAGCGGCTGGGCTGGGAGGGTCGGCCGTCTCAGCGGCTATTTTCGTCCCGTCTCAGCGAACCTGCTGAGAGAAGCAATTGTCTCAGCGGGCTCAAGCACCTTCTCAGTGGATCCCGGACCTGTCTCGCAGGAGTGCTCGCAGGAGGAAGTGCGAGATTCGGCCTCAGTGGATGTCGCCGGAAGAGGTGCGAGTGAGGTCTTCACAGACCGCTCACCTAAGTGGGGGTTCAGGTCCAACAGGTGGAAGAGGTAACAAAGGCGGGCGAGCCAGGTACTCGCTGACCACTCGTGAGAAGGCAGACGGGCCGAATTTCTTCGAAGTGTCTGTGATTCGATGAAATCCGTTCCGCGTCCGACGAACTCGCATCACATTCTCAGTTTGACGATTTACACAAGGCCAAGGGGAGCTCGCAGGAAGGCACGCGAGGCATGTCCCTGCGAGCCCAAGCCACAAGGTGAGCTCGCAGGAAGGCACACGAGTCGTGTCCCTGCGAGCCCAAGCCACAAGGGGAGCTTGCAGGAAGGCACACGAGTCATGTTCCTACGAGCCCAAGCCTCAAGGTCAGCTTGCAAGAAGGCGGGCGAGCCGGGTACTCGTCGATCGCTCAAAGGAAGGCAGATTTCCCGTCAACATGCTGCAAACTCGGCTCAGGGTTCGACGAAATTCATTCTGCGCTCGACGAAATTTGTCTCGCACTCGACGAACGGCACCTTGGAATATGTCTCAGTGGTTGGGCTGAGAGGATCGGCCATCTCAGTGGATCTGCTGGGACCGGGTTGTCTCAGCGGTTTTTCCCCCACCTGCAGCTCAGCTCGATAGGGAGTGAAATTACCCCCTACCCCCAATGGTCTGCCGTTAGCCCATCCAAACAGCGGAGTCTGGCTGTTAGCAGGCCAAATTGGGGTGCGTTTAGTAAAACCAAAAGGCGGAATTTCACTATTGACAGACCACGAACAAAAAACTATAAATAGACCTTAAATGGCACCTTGGGAGAGGATTCCAATCTCAGTTCTCTGAGCTTCTTCTTCCCTCGGTTACTTTGGTTCAGCTCTCTAGCTCTCCAAGGTGCCCAAGTCTTAGCTTTGGCTTGGGAGGGGAAGTGCTCAACGATCTTCCGGGTTTGTGGTGGGACCTCCTCGCTGCGACTAAGGTGTTAGTCTGTTTTCGAGTCCCTGGTCTGCTCCTTTCGAGGGATTAGTAAGGGCTAGCTGCCCCTCAACATGTTGAGGGCCCGAGCTTCACAAGAGACCGAGAAATCGGTTTCAACAATACTCAAAGATGGGATTTTTAGGAGAACCTTTTTCTAAGGCTTTTGAGATAATTTCATAAATCATTTACTAATTAATTAGTGGGCCAAAGGACCTCCAAATTTTGGTGGGTGCTCCTTAGGGTTATGTTATGACCTTGGTAAAAATCTCAGCCCAATTGGGACTGTTTTGATTGAGTAATTTGTACACCCAAGTTAGGTCAAATAGGGTCAAGGTTAGGGTGTGGTGTTTATCTTGAGATATTGTGGTCAGAACTCATCTCCATGAGTTGAAACCTTGGCCACTAGTTTAGGATCACCTAAAACACCTTCATGAGTGAGATGGGGTGGTGTAGAGGTGGTTAAGCCCTAGAACCCTAGTTTTATTCCTAAGTGTGCATTTAGAACCTTGTGAAGGCCATGTGGTCAAAAGTCCTTTGATGGTCATGGAACTTAAGAGATATGTTCATGGGTGTAATTATGCCCTAGGAAATTTTGGGAGAGTTTTAGGAGAATTTATTCCCCCTAAACTAGGACATAACCCCTTTATGGAATTTTCTTATGAGAGATATTTACATGCACAAAAGGTCTTGGATGGAGATGAAACCTTGGTAGTGCATTTATTATTATGATATACACCTCTGGTAATTTTTGTGCATTTTATTAAATGATTTAACCAGTACTTCATTCACAAGGCACCTATTTTGTCTTAGGCTTAATAAAATTAATTGAGGGTCCAATACTCTTTGATAAATTGTGCAAATTGGTGATGGGACATTTCAAAGCATTAGGAAAGTCTGTGATTTTTTATATAATTTTTGGAGACTTAAATCAGTAGGCTACTTCACAACTTGTCTTATTTGAGGTTTTCTTAAAGTATTTATTGAAGTAAGAAAATGATTTCCATAAATCCTGAAATTTGGTCAGTAGACTTTTGTGATGAATACAAGAGCTTGGTATTTTTCCCATAATTTTGGAGTAGATATTTTTGGTGGTTCCTTCATACAACTACAAGTTTGGATAGATGATAAATATTAAAAATAGAGGACAATTTCTTACTGTCAAAAAATATGATATGTTGTATTTCCTGTTATTTAGTCATCATAGATTTATCATGAATTTTGGAGAGTCATATCATAAGAATTCCTTACACTTCATGTTCATTTTCATACTTGGCAAATGTTTGGAGAAATTAAAATAAATGCTAAATGATTAAGGAAAAATATGATTCTCTGGGTTTAGTCTTATAACATCATGATAGACCTCCAGTAAATATCTTGAGTCAGTTGGATGAATATTTGGAGTACCTCTACTTTTAAGCTTCATATAGTTAGTTTGGTCTGCGTTTAGTAAAACTGTGAAACTTAGGTTTTTAGTGGCCTACTAGGTGGAAATGGTGTGCATATGGTGCACATGGGCTGGTTAAATGGTTAGAAGTCCATCCAAAGAAGTGTATGTGATGAGAGTGCACTTGGTGGGTTAAGGGTAAGGATGTGCTAGGGATTGACGAAAGATCGTCTTTCCCCTGGTGTGTCATAAATCACTTAGGTCTAACTCAAGAGAAAGGGTAAGAGGGAAGTTCTTAAGAGTAGATACCAATAACAGTTAGTGTCTTGAGAAAGGGAGCCTTGGGGTGTCATCTCATTATAGCTCCTAGTACCGTAGTAAGCCCCTTACAGGGTAACCCTCGGGAAGTCCAAGATTAACCATAAGTCGTAGGAGTAAGATGTTTCTCAAGATTAATTAATAACACACTCACCCACACACCGAGGTCACGGGAGTTTAGTTGGTCTGGTACCCGGTGGTGGTTGGTGCGGATTATTGATCCGGTGAGTTTGTGACTCAAATTGGTTCTTGGTCGGGCAAGTTATGCCCAGGTGGTTTGTGGTTTGGAGATTGTAGATAGTTTGTGATAATGCATGTGCATAAGGTGGTCCATCCTTAGTGTCGACATTCGTTGCACCGACGTGGATACTCGGGCTCGGCAAGTGTGGAATTTTCACTTAGCCATAAAAGTCCGGTGGTCCAGCCAGTAAGAGTACGCAGATGCTCCGCGGTTTTGCGTTGAGGCGTACGATAGGTCTAGGTTAGTTAGTGCATATACCAACCTAGAGGTGGGCAAGTCCCAACCGACCGCTTCGGTTTGCCACTACGGGAGTATCCTGGGAGTCTTGCTAGCTCTAAAAAGGGGGAACTAAAGGTCTGTGTGCATAGAGTCGAAGTGTGGGAGTTGCACTTGTGTGAACATAGCATAAACTGCATTCCTTGCATGTCATAGCATAAACATTGCATTTCAACCCCTACCCCTATCGTATAAGTCAGTTATGGGACTTCTTATACGATTGGCCTTGCTAAACGACCCCTTGGTCTATAGGTTTGTACACCCCAATAGAGAGATTACACATGGACCAACACTTTGTTCTACACAATGAGGGATTACATTGTCTAGAACTGTGTTTGGTGATCCATTGTAACCTGACTTTGGTGTGCACTTAGCATTAAGACCTGTCATAACACATCTAAACAGAAATCATCAAATACAACTCAATTCAACTTAGTTCAAAGGAACACTTCTTCAAATCAAGGTAATTGTGGCTACAATACCCAACAATCTCTCCCTATTTGAAGAAGACAGAACCTATGTACTGAGTTGAATTGCACTTAAATAAATATATATCAAATAGATAAGGAGAGTTAAAAACTTAGCTTTTTCAACTTTCTCTCCCTTTCAACTTTCTCTTGCAACTTTGCCAATTCTAACTTTGTCAATTCCTCCCAACTTCAAATTCTCTTGCAATTTCAACTTCTCTCCCCCTTTCTGACTACTACAGATAGGGAAGAAAAAGCATGAGAGCTCAAAGCTCCCCCTCAACAACTGCATAGGAGTACACATTTGGGAGTATGTAGAATCAGCTCCCCCTCAATCTTTTCTCCCCCTCAGTCTTATCTCCCCCTTAGAATTTCAGTGCCTGGACTGATTTCCTAAGCTTTTCAGCAACCTTACTATATTTCTTCTATGTTCTGGTCATGTACCATGAACATTCACTTGTCCAAATGCCTGATTAGAGTTTTGGTTGGCCTTTGGACATACCTGCAAACACAGATTAATTTCCCTTAGGAACCCAAAAGGATTTGGGTCCTAGGTTTCTGGTTAGATCAACACCACCCGGAGTGTTAACATTGCAAGGGGTCATTCTTACATTGTTAACCCGTGGAGTCTTGACGTTCCTGGGGTTAAACCAGCAATCTATGGCGAAGTGACCAATCTTTCCACAACACCAACAATCAAATCGATTATATCTTCTCGTGTTCTCCTGTTTAACTTTTGAACGGGGAGTTTAGCAGGAGCAATATTCTTAGAAGTAGAAGCCTCGTGGTTGCAACACACACATGACTCCTTCTTCTCTTCATGAGATTTAACAACAATTGATTTAATCTTTGGTGCTTTCTTAACAACTGATCCATGTACAAATGAACCATAATCCTTGGGGATAACTTTTTCATAAGGTGCCTTGAAAGCAGTTGTTTCGAAGCATCGGGGACGGGTTTGATTTTGGTCAACCTTGCCCTTACCTTTAACAGCTCTTTTCGCAGCAGCCTTACTACTTTCAGCCTTATGACCAAGGTCACTAACCTTCGCAGGAGCAGAAAATTTTTCAATGATTGGAAGAATAGTTTTTGGTTTGGAGAAGCTTTCAACTATCTTCCTTTCCACCATTAACTTTTCTTTTAATTCATTGATAAACTTCTCCTTAAGATTTAATAATTCAGTAGAGCTTTGAGGTTCTTCTTTCAAGATTTGGACTTCATCTTTGAGAGCAGTTAATTTTTCAATTTCCTCCCTCAAATCTGATTCCATCATCTTGAGAGATTTAATCTCTTTTGCTTGAGATTTGACTACCTTGCGGTATTTGTCAAATCCTTCCAAAACGGCTTTGTACTGAGTCATTAAATCTGAATCTACCTCTGAAGAATAGCCTTCATTTGCATTGGAGTCAGTTTCAGATGCAGAAAGAGGAGTGTGCGAGTTTACCTTCCCTTTGTATGAGGAGACACTTCCTTCCTCATCTGAATGTGCCATAAGCCCAAAATAGGCTTCTTCATCTGAGCTTGACTTCCCTGAGTCACTGTCACTAAGAGTCTTAGTCTTCTTTGCTAAGAAGCTCTTTTCTTCTTTCCTTTTCCCCTTGAAGGATTTCTTCTCTTTCTTCTTTTTGTATGGACATTCCGTACTTATATGTCCTGGCTTATTACAACAATAACAGACAATATCAGTCGAAACATGTTTATTCGGTTTGGTTTTATACCTGTCGTGTTGTGTTCTTTCTTGTGATGTTCATCATCACGCCTTGATCTTCTTTGGCTCCTTTTTCTGAGCAATTTCTTGAATTTCTTGGAGAGTGAAGAGAACTCTCCATCGGACATGTCTGAGCTTGATGAGCAATCCACAGACTCATCGTCTTCATCTGACGGCTGTGTCCTTTCAAATGATCTAGCTTTACCTCTTCTTGACTCTTTGGCCTTCAGTGCCACAGAGTTCTCCCTTTCAGAAGTGGAGCATCCTTCTTCTTCAGCTTTTCTAATACTCAGCTTTAGCACATGGGAGAGCAGCTTCCCATATAGAATCTGTGGCTCTGTAGTAGCCAACTTACCATATTCTCTGATAGCTATCACCTTGGGGTCCCATTCCTTAGACAGGGATCTAAGGAATTTATCGTTTAGTTCACCCATGGTGAATTCCCTTCCATAGTTTCTCAAACCATTTACAATTTTGAAGAAATTTCTCATAGGTGTCAGAAATTGTGTCTTTGCCTTGTTGCTTGAAGGCTTCGTATTCTTGGTTCAGCAAAGACTTCCTGTCATCTCGAACTTCTTCAGTACCTTCCATCAAAACCACAATAGAATCCCACATCTCTTTTGCAGACTTGCAGTGAATCAGATTTTGTAGCATTGAATCATCAATTGCACCTGCTATGATGTGCTTTGCTTTCTTGTCCAGAGTGACAAGTGCAATTTCATCCTTTGTCATGTCCATCACTTTCTTTGGCACTTGTTTGGTAGCATCAATGGTAGAAGCAACCATGGGAATATGGGGACCTTCCTTAACTATCTGGGAGATTCGGGGATCATTTGCTTCCATGTAGAAGATAACTCTTTCTTTCCACATTGGGAAGTTCTCCTTAGTGCAAACTGGGAGCTTGGAGGAAAACCTTTCCATGCCTCTGTCCATAGATAGAGATCTTGACAACGCTGAAGGATCTTTAATCTAGGTGTTAACCACTTAAAGATAACCTCGCTCTGATACCAAATGAAAGAAATCATTGTCTACCTAAATCACCTAGAGGGGGGGGGGGGGTGAATAGGTGATCTCTACTGTGATTGCGGAATAAAAATTTTGCACAAACACAACAAAAAAATCACAGCACAGAGACACAAGATTTATAGAGGTTCCCCAAGGTGGGTACTCCTCTCTCCCGCTCCGCCTATCTAGCACTTCGGGCTAGCGTCGGCTACTTCACCAAAACTCAGATTTATCAACAAATCCTACACTCGGAGACAACGACTCCTACAAACTCGGAGAACAACCTCTCCTACAAACTCAGAGTAAACAACTCCTACAACTCAGAGTAAACAACTCCTACAAAATAACTCGGAGTAAAAACTCCTACAGAGATTAAATAAAGTTTGAAATAAAACTTCTCTTAAATCTCAATAGAGATTAACTTCAGATCTGGAGAGACTGAATCTTCTTCTTCCTTTAGAGTGAAAGCTTGGATCTTCAAGGATTAGGAAGAATAAAGAATAGGCAAACCTGATCTGAGTAGGCCCTTTGATTAATTTGAAGAGATCTTCAATATAGAGAGCAGCAACTAGATCAAAGGTCTTCTTATCTGAGAAATCTCTAGCAGCACTGAAGAACGAATCTTGAGCGGTGCACTGTAGATCTCAGAAACTTGTTCAGCAAGCAAGAAAGAAATGGCTGTCTTCTTCTTTTTCAATCGGGTTATGTCTTTTTCTTCTTCTTTTTTTGCCCTAAAAATAAAGGATTATTTATAGGGAGACCTCCAATGGCTCGGGCGACAAACAAGGAGAGATCTTCACGTGTACTGAACATGGCAGCCAACCCTAAATTTCAAAAACGAAACATAAATTTGAAATCCGTCTGTCCTTCATTCGTCGAGACTTCACGTGAACATTCGACGAATTGACTTAGCCATTGAAAATACTGATCAAAGCTTGAAAACTGTCTTCTGTTTTCATTCGTCGGAATTCGTCGGGAGTTCTCGAGAACATTCGACGAATTGACTTAGCCGCACCATTTCCTTCACAATTCTGCCTTTTTGACTTCTGTCTGCCGTCGGGAGTTCATGAGAACATTTGACGAATAGACTTAGCCACAGAAATTTCTTCTTCAAATTAGAAATTTGGCTTCTGTCTGGATTCGTCGATATTCATCGGAACTTCACGAGACATCTCGACGAATTGACTCAGCAAAAACTTCTTTTCTTCTGAAAACCTGCTCCACTCCTCAAACTTGAAAGCCTTCAGTTATGAGTATATGAAGTACACCCCAATAGAGAGATTACACATGGACCAACACTTTGTTCTACACAATGAGGGATTACATTGTCTAGAACTGTGTTTGGTGATCCATTGCAACCTGACTTTGGTGTGCACTTAGCATTAAGACCTGTCATAACACATCTAAACAGAAATCATCAAATACAACTCAATTCAACTTAGTTCAAAGGAACACTTCTTCAAATCAAGGTAATTGTGGCAACAATACCTAACAGCTTTCCCTGTAGATTATGCCCCTGTCATCTTCTTTTTGATTATACCCCTTGTTGTCCTCCGCTTCATCCTTCCCGCTCGGTGCCTAGGAGTCACCGGGGGAGGGGTGGGGGATTGGCTTAGTATTTTTTGACTAACGGTCGGTGGACCTTATCATTTTAGGAGACCGCGGCGACGGAGCAGCTCCAGAGGCAGGTGCAGATGGAGGCGGGGCAGTCTAGCATGGGAGCACCGACGACAGGATTCGTGAGTGGCTTATTAGTTCTAGTTGATTTTCTTTCGCGAGTGAAATTGTAGTGAGGATTTGATGTATCGGGCAGGAGCCCTTGTTATCTTTATCTTTTATTTCAGTTATGTTTATGTGGACATCCCTTTTGATGATTACTTTTCTATGTGATGTGGACTCGGCTCTTGTTTTAGTTTCTTTTTTGTTGCTTCTTTATGATTGATTTGGTCGGCAGCATCGACGTTTTGTGGTGGAAACCTTCCCGAACAATGGTGTTATCGCAAGGCGGCGGTTCTGGGCCTAAGACCCCGGGTTTGAAAAGAAAAAAATGGGGTCTTAAAAGTGGTATCAGAGGGAACCTTGATCCCAAGAAAATAAGTCCACAAACCCTGGGCCACCCCGCGCGAGCTTAGTTTGAGGACAAACTAGCAGCAAAAGCAATGGTGTGCCCATAAGGGAAATCACATGAAAAGGTCCACTTATAACTGAATGTTCTTTAGCTAAGTCCCTTACGAGTGTAAATTTTACTTGTGTAGCCTGCGACGAACCCCACACCGCAGCATGGAGTTCCACCGACTCCAAACGTCGTCCCGCCACCACCGGCTCCTACCCCGTTCCAGCAGTCGGAGTTGGGACAGACACTGAATGCCATTCTGGAGACATTCAGGGCACAGCAGGCACCGACTCCTCAGCAAAACCCTGGGGCCAACTGGCTGAGCATCTTTCGAGGTCTCTCCCCACCATCATACATCGGGACGGAGACCGTTGTGAGGACTGAGGAGTGGGTGGATATCATGGAGGAGATGCTGACAGGGATCCAGTGCCCGACAGATATGGAGGTGCCACTGGTGGTCTCTTGCTTGGAGTCCCATGCCAAGAGATGGTGGAAGAGGTTCCTGGTCACAGCTTATGCGGGACTGGAGGCTGCGGACGTTTCGTGGGATGATTTCAAGGTAGCTCTGCTCGAGCATTTTGTGCCGCAGTCTGCAAGGGACGAGCTGGAGGACAGGTTTTTGCAGTTGAGGTAGGGGAGCAGTACAGTTCTGGAGTATCACCGGGAGTTTACCCACCTATCTCGGTTTGCAGTATCGTATCAGCTGGATGACGCAAGATACGCCAAAAGATTAAACAAGGGCCTTCGTGATGAGCTGAGGCAGGCCCTCCTCTTCATCTCCGACGGCAGTATGACTAAGATCCTGGAGATGGCCAAGAAGCTGGAGGTAGACCAACAAGCTGTTCGTGGGAGAAAGAGACCGATGGAGGAACAGGGACGAGGAGGCAGAAGGGACCAGCCGAGAGGCTGAGACGCTAGGGAAAGAAGGACGGAGGTCCGACCCCGCCAGGAGGAGAGACGGGTGCAAAGAGAGCTGGTAATGCTGGCTCCTCAACCTCTATAGATGTGGGAGATGCCGAGGATTGAAGGAGGTGGGCCACCTCCGGAGTGCTACCACTGCCACCAGACCGGCCACATCAGGAGAAACTGCCCTCAGAGGAATGCACCACCAGCACTACAGGCAGCACCACATGGCCAGCATTTCGGGGGCCGAGGACGTGGACGAGGTCGTGGATTTCAGGGCGGAGACCGGAGACAGTACAGGGAGCAGATGTACGCCCTAGACCTAGCAAAGCCCCGGGACCCAGCACGGGTCATCTCAGGTACTTTGATGTGTTTCTTTTAATTGTTAATGCCATGTAAGTTTTAATTTTACCTTATCATTGAACCAAACAACAAAACCCTCAGGTTTAGTACGCGTTTACGGCAAACCCGCTTTTACCTTGTTCGATACGGGTGCCTCGCACTCGTTCATCTTGGCTGAATTTATCGACGACCTGGACCAAGTTCAACACTTCAAGAGCGATTACAGGAGGGTGCGATTTCCGGACGGATCGGAGGTTCTAACAAATGCCACGTGCAACATGAGTGTGGAAATTGGAGGAAGACTGTTCGAGGCCTCGGAAACTCTGCTGAAGATGAAAGACTACGACCTGATCCTGGGCATGAGTTGGCTGTTCGGGAACCAGGCAAAGATTGATTGACTGGCAAGGAGGATCGTTCTAAAGCACGAAGGCGGTGAAGTAGTAATCGAAGGTACTAAACCCACCTCTCATCTCTTCTTATCATCTATTCAGGCCGTCAAGGCCCACCTACAGGGAGACGAGGTATATCAGGTGCTCTCCGAGGAAACTAAAGTCAAGGACTCAGTGTCAAATATCCCGGTCGTACGGGATTTTGCTGACGTATTTCCGTAGAAGCTTCTCGGACTGCCACCGCACCGCCAGAAGGATTTCCAGATCCAGCTGGTGCCAGGGGCAAAGTCGGTATCCAAAGCTCCGTATCGGATGGCCCCGAAGGAGTTGGTAGAGTTTCAGAGCCAGCTACAGGAGCTGGTAGATGCTGGCTTCGTTAGGCCGAGTTCCTCACCTTGGGGAGCTCCGGTGTTGTTCTTGAAGAAGAAGGATGGGACGCTCCGATTGTGCATCGACTACAGAGCACTAAATAGGCTAACAGTGTGGAACACGTACCCGTTACCAAGGATCGACGAGCTGTTTGACCAGCTGGAGGGAGCCCACTGCTTCTCGAAGCTGAATTTGAGGTCATGGTATTATCAGCTGCGGATCTAGGAGGAGGATATCCCGAAGACGGCTTTCAGCAGCCGATACGGATTGTATGAGTTCACTGTGATGCCGTTCGGGCTCACAAATGCACCATCAGCATTTATGAGCCTGATGAACCGGGTGTTCGATGCTTATCTCAACATCTTTGTCATTGTGTTCATTGACGACATTCTCATCTACTCGACGACGGAGGAGGAGCATGCGCGGCATTTGGCACTGACATTGGAGAAGCTTCGGGAGCACCGCTGTACGCAAAGTTCAGCAAATGTCAGTTTTGGCTGAAGGAGGTGGCCTTCCTAGGCCATATCATCAGTGGAGCTGGCCTAGCAGTGGATCCAGCAAAAATCCAGGCAGTACGGGATTGGCCGCCGCTAAAGACGGCCACCGACGTGCAGAGTTTCTTAGGACTTGTCGGTTACTACCGGAAGTTCGTTCAGGGGTTTTCCCAAATAGCCCTCCCGCTCACATCCCTGGCGAAGAAGGATGCTGCTTTCACATGGACGTCGTAGTGTGAGGCAGCCTTCCAGGAGCTGAAGGGTCATCTTACTTCGGCCCCCATCCTTGCCCTTCCATCAGGGAGGGAAGGATTCCAGGTGTTTACGGATGCGTCATATCAGGGGATGGGTTCCGTTCTGATGTAGAACGGGCATGTGATAGCTTACGCCTCCCGCCAGTTGAAGAATCACGAGCGGAACTACCCGGTGCATGACTTGGAGATGGGAGCAGTTGTGTTTGCTCTAAAGATCTGGCGACACTACCTCTATGGTGTCCACTGCGACATATTCTCAGATCACAAGAATTTGAAGTATGTAGATACATAGAAGGAGCTGAATATCCGGCAGAGGCGATGGGTGGAGTTCTTATCAGACTATCGGTACATGATGCATTACCACCCAGGGAAGGCGAATGTAGTAGCAGACGCACTGAGCAGGAGAGCTACCACGTTAGGAGCAGAGCCTAAGTTGATGGCCATGAAGTAAGTACGGATGTTCGAGGACATGCAGATCTCTCTTGTATCCGAGGATAATCCGGAGCTATACGAGGAGTACTTAGAGCCGACCGATTTCTATCCTTCAATAGGATAACAGTTAATTTCTAAACTCTTAATACAAAGGTTATCTTTTATTTATAAAACAAAAGAAGAAGTCCAACCATAATCATCAAGTTTTTACTTCTATCCTCAGGAAATCGATCGTCATAAAAAAAAAAAGAAGTCCAACCATAGTCGTCGTCGTCCATTTTCTAAAAAAATTATTTTCTCGCTTCGGCACGCCCCGTGCAATAGTTAGTGATAGGGGCACGCACTTCTGCAACACCCAGTTTTCAAAAATTTTATCTAAGTACGGCGTCACGCATAAGCTCGCCACCGCCTATCACCCCCAAACAAGCGGCCAAGTAGAGGTAGTAAATCGCGAGATAAAACGCATTCTGGAAAAAACCGTCTCTTTAAATAGGAAGGATTGGTCCTCAAAACTCGACGACGCGTTGTGGGCGTATCGTACGGCATACAAGACTGCTATCTGTTGTACGCCCTATCGATTAGTTTACGGCAAAGCGTGCCATTTACCGGTAGAGTTAGAACACCGCGCTTTTTGGGCCTTAAGATTTTTAAATCTCGATTCGAACTTAGCCTCCGAGAATAGGAAGTTCCAGCTAAATGAACTCGATGAATGGCGTGCGAACGCTTATGAGAGTAATAAATTTTATAAGGAGTGTTCTAAGTTCTACCACGATCGAAAAATTAAATTTCCAAAAACTTTCGCGCCGGGCGATCTTGTCCTTCTTTATAATTCACGTCTTCGTCTTTTTCCGGGTAAGCTCAAATCCCGCTGGACTGGCCCCTTTGAAGTCAAAGAGGTTTGGCCGTATGGGACCGTTCTTATCTCTCACCCCGAAAAAGGCGACTTTAAAGTCAATGACCACCGTTTAAAACTATATCTTGCGGGTGATCCGGTAGACGGACACACGGAATCTTTTACCCTCCCCAATTTATAATCTCACCACGCCAAATGCGTCAAGCTACGCGACGGTAAACAAAGCGCTTGTGGGAGGCACCCCATATTTATCTAATATTTGTATTATGCTTTTTATCTCTTTTTGCAGGGTTTCTTACGACCCCGCCAGCTTTAATTCAGGGAAGCCTTTTTGCTTCCTCTTTCCTTTTGTATATATTGCAATGTTATTTTATCTCCTTCATACTCACATTACAACATTGGGGACAATGTTGGGTTTTAAGTATGGGGGTGTAAAAAAAAAAAAATAATAATAATAAAAAAATTACATTTTCACAAAATATATTCTAAAAAAAACAAAAATAAACATGTTCACAAAATATATTCTCAAAATAAATTAAAAAAAAACGTTCCAAAAAAAATATACCCTACTTTACTTTTATTCTTAAAGCATTTAGTTTCGAGAGTATATGTTTGTGGATTTTCATAATCGCTAGTTTTACTATTTGTTTGTTTATCTAAGATCGATAGATTTAAACGTTCGGGGTTAAGTTTTAAAGAATATCTTGTGTTTTTAATTTAAATAGAGGCTTTGTTATCAAGCACTACTTCTACTAGCTAAAATAGAGACATGTGTATTATGTTGGCAAAACAACTTTAGACTGCAATTATCCCTACTTTATGTCTTCAGGAATCTAGGAATATTCAACTTACTAAGGTTGCTCTCAAAACTTTTTTTTATTATTCTACAATTTCTCTTGAAAACCCCTTGTATACACCAATTTAGCATGGCAAAAACAAACAAAGGAAGAAAAAAAAAAAGATCTTATGTCAATGGGAATACAAAAAATTCCGTAAACATAGGCACCCAATATTTGTTAAAAGAGATCCTATGTCAATGGGAATTGCAAATTCCGTAAACACAGGCATTGGGTTAATTAAAAGGTCAATTTTCCCTCGTACACCAACGATGGGAGTCAAAGGAAACTATATAAGAGGGGTGAGATGATACAATTCATCACCCCTAATTCAAGTACTCTTCTATTTGCCAAGACTTTTTACCCCGCTTTTCCCTTAACCAAATTATTGTTTCTAGTTTTAATTCAAAAAATTATTTGAGAGCATAATTAGTAACTTATACTTTTTCCTTCATGTTTCTTTAAACAAAGGTTATTATAATTTCGATCTAATCTCGTTTACTAATGATTGCAATTTTGTTTGCTATTTGGTTAATTAAGAAGTCTTTTGGCCAGGACATTTCTTTCTACTTAAATCATTTGCATAATTTAGGACTTAACTCTTATTACTTCGAATTTTTATTTTTCAGTCTCTTATGATTAAAATAAAACGATAGCAAAAAATTAGAACTTATGTTAATCCCGTATAGATCTCTCTTACTTTTGCTCTGGAATAGCAAAAACTTAAGTATGGGGGTATTTGATAAGTAATAAAATATATGTATTTTTAGTATAATTATTAGTATAGTTTTGATTAATATTGTGAATTTTCTATGTAAATTAATGAATAAATTGCTTCTTTATTATTTCTGGTTTCTAACTTAGTTTTATTTTTGTTTTTGCATTTTTTTGCAAAATTTTCCCAGGTCACGCCCTCAGACACGCCCGTGACCAAGGGCGTGTAATTTTAAAGATCAAATATCAACGGGACGGCTCAATGCAGATCAAATCCCGACAAGTCGCTCAAGTCACGCCCGAGGTCACGCCCGTGACCAAGGGCGTGTAATTTTAAAAAGCCAAATTTCCAGCTGGCAGCCGTTTTCAGGTGAAATCTCGAAGAGTTGACCAAGTCACGCCCGTGACTCTACAAGTCACGCCCGTGTTCCAGCAGAGTCACGCCCGTGAGCCGCCAGCGCGTCACGTCTCGAAGCCGCGCCCATGCTGCCGACATCAGCCACCCATAGTCACGCCCGTGACTCACAAAGTCACGCCCGTGACATACCAAGTCACGCCCGTGTGCAGCCATGTTTGACGGCCGGACCTTCCAGAAGGCGGCGAATACAGCCGAGCAATTGTCACGCCCTAAGTCACGGCCGTGACATTCAAGTCACGCCCGTGACCTAGGGCGTGTAAAACTCAAATTTTCCCTATAAATAGAGGGGCTCGGCTGAAGTATTTTTCATCCAAATTTTGAGTGCTTTGTAATGTTTTTCTGAGTTCTTTGAGTGAATGCGAGTTTTCTTTATGCAATTAAGTTATGTTCGTTTATAATTTTTGCCTTTTAAAAATAAAATGATGTTTTTCTCATTTGGATCATCTTCCTTTTTATTAATGTTAGCATGTGTGCGTGTATGAGTTTAGCTTTATTACTTTCATAATTTAGTTTTATTGCTTTTATAGTTAGGTTTATTGCTTTCATAATCTAGGTTTACTGTTTTCATAGCTTAGATTTACAAGCTTTCATAAAATAGTTTTGTCGTTTTCTTTTTCGCTTTATTTTATCGCTTTCATTTTAAACGCTTTCTTTTCAGTTTTTTTAGAGTGTGTGCGTGTATGAGATTATATTTTTCTTTTTTTGTAACTTAGTTTTATTTCAGCCTTCATATAACTGCTATATACCACCCCCATCTTGAATAAGAGGCTAATTAACTTTAGCATTTATTTAAGTCGGTTGGGACGGATATTATTTCTGCATATTTATAAGTCTTTTCATTTCTATACCACCCCCTTCTTGAATAAGAGGCTAAGAACTTTTTAGCGCTTGTTTAAGTTGGTTGGGACGGATATTATTTCTGCACCTTTATAAGTCTTTTCATTTCTATACCACCCCCTTCTTGAATAAGAGGCTAAGAACTTTTTAGCGCTTGTTTAAGGTGGTTGGGACGGATACTATTACTGTTTTTTATATAAGTCTTTTCATTTCCTTTTTATCCGCTTATATCTGCTTTAATCATTAAAAATGTATTTTTCAACCGATAATGCCGTCTCCATTCCGATGAGTGGCTAATTTCCTTTAGCACACGACGTCGAAGAGCATTGGGACACAAAAATAGTTTTTCTATAAAATTAAAACATCTCTTTCTAAAATAATTAACGCTTAAGGTTTACCCGAGAATCACGTTGAGTGGAGCCACATAATCGATGTGTGGTTTTCATTTCCGTTTTCGTACCTAGTTAGCCGAGAGGCTCGTGCGTACGGATTGATCGCTCACGGGTAAAGAGAAGTGCGCTCTACCCTCGAGAGAGGATGAGGTAATTCTCCCGAATTGGAAATAAAAACCCAATAGCGGGGTTCACAACATAAAGCGAGTATTAAGAACATTCGATTGTAGAACGAGAGTTCGGTCGAATATTCATAATCTCAGGTGGGCGTACCCTCGAGAGAGGAGCGTTCATAATTATGGAACCTCCACGGTCAAGTCATCTTAATATTTTGAAAAGTCATCACTTTTAATTCTACGAAAAAAATCTATTTTCGTCTCAAGGTAATTCGACGTCGCGCGCTATCTTTCTCATCGCTTAGAACTCTAGTTAATCGCTTATTATCGTCTTTCGCATTTTATCACTTAGAATTTTTGTTAAACCAGCTAAAAATATTATTCCGATAAAATAATAGTTCGTTCCTCGAAGTAGCATAATCAACACGACCCGCGGAAATATACGATCCCGATATTTTCAAAAAAATATCCTGTATTACTTGCGATAAGGTATACTTGCCTTTATCAAATGATTAATTTGGACTAAGAATTCAAATACAGCTTTCCAAACTCATTTAGTGCAAAACTCTCCTTTTCTACTTTTCAATTCAATAGAAATCAGCGTTGTAGCCGAGGCGTAATTGTCAATATTCCGAAAGAAGAAAAAGACCGTTACTTCTATCCTTCAATAGGATAACAGTTAATTTCTCAAAGTAGGAGTACTTGCAAGACTCTTCGAAAACATCCGCCAATTCTAAACTCTTAATACAAAGGTTATCTTTTATTTATAAAACAAAAGAATAAGTCCAACCATAATCATCAAGTTTTTAGTCGCGCCGGGCGGAAATCGATCGTCATAAAAAAAAAGAAGAAGTCCAACCATAGTCGTCGTCGTCCATTTTCTAAAAAAATTATTTTCTCGCTTCGGCACGCCCCGTGCAATAGTTAGTGATAGGGGCACGCACTTCTGCAACGCCCAGTTTTCAAAAAATTTATCTAAGTACGGCGTCACGCATAAGCTCGCCACCGCCTATCACCCCCAAACAAGCGGCCAAGTAGAGGTAGTAAATCGCGAGATAAAACGCATTCTGGAAAAAACCGTCTCTTTAAATAGGAAGGATTGGTCCTCAAAACTCGACAACGCGTTGTGGGCGTATCGTACGGCATACAAGACTGCTATCGGTTGTACGCCCTATCGATTAGTCTACGGCAAAGCGTGCCTAGAAATCGAAATAGACGATCGATTTCCTGAGGAGCGCCTTTTAATCATAAATAATACAAAAACTTCTCCTACCCCTTGGTTCGCAGATTACGCGAACTATTTAGTCGCGCGGGTCCTTCCAAAAGATTTTTCGACTCAGCAGAAGAAGAAATTCTTCTCTGACTTGAAAAACTACTTTTGGGAGGACCCCTTTCTCTTTCGCATCTGCGCAGACCAAGTGATACGAAGATGTGTTTCAAGCGAGGAGGGTGCGCAAATATTGCGACACTGCCATGAGGGGCCGGCTGGAGGGCATTATCAAGCCAACCAGACCGCGCGGAAAGCGTTAGAGTCAGGCTTTTATTGGCCCACTCTCTTTAAGGATGCTCACACTTTTGTGAGTATATGCGATAGCTGCCAGCGGTCGGGTAACATCTCTCGTCGTGACGAGATGCCCCAAAACTTTTATTTAGAATGTGAAATCTTCGATTTGTGGGGCATAGACTTTGTAGGCCCCCTACCTCCTTCTTTTAATAATTGCTATATTTTAGTGGCGGTCGACTACGTATCTAGGTGGGCGGAAGCGCAAGCTCTGCCCACCAATGATGCGCGAGTCGTCGTCCATTTTCTAAAAAAATTATTTTCTCGCTTCGGCACGCCCCGTGCAATAGTTAGTGATAGGGGCACGCACTTCTGCAATGCCCAGTTTTCAAAAATTTTATCTAAGTACGGCGTCACGCATAAGCTCGCCACCGCCTATCACCCCCAAACAAGCGGCCAAGTAGAGGTAGTAAATCGCGAGATAAAACGCATTCTGGAAAAAACCGTCTCTTTAAATAGGAAGGATTGGTCCTCAAAACTCAACGACGCGTTGTGGGCGTATCGTACGGCATACAAGACTGCTATCGGTTGTACGCCCTATCGATTAGTCTACGGCAAAGCGTGCCATTTACCGGTAGAGTTAGAACACCGCGCTTTTTGGGCCTTAAAATTTTTAAATCTCGATTCGAACTTAGCCTCCGAGAATAGGAAATTCCAGCTAAATGAACTCGATGAATGGCGTGCGAACGCTTATGAGAGTAATAAATTTTATAAGGAGCGTTCTAAGTTCTACCACGATCGAAAAATTAAATTTCCAAAAACTTTCGCGCCGGGCGATCTTGTCCTTCTTTATAATTCACGTCTTCGTCTTTTTCCGGGTAAGCTCAAATCCCGCTGGACTGGCCCCTTTGAAGTCAAAGAGGTTTGGCCGTATGGGACCGTTCTTATCTCTCACCCCGAAAAATGCGACTTTAAAGTCAATGGCTACCGTTTAAAACTATATCTTGCGGGTGATCCGGTAGACGGACACACAGAATCTTTAACCCTCCCCAATTTATAATCTCACCACGCCAAATGCGTCAAGCTACGCGACGGTAAACAAAGCGCTTGTGGGAGGCACCCCATATTTATCTAATATTTGTATTATGCTTTTTATCTCTTTTTGCAGGGTTTCTTACGACCCCGCCAACTTTAATTCAGGGAAGCCTTTTTGCTTCCTCTTTCCTTTTGTATATATTGCAATGTTATTTTATCTCCTTCATACTTACATTACAACATTGGGGACAATGTTGGGTTTTAAGTATGGGGGTGTAAAAAAAAATAATAATAATAATAAAAAAATTACATTTTCACAAAATATATTCTCAAAAAAAAAAAATAATAAACATTTTCACAAAATATATTCTCAAAATAAATTAAAAAAAAAACGTTCCAAAAAAAATATACCCTACTTTACTTTTATTCTTAAAGCATTTAGTTTCGAGAGTATATGTTTGTGGATTTTCATAATCGCTAGTTTTACTATTTGTTTGTTTATCTAAGATCGATAGATTTAAACGTTCGGGGTTAAGTTTTAAAGAATATCTTGTGTTTTTAATTTAAATAGAGGCTTTGTTATCAAGCACTACTTCTACTAGCTAAAATAGAGACATGTGTATTATGTTGGCAAAACAACTTTAGACTGCAATTATCCCTACTTTATGTCTTCAGGAATCTAGGAATATTCAACTTACTAAGGTTGCTCTCAAAACTTTTTTTTATTATTCTAGAATTTCTCTTGAAAACCCCTTGTATACACCAATTTAGCATGGCAAAAATAAACAAAGGAAGAAAAAAAAAGATCTTATGTCAATGGGAATACAAAAAATTCCGTAAACATAGGCACCCAATATTTGTTAAAAGAGATCCTATGTCAATGGGAATTGCAAATTCCGTAAACACAGGCATTGGGTTAATTAAAAGGTCAATTTTCCCTCGTACACCAACGATGGGAGTCAAAGGAAACTATATAAGAGGGGTGAGATGATACAATTCATCACCCCTAATTCAAGTACTCTTCTATTTGCCAAGACTTTTTACCCCCCTTTTCCCTTAACCAAATTATTGTTTCTAGTTTTAATTCAAAAAATCATTTGAGAGCATAATTAGTAACTTATATTTTTTCCTTCATGTTTCTTTAAACAAAGGTTATTATAATTTCGATCTAATCTCGTTTACTAATGATTGCAATTTTGTTTGCTATTTGGTTAATTAAGAAGTCTTTTGGACATGACATTTCTTTCTACTTAAATCATTTGCATAATTTAGGACTTAACTCTTATTACTCCGAATTTTTATTTTTCAGTCTCTTATGATTAAAATAAAACGATAGCCAAAAATTAGAACTTATGTTAATCCCGTATAGATCTCTCTTACTTTTGCTCTGGAATAGCAAAAACTTAAGTATGGGGGTATTTGATAAGTAATAAAATATATGTATTTTTAGTATAATTATTAGTATAGTTTTGATTAATATTGTGAATTTTCTATGTAAATTAATGAATAAATTGCTTCTTTATTATTTCTTGTTTCTAACTTAGTTTTATTTTTGTTTTTGCATTTTTTTGCAAAATTTTCCCAGGTCACGCCCTCAGACACGCCCGTGACCAAGGGCGTGTAATTTTAAAGATCAAATATCAACGGGACGGCTCAATGCAGATCAAATCCCGACAAGTCGCTCAAGTCACGCCCGAGGTCACGCCCGTGACCAAGGGCGTGTAATTTTAAAAAGCCAAATTTCCAGCTGGCAGCCGTTTTCAGGTGAAATCTCGAAGAGTTGACCAAGTCACGCCCGTGACTCTACAAGTCACACCCGTGTTCCAGCAGAGTCACGCCCGTGAGCCGCCAGCGCGTCACGTCTCGAAGCCGCGCCCATGCTGCCGACATCAGCCACCCATAGTCACGCCCGTGACTCACAAAGTCACGCCCGTGACATACCAAGTCACGCCCGTGTGCAGCCATGTTTGACGGCCGGACCTTCCAGAAGGCGGCGAATACAGCCGAGCAATTATCACGCCCTAAGTCACGGCCGTGACATTCAAGTCACGGCCGTGACATTCAAGTCACGCCCGTGACCTAGGGCGTGTAAAACTCAAATTTTCCCTATAAATAGAGGGGCTCGGCTGAAGTATTTTTCATCCAAATTTTGATTGCTTTGTAATGTTTTTCCGAGTTCTTTGAGTGAATGCGAGTTTTCTTTATGCAATTAAGTTATGTTCGTTTATAATTTTCGCCTTTTAGAAATAAAATGATGTTTTTCTCATTTGGATCATCTTCCTTTTTATTAATGTTAGCGTGTGTGCGTGTATGAGTTTAGCTTTATTGCTTTCATAATTTAGTTTTATTGCTTTTATAGTTAGGTTTATTGCTTTCATAATCTAGGTTTACTGTTTTCATAGCTTAGATTTACAAGCTTTCATAAAATAGTTTTGTCGTTTTCTTTTTCGCTTTATTTTATCGCTTTCATTTTAAACGCTTTCTTTTCAGTTTTTTTAGAGTGTGTGCGTGTATGAGATTATATTTTTCTTTTTTTGTAACTTAGTTTTATTTCAGCCTTCATATAACTGCTATATACCACCCCCATCTTGAATAAGAGGCTAATTAACTTTAGCATTTATTTAAGTCGGTTGGGACGGATATTATTTCTGCACATTTATAAGTCTTTTCATTTCTATACCACCCCCTTCTTGAATAAGAGGCTAAGAACTTTTTAGCGCTTGTTTAAGTTGGTTGGGACGGATATTATTTCTGCACCTTTATAAGTCTTTTCATTTCTATACCACCCCCTTCTTGAATAAGAGGCTAAGAACTTTTTAGCGCTTGTTTAAGGTGGTTGGGACGGATACTATTACTGTTTTTTATATAAGTCTTTTCATTTCCTTTTTATCCGCTTATATCTGCTTTAATCATTAAAAATGTATTTTTCAACCGATAATGCCGTCTCCATTCCGATGAGTGGCTAATTTCCTTTAGCACACGACGTCGAAGAGCATTGGGACACAAAAATAGTTTTTCTATAAAATTAAAACATCTCTTTCTAAAATAATTAACGCTTAAGGTTTACCCGAGAATCACGTTGAGTGGAGCCACATAATCGATGTGTGGTTTTCATTTCCGTTTTCGTACCTAGTTAGCCGAGAGGCTCGTGCGTACGGATTGATCGCTCACGGGTAAAGAGAAGTGCGCTCTACCCTCGAGAGAGGACGAGATAATTCTCCCGAATTGGAAATAAAAACCCAATAGCGGGGTTCACAACATAAAGCGAGTATTAAGAACATTCGATTGTAGAATGAGAGTTCGGTCGAATATTCATAATCTCAGGTGGGCGTACCCTCGAGAGAGGAGCGTTCATAATTATGGAACCTCCACGGTCAAGTCATCTTAATATTTTGAAAAGTCATCACTTTTAATTCTACGAAAAAAATCTATTTTCGTCTCAAGGTAATTCGACGTCGCGCGCTATCTTTCTCATCGCTTAGAACTCTAGTTAATCGCTTATTGTCGTCTTTCGCATTTTATCACTTAGAATTTTTGTTAAACCAACTAAAAATATTATTCCGATAAAATAATAGTTCGTTCCTCGAAGTAGCATAATCAACACGACCCGCGGAAATATACGATCCAGATATTTTCAAAAAAATATCCTGTATTACTTGCGATAAGGTATACTTGCCTTTATCAAATGATTAATTTGGACTAAGAATTCAAATACAGCTTTCCAAACTCATTTAGTGCAAAACTCTCCTTTTCTACTTTTCAATTCAATAGAAATCGGCGTTGTAGCCGAGACGTAATTGTCAATATTCCGAAAGAAGAAAAAGACCGTTACTTCTATCCTTCAATAGGATAACAGTTAATTTCTCAAAGTAGGAGTACTTGCAAGACTCTTTGAAAACATCCGCCAATTCTAAACTCTTAATACAAAGGTTATCTTTTATTTATAAAACAAAAGAAGAAGTCCAACCATAATCATCAAGTTTTTGTGTAAAAAACGTGAGAGGTGGTCGGCTGCTAAATTTTCAGCCCCCTTCTTATCCCGGATCTCTAAGTCAAATTCCTGTAAAAGGAGGATCCATCGAAGTAAGCGAGGCTTGGCATCAACTTTGGCCAAAAAATATTTTAGGGCGGAGTGATCAGTGAAAACGATCACGTGGGAAAGTGTTACGTAAGGCCTGAATTTATTAAAAGCAAAGATGACGGCAAGAAGTTCCTTTTCCGTCGTTGTATAGTTAGCCTGTGCGGCATTGAGTGTGCGAGAAGCGTAATATATTGGATGAAAATATTTATTTACGCGTTGGCCTAAGACAGCTCCTACCGCGATATCGCTCGCGTCGCACATAATCTCGAACGGAAGGGACCAATCTGGCGCCACCAGAATTGGAGAATTGATAAGTTGTTTTTTTATAAAATCAAATGCCTCTACGCAGGCCGTGTCAAAAATGAATGGGGAATCCTTTTCCAGGAGGTGAGTTAGCGGTTTGGTTATTCTTGAAAAATCTTGAATAAACCGCCGATAAAAACCTGCGTGGCCAAGAAAACTTCTAATTGATTTGACGTTCGAAGGAACAGGAAGTTGTTCAATTATAGCGACTTTGGCCCTATCGACCTCCATCCCCTTGGAAGAAATTTTATGGCCGAGGACTAAGTCCTCTCGGACCATGAAGTTGCATTTCTCCCAGTTCAAGACTAAGTTCGTCTCCTCGCACCGTTGGAGGACTCTATCTAAATTTTTTAGACAATTTTTAAAAGAGTCTCCAAAGACGGAGAAGTCATCCATGAAGACTTCCATTATGTCTTCTACTAGCTCGCCAAATATTGCCAGCATACATCTCTGGAATGTAGCTGGCGCGTTACAGAGGCCAAACGGCATTCGTCGATATGCAAAGGTGCCGAAAGGGCAAGTAAAAGTCGTTTTTTCTTGGTCCTCGGGTGAA
This sequence comes from Dactylorhiza incarnata, assembly GCA_033032865.1. Classification (NCBI taxonomy): domain Eukaryota; kingdom Viridiplantae; phylum Streptophyta; class Magnoliopsida; order Asparagales; family Orchidaceae; genus Dactylorhiza; species Dactylorhiza incarnata. Next base: position 360,312 of record JAWHQI010000339.1, read on the forward strand.
ATAGGGATTTGGAAAAATCCCGAGAGACCATCAAGGAAGCAATAAAAAGGATGACCGGAGAGACGCTCTAAGATTTGATCAATAAACGGTAACGGAAAGTGGTCTTTTCTGGTGGCATCATTTAGTTTTCTGTAGTCGATGCACACCCTCCAACCCGTAACAGTGCGAGTTGGGATTAATTCATTATTCGTGTTTGCCACGACCGTTATACCGCCCTTTTTTGGGACGACTTGTACGGGGCTTACCCACGTGCTGTCGGAAATAGGATAGATAATCCCCGCGTCAAGGAGTTTAATAATTTCAGTCTTAACGACTTCCCGCATGTTCGGGTTAAGTCGCCGTTGAGGCTGAATTGTTTTGCGGGGGTTTTCTTCGAGAAAAATTTTGTGGGAGCAGAATGAGGGGTTAATTCCCCTGATATCGGAAATTTGCCATGCAATTGCACGGTGATGTTTAGATAAAACTTCAACCAATTCGGATGTTTCCGAATCGGTTAAAGTAGACGATATTATAACCGGAAGTTTTAAGTTCGCGGCTAGAAAAGCATATTTTAAATGGTCGGGGAGTTGCTTAAGCTCCAAGACCGGAGGTTCTTCATAGGAAGTGGAGATTTTTTAAGCTTTCGAATCAAAAGGCTCGAAAGGCGAATTTGGTGGTAATTCGTCTAAAGGAGGTTGATTCGCCAGATCCGAATCGTCTATCATTAAAGATAGCAATTCCGAAAGAGAAGAACACTCATCCACAAACGCGGATTCCAAATTGAAACAGGAATCATCATTCGATAGTGAGTTCTGCATGGATGGGTTGATATGTAAAGTAATTTCGTCGTCTCCACTCGAAGGAGGAGGCGACCGTTACTGACATCGATTAACGCGCGGGAGGTTACGAGAAAGGGGCGACCGAGGATGATGGGTACCTCGACGTCCTCCTCTATGTCCAGGATGACAAAGTCTACCGGGAAGATAAACTTGTCGACCTTGACCAGAACATCCTCCACTACACCTATTGGGTACTTTACCGAGCGATCCGCGAGTTGGATACTCATTTTTGTTGGACTTGGGACGCCTAAATCGAGTTTTTTGAAAAGAGAAAAAGGCATCAAATTGATGCTGGCGCCTAAGTACGCAAGAGCGTACTTTATTAACATATTGCCAAAGAGACACGGGATGGAGAATCGTCCCGGGTCGTTCAGTTTTGGCGGCAATTTGTTAAGGAGAACAGCCGAACATTCCGCGTTAAGGGAAACACGCGAAACATCCTCGAGTCGCTTTTTATTAGAAAGCAACTCCTTAAGATATTTCACGTATTTCGGCATTTGGGAGAGTGCCTCGCAGAAGGGGACGTTTATTTGAATTTGTTTTAAAATACGCAGAATTTTTTGATAATTTTCGTCCTCCTTCTCTTTATTAATTTTAGACGGGTAAGGAATTCGAGGACTCGAAACATTCGGCGCAACCGGAGAATCCGGAGCAATTAGAATCGAGGAAGAGGGTGGAGGGGTCGGAGGCGAAACGCATACCTTAGGCTCAACCCGCAATGGGGAGACGACCTCCTTGCCGCTTCGAAGGGTTATAGCGTTGGCATTTTCCCTGGGGTTCGGCTCCGTATTCCCTGGTAGAGCTCCGTATGGCCGCTCGGAGATCATCTTTGCAAGTTGTCCAACCTGGTTTTCCAAGTTTTTAATCGATCCGGTAAGATTCCGGATATTTGAATCGTTGGACGCGATGTATTTAGACAAAACATCTTCGAGCGGCGAAGGTTTTGGAGGAGGAGGCTGGAATCCCTGCGGAAATCCTTGCGGAAATCCTTGAGGATTCATATTTGGGGGCCTCTGAGCATTGTTAGGATTGCTCCATGAGAAATTAGGGTGGGTCCTCCAACCCGGATTATAATTATTACTATACGGGTTGTTATTAGGGTTGAAGGGGGGCCTAACCGGATTACCGAGGTAATCCACCGATTCTTCGATTACGTTATTATTATTATTATTATTCCATGCGGGAGTGGAGGAGGAAACAATCATCTCCGCCACCTGCTTACTTAGCCGCTCTACCTGTGAGGCTAAGAAAGTAGTGGCGTCCACTTCAAAAAGACCAGTCGGTTTATTAGGACGCGACCTTGGCACGTTCCATTGGTACGCGTTCATGGCCATTTCGTCGATCAGAGCTTGAGCGGTCTCCGGGGTTTTGTTGTTTAACGTTCCCCCGGAGGCCGCATCAATCATCTGCCGCGTAGAAAAATTTAAACCATTATAAAATGTCTGGACCTGTAGCCAAGTTGGTAGCGCGTGATGAGGACACCTGCGCAAATATTCTTTAAAACGCTCCCAAGTCTCATAAAGAGACTCGGAATCGAATTGCACAAAGGATGTGATATCCGTGCGTAGTTTTGCGGTTTTTGACGGAGGAAAATACTTAGTTAAGAAAAATTCCGTCAATTGGGCCCACGTGGTTATGGACCCTCTCGGAAGAGAAGTCAACCACGATTTGGCCTTTGACCGTAGCGAAAATGGAAATAAGCGTAAACGAATGGCGTCATCAGTGACGCCATTAATTTTAAAGGTGTCGCATATTTCTAAAAAGTTTGAAAGGTGCTGATTTGGGTCCTCATCTGGCAAACCGTCGAATTGAATCGACTGTTGTACCATTTGAATTATGCTGGATTTTATTTTGAAATTATTATTATTAACTGTTGGGCGAGTAATACTTGATCCTGTATCATCCAAATTCGGTCGGGCGTAATATGCCATGGTCCGGGCCGGGGCCGCATTTGGAATTGGATCGCCCATATTTGCAGTATCTCCGATTGACTCTTCGGGGGTTTCGAGTAAGTTTTGATCACGAGATCGGATGCGCTCACGAAGAGTGCGCTCGATTTCGGGGTCAAAAGGAATAGTCGAATCGTCCGACGAGTTTCCTCGGGTCATATACTAAAAACAATATTTTTGGATTTTCTGTTTTATTGTTAATTTTTAGAAATATAAGTTTTTATATATATATAAATATTTTTTTATTATATATATATTTATATAATTTTTTTTTTAAATATATAGATAAGGAATAAAATTAATAGCAGTTCCTACTTTCAAATAACAACACAAAGCTCCCCGGCAACGGCGCCAAAAACTTGATGATTGTGGTTGGACTTTTTCTTTTGTTTTATAAATAAAAGATAACCTTTGTATTAAGAGTTTAGAATTGGCGGATGTTTTCGAAGAGTCTTGCAAGTACTCCTACTTTGAGAAATTAACTGTTATCCTATTGAAGGATAGAAGTAACGGTCTTTTTCTTCTTTCGGAATATTGACAATTACGCCTCGGCTACAACGCCGATTTCTATTGAATTGAAAAGTAGAAAAGAAGAGTTTTGCACTAAATGAGTTTGGAAAGCTGTATTTGAATTCTTAGTCCAAATTAATCATTTGATAAAGGCAAGTATACCTTATCGCAAGTAATACAGGATATTTTTTTGAAAATATCGGGATCGTATATTTCCGCGGGTCGTGTTGATTATGCTACTTCGAGGAACGAACTATTATTTTATCGGAATAATATTTTTAGTTGGTTTAACAAAAATTCTAAGTGATAAAATGCGAAAGACGATAATAAGCGATTAACTAGAGTTCTAAGCGATGAGAAAGATAGCGCGCGACGTCGAATTACCTTGAGACGAAAATAGATTTTTTTCGTAGAATTAAAAGTGATGACTTTTCAAAATATTAAGATGACTTGACCGTGGAGGTTCCATAATTATGAACGCTCCTCTCTCGAGGGTACGCCCACCTGAGATTATGAATATTCGACCGAACTCTCGTTCTACAATCGAATGTTCTTAATACTCGCTTTATGTTGTGAACCCCGCTATTGGGTTTTTATTTCCAATTCGGGAGAATTACCTCGTCCTCTCTCGAGGGTAGAGCGCACTTCTCTTTACCCGTGAGCGATCAATCCGTACGCACGAGCCTCTCGGCTAACTAGGTACGAAAACGGAAATGAAAACCACACATCGATTATGTGGCTCCACTCAACGTGATTCTCGGGTAAACCTTAAGCGTTAATTATTTTAGAAAGAGATGTTTTAATTTTATAGAAAAACTATTTTTGTGTCCCAATGCTCTTCGACGTCGTGTGCTAAAGGAAATTAGCCACTCATCGGAATGGAGACGGCATTATCGGTTGAAAAATCATTTTTAATGATTAAAGCAGATATAAGCGGATAAAAAGGAAATGAAAAGACTTATATAAAAAATAGTAATAGTATCCGTCCCAACCACCTTAAACAAGCGCTAAAAAGTTCTTAGCCTCTTATTCAAGAAGGGGGTGGTATAGAAATGAAAAGACTTATAAAGGTGCAGAAATAATATCCGTCCCAACCAACTTAAACAAGCGCTAAAAAGTTCTTAGCCTCTTATTCAAGAAGGGGGTGGTATAGAAATGAAAAGACTTATAAAGGTGCAGAAATAATATCCGTCCCAACCGACTTAAATAAATGCTAAAGTTAATTAGCCTCTTATTCAAGATGGGGGTGGTATATAGCAGTTATATGAAGGCTGAAATAAAACTAAGTTACAAAAAAAGAAAAATATAATCTCATACACGCACACACTCTAAAAAAAAACTGAAAAGAAAGCGTTTAAAATGAAAGCGATAAAATAAAGCGAAAGAGAAAACGATAAAACTATTTTATGAAAGCTTGTAAATCTAAGCTATGAAAACAGTAAACCTAGATTATGAAAGCAATAAACCTAACTATAAAAGCAATAAAACTAAATTATGAAAGCAATAAAGCTAAACTCATACATGCACACACGCTAACATTAATAAAAAGGAAGATGATCCAAATGAGAAAAACATCATTTTATTTCTAAAAGGCGAAAATTATAAACGAACATAACTTAATTGCATAAAGAAAACTCGCATTCACTCAAAGAACTCAGAAAAACATTACAAAGCACTTAAAATTTGGATGAAAAATACTTCAGCCGAGCCCCTCTATTTATAGGGAAAATTTGAGTTTTACACGCCCTAGGTCACGGGCGTGACTTGAATGTCACGGCCGTGACTTAGGGCGTGACAATTGCTCGGCTGTATTCGCCGCCTTCTGGAAGGTCCGGCCGTCAAACATGGCTGCACACGGGCGTGACTTGGTATGTCACGGGCGTGACTTTGTGAGTCACGGGTGTGACTATGGGTGGCTGATGTCGGCAGCATGGGCGCGGCTTCGAGACGTGACGCGCTGGCGGCTCACGGGCGTGACTCTGTTGGAACTCGGGCGTGACTTGTAGAGTCACGGGCGTGACTTGGTCAACTCTTCGAGATTTCACCTGAAAACGGCTGCCAGCTGGAAATTTGGCTTTTTAAAATTACACGCCCTTGGTCACGGGCGTGACCTCGGGCATGACTTGAGCGACTTGTCGGGATTTGATCTGCATTGAGCCGTCCCGTTGATATTTGATCTTTAAAATTACACGCCCTTGGTCACGGGCGTGTCTGAGGGCGTGACCTGGGAAAATTTTGCAAAAAAATGCAAAAACAAAAATAAAACTAAGTTAGAAACCAGAAATAATAAAGAAGCAATTTATTCATTAATTTACATAGAAAATTCACAATATTAATCAAAACTATACTAATAATTATACTAAAAATACATATATTTTATTACTTATCAAGGACATGCAGATCTCTCTTGTATCCGAGGATAATCCGGAGCTATACGAGGAGTACTTAGAGGCGATGGGTACCACTTACGACATTCGAGACCACATCAGGGATGGACAGAGGCAGGATGCCAAGTTAGAGCCGATATTCATAGCCTTGGAAGCAGGCTCAGCCAGAGATTATTCGCTGAAGGACGACCTGTTGAGTTTTAGAGGCCGAGTGTATATACCGATAGGGGGTCGAATCCGGGAGGATATTATGACAGAGGCTCATTGAAGTAGATATTCCGTGCACCCGAGCATTACCAAGATGACTGCGGATTTGAAGAGGACCATGTACTGGCCAGGTATGAAGAAAGACATCGTTTATTTTGTGACCCACTGCGAGTCTTGCCAACTCGTGAAGGCGGAGTGTCGGAACCAAGCAGGATTATTGCAGTCACTTCCGGTGCCGGAGTGGAAGATCGACAAAATCGCTATGGACTTTATACACGGTCTTCCCCGATCTCGTGCGGGAAATGACTCGATTTGGGTGATCATCGACAGATTGATGAAGGTGGCCAGGTTCATTCCAATCAGAAAGGATGATTCGGTCGGTGTTTTGGTACGAAGGTTTGTAGAGCAGTTTGTCCGATATCATGGTGTGCCGAGGACGATCGTGTCGGATCGAGATGGACGTTTTACGTCGAGAGAGTGGAGAGCAGTGCGGGCCTACCTGGGCAACCGGTTGACTTTTAGTACAACTTTCCACCCCCAGACAGACGGGAAAACAGAGCGTACCAACCGGACCCTAGAGGATCTTCTACGTATTTGCATTCTGGACCGCGGGGAGCCATGGGAGAGACTGTTTCCATTAGTCAAGTTCTCATACAACAACAATCATCAGGCTAGTATAGGCAGGGCACCTTATGAGGCAGTATACGGGTGGAGGTGCAGGACACCGTTGTCTTGGGTTCAGGATGAGTATCCCAAGGCACTTGGTTCAGAGTTCGTGGAGGACATGGAGGCTCAGGTGAGGCTGATTCGAGATAGGATGTTGGAGACCCAGAGCAGGCAGGCCAAGTATTATGATGCGCGTCATCGTATGGTGGAGTTCCAGGTGGGAGATCGAGTTTTCTTGAAGAAACGCCCGATGCATGGAGTCTCGCGGGTTCGCGGGAAGAAGCTCAGTCCGAGGTATATGGGGCCTTATAGGATCCTGGAGCGGATCGATCCCTTGGCTTACAGACTGGAGCTACCGCAGGAGTTGGAGGGACTGCGCGATGTTTTCCACGTCTCCTCACTTAGGAAGGCTCTAATTCGGCCAGAGAAGCAGATATCTACTTCAGAGGGGCCAGTAGCTTCTGATCGATCGGTTCACCTGGAGCTCAATAGGGCTCGAAACGTGCTTCTGAAAGGGTTCGATTCGTACTCTTTTTCCCCTCCTCTAAACCCCGATCCAACCACCTCCGGCCGGCCAACCCCCCCCCCCCCCCCCCCCCCTATCGCCGGCCACCACCTCAACAGAGGTGGTGGTGGCATTGGATGGCCGGGAAGCAGCACAGGTGGCCGCAAAATCATCCCACAAAGAAGCCCAGGTCGGGTTATCGCGCGCCGTCCATTCCTCAGGGACGATGACTAAGAGTCGTCCGATCTGCTGTGATCAGCTTTCGCAGATGTTAATTGTTTACATTATTTTATTTAATCCATCGATCTGGGTAGAATAAATTCGTCAAGCTGATCCCGAGGTTCGTCGAATGGAGTTCATTCGTCGATCGCAGATTTATTCAGCTTGTGTCGAGCGCAGTTTAGTTTTCGTCGAACGGGGTTCATTCGTCGATCGCAGATTTATTCAGCTTGCGTCGAGCGCAGTTTAGTTTTCGTCGAACGGAGTTCATTCGTCGATCGCAAATTTATTCAGCTTGCGTCGAGCGCAGTTTAGTTTTCGTCGAACGGAGTTCATTCGTCGATCGCAGATTTATTCAGCTTGCCTCGAGCGCAGTTTAGTTTTCGTCGAACGCAGATTTATTCAGCGTTCGTCGAACGCAAATCATTTTTCGTCGAATGCAGATTTATTCAACTTTCGTCGAGCGCAGTTTAGTATTTTGTCAAACGCAGATCTATTCAGCTTTCGTCGAGCACAGTTTAGTTTTCGTCGAACGCAGATTATATTTCGTCGATCGCAGAGTCACTTATATAATTAAATGTTTATATTAATTTCTGTCACACATTATGCAGTGCTTCATTTTAATTATTTAAAATACTAGATCACCTCTGATGAGAAAGTGCCCAACACCAAAGTTGTAGCCCCAGGTGTGTACTTTAATTCAAAACTTGTTTCATCCCAAAAGGAGCACTGTATCTCCCTGTAGAGCCAAAATGATGGGATTGTTCCCTAGGGTAGGGCAGTCACTCTTTCCTGCATATCTTTTTATTGGTAGATGTTATTGCCTTGATATTTAAAACCTAGGCTAGTTACATACACCCACACAATATACTCAAAGATGGCATTTTTAGGAGAACCTTTTTCTAAGGTTTTTGAGATAATTTCATAAATCATTTACTAATTAATTAGTGGGTCAAAGGACCTCCAATGACCTCCAAATTTTGGTGGGTACTCCTTAGGGTTATGTTATGACCTTGGTAAAAATCTCAGCCCAATTAGGACTGTTTTGATTGAGTAATTTGTAAACCCAAGTTAGGTCAAATAGGGTCAAGGTTAGGGTATGGTGTTTATCTTAGGATGTTGTGGTCAGAACTCATCTCCATGAGTTGAAACCTTGGCCACTGGTTTAGGATCACCTAAAACACCTTCATGAGTGAGATGGGGTGGTGTAGAGGTGGTTAAGCCCTAGAATCCTAGTTTTATTCCTAGGTGTGCATTAAGAACCTTGTGAAGGCCATGTGGTCAAAAGTCCTTTGATGGTCATGGAACTTAGGAGATATGTTAATGGGATGTAATTATGCCCTAGGGAATTTTGAGAGAATTTTAGGAGAATTTATTCCCCCCTAAACTAGGACATAACCCCTTTAGGAAATTTTCTTATGAGAGATATTTACATGCACAAAAGGCCTTGGATGGAGATGAAACCTTGCTAGTGCCTTTATTATTATGATATACACCTTTGGTAATTTTTGTGCATTTTATTAAATGATTTAACCAGTACTTCATTCACAAGACACCTATTTTGTCTTAGGCTTAATAAAATTAATTGAGGGTCCAGTACTCTTTGATAAATTGTGCAAATTGGTGATGGGACATTTCAGAGCATTAGGAAACTCTGTGATTTTTTATATAATTTTTGGAGACTTAAATCAGTAGGCTACTTCACAACTTGTCTTATTTGAGGTTTTCTTAAAGTATTTAGTTAAGTAAGAAAATGATTTCCATAAATCCTGAAATTTGGTCAGTAGACTTTTCTGATTAATACAAGAGTTTGGTATTTTTCCCATAATTTTGGAGTAGATATTTTTGGTGGTTCCTTCATAAAACTACAAGTTTGGATAGATGATAAATATTAAAAATAGAGGACAATTTCTTACTATAAAAATATGATATGTTGTATTTCCTGTTATTTAGTCATCTTAGATTTATCATGATTTTTGGAGAGCCATATCACAAGAATTCCTTACACTTCATGTTCATTTTCATACTTGGCAAATGTTTGGAGAAATTAAAATAAATGCTAAATGATTAAGGAAAAATATGATTCTCTGGATTTAGTCTTATAACATTATGATAGACCTCCAGTAAATATCTTGAGTCAGTTGGATGAATATTTGGAGTACCTCTACTTTTAAGCTTCATATAGTTAGTTTGGTCTGCGTTTAGTAAAACAGTGAAACTTAGGGTTTTAGTGGCCTACTAGGTGGGAATGGTGTGCAGATGGTGCAGATGGGCTAGTTAAATAGTTAGAAGTCCATCCAAAGAAGTGTATGTGATGAGAGTGCACTTGGTGGGTAAGGGTAAGGATGTACTAGGGATTGACGAAAGATCGTCTTTCCCCTGGTGTGTCATAAATCACTTAGGTCTAACTCAAGAGAAAGGGTAAGAGGGAAGTTCTTAAGAGTAGATACCAATAACAGTTAGTGTCTTGAGAAAGGGAGCCTTCAGGTGTCATCCCATTATAGCTCCTAGTACCGTAGTGAGCCCCTTATAGGGTAACCCTCGGGAAGTCCAAGATTAACCATAAGTCGTAGGAGTAAGATGTTGCTCAAGATTAATTAATAACACACTCACCCACACCCCGAGGTCATGGGAGTTTAGTCGGTCTGGTACCCGGTGGTGGTTGGTGCGGATTATTGATCCGGTGAGTTTGTGACTCAAATCGGTTCTTGGCCGGGCATAAGCCCAGGTGGTTTGTGGTTTGGAGATTGTAGATAGTGTGAAATTTTTCGTAGATCTAGGAGTGAGCAGGAATAGTATAACTCAAAGTTCAAGCCAACAACCAGAAGCACATGAAAGCAACTTCAATCTTTGTTGATGCTAGCAGAAAACTTTATAACAAGGCGAGGTATACATGGCGAGACATGATTTCGCCAATACACAAAATCAGGAGAAAAAAACAACTGAAAGATAACCAGCGGTCTGACTTCCTGAGACCGCCTGACCGCCCGACCTGCGAGTTCGCGCGACTAGGAAACGAGACCGCCCGAACTGCCTGCCTTGAACAACACCAACTGAGAACCCCGCGATCTGCCACTGATTCTCCCGAACTCCAGCAACCCGCACTGCAAGCCGCGAGACCGCCCAAACACCTTCAGAAAAGGAGATGATCGCTGCTGCCCGCACAATCTGCAGAAGCTGCACAAAGGAAGTTCAATCAGCAAGACCGACCGGTCACAAGAAACGCGACGGCAAGAACTAGCCGCGAGTTCTGCTTACACTTGGTGCGATTATTTTGCTGCTACAGTGACTCCTAATTATAAGCGGGCGACCTGATCCAGTCACCGCCCTATGAGATAGGATCACCACCCTTGAACGCGCGACCAGACCGGTCAACCCGCACGATCAGCAAAAGATCCTCCTGCTTAGTGAGCTCGCCGACTTCAACAGAAGCCGCGTGATCATGACAACTCACCCGATCATGACGCTCACCACCAGTGTTCGCCACCCTACCTCCTTCAAAGACCGCGAACACACTAGGCCGACTAGGGCAACAGCCCGCCAAGTCGACCAAACATCAGTGACCGCACATACCAGCAGACCGCCGAAGGGCCAGCCATGCGAACACACTCCGAAGACCGCGCGACTAAGAATACCTTAGTCCGCGCGCACCACAAAGAAACCGGACAGCCACCAGACTGCGTTGCTCCTCCCACCACACTATCACAAGCACCAGGTCGCGCGGTTACACCGAACAGAAGACAGCTCGCCATGCGGTCACACGACCAGACCGCGCGGCCTCACCTCGGCACCCTTGGACAGTAGAACGGCGGTCACGCCGAATAGCCCACGGCTAGACCAGAGTGGTCAGACCGCAAGAGGAGACCGCAATACCGTGCGGTCAGACCAGACCGCGATGTCCCCCCCCCCCCCCCCCCCCCCCAGACCGCCAACTTCACAAACTTCCACTTCAACAATTTTCAACACTCCCCCTTGAAGTGGGAAGTTGAAAACAACCCAAGTAAACTCCTTAGCCAAGTAAACGGCCCCTTCGCCAGCGCTTTTGTGAAAATGTCAGCAATGTTGTCCTGACTCCGGGCATGCTCGACCGAAAGAGACCCCTCTAACACCTTCTCACGAATGAAATGATGCTCGATCTCGATATGCTTGGTCCTCGCGTGACAAACTGGATTAGTAACCAGTTTGAGAGCACTCTCATTGTCGTCGCGGAGCAGAGTCGGACCCCGAACTTCCTTATGGACGTCTCCCACCAACCTCCTAAGCCAGATGGCTTCTTGAGCTGCCAAGGCCGAAGCCTTGTATTCCGCTTCCGTGGTGGAGACCGACACGGAATCCTGCTTCTTGCTGCACCATGATATAGCCGTGGGGCCCGCCATGAAGATGTATCCAGACGTCGACTTCCGATCATCTGAATCTCCCCCATAATCAGCATCCATGTACCCATGCACCTCGAAACTCGCATCCATCCTATAAAGGAGATCCATATCTGAAGTCGCCTTGACATACTTCAAAATATTTTTGTCCGCTAGTAGATGAGGCATCCGTGGTTCCGACATATACTGACTCACCCTGCCAACTGCATATGCAATATCCGGCCTAGTGATCGTCAGATAAATCAAGCTCCCAACCAGAGCCCGGAACACTAGCGGATCTTCCAGAATCCTCCCCTCATCCTTCCGAAGTTTCATGGCCTTCTCCAGAGGTGTAGAGATGCACTTCCCTTCCTTCATGCCGAACCGATCCACGATTCGCTCTGCATATCCAGCCTAGGACACCAGCACTTTACTTCCCTTCCTCTGCACTTCAAGTCCAAGGAAATGGTGAAGTTCACCCAAGTCCTTCATCTCAACCCTGATGGATAGCTCAGCCCGAAGCTTTGCTACTTCCTCCTTCGAATTCCCCGTCACGATCATATCATCGACGTAAAACAGCACGATGACTTGAAGCTCCCCGCTCTTCTTGACGAACAAGCTTGAGTCTGAGTCTGAAGCACCAAATCCACAGAATAGGAGATACTCTGCTATCTTTCCATACCATGCCCTCGACGCTTGCTTCAACTCATACATGGACTTCTTCAACTTGCAGACATAGTCAAGAAAATCTTCAGATACGAAGCCTGGCAGCTGGACCATGAAGATGTCCTTGTCAATCTCACCATACAAGAACGCATTCTTTACATCGAGCTGCCAAATCTCCCACCCCCAACACGCCGCCAAGGCAATCACAACTCGAAATGAAGTCATTTTTGCCACCGGACTGAATGTCTCTTCATAGTCCTCACTGTATTGCTGCGAGAATCCCCGAGCCATAAGACGAGCCTTGTATCGCTCAATACTGCCGTCAGCCATCTTCTTGAGCTTATAGACCCACTTGTATGTCACAGGGGTGATACCCTTGGGCCTGGCACCAGAGACCAAGTCTCATTCTTCTCAAGAGCACTCATCTCTTCCTGCATAGCTGAATTCCACTGTTTCGCGCCTTTGGCCTTCTCGAAGCTCACTGGTTCCCGCTCATCCAAGGGACCAACAAAGAAACATGAGACAAAGCTCACCATGTTTCCTCCTGTATAGCGATCAGGGGCAATGATTGTTCGCTTTGATCTCCTCAGCTCCTTCCCCTGACTCGCAATATCTTCAGCTGCTTCTTCCCTAGCTCCCCTTCCAGACGTAGTAGGAGCATTGCTCCCCCTGCTTCCTGATCCAGAAGCCTCTGTCTCAGAACTAGAAGTAGATGGACCACCTGGTGACACAGGTAGCTCCACCTGAAGATTTTCCACAGCTTTCTCCGGCTCCTCCACCCTGCTTTCTGGTAGCTCAACATCAGAACTTCCCTTGTAAGACGTCACCTCGTCGAACACGACGTCGCAAGAAACAACAAATCTCCGCATCTCCGGGTCCATGCACTTCCAGCACTTCTTCCGATCATCATATCCCACGAAGACCAGCTTCCTTTCTTTCGCATCTAGCTTCGTCTGAAGCGCATCTGGAACGTGCACATAGCAGGTAGAACCAAACACCCGAAGGTGTGCCACACTTGGCTTTTCTTTGAACATCATCTCATGTGGGGTCAACATGTTGATAGGACTGAGAGACATCCGGTTGATGACGTAGGCAGCACAAGACATTCCCTCCGCCCAGAAGGACTTTGGGATACTCTTGGCATACAACCAACACTTGCAGGTCTCCGTCAGATGACGGATCTTCCGCTCTGCAACTCCATTTTTGCTGTGGAGTGTGTGCACAAGTAAGATCCCTCTGGATGCCCGCCTTCCTGCAAAAACTAGAGAACTCACCAGAGGTGAACTCTCCTCCGTTGTCAGTTCTCAGCTTCTTAACCCGCAGACCTAGCCGACCCTCCACGAGCTCCTTGAACTCCACAAACTTGGCAAACGCCTCCGCCTTCTCCTTCAGGAAATAAACCCAGACATATCTGGTGTGATCATCGATCAACACCAGCATATACCTGCTGCCTCTGAGGCTTGGGGTAGCGGTCGGTCCCATCAAGTCACTGTGGATGCACTCCAACGACACACTACTCCTTGTCTGTGACTTATCAAACGACAGTCGATGAGACTTACCGAACTGACATCCCGCACAAACGTGACTGTCACCGTAGGAAGATAGACTAGGCAGGCCCTTAACCAGACCTTTCACCGCCATAGCCTTCAGCTTGTCTATCCCTACATGCCCCAACCTCTCATGCCATATGACGGCATTATCATTCGTATTCATCTTGTTGACATAAGAACTTGTCGATAAAACGAACAAGTCTTTTGCCCTTCTCTCCACATGAACGACCTTCGCTTTCACCGCTTCAACATTTCGAAGAAACCTCACTTCTGTTGGGCCAAACAGAATGTGATACCCAGCGTCTAAAGCGTTGGTCACGGAGAAGAGGTTTTTCCTCATTCCGGGCACATGATAGACACTCTTCAAAGTAAGTGGCCCTCTATCACTGCCCAAGGAAACCAGCCCCACCTTCTCGACACTATGCACAGTGTTATCAATAGTTATAATGGCATCATTACCTGAGTAGGGCTGCGCTGAAGTAAGCTTCGACTCGTCCCCGGTGAGGTGATGACCACACCCCGTGTCCACGATCCAATCCTCCTGATAGTTGATAGGAGCCGCAGCTCCAACAAAAGCTGAGAAGGCTCCTCCCCATCCTCCATCAATCTGCCTGGCTTCTGCTTCCTCCTTTCCTGCAGCAGCATGCCCCGGCTGAAGATTCACCCGGCAATCTTTCCTTATGTGACCAAGCTTCCCGCATCTGAAGCACATGGGACCTTCTCCCTTCTTCTTCCCTTCAGCCTTGGGGGCATAGCCCTTCTCCTGCTGTCCAGAAGTTGAAGGCTCATTGCCTCCAGCAGCGGTCTTCTTCTTCTTATCCCACTTCTTCTTCTTCCCCGTGAAGAGAACCTCGTCATCTCCCCCAGACACGGACACCCCCGCCATCTGCCTTGCCAGACTATCCCGCGAAGCAAGCAGATTTTCCATCTCCAGCAGAGACGGCTGATTTGACCAACCCTGCACCGACGTCACAAAGGCCACATACCTCTTCCGCAAGCCACGGATGATGTGCCTCTTCAACTTCGCCTTAAAAATTGGCTCATCAGGATCCAGTGCTGAAATCTCAGCGCACAGGTTCTTCATCTTCAAGAAGAGCGTAGAGATAGAAAGATCACCTTGAGCCGATCTGGCCAGCTCATTCTCCAGGAATTGAAGTCTTGCCACATTCTTCTTGTTAAACAGCCCATCCAGGGCTCTCCAGATCTCAGCAGCTGATCCACGCCCCAAGATGTGATCGAACAAATCAGGTGATATTGCCCTCTTCAGGGCGAACTCTACTTTGGCATTAATCCGCCTCCAGTTCCTCACCTCATGACCGTTATCCCCAATCAGAATAACTTCCTCCATGCTCTCTCCTCCAACCACCTCCCAGAGGTCTGCACCTAGAAGATAACTCTGCATACAATACCTCCACTTCTTAAAGTTGGTCGAGTTTAGCATCTCAATTCCAAGACCCCTTGCTTCCATGGCTCTTCTACTGGTTCCTTCTTCACAAAGGCGATGTCAACTTTGAGTTAATCACTGCTCTATCCACTCCAACCTAGCTCGGATACCATGTGAAATTTTCCATAGATCTAGGAGTGAGCAGGAATAGTATAACTCAAAGTTCAAGTCAACAACCAGAAGCACATGAAAACAACTTCAATCTTTATTGATGCTAGCAGAAATCTTCATTACAAGGCGAGGTATACATGGCGACACATGATTTCGCTAGTACACAAAAATAGGAGAAAAAAACAACTGAAAGATAACCAGCGGTCTGACTTCCTGAGACCGCCTGACCGTCCGACCTGCGAGTTCGCGCGACTAGGAAACGAGACCGCCCGAACTGCCTGCCTTGAACAACACCAGCTGAGAACCCTGCGATCTGCCACTAATTCTCCCAAACTCCAGCAACCCGCACTGCAAGCCGCGAGACCGCCCGAACACCTTCAGAAAAGGAGATGATCGCTGCTGCCCGCACAATTCGCAGAAGCTGCACAAAGGAAGTTCAATCAGCAAGACCGACCGGTCACAAGAAATGAGACCGCAAGAACTAGTCGCGAGTTCTGCTTACACATGGTGCGATTATTTTGCTGCTACAGTGACTCCTATTTATAGGCGGGCGACCTGATCCAGTCACCGCCCTATGAGATAGGATCACCACCCTTGATCGCGCGACCAGACCGGTCAACCCGTGCGATCAGCAAAAGATCCTCCTGCTTAGTGAGCTCGCCGACTTCAACAGAAGCTGCGCGATCATGACAACTCGCCCGATCATGACGCTCACCACCAGTGTTCGCCACCCGACCTCCTCCAGAGACCGCTTACACACCAGGCCGACTAGGGCAACAGCCCGCCAAGTCGACCAAACATCAGTGATCGCACATACCAGCTGACCGCTGAAGGGCCAGCCATGCGAACACACACCAGAGACCGCGCGACTAAGAATACCTTAGTCCGTGCGCACCACAAAGAAATCGGACAGCCACCAGACCGGGATGCCCCTCCCACCACGCGATCACAAGCACCAGGTCGCGCGGTTACACTGAACAGAAGACAGCTCGCCACGCTGTCACATGACCAGACCGTGCGGCCTCACCTCGGCACCCTTGGACAGTAGAATGGAGGTCACGCCGAATAGCCCGCAGCTAGACCAGAGAGGTCAGATCGCAAGAGGGGACTGCAAGATCCTGTGGTCAGACCAGATCGCACGGTCCCCCCCCCCCCCAGACCGTCAACTTCACAAACTTCCACTTCAACATTTTCAACAGATAGTTTGTGATAATTGATGGCGCAAATCCTACACACCACTATAGATGGTGGCTAGACTGCGGCATGACACGGCAGTGTACCGATCGTTCAAGTAATATAAAACGAGGAGTAAATCCCCGAGTATCGATCTCGGAAGGAACACAGTAAGGTGGAGTTTATTATCGAGGAAGGACTTGAGATTGAAGTCCTTCCGAGCGGATGGATGCGGAAATGGGGGAATTGGTTTGTGAATAATAAAATAAAATATTACAACTACTCCTATGCAATGCCGCTATGCAATGCTTCGCTTGGCGGGATGGAGACTAGGCAGGCCTTGAGCGCGCTACGTCGGAAGGGCAGATGGACGAGTAGGCAAGCGGAATCGAACTATGCAGGCCTTGAGCGCGCTGCTTCGTAGGGCGAGTGGATTACACGGGCCGCTATGCCACGCTTCGCTAGGCGGATGGACGAGTAGGCTAACGGAATGAGGGTCGCAAGCACCTCTTCGACAAGCACGCCACTAACAATTGTTAGGGCGGCACAACACAACGAACAATCCACACCACGGGGCACACCTCAAATGAAAATATAACAAGATTACTCAATCACATAGACATGATTTCATACTAATGTTAACAAGTAAAAGTATACTTCATCAAAATGTTGGTTCTAGCTACATACACATCAATAAGAGAAGAATAAGGCAAGAAATCGACCAAATCCGAAGGCTCGTTGTAGATTCACGGTTGGAATCGCCGGGTTGTCAATCCGCGTCCAAGCTCGGTCCGCAACTACGTCCGGGGTAGAGAGAGCTGTCACTACTCTCCAATGGACCCATCTTCTTCGTGTCACGATCCGGTAGAGGTTGCAAACTTCCTCTTGCTTGATGGCGATGGCGGCTAAACCTTTCTTTGGAGCGTAGGATGAAGGAGGAGGCCGAGAGGAAGCTCCGGCTCAAGAATGGCGTGAAGAACAAGCCCGGAGCACCTCCTGATGGTGGGCGGCGATGGAGGGGCAAAAACGGACGGAACTGGAGCAGGAACGGCGGAAAAATTGCGGGATCCGACCTAAAATCACGAGCAGGGCAATTTATAGGTGCTGGACTAAACAGCGCGCACGGTCGTTGGCGCACGACCAGTGGTCGTGCGCACTATCATCCTGTGATCGTGCGCCTGACTGGACGGAGCCTGCAAGGGAAGAAAATTATAAAATACAATGTTCGCACGACCAATTGCGCACGACCAGTGATCGTGCGCGTATCGTAAGTGGTCGTGCGATAAGGGGAAACAGAACTCAGTTTTCAGGGGTTAAGTGCACACGATCAGTGACGCACGACCAGTGGTCGTGCGCAGTAGAACCAGTGATCGTGCGCAGTGTTCCTGTACAGATTTGTACCGGGAACACCTGCACGACTCCTGCTTCAACATACAACACTAATCAAACCACTGAAAGTGGCACTTAACCATGCATGAAAACTAATAATAAAGATAAACAAGGAAAAACACCAAAACGGGCCTAAAGGTGCACTTAGCATGGAGAATCAAAAATAAGCGAAAACATGCCTAAAATGTAGTGCATAGACTAGAAAATCGGCCCAGATGAGTCCATAAATGTGTATATGATCAGGACTCATCGCACCCCCAGACTTAACTGTTTGCGCGTCCCGAGCAAACCATCTCTCGCGGACAGGAAAAACATAAGCTGGCGAAGAAATTATCAAACGGAGTACCATGCGAAGTCGCATGCTCAAGTGCGTAGAAATACAGTAGACAAAGTTTCTAATTATTCATATTAGTTTATAATTTTCTAGGAGCGTATTTAAATATTACGTTTACTCAAAAAGTGAATCACGGTGAATCATAAGGTCGTACATAGGAAGAAAGTAAACTGAACGCTGAGGCGAGCATTGCCAAAGATCGGGGCTCGGGACAACTCCATTGAAATCCATCAATGTCGGTGGCCATAAGCTTGCCCGGTCGCACTCACTCCACGGCACTGGTTTGACTCAAATGCGTGAATCAACAGGACTTTAGGTTTTAGATGAGGCTTGGGTTTAGGTGAGGATAAACAAAGATAAAAACGACGGCTCAAGCACTAAACCCAAATGAGCTCATATCTTCTTCTTTCCTTCTCACTTCTCTTCTTTTTCTTCTTTTCTTTTTCTTTCTTTAACAATTTCAGCAAATTTTCAAAGATGCACATCCACATTTTCACATTGTACTACCACAATCAACACCACCAATTTAAAATTTAAACAAAATGCTTGCATTTTGGGTGCGCGACTAGGATTGGAGTTTAGGCTTTGGTGAACAATAGTGGGGCTGAACCAAAAGAATGGGGTAGGCACAACTGGGCTAGCGAGGAAATGATGATAGGAATGGCACAAAGGCTCAACCGGGCCAAAATGATGGCCTATATCACATTCACGCAATTGACTAACCGTATACCCATGCTTCAAGAATCGCTTGGGGCAAGTTCTAGCCACCGAGAAAGATAATCCTTCCTCCCGACTCGGGCAATACGAGACTAATGAACGTCTACACACATTCCTATGCTACCGTTTGATTCACACCGGATTCACCAAATTTTGAGTAAAGTAAATAATATTTACGCTAATAGAAAAATATAAGCTAAAAGCGTAAAAAGAAATTGAATCTACACGAATTTCTAAACGAGACATGAGCACTCGACTAGGAGCACTACAGGAGTCAACATTTTACTCCGCCTCATAATCCCAAGCCAGCACAATGATTTTCCAAATCACACAAAAAGACAAATTTGCCTCGCAACGTGCCAACGGCTAAGTGCGCGCTCGAGTGGGTGCTGTGGTGTGCAATGAAAATAAACAAAACATTTTAAATGAAATCTTCTAGTATGCAGTGCAATAGTGCACGTGAGCGGGTAAATAAAACTACTCTCCCCCAGACTTAAACTAAACAATCCGCACAATATATGACAGGAAAATCAAATTAGGGCTAGGGGAAGAGAGTACCCAATGCTCAGCAAGTGAGCATACCAGAAGATTGGCGTTTAAACCACGACTAAGCTGCAGCATCCGCCATCCAGAAGAAGTACCTGCAGGGGTCAGCTCCGCAAAACAAAAGAAACAGAAAAAGATAAACTACAATACTACAGCTAACTAAACAGGATTAGAAGAAATAAAAATGCAGGAAAAGTAAGATAACTATTGGGGTTATTGTCCTCCCAACACGACTTATTCAGGTTTTGCACAGTTCTAGCTTATAGGCCTATGAAAAAGGAAATGCACAGGTAACTGTTCTAATATGCGCATCGGTAGCGGGTACCGATACGGAGACAGAGCAGTCACTCCTCTACCCAAATGATAATACCTACATAACGCAGGTAGAGGAAACAGAAAGTAAGAAGAGGAGGAAACCTGGTCCTCATTCATCTCACCAAAACAATCCTTACCCAGCAAGGTATCATCTCCAGGGGTGCAGCAGGAGGAGAAGGAAATGAATGAGGCTTCCTCTATGGAGGAGGGGTCAACCTCCTCACATATGAAGATACACTCATCATTGACTTGAGCATCATGCTCCAAGTCCTCCTGATGTACCTGTGAAGACTCAACCTGCACAGGTTCAGATGAAGAAGGGGGGTCAGGAAATAAAAGAGAAGAATGACATAAATAATCAAAAATCGGGGGAGTGGTCCCGGTCTCACTCCCAGCAGGATCCAAGGATAGATCGTTATCATCATCGTAAGTATCATGGCGAGGGGAACCCAAGAACTCAAAGGCCTCGGTGGTGAGTTAGACCTCCTCGTCCCATGAGGAAGTGCGAACCTCCTCATCAGAAAGAGTATCCTCCTCAACCCACTTTGGAGCATCCTCTGAGTCAGAAGCATCACCCCACTCCTTTACTTCGATAGGATCATAAAAAATGTGTGTAGAAAAATCTTGCAAAGAAACTGGAGGAACAAAAAGATTTGGTTCCTTCGCAAAAAGATCTGCTAACGCCTCCCAGATGGAAAGAATATTTTCCTCATCACAATTAGGTGCATCTAGGAGCTCCCATTCCTCGCCTTGTTGGCCAACAGGTGAGTGATCATCATCACTAGGAGTGAAGCCAAACACAGGGAGTGAGGAGTCCATGCATGAAATAAGATCGGGGGTAGAGGGCACGATTGCCTCCACGGGTAAAGAATGAGTGATAGGGACAATGTTGTCATGAGTGGAGGAGCGGCGGTCAGGCTTGAAAAGACTAGGACAGTCCTTCAATTCATGACCCTCTCCTCGACACAACAAGCAAACAATGTTCCTACACTGCCTAGCATTTACTTCATTCATTTGGTCTATATAATAGTCCATCATGTCGTAAGTGCCAGGAGAAATATCCCATGAAGACATTTTTAATAATAAAAGCAGGTATAATGAAACTGAAATTCTTTGCAAGGAAATTTACACAAACTAATAAAACTCCTTGGATTAAACTTGCTTAAAACTTTAAAATAGGAGAGAAGAAATAATAACAAGCAATATAAATTTAAAAAGCAAACAAAAATAAAAAGGCGGCTATAAACACTAGAAGAACTACTACCTCTCAGCTCTCCCTCTCAAGAAAACTCACACGTCTGTGTTCCCCGGCAACGACGCCAAAAACTTGATGGCGCAAATCCTACACACCACTATAGATGGTGGCTAGACTGCGGCACGATACGACAGTGTACTGATCGTTCAAGTAATATAAAATGAGGAGTAAATCCCCGAGTATCGATCTCGGAAGGAACACAATAAGGTGGAGTTTATTATCGAGGAAGGACTTGAGATTGAAGTCCTTCCGAGCGGATGGATGCGGAAATGGGGGAATTGGTTTGTGAATAATAAAATAAAATATTACAACTACTCCTATGCAATGCCGCTATGCAATGCTTCGCTTGGCGGGATGGAGACTAGGCAGGCCTTGAGCGCGCTACGTCGCAAGGGCGGATGGACGAGTAGGCAAGCGGAATCGAACTATGCAGGCCTTGAGCGCGCTGCTTCATAGGGCGAGTGGATTACACGGGCCGCTATGCCACGCTTCGCTAGGCGGATGGACGAGTAGGCTAACGGAATGAGGGTCGCAAGCACCTCTTCGACAAGCACGCCACTAACAATTGTTAGGGCGGTACAACACAACGAACAATCCACACCACGGGGCACACCTCAAATGAAAATATAACAAGATTACTCAATCACATAGACATGATTTCATACTAATGTTAACAAGTAAAAGTATACTTCATCAAAATATTGGTTCTAGCTACATATACATCAATAAGAGAAGAATAAGGCAAGAAATCGACCGAATCCGAAGGCTCGTTGTAGATTCACGGTTGGAATCGCCGGGTTGTCAATCCGCGTCCAAGCTCGGTCCACAACTACGTCCGGGGTAGAGAGAGCTGTCACTACTCTCCAATGGACCCGTCTTCTTCGTGTCACGATCCGGTAGAGGTTGCAAACTTCCTCTTGCTTGATGGCGATGGCGGCTAAACCTTTCTTTGGAGCGCTAGGATGAAGGAGGAGGCCAAGAGGAAGCTCCGGCTCAAGAATGGCGTGAAGAACAAGCCCAGAGCACCTCCTAATGGTGGGCGGCGATGGAGGGGCGAAAACGGACGGAACTGGAGCAGGAACGGCGGAAAAATTGCGGGATCCGACCTAAAATCGCGAGCAGGGCAATTTATAGGCGTTGGACTGAACAACGCGCACGGTCGTTGGCGCACGACCAGTGGTCGTGCGCACTATCATCCTGTGATCGTGCGCCTGACTGGACGGAGCCTGCAAGGAAAGAAAATTATAAAATACAATGTTCGCACGACCAATTGCGCACGACCAGTGATCGTGCGCGTATCGTAAGTGGTCGTGCGATAAGGGGAAACAGAACTCAGTTTTTAGGGGTTAAGTGCACACGATCAGTGGCGCACGACCAGTGGTCGTGCGCAGTAGAACCAGTGATCGTGTGCAGTGTTCCTGTACAGATTTGTACCGGGAACACCTGCACGACTCCTGCTTTAGCATACAACACTAATCAAACCACTGAAAGTGGCACTTAACCATGCATGAAAACTAATAATAAAGATAAACAAGGAAAAACACCAAAACGGGCCTAAAGGTGCACTTAGCATGGAGAATCAAAAATAAGCGAAAACATGCCTAAAATGTAGTGCATAGACTAGACAATCGGCCCAGATGAGTCCATAAATGTGTATATGATCAGGACTCATCAATAATGCATGTGCATAAGGTGGTGGGTCCTTAGTGTCGATGGTCGTTGCACCGACGTGGATACTCGGGCTCGACAAGTGTGGAATTTGCACTTAGCCATAAAAGTCTGGTGGTCCATCCAGTAAGAGTACGCAGATACTCCGCGGTTTTGCGTGGAGGCGTACGATAGGTCTAGGTTAGATAGTGTATATACCAAACTAGAGGTGGGCGAGGCCCAACCCACCGCTTACGTTTGCCACTACGGGAGTATCCTGGGAGTCTTGCTAGCTCCAAAAAGAGGGAACTAAAGGTTTGTGCGCATAGAGTCGACGTGTGTGAGTTGTACTTGTGAGAACATATCATAAACTCCATATCTTGCATGTCATAGCATAAACATTATATTTCAACCCCTACCCCTATCGTATAAGTCGATTATGGTACTTCTTATACGATAGGCCTTGCTAA
Organism: Dactylorhiza incarnata; assembly: GCA_033032865.1. Taxonomy (NCBI): domain Eukaryota; kingdom Viridiplantae; phylum Streptophyta; class Magnoliopsida; order Asparagales; family Orchidaceae; genus Dactylorhiza; species Dactylorhiza incarnata. Next base: position 383,542 of record JAWHQI010000339.1, read on the forward strand.
ACGACCCCTTGGTCTATAGGTTTATATGGGCATTCCTATAAATCAATGGTTTTTTTCCTATTATATATGTCTTTACCTACTGCACCTTACTTACTCTTTACCTGCTCTTACCATGCTCATTACTGCTTCAATTATTTATATAAACACATGTGTAGTGTAGAGCTTTCCCTATAGATTATGCCCCTCTCATCTGCTTTTTGATTATACCCCTTATTGTCCTCCACTTCATCCTTCCCGCTCGGTGCCTAGGAGTCACTGGGGGAGGGGTAGGGGATTGACTTAGTCTTTTTTGACTAATGGTCGGTGGACCTTATCATTTTTGGAGACCGCGGCGACGGAGCAGCTCCAGAGGCCGGTGGAGATGAAGGCAGGGCAGTCTAGCACCGGAGAACCGACGACAGGATCCTTGAGTGGCTTATTAGTTCTAGTTGATTTGCTTCCGCGAGTGAAATTGTAGTGAGGATTTGATGTATCGGGCAGGAGCCCTTGTTATCTTTATCTTTTATTTCAGTTATGTTTATGTGGACATCCCTTTTGATGATTTACTTTTCTATGTGATGTAGACTCGGCTCTTGTTTTAGTTTCTTTGTTCTTGCTTCTTTGTGATCGATTTGGTCACAAGCAAAACAACTCTTGCATTATTCTCTATCTCAAGCATGAGTTAATCTTATACAGAGCCTGAAGAACATCAAGTGACAACATCCCGAGTGATAGCTGAAGAAGGATTCAAACAGAAGAATCCTATTCTTTCTTCCTCTTCTTCTTTATTCTCATTTCTCATATTGTAACTGAGTAAAGAGTCCTAAGAATCCCTCTCCAAAGGATTCAATTGGTTCTAAGAGTCTCTTTATCAAAAGACTCAGTGGTTCTAAGAGTCTCCTTATCAAAAGACTCAGTTAGTGGTTCTAAGAGTCTCCATATCAAAAGACTCAGTGAGTGGTTCTAAGAGTCTCCTTATCAAAAGTCTTAGTGGTTATAAGAGTCTCCTTATCAATAGACTCGGGCACTTATAATGCATTCCTGTCAAGGAGGTAGAAGAGTGGAGTACCTACATTTTGGGGAACCACTATAAAAATTGTCTATTCTGTGTTTTGCTTTTCTGTGCTGTCCCATTTATTATTTCTGCAATCTGTGTTTATTTTATTCTGGATTGGATTTGCTGATTGCATAGTTGTTAGAAGTTTATTATGTGTGCATATTTAGGGGAAAAGTTTTAAATCTTTATTCACCCCCTCTGGAGAATACTCAGAGGTTACACTGTGTACTTTCAATTGTTATCAGAGCTAGGTTGATCATAAAAAGGCTAACACCTTGATCAAAATAACTCCTCACTCATATTCTAATATTGTAAAATTATTTTTAGAAAATGATGTTGGATCTTGAGGCGACCTTAAAGAGGGGGGGGGGGGGGGGGAATAAGGGTTTTACAAAACTTTAAGTTTTTATAGAAAACTTTTGATATTTTATTTGAATAAGAGTGAATAAAAAACAAAGAGTAGTAAATCAATTTTATTAAATAGAAAAAAGACATGATTATTATTAATAAAATTTGGTTACAAAATCTGATTTCTATGACCCTAGAAATCCAAGGCGAAATATAAAATACTCGTTTTGTTTTCTATACCGACTCTTCTCACTAAGAACCGATTGGCTTTAGCCGATCTCTCCCCAGATACGGCCTCAAGCTGCTCTAACCTTTCTATCCCCAGAAAGGCCTCGAGCATCCCCTAGATCTACTCCTTAGACCTAGTCGTCAATACGAGGATAATTCCTCCCTAAGTCCTACCCAGACCTAGTCGCCAGCACTAGGCGAATTTACTCCACGATTATAATAAAAGAGCTACAAACAAAAATACAAAAACATAAATAAAAACTCCCTAAGAAGAATTCTGGAGATGGCGAAGGCTCATTGAATATCATCAAAGTCGAAGCGTGCGTTCTTCACATTGTGTAAGCGTTGATCCGATCCTCCTTGATTTTTTCTCTTAAATTTGTGTGGGAGATGGTGGTCTGGAAAAATACTGCCCTTGTAGAGTTTCAGAAGTGCTGGAATAGGGCTCTATATGATCAGTAGTTGAAGAAGACGAAATCCACCTATTTATAGGACTGGAAGCTAACGACGACGTTAAGGCTAACGCCTGGTGTTGACCCAGTATAGAAATTTTTTGATGGCTTGGATCTTCAAAATAGGAAGGAGATACTGCACTTTAGGAAACATTCATGTTAGGCAACCCCAACGCTGGTGTTGAGGCTAACACCGACGTTAGGTCAGATTATTCCTAAAGTGCTCCTTCAATCACGACAGCTTCCCTCCTTGCCATATTTATCTTGGTGGGAATGGGAGTCAGCGCCGACGTTAAGTCCTAACGCTTGGCATTAGACATCATTCCACTTTTCAGCTTGTGGGCAGGTCCAGACCAATAATGTAGCATCCTAGTGTCATATCTGTTCAAGCATGCATGCTAAAAACACAATGGCAACCATGATCAAATACAAGCAGAATTTGTTATTCTCAAATCAAAGGGATGCAGAAAACCATTTTCCAACAATCTCCCCCTTTTGATAATAACAAATCCAATAGAGATAAATCAGATTCATATATAAGAGAGATGTGTTTTCAGAAGGATATATGACACTAAGCAATATAGAGACATTAATAAGAATTATAGATTGTTAAATTGTGCTCCCCTTACTTAAGTGCCCCCCTTAGTGTATGCTCCCATAGACTAGATGTATGCTTCCCCTTAATCTAGTGAATCCTACTCATTTAATCATTATGATTTATTCTCCCCCTTTTATTATTAGCAAAAGTGGGTGGAGTGAAACAAAACTAGAAGATAGAATACAAAAGTTGGGACATAACTAAGAGAGGATTAAGAGTTTTGTTTAGACATAAAGTAATTCGTGATCGAGCTAAGGGAGAGAGTAGCACATCAGAGAATGGATATGATAAGCGTGAAAGAACAACATTCCAAGTTTTTGACGAAAGTAATTCTACCACTTGTTGTTCAAAGAATTTTGAAAAAAACTACTTGCTGAAAGAGATGCAATATAGTTTGACAAGCACACGTGAAGAAAAGATCTTTAAAAATTATCATGATAAGACATGGTAAAAGAAATACATGATTATATTAGAAATGCGGAAAACAAAAATAAAACAATTAATAGTAGTATTTTTGTTATAGTTTGACCATTCCAAGAATATGTCTAGACTCTTCACATTTGAGCATTAACTTTGGAAATTTTCATAACAAATAGGCAAGTATGATTTAGCATATTCAAAAAGATAAGGACTACAATGTAACGAATTCGTATTTCAAGTAAAGAAAACATTGTAGAAATCATGCATTGCAATCTAGTGCTTTTACTTAAGTGTTTAGAGAATTATGTAATTTTGCATTAGGATTCAATTCTCAAGAGTAGAAGCTTTATGAAAAATAATGATGTGTACATAAGGTATTTTGATTAAAGTATACAAGTGAAATAATCAAAACACATGACATATGTAATGAAATAGTAACACCAATATTAAGATTGTAATCTTATAATTACTTTCACACATCAATTTTAGAATAAAATTTCAAAGCACATTTGATGAGTTCAACTACCATGGTGCTTCGCCCACACAATGCTCATTAAGACTTATCAGGGAGCGAAGTATTGTTTGGAGGATCACATAAGCATTTTTATAATTTTTTATGTTCGTGATCCGGTGTACGAATAGAAGTGATGACAAAAAATGTGTTTGCACAAGACACTTTACAATTTTTTCCATGGTGCTCAACCTCAAAATGCTCATTAAGACTTATCAGGAGGGTAAGTAGTGCTTGGTGGAGTTATCTTTGGCATTTTATTTCAAATTTTTGTAGTTTTAGGCCAAAAGGTCTCCGAATTCACTTGTTTTTGCAAACACTAATAATATTGAAATAACACTTCTATATGTGCAAGAAATTTAATGTTTGAAAGATGGTGTAGGTAAGTTAGACATACAACTTAATATGTTAAAACTATTACACTACACAATCATGCAAGACTAAGATTATGAGCGCATGTAGATTACCAAAATAGTGAGTGAATGAATCATTGATTAACATAAAACATTACTCATACTTAGAGGCATGCTAGGCAATCATACACAATTTGCTATGTACAATTTCATTGAACATAATCAGATTAAGGTCAAGGCATGACAAGATAGAATAATGTTTAGGAAATTTGAAATTAAAATTAGACATTGAAGCCAATCTTTGTGTGTATGCCAAAATCAAATTTGACCATTTGAAACAAAATAACTAAGATGTTTGCTTTTGTGAAGTCTTATAGTCAAACCATAATTTTGTAAGTATTTAAAACAAAACAAATAACAAAAGCATATTATTGAGCATTTTGGAGGTTTGAATTTTTTTGTATTTTGGAATTAAAACTAACAAATTAATAACAGAATAATTTCAAAGAAGAGAAAAGAAACTGAGAAAATGCATTAGAAAAAAATACTTGAAATAGGTTAGAAAAAACAAAATTTTAATTTGGTCAAATTACTAACGCCTGGTGTTAACTACTCAACGCTCTAACAGGACACTGTTTTTTAAGGTTTTTGAAAAAATTTCTTTGGAAGAGAATGTATGTATATAGAACTTCTTAGTGTAGAGATTTCAGAGAATTTTGAGAGGATTAGAAGGCTATTTAAGCATATTTTTGGTAGTTTTAAAATGGTTTTTATATTTTATATTTGTTTTTGGTTTTTCTGGCAATGCAAAAGTAATTAAGATGTAAACAAAGATATATATATATAAGTATATAAATGAATAGGCAAAAAGAGTTGTTAAGTTTAGAGATAAATGCTAACACGGGGCGTTATTGATAGCGCCAAGCGTTAGTGCTTTTTAGTTCAATTTTGATAATGGTTATGCAGATAGATTCATGTTTTAAGATATATGATAATTTTCTTTTTAGTTATTGCAGGAGAATGCATGAGTCTATTATTACTTTTGATCTTTGTGAGACTTTAGTTAGACTTAGCAATTTAAAGTGGATCTTGGACTTCCCGAGGTCTACCCTATGAAGGGTTCGCACCAGTACTAGGAGATATCATGGGGTGACACTCCAAACCTCCATTTCTCAAGATATTTAGGTGTTATTGGTAGTTACCCACACTAAAAATTTATAGACTCAATTTGATATATCTAAGACTCTCAATTCTAGTCTAAGCATGTTGAAATGAGCATCGAGGAGAGGTTTTGTGAATATGTCTGCAAGTTGGGATTCTGTGCCTATGAAGCTAACTCTCACATGTTCTTTCTTAATTTGATCCCTAATGAAATGATGACGCACATCTATGTGTTTGGATTGTGAATGATGAACAGGCTTGTTTGTTAGATCTATTGCACTTTTGTTGTCACATTTTAATTCAATATTATTTAGATGCACCCCAAAGTCTTCTAGTGTTTGACTTATCCAAAGGGCTTGTGCACAACAACTTCCTAGTGCGACATATTTGGCCTCAGTGATGGAGAGGGCATCAAAATTCTGTTTCATACTCGACTAAGCAACTAGTGAGGGGCCTAATAAGTGACATGTGCCACTTGCATTTTTACGATCTAGTGAACACCTAGCATAATCAGAGTCGGAATATCCATATAAAATAAATGAATCATTATAAGGATACTATTGGCCTAGATTAGATGATCCGATTAAATATCTGAAAATTTGTTTGACCGCTTTTAAATGAGATTCATTAAGATTAGCTTAAAATCTAGCACATAAGCAAACAATAAACATAATATCGGGTCTAGACGCACTTAGATATAATAACGACCCTATCATTCCTCTATATAGTGCATTTTCGACAGGTCCCATTACATAATCATGTTTTAATAAAAATGAAGTTAGTCTTTCATACCACGCACGAGGCGCTTGTTTTAAACCATATAGTGCTTTATCTAGTTTAAAAATATGATTAGGGTATTTTTCATTTATGAAACAGGGGGGTTGTTCAACATAAACCTCTTCTTTAATAATTCCATTTAAGAAGGAACTTTTAACATCCATTTAAAATAGTTTAAATCTTTTGAAGTTTGCAAAGGCAAGAAAAAATTGAATGGATTCTAAGAGAGCTACGGGTGCAAAGGTTTCATCAAAATCTACTCCTTCGATTTATGAATAGCCCTGAGCTACTAAGCGAGCATTGTTCCTAGTAATTCTAGATTCACTATCTAATTTATTTTTAAAAATCCATTTTAAGCCTATTACCGGATGATTTGATGGCCTTTCTATAAGACTCCAAACCTTATTACGTTCAAATTGTTCTAATTCTTCATGCATAGCTAAATACTAAAATTCATTGTTTAGCGCGGTAGAGACGTTTTTAGGTTCAATTTCAGAAATGAAGCATAAATTAGAGAATGAATCATGAATGGAAGAGCGTGTTGTTACCCCTCTTGATGGTTCTCCAATGACAAGTTACCTTGGATGATCTTTTGTGAATCTAAGCGCACTTGGAGGCACGAACTCTTCTTGTACCGCCTCCATTTCTTTGTCACCTCCAAGTTGTTCAACATTATCATCCTCGAAGGGTAAAGGTGGTTCCTCTTCTTTTCCTGCACTGTTAAAATCTACATAATGAACATATTCATCAAATTTCACATGAATGCACTCTTCAACCTCTTTAGACCTTTTATTGTATATCCTATCTAGTTGAAGAGTAACCAAAAAATATTCCTTCATCACATTTTTCATCAAATTTTGCTAAAGCATCTTTGGTGTTTAAGATAAAGCATTGACATCCAAAAACATGAAAGTAAGATACATTAGGTTTCCTTTTGTATTATAATTCCCATGGAGTTAATTTTAAGATATTTAAAGGTAATGAATTTAAAGAAAGATAGGTAGGCCATCAAACTAAAATATGACTTTGAATTTTGATCAATTTGATTAATAAACTAGTGAACTTTTAAGAGATAAAATGACATTTCCAATAATATATTTGATGACCATGAACTGATAGCCTAAAAACTAAGAAAACAAAAGGAAGAATAAAAGAGACATTAAAGCATATTATGAAATAAAAATTTATTTATTTTATTTTGAAAGGATTCTACTTCATGCATTTGATGATACCTAATGACTAAGAGATTTAGGTATCCAAAGAGGACCATGTGGGATGGTTCCTTTTGGTACCCAAATATAGCGAGATGGCTTTTGGGGAGACAAGGATGAATGGTCCCTTTCATTTGACATTAGTGTGTCATTCTTAAGTATGGGTCTCCATTCATACCTTGGAAAAACATTATTTTTATTTTTCAAATTTCCACAGTCATTTACTTGAAAGTTTGGATAAAAATGACTTTTGAATTTATTATTTAAGGGAATTTTGTTTTCGTTTAATTTAATGTTGGGAGAGGATTGATATTGTAAATGATGGTGATGATAATGTTTCAGAATTTTATTTACAGTCTTTTGATGTTTTTCATTTCCTTTGTTTGGCTTAGTCAAATTAAGAAAATTCATAGTCAACTTGCTTTTGAATTTTTCTTGAGATTGTGAATGTATGTTTCGAGAGTTTTTTTTATGATTTCCTTAAGCGAGTTGATTTTAGTTTCTAATTCATAATTCTTAGCTTTAAGATTATGTCTTGCTTTATTATAAGCAATTGTGATATTTTTAAGAGTGGTGACGATAGAGTCAATGTGAGTTTGATAGCCATTTCTTAATTCCTCAAATGTTTCATCCATCTCCTTGATTTCAATTTTATAACTCTGGCATGTAGCACAATCACCTTTCAAAGATGAATTTTTTGAAGACAATTTTTCATTATGTTCCTTTGCAATTAAAAGTTCATTTTTGAAATCTTTGAATTTTTCTTTAATATTATTACAATCAAAACAAGGCTTTGAGATTTCTATTTGAGAGCAAGATGGAGAAGTCACATCAAAATTAGATTTTAAATTAACATTAGCTTGTAACCTTTTGTTTTCTAAACATAATTTTTTATTAGCAATTTTTATTTTTTTAATTTTATGTTTAGTAACTTGTAGCATATGTAATGTGGAAATTGAATTTATCACAAAAAGAGAAGACTTTGATTTCCATACATTGCAATCGGAAGCGATAAGCTTTGAACATATATATTTTTTGACATCTTTTTGGCACTCCTTTTCCAAAGATAAGATTTCTTCTCCACTTGATGTGCACTTTATTGATCCATCATGAGAGGAGATTTCTTGGCCATTTGTGCAGGCTTGTATGTTCTCCACTTCTTGCGTTTGTTCCATACCTGTGAGAGGAAGATGATACATTTCTTCAAGAAATTTCCATACTTTGTATGCACTAGAAAACAATATATCAATTTGAAAATTTCTTGAGATAATACTCACAAAATACTATTCAAAGCCTTTGCATTTAGGTGACAATCATTTTTATTACTATATTCCACGCTTCGATATCTAAAGTTTTAATAAACTTTTTTCATTAAAATTTTCCACCCTTTATAATTTCTCCCTTCAAATAAAGGTGGTGCAAGAGATTTTTCTTCATCATAAAAAAATTCCCTACTAGTAGAAGCGAGATCCTGAGATGCCATTATTCCTGGTTGTTGGATCGTTTGGAATCAACCTGTCTCTGATACCACTTGTTGGATCTTGAGGCGCCCTTAAAGAGGGGGTGGGGGTGGGGGGTGAATAAGGGTCTTAGAAAACTTTAAGTTTTATAGAAAACTTTTGATATTTTATTTGAATAAGAGTGAATCAAAAACAAAGAGTAGTAAAACAATTTTATTAAATAGGAAAAGACACGATTATAATTAATAAAATTTGTCTACAAAATCTGATTTCTATGACGCTAGAAATCCAAGGCGAAATATGAAATAGTCATTTTGTTTTCTATACCGACTCTTCTCACTAAGAACCGGTTGGCTTTAGCCGATCTCTCCCCAGATACGGCCTCAAGTCGCTCTTGCCTTTCTATCCCCAGAAATTCCTCGAGCACCCCCTAGATCTACTCCCTAGAACTAGTCGCCAACACGAGGCGAATTCCTCTCTAAGTCCTACCCAGACCAAGTCGCCAACACGAGGCGAATTTACTCCACGATTATAATAAAAGAGTTACAAACAAAAATACAAAAACACAAATAAAAACTCCCTAAGAAGAATTCTGGAGATGGCGAAGGCTCGCTGAATTTCGTTGTGTAAGCATTGATCCGATCCTCCTTGAATTCTTCTCTTGAATTTGTGTGGGAGATGGTGGTCTGGAAAAATATGGCCCTTGCAGAGTTTCAGAAGTGCTAGAATATGGATCTATATGATCAGTAGTTGAAGAAGATGAAATCCACCTATTTATAGGACTGGAAGCTAACGCCAGCATTAAGGCTAACGCCTGACATTGACCCAGTATAAAAAATTTTTGATGGCTCGGATGTTCAAAATAAGAAGGAGATACTGCACTTTAGGAAACATTCATTTTAGGCAACCCTAACGCTGGCGTTGAGGCTAACGTTGGCGTTATATCAGATTATTCCTAAAATGCTCCTTCAATCACGATAGCTTCCCTCCTTGCCACATTTGTCTTGGTGGGAACGGTAATCAACGCTGGTGTTAAGTCGTAATGCCTGCCGTTAGACATCAATCCACTTTTCAGATTGTGGGCAGGTCCAGACCAATAATGTAGCATCCTAGTGTCATATCTGTTCAAGCCTGCATGCTAAAAACACAATGGAAACCACGATCAAATACAAGCAGGATTTGTTATTCTCAAATCAAAGGGATGCGGAAAATCATGTTCCAACAAATGAGTTATTAGGACTATATATCATCAAGACCATTAGTGTGTAACCTTAATAAGTTTACACTCTTGAAGGCTAGAATAAAATTATACATGAACTCTAGTGATGAAGAAATCCTTAATATTATTGCCTCAGGTCCCCCACTCCCATTCAGAAAAGATGCAAGTGGAATGGTTACTCAAGAACTAGTCCCTAGAGCAGAGTGGACTGATGTTGAGAAAAAGCTGAAGGCATGTGATGCCAAGGAAAATAACATCTTGGTATCCACCATGTCCGATGATATCTTCCAAAAAGTGGCTGACTGCTACTCAGCAAAAGAGATCTGGGAATCTCTATCCAGACTGGTAGAAGGCAGCTCTAATGAAAGAATGGACAAGAAGTCCCTTCTCATATCCCAGTATGAGAACTTTCAAAAGAAGACTAAAGATAATGTAACTGAGATGTATGATAGGTTTAGCCTGATCATTAATGAGCTAAGAAATCTGGATAAGGATATTTCTCTAACAGAAATCAATGATAAGCTTCTCATGTGCTTCCCAAGCTCATGAGACTCAAGGATCTTAGACATCAGAGAGTCTAGATGTCATAGATAGATCTCCACTTATGCTTTGCTTGGAAAGCTCAAATCCTATGAGCTGCTACTAAAGAGCAGGGCTGAGACAGAGGCCAAGGAGACAGTCTCTACTCCCAATGAAAGGAGTATTGCTTTGACGGCTACTGAAGGAGAGCCTTCCACTCCTGAAGAAGATATGTCCAGTCTCTTAGATAAAAAGTTAAGAAAATGGGTCAAAATAGAAGACTCAAGAAGAAAAGAGTGGAGCTCAAGCAATCTCAGGTTTGATAAGACTCCAAAGCAGGAAGTGATCTGCCTTGAATGCAGAAAACTAGGGCACATAGCTCCTGAGTGTCCATGAGAGCAGAGAGATAGGAGAAGCAATAACAAAGAGCATAAAAAGAAGAAGTCCTTCAAGAAAAGGACAAGAAGAACGGAAAGGGTTTTATTGCTGAAACCTGGAGTGACACAGAATCTGACTCAAGCTCCTCTTCATCAAAGAGTGATGAAGAAACTACTGCTGAAGCTGCCTTCCTGATAGCTTTGGAGACTGCCTCCGATGATGATGAGGATCAGGTAAGTCTCTTTGATGATTTTGAATTTAATTCAGAAGAATTTAAAAATTGTTTTAAAGAAATTTGTAATGATTATCTTAAAGTTCAAAAAGAAATAGAAACATTTAGGGAAAAGTTAGAAGACTTTAAGAAAGATGATTTGTATTCTATAAATTATGACTTGAGAAATCAAATTTGTAAAAGGAAACAGTAATCATTAATCTAACCAATGAAAACTCGAAACTAAAAGAAGAGCTCACAAAGGCAAAAGCCTTTGAAGACTCACTCAATGGGAGGAGTCAAAAGCTTAAGGATATTACACAAAATCTCTCTGTGAGATTTAAGCACCTTGGATTAGGAGTAGACCCATCAACTAGCATAGATGTCCTTAGTAGACCTGCCTGGAAGAATCCAGTCACTTTTGTTAGACCTAGTGACTTTCAAATAACTGAGGCCAGACCATTAATTGAAAATCTAGACAACAATAACCCTGAAAAACTCACCGTATTTAATAAAGTAAATCTTAATAGTGAGGAGAAAATTCTAGGGAAAAACAATTCAAAGAAACCACTAAATTTCAATCAAAAGGCTAAAGTCAAAAGTAGAATAATTAGAAATTCTTCAGATTTATTATATTTAGATACATTTTATGCACATTTTCAGTACCAAGATAATAAACATAGGTTTAATAAACCTATTCTTTGCCATCCAAAAGAATATCATAAAAGAACATTCTATTCTTTCATATCACCCTATAATGGTAAAATAAATGGCCCAAGGTAATCTGGGTACCTTCTAATGTTTGAGTTACTTGTGCAGGAAAAGTTAGGATTCATTCCTCAGAGATATTGAAGGCAAAGGAAGAACTCACTTCTCAATAAGGAACTACATGTTGGAGCCTATGTTCTGCATCTCTTGGTTTGAGAATAACAAATACCGTGTTGTATTTGATCTTGTATTTTGTGTGTTTATAGTGTGCAGGTTGTACAGGAACTATAGCTACACATCCCTATGAATAGTTTGCTGATTGGAAATAATTCTCTGGAATATGAGCTAACGCCCCGCGTTAGTTGTTAACGCCCCGCGTTAACTTCCATTGAGAAGAAAACTGCTGAGAAGGAATGCCGTTGAGAACAAAGCCGTCGAGCTGCGTTCGACGAAAGAGAGATAATGCTCGCGGTAACTGTTAACGCCCCGCATTAACAAGAGGAGGAATGCGGTCGAGTTGAGGTCGACGAATCTACGTTCGATGAACGAGGAGATCTGTTCGACGAAATTCCCTGTGCTCGACGAATTTGCGCTCGACAAGCTGCGTTCGATGAATGAGAATCTCCGTTCGACGAACTGAGTCTGCGTTCGACGAATTTGAAGCTCCGTTCGACGAAAGCGTTTCTGTTCGACGAAATTGTTCAGTTCGACGAAAGTTTGTTCTGTCACGTTCCTGGCGGTTTGCACGATCCTGATGGTGGCAGTTTTTTCCGTTCGACGAAGGGTGCGTTTGACGAAGGCGAGTTCGGCGAAATCAGTTCTATTCGACGAAATTGGTTCTGTTACGCTCCCGACTTTATGCAAGATGTCAGCAACTGCCGTATACGATTCCCTAACACCGTGCGTTAGCCTTAACGCACACGTTAGCTTTCGAGGCTATTTAAAGTATAGCCCCTCTCATTCCAAATGACAATAGATGATTCCAGAATTCTGATACTTTGGAGAGAGGTTCGTGTACAGAAATTAAGAGATCTCCCTTGGGCTAACATGAAGATCTAAAGAAGATTTTGAAGGAGAAGGTCTACAACGCATATTCCATACGAAGGACGATCATTTCAAGAACGCCAACATCTACATCGACTTCGTCTTCACCTTCAGAATTTCTTGGGGAGTTTCTCTTTACTTATCTTGTAATCTTTTATTTTTTCCATTTTGTATTTTGTGTGGAGAAATCGTTCGATGAGAACGTCGGATTCCGGGAAGGATTCCGTGGGTAAATTCGCCTTGTGTTGGCGACTAGGTCCTTGTGAGGCTTAGGGGGTAATTCACCGCCTTGTGCGTGGAGACTAGGTCGAGGGTAGATCTAGGGGATGGCTAGAGGCCTCATCTGGGGATAGATAGGCTATAGCCAACCAGTCCTTGGGAGAAGGACCGGTGAAACAACAAAAAATATTTTTACATATTTTCGCCTTGATTTCTAGCGTTATAGAAATTAAACAATTGTTTATTCAATTTATTATGAAATAAAATCATGTCTTTTAATGTTCTAATCAATTGATTTTATTTCCTCTTTGAGAATGTTTTAATTTCCATTTCCATCAAAGTATTAAATTTAACATGTGTATAATTATCTTTGTAATACAATAATAATTTTCATTATCTCTGATGTTCTGAAATTGTATTTTATTTAAGATTTCATAAGTAAAATCACTGTGACAATCTTTTTGTTCTGAAGAATATTCTCTGGAGAGCTAACACCCAGCATTAAGACTTAATGCCAGGCGTTAGCAACAGTTAACAAAAAGTTTATTTCAATTATTTAAAAAGGAATCTTCAATATAATCTTATCTGGAATATTTAAATATATTTTCTTATAAAATATTCTGAAACTTCAGTCTCAAACTCTGATAAATTTAATTAAGATATAAATTCCATAAAACCCTTATTCACCCCCTCTAAGGGCGTCGTAAGATCCAACACGTGGTATCAGAGCCAGGTTATTCCAATACGGCTTCACAACCAGGAATAATGGCGCTTCATGATCTCGCATCTTTTAGAGGGGATAATTTTTATGAAAATGAAAAATCATTATGTCCACCATTATTTATGGGTGAAAATTATAATGGGTGGAAAACACTTATGGAAATATTTCTTAAAACTTTGGATATTGAAGTTTGGAATATTACAATTAAAATGCCCCAAGTATTTTAAATAAGAATGAAATGTTTTTAAATGCCAAATCTATGAATAGTCTATATTGTGCTCTAGATCAAAATATTTTCAAACTTATTTATACGCTTCCTACTAGTTTTGAAGTTTGGAAATTTCTTGAGAATACTTATAGTCTTTCTTCCACAGATGATGAACAAGAGGAATTCCTTATGGATCCAAGAGAAGAAATCGACGACGACTCATTCTTGGAGGAAGATCAATCTAAGAGAGAAACAATATTAAACTCAATTGATGGCAAAACATCAAGCAAAAGAGAAGACGGAAACTATAACAAGGTAAGAAAATCTAAATCTTCTCTTTTAGTAGCTAATTCTATTTCTACATTTCGTGTGCTTAAATTTGCTAAATGTAAAATTTCAAAGTTAAAACATGCTAATTCCAAATTACGTTTAGAAAATAAAACTTTAAAAGCAAATGCTAAAGTAGAATCTTATATTGATGTTTCAAATTCACTTTCATGCTCTTTAGTTAAAATTCCTACTCCTTGTTTAGATTGCAATCTTATAAAAGAAAAATTCAAGGATATTGAAAAAGGGCTCTTAGTTTCTAAAAAGCAGAATGACAAATTGATAATTGAAAATGATGCTTTAACTTGTAAGTTAAGACAATTAAAATCTTTTGTTGAAAAAGTTCTAATTTCTAGTAATGACTTTCATCATAAGATTTTGAATAACAAAGATAAATTAACTTACAAAATCATTTCTAAAAAGGATCATTTTCATACATCAACTCAAAAGGAGTTTAGTTTCAAAAAGAATTATGACCCTCACAAAATTCTTAAGAGTCACCATTATAAGTCTCAATATATTTTCAATCGTGACTCAAATTTAAAAACTCCTTTTCATGAAAATCAAACTTCAAAATATTATCCTTCATATTATAAGAGTATGTCTATAAGAAAGAGTGGAAATGAAAATCATCAAAATAAGAATCAATCTTTTAAAACATATTGTAACCCACTCTTTCAACATTCAATTCTTAAGAAAGACCATCACTCTTATAAACTCTCACAAAATCGATATAATAAAATTCATTATGATTATCAACATCAATGTATTTTGAAAAATAATTTGAATAAACATAAATCCCAAATGAATTATTTTTCAAACAACTATCATTCCAAAAAGATGTCAAATAATAATAATATGAATTTAAAAGAAAAACAACCAAAGTATGAATGGAGGCCCAAAATTAAAAATGAAACACTAACTCCACTTGTAAAGACCCATTCATCATTTTCTCTCCAAAAGCCAACACGATGTATTTGGGTACCCAAAGGAACCATCACACTTGGTCCCCTTTGGATACCTAAATCTCTCATTCACTAGGAATCATCGTATTGCATGAATTAGAAATAAATTAAAAATGAAATATCATTACTCTACTTCATGATATGCTTAATTGCTTTTTCTTTTGTTTATTTTCTTATTTTTGAGCCAACACGCTAAGGTCACTTAGATATATTATGAAATATGACTTTTACATTTTAAGCCTAATATTTATCAAATCAAAATTGAATTAAATTGTACATAAAGTCATAATTTTTTGATCTATCTTTCCTTTTTCCTATGTTTCATCCTTTTTAAATCCATTGCGTATAAATGTCTTATATTATCATTATGAATTGAATGCTAAATTTGCTAAATGATATTATCAAGACTAATACAATTACTTTCAAAATTGGATTTAAATGGACTTTTAGGGGTCTTAGGCTAAAATATTAAATGCACAACTAATTGCATATTTGTCTATTTTTCGTTGCTGCATAATAATAGCCATATATTGAAAATCATAATCGAGAAAAATCAGAATCAAATAATATAAAAAACAATGTGTTTTAAATCAAATATAGTAACTCTGTTGCTAACGCCAGGCGTTATCACTAATGCTGGCGGTAGCATATTTTCCTAAAAATTGTGATTTCTCTATTTATTATTTTCTGAAAAATTATTTTACTGTGTTAAGTATCATTGCCTTCTACTTTCAGATAACCAAAACAATTTTGTTTGTCTCTTTAAAAGGATGAATATGAACTATACACACACACCACCATGACCTATTAATATCCTATGCTAAAATTCACTATTATCATATATCATAATTCATGATCTATCAAGAATTATCATAAATCAACCTTAGGAATTATGAAATATATGATTGCAATTGGTATTATAGTTTCATATCTTGTTTTGTGTGTGTGATGTGCATCTTTATTGTTTGCATGAATCTCATTATCTTTAGACCTATGAATTAACTTGATATCAACAAGATGAAATCAAATAGAATTTTCACTTCTTTCTAGGTCTATGAAAATTCAAAACTCTATGTTTAAATACATGCAACTCAATCTTATATTTGTCCATCTTTACTTAGCTTTGCACCATGTTGCCCTAATTCATCACACTAGCATTATCACATACCATAGATAGAAATCAATGTTCATGCTAGTTATATCTTGCAATGCTAAAGTAAATTATATCATTAAAATCTGAAAATCATATTTTGCTTTGTAGTTATTTGCATGAATAAAACTTTTCTAAATGGATTTAAAATCAACAATCTTCGATAAAATTGTAAATCCAAAACTAATCATGCAATTATAACACAGTTAATATATTTAAGGCTTACACGCTTAGTATGTCCATAATCAATAAACCTATGACATGTGTTTCATAATAGCGAGGGCATAGGATTGTGTGCATTAGAGACCTAACCTCTAAGTCATGTCTTGTCCTTAACCGGGGAGGGTTCCAGTGGGGCCTTGAGTGGCACTGGGGGGAAAGAGTGCTAGGTTGAGCGTCGTCTTTTGTATACATATGAGATTAACACCCCCAACCTACGGCATGTGTGCAGCTCCTCATGCCCATCCGTCACTTAGTACGGGGCTAGAATGTACACATGTAGTTAAGGTATCTTGATCTTAGATATACTTATATTATATTCATTGCATGAACATTATCTCACTCTTTATACATAAATCATGCATATTTTTTTGTGTTCTAACATTGCATCTTGTGTTTGCATATTTTATTATTTTGAGCTTTAATGATTTTACCAAACACAAGTACTTGAAAAATCACTAAAAACATGCTAAAAGAGCCTTCAAATCTAATCAATATACTCTGAAATTTCAACTGAAGGAAGACCTCTTTATAATACAAATGAATTTTGAAAAACATTTTTCAAAAATTCAAGAAATGCAGTTCTATTTTGGCGTTAAGAAGTTAACGTTTGGCGTTAGCTCCTTTGCTCCAAAATATATATTTTTGTTTTGAATTATTTCTGGTATTATTTTAATATTTTGTGTGTGTTTTATTTCTCTGCTTATAAAAAGTTTTCTATCTTTTTATTCCCTTTAAAACAAAATTTTATTTCTTTAAAAAATATATATATAATAAAAATAAAAAAATAAATATATGTATTTTCTCATACATTATTTTTGTTTATTTCTCTAGCATAGAATATCATTTACTGAAAGGGCTATTAAAGACTTCTATGATTTCCAGAGAATATATATATAAAAAAAACAAATACAAAATTACAAAAAAAATTCAAAGAACAAAAATATGTTTTTCTTTATGTGTGTTTATTATTTTTGCATATATAAAAAATTCAAAAATTTATAAAAAAAACTGATTGCTATTCATTGCCATTGTCAAGGATGATTAATTAAATCAATTAAAGATTAAATACAATGTTTAATTTAACTTTCAAGTTTCTTAAAAGACATTGTTTTGTATTTATCATGCCTTGAATATTATCTTGTTATGTGCAATGAAATTGATTGTACATAAACATGTGTAGAAACACTTAGCATGCCTCTAAGTATGAGTAATGTATTATATTTTGATAATGATTCATTCACTCACTTATTTTTGATAACCTACATGTGATTACAATCTCATTCTTACATGATTGTGTAATGTAATAACATAAATGATTAAAATGCATAAATAGATTACCTACACAACATTGAATTGGTTATTACAATTCTTTGTCTTTCATGCACTTATTCTTTAGAGAAATGTGGTTTAAAAAATGCTATGTTTGCAAAACAAGTGAATTTGGAGTCCTTAGTCACTAAACTAAAAAGCAAATAATCAATGACAAGGAAAACTCCACCAATCACTACTCACCCTCCTGATAAGTCTTAATGAGCATTGTGAGGTTTGTTGGAACAAGGTATTCCGCATATCCTAAGTTTGAGAATAACAAAACCTATTTGTATTTGATCTTGTGTGTTTAAGTGTGCAGGAAAACAAAGTCCATATGACTCAAGGATTACATAAGAAGGTTGCCCCCAAATTTGAGCCTTCAAATTCAACAGTCCTTTTAGCGCCGATGGTATCACCTAACGCCTGGCCCTAGCGCTAAGGAACCGCTGAGAATGGAAGTTGGGTTCGACGAAATAGATCTTGCGTTCGACGAACTTGCGTTCGACGAATTTTCGCTCGACGAATGATGAAGCCCGTTCGACAAACTTGCTGCTGCGATCGACGAAATCAAGCCGCTGAGAAAAGAAGCTAGGTTCGACGAAATTGAATTTGCGTTCGACAATCTTGCGTTCGACGATTCTCCGTTCGACGAATTTCCGATCGACGAATGATGAAGCCCTCTCGATGAACTCCGGTCGACGAAAATTCGATCGACGAAAAGAATGCTTAAGCGCAATTTCGGGAGCACATATAGAAGGAGATAGCGCCTGGCGGTATCCGATAGCGCAAGCGGTAGCGCGGAGAACAGAAGGCAAGAGAGAATTATTTCCTCAGATTGAAGATTCTGCCGCGCAGAATATGTCCTAAAATGGGATAGCGCCGGCGGTAGCACTAGCACAGGCGTTAGCGCTAAGTCTATAAAAAGGACCCCTTGGCTCCATCTTCCTAATCCTCTCGAGATCCAAAATTCCAGAGCTTCGTGCCACAACATAGAGAGGAAGGTTCCGAGAGATATTCCCACAAATCCATAAATGCTTAAGGAGATCCGTGGAGAAGATTTCAACACTCATCATCATCATGACGAAAGACCGCATCGAGTACGATCATACGCTGCGTCTTTGTCTACTTCTCCAAGAGATCCACATAGAGGGAGTATTTATATTATTGTCTTTTTATTTCACATCCTTTCTGTAATCATTTAGTAAATTCGCCTCGTGTTGGCGACTAGGTCTGGGTAGGACTTAGGGCAGAAATTCGCCTCGTGTTGGCGACTAGGTCTCGGGTGTAGGTCTAGGGGGTGCTCGAGGCCATATCCGGGGAAGGGTTGGCTAGAGCGGCTTGAGGCCGTATCTGGGGAAGGATCAGCTAAAGCCAACCGGTTCATGAGGATACAAGTCGGTATAGAAAACAAAAAGAGTCTTTCATATTTCGCTTTGATTTCTAGCGTCATTGAAATCAAAATTTTGTAATCAATTTTATTAATAATAATCATGTCTCTCTTTGTGTAATAAAATTGATTTGTTCTTCATTTCTCTAAATTGTTTATTATCCTCTCCTTTATTATAAAACAATTTAGATCTTTATTCAAAATCACTATTTTGATTCTTATCATAAGCAAGCATTTCAAAATATAATATAAGTTTTTAAAACCCTTATTCACCACCCCCCTCTAAGGGCGCCTACCGATCCAACAAGTGGTATCACAGCTAGGTTATTCCAAACGACTTAAAAACGAGGAATAATGGCGTCTCATGATCTCGCTTCTACTAGTGGGGTAAATTTTTATGAAGAAGAAAAATTTCTTAAACCACCTTTGTTCGAAGGGAGAAATTATAAAGGGTGGAAATTATTAATGGAAAAATTTATTAAAAATTTAGATATCAATGCATGGGATATAGCAATAGTTAGATCAGCAAATGAATCAAATAAATAGGAACGTCATCTAAATGCAAAAGCCAAACATTATTTATTTTGTGCCCTATCAAATGAAAATTTCAAATTAATATATTATTTTTCTAGTGTATACAAAGTATGGAAATTTCTTGAAGAAATGTATGATTGTCCTTCTACAGGTATGGAACAATCGCAAGAACCGGAGAATATACAAGCTTGCACAAGTCTTCAAGAATGCTCCTCTCATGACGGATCCATGAAGTGCACATCAAATAAAAGAGAAGAAGAAATACTATCTTCGGAAGAGGAGTGCCATAAAGATGTCAAAGAAACTATGTGTTCAAATCATACCTCTCCCGAAAGCAACGTAAGGAAATCAAATCCCATTTTTTGTACTTCTATCTCTTCATTACAATTGCTTCAAACTACACAGCACAATATTAAGAAATTAAAAGATGCTAATAAAATTTGCGCTTAGAAAATAAAAATTTAAAGGCAAAAATTAATGAACAATCAAATTCAAATTTATCTAGTTCTATCCATGGTTCCTTAGTTGACAACACTACGCCTTGTGTAGAAGATAATGAATTAAAAGAAAAACACAAGGAACTTGAAAATGAACTTATTTTTATAAAAGAACAAAATGAAAGATTATGTCTAAAAAATTCATCCTTGAAAAATGATTGTGCTAAGTGTAAGGACTATAAAATTGAAATTAAAGAGATGGATGAAATATTTGATGAATATATAAATAATTATCAAGATCATATATATTCAATTATTTCCACTCTTAAAAATAGCACAATCGCTTATAATAAAGCTAGACACAATCTTAAAATCAAGAATGATGAATTAAAATCAAAAATCAATTTGCTTATGAAAATTATAAATAAAAATTCACAATATCAACAAATATCTAAAAGCAAGTTGAATATGAATATGAATATCGTAACTAAGTCTAATAATGGGAGTAAGAAACAGAAAGGATTTGTAAATCAAAATCAAAATCACCATGATTTACAAAATTGTATATCTCCTAAATTAAATTAAAATATGCAAAAATTTCCTATGAAAAATGAGTTCAAATGTCATCATTATTTTAAGCCTAAATTTAATGAATATGGAAATTTAATGCAAAGTTATAATATTAAACCTAAGTATGAGTGGAGACCCAAAATTAAAGATGGAACATTAACTCCACTTGAAAGGGTTCATTCGTAGTTGTCTCCCCAAAAGCCATCTCGCTATATTTGGGTACCCAAAGGAACCATCCCACATGGTCCCCTTTGGATACCTAAAACACTTATTCATTAGGTATCATCAAATGCATGAAGTAGAAACTTTTCAAAATAAGATATACAAATTTCTACTTCATGATGTGCTTTAATGTCCTTTTTATTTTTCTCTTGTTGTTTTCCTTTTGAACTATCATGTCATGGTCATCCTATACAGCATTGAAAATATGATTATCTCTTAAAAGCTTAATATGTTTATAAAATTAAATTGATCAAAATTCAAAAGTCATATCTAATTTTGATGACCTATCTATCTCTCTTATCTTCGTTGCCTATAAATATCTTATACTATCCATATAAATCAAATTATAAATTTGCTATAAGATAGTTTAAATTAACTCAAGTTATTACGCTATTAAGCTTTTTAGCCTTCACCAACAAGTGGTTTAGAGAAATAACTTGATCTAAAAGAAAGTTCAAGATCTAAATAAAAGCTCAACTTTTAATATGGTTGTCTTTGTTCACAAAAAAAAATTATATTGTGTTCACTCTTTGATGTCAAACATGATCTAAACCATCACTATTGTTCACCTATCAAAAATCACATATATATATATTCAAAATTCATAATTAAAAGAAAATCACTAAAATGTATTGAAAGAATTTACCTTCATAATGAATATTGAATTCACAAGCACCACCATGATCTATTGATGTCCTTTGCTAAAATTCTCTAACATCATATATCATAAGTCTTATCAAAAGTCTTCCAAAAACAATTATTTCCATCACAATTATGTGAATTATAATTGATATAATAATTGATGACAATTGATATTTTAATTACATACCATGGTTGATGTATTATGCGTGTATTGTGATTTATTTCAAGTTTAGACCTTTGAATCATCTTGATATTAAATCAAATTAAATCATAACTTCTCTCTAGGTCTCGAAGTTGAAACACAATCAAACCGTGATATAACATTAATCTCAAACTTATCATACTAACATTGTCACCTAAAGAATATTTGTGTCTATGTTAGGCTTTATATGTTTACCAAGATATACAGGCTGGGTATTTTCATCTAGGGCTTATCCATGATATTCTTATGCAAGAACATTATTTTTTAATCACTAAAATCATGCATATTTGATTTGTTCATTCATGTCTTCTCGTGCTTACATTTTCTATCATCTTCAAACTACATTATATTGATAAATATAAGCCTTAGAAAAATTAAAATGGAGATATAATAAAATATATCTCATGCAAAGTTTATTTGGTAAAGTCATATACCAAATCACTAATGTTTCATGCAATTTGCACTATCCAGACATCTCCTAAAATTCTGAAATTTCTGCATGAAACTACTATTTGGACACTTAATCAAGATCAACAATTACAAGTTTCAAAATCATCAAAAATTGTGTACTGTTTCCCGCGCTAGCGCTAACGCCGGCGCTAACGCACCTATTTATTTTTCTGTATTTTTAAAATTTTGAAAAATTCTTAAAACTATATTAATCTGTGTAATATTTATTTTTGCACTTCTGCTTTTATTTCATTTTTGAAAAATCAAATACAAAAATACAAAACAAAAATAAGTATGAACAAGTATTTTTTTTGAACTTACATTTTCTATTTACAGGTATCTTGCGAAAGGGTGATTTGGCTATCATCCCATCATATCACCTAGTATCAGGCGAACCTCTCACAAGGTAGTCCTCGGGAAGTCCAAGATCAATCTTATGAGTTCAAACTTTAAATAAAAATTATTCTTCAAAATATCAAAAATACTGTACGGACTTCATTAAAAATCAAGCATAATTTAACTCATCATTTAGAACTTCTATAATGTTGCAATTTATCTTTTCAAACTACTTTGAACATTGTTTCTCTTCATACTTTGATATATCTATTAATATGTGCATCAATTATAATAAAAAGGTTGTGTAGAACCAAGCTTAGCAAGCCTCTAAGTATGAGTAAATGTTTTATGTTTGATAATGATATTTATTCACTCACTTATTTTGGCATTGTCTACATATGTGTTTAATCTAAGAATGCTTGTGTATGTTTTGTATTAGTACAATGAATTAAAATTGCACAAGTATCTTACCTACACTACCTTTATTTCCACTTTTAAAAGTTAAGAAAAGTGGTTATGTTTTCATAAATTATATTGGTTTGCAAAACAAGTGTATTCGGAGAACTTTGTACAAAACAAAAATCATAAAATAAAGTGACAAAGATAACTCCACCAAGCACTACTTGAACCTCCTGATAAGTCTTAATAAGCGTTGTGAGGTTGAGCACCTTGGAAGAATAATAAAGTATCTTGTGCAAACCATATCTTTCTTTCAAAATAAAAAACCAGATCACTAGTGTCAACATTAAAATAAAATAAAATATGTGATCCCCCAAGCACTACTTTGCACCCTGATAAGTCTTAATGAGCATTGTGTGTGCAAAGCACCTTGGTAGTTGTACATTTTGTTTGTGCATTAAAGTGTGTGGAAGTAAAATTATTTGTGTTTTATTGTGCTCTTTACTTTACATATTTCTTATATTTTTGATTAAAACATTTGTTTACTCTATTCAAAATACACTTATGTGCACATCATTATCTTCCATAACACTTTTTCTCATGAGTATTGGATCCTAATGCAAATTCTATACTACTCTTTCTTTATGAAATGCACTAGATAACCTAGCATGCTTTCTACAATATTTGGTATGTTTTGAAATTGTGAATTAAATAACATTGTAATAATCTCTTTTTGATAACATTATTTCATGCTTGGTTACTTTATTGTTAAACTTAAAGATTTTAATTGAACAATGATTCACAAAAACATCTTCTTTATGAAATTTAACTCATATATCTTTGTATGGATCATCATTGATTACAATAAGATGTTTCTTGTATTTCGATAAGTCTTCCGCATCATAACCATATAATTATTTTACCTTGCACTTTCATGCTTATTTAAAGTCTTTTATTTTGTGTGCATCCTCACTTGAATCTTAACATTCCTTTCTTTCAACAAGTGGTAGACTTGCTTGGTAAACTTTATATTGGTTGCTTTAAACAAGAATATTTTTTTTATGCTAAAAACTCTGATTTATACCTATAAAAATATTGTAATACTAAAACTCTGATTTATTAATGTATTTCAAATTAGCTCCATGATTAAAAAAAATCAAATAAAAATATAAACCCATAGGCTATGAACGTATCATTAGATTTAAAATGCTTAAATGTTTCCAATAATTATTATCCATGACTTCATTTCTCACCATAGCGGGGGCATAGGGTTGTAGACATTAGATAACCTTATCTTTAGTCATGTCTTGTCCTTAACCGGGGAGGGTTCCGGTGGGGCCTTGCGAGGCACTGGGGGGAAAGAGTGCTAGGTTGAGTTTTATCTAGTGTTTGCATATGGGACTAATACCCCAACCTACGGCATGTATGCAGCTCCTCATGCCCATCCGTCACTTAGTACGAGGCTAGGGTGTAGACATATTGTCTGGGTAGTTTAGTTACTTGGAAATCATTACATTTTTTTATGCTTAAAACTCTTATATAAAAAGGGGATGAACCAACATAATAATACTTGAAAATGTTATATTGCTAAAAACTCTCAGCTATCTCTAAAACTTCTTATTATCAAAAACTTTTGTGTTTTGCTTCCTTACCCACTTTTGCTAATAACAAAAGGGGGAGAACTAACATGATAAATATAATTTGTTATCAAAATAGAAAACTAACATGCTTAATTAAGATGATAGCTTACATATTAGGGGAGCATTCACTTAGGGGGAGCAATTCTAAATGCTAAAATTGATAATTATCCTAAGTCATCACTCTCACACACACAAAAGTAAGTTTCATCATGCTTATATATTAATGCTCTGATTTATCATTAATGGTTTTGTTATTATCAAAAGGGGGAGTTTGTTGGAACAAGGTATTCCGCATCTCCTAAGTTTGAGAATAACAAAACCTATTTGTATTTGATCTTGTGTGTTTAAGTGTGCAGGAAAACAAAGTCCATATGACTCAAGGATTACATAAGAAGGTTGCCCCCAAATTTGAGCCTTCAAATTCAACACTCCTTTTAGCGCCAGCGGTACCACCTAACGCCTGGCGCTAGCGCTAAGGAACCGCTGAGAATGGAAGCTGGGTTCGACAAAATAGATCTTGCGTTTGACGAACTTGCGTTCGACGAATTTTCGCTCGATGAATGATGAAGCCTGTTCGACGAACTTGCTGCTGCGATCGACGAAATCAAGCCGCTGAGAATGGAAGCTGGGTTCGACAAATTGAATCTGTATTCGACGATTCTCCGTTCTACAAATTTACGATCGACAAATGATGAAGCCCGCTCGACGAACTCCGGTCGACGAAAATTCGATCGACGAAAAGAAGGCTTCAGCGCAATTCCGGGAGCACATATAGAAGGAGATAGTGCCTGGCGGTATCCGATAGCGTAGGCGGTAGCGTGGAGCACAGAAGGCAAGAGAGAATTGTTTCCTCAGATTGAAGATTCTACCGCGCAGAATATGTCTTAAAAGGGGATAGCGCCGACGGTAGCACTAGCACAGGCGCTAGTGCTAAGTCTATAAAAAGGACCCCTTGGCTCCATCTTCCCATTCCTCTCGAGATCCAAAATTCTAGAGCTTCGTGCCACAACATAGAGAGGAAGGTTCAGAGAGATATTCCCACAAATCCATAAAGGCTTAAGGAGATCCGTGGAGAAGATTTCAACACTCATCATCATCGTGACGAAAGACCGCATCGAGTACGATCATACGCTGCGTCTTTGTCTACTTCTCCAAGAGATCCACATAGAGGGAGTATTTATATTATTGTCTTTTTATTTCACATCCTTTCTGTAATCGTTTAGTAAATTCGCCTCGTGTTGGCGACTAGGTCTGGGTAGGACTTATGGCAGAAATTCGCCTCGTGTTGGCGACTAGGTCTCGGGTGTAGGTCTAGGGGGTGCTCGAGGCCATATCCGGGGAAGGGTTGGCTAGAGCGGCTTGAGGCCGTATCCGGGGAAGGATCGGCTAAAGCCAACCGGTTCGTGGGGATACAAGTCGGTATAGAAAACAAAAAGAGTCTTTCATATTTCGCTTTGATTTCTAGCGTCATTGAAATCAAAATTTTGTAATCAATTTTATTAATAATAATCATGTCTCTCTTTGTGTAATAAAATTGATTTGTTCTTCATTTTTCTAAATTGTTTATTATCCTCTCCTTTATTATAAAACAATTTAGATCTTTATTCAAAATCACTATTTTGATTTCTTATCATAAGCAAGCATTTCAAAATATAATATAAGTTTTTAAAACCCTTATTCACCCCCCTCTAAGGGCCCCTACCGATCCAACAAGGTTGAGCACCTTGGCTAAGAATTGTAAAGTGTCTTGTACAAAACAGTTTATACACCACTTCTCTTAGTACACCGGATCATACAAAATTGAAAATAAAGCTAAATAGTATAAAAGTGATCCCCAAGCACTACTTTGCACCCTGATAAGTCTTAATAAGCATTGTGTGTGCAGAGCACCTTGGTAGTTGTACTATTTATTTATGTACATTGAAATAGTATGGAAGTAATATTATTTTTGTATTTTAATGTTGTGTTATTTCATTATATATGTCATGTGTTTTTGATTAATTCACCTGTATATTTTATCAAAACACTACTTTGTACACATCATTATCTTTCATAAAACTTCTACTCATGAGAATTGGATCCTAATGCTCATCTACTCAAATCTCTACAAACTTAAGTAAATGCACTAGATAGCTAAGCATGATCGCTACAATGTTTATGTTTACTTGAAATGCAAATTTTATTACATTGCAGTTTGTGTATCTTTTCTTGATATTATGAAATCATGCTTGCAATATTATCTTAATGAAATAGCATCTCTTCAATCTTTAACTCAAACATCAACTTTTCAAATTTAAATCTCATTATCTTTTAAATGATTTTATCTTCTAAAAATGATGTTTATGTTTAAGAGTGCTTATTATATTCTTTTTGCTAAGTTTACCACTTATGCTCACTCATGTCTATTATTTTTAACATCATGGTTTCAACAAGTGGTATTTTAAAATAGAATGCTTACTTTATCATGTTAGCTATGTTGCTTACTACTTTATGTTACATCATGTTTATATTTTTCTCAACAAGTAGTATTTAACAAGCTTTTGATTGCATCCTATTTTTCTTCTCGACATAAAATATATTACTCCTTATCATACATACTCACTCCTAAACCCTTTTTGATTCTACCAAAAGGGGAGATTAAATTGCATAAATCAAATATTTAGGGGGAGTGCATTATAATAATATTAAACAAAAAAAGGGGTATATTTATAGGGGGAGTAATCATATAGGAGGTGCATACACTATCATATGCTCGATCATGAAAATCCTTCAATAAGTGGTTCCTTACCTATCTTAAAAGATATACACTCATCCCTACCCACTTTTGTTAATAACAAAGGGGGAGAAGAAATTGAGAAATCTAGTAAAATAGATATTTAGGGGGAGTAAATTATAAGAGAACACTTATGTAGGGCGAGGACTTCATATAGAAAGAGTATGCATTATCACTATCAAATCTATCTTGCTTTTAACCTGTTATTCATGCATATCTTATTACTGCACTTATCTATAAACACAAATGGTTCTAAGTTCACTAATTTCTCATACAGGTATTTGTTATTATCAAAAGGGGGAGATTGTTGGAGCCTATGTTCCGCATCTCTTGGTTTGAGAATAACAAATACCGCGTTGTATTTGATCTTGTATTTTGTGTGTTTATATTGTGCAGGTTGTACAGGAACTATAGCTACACATCCCTATGAATAGTTTGCTGATTGAAAATGATTCTCTAGAATATGAGCTAACGTAGTAAATTATAAGAGAACACTTATGTAGGGGGAGGACTTCATATAGAAAGAGTATGCATTATCGCTATCAAATCTATCTTGCTTTTAACCTATTATTCATGCATATCTTATCACTGCACTTATCTATAAACACAAATGGTTTTAAGTTCACTAATTTCTCATACAGGTATTTGTTATTATCAAAAAGGGGAGATTGTTGGTGTTTACCCAGAAATCGGCGATCATCTCAAATTAGCTGTCCAAGCCCTGGCGGTCCCCCATCGCCTGAGTGGTCTCGCTTTTTCTTTCCTCGTAAAGGTCAAGCTTCGTGCCCCGCATGACTTTTCCCCTGGAGGGTCGCCCCCTTGGGCGACCTCGCCTCCGCGAGGAGGAGATTGCCCCTTGGGCGATCTCCCCCCGTGAGATCGCCCTTTGGGCGATCTCCCCTGTGAGGAGGTCACCCCCTTTGGTGACCTCGCCTCCGCGAGGAGGAGATCGCCCCTTGGGCGATCTCCCCCCGTGAGATCGCCCTTTGGGCGATCTCCCCTGTGAGGAGGTCGCCCCCTTGGGCGACCTCGCCTCCGCGAGGAGGAGATCGCCCCTTGGGCGATCTCCCCCCGTGAGATCGACCCTTGGGCGATCTCCCTTGAGAAGTCTCCCCTCTGAAATCCCTATTTGTGTGATCTGTTCAGGTGCAGTAGGTCCAGACGATCTCAGCGGTCTCAGGTGACGATCTCAGCGGTCTCAGGTGACGATCTCAGCAGGTCCAGACGATCTCAGCAGGTCTAGACGATCTCAACGGTCTCAATAGCGGTCTCAGGCGATCTCAGCAGTTTCGGGCAGCCCGTTACCCTCCATATTTGCCCGTTCGGGCAGGCCCCTGCGTCTATAAATAGAGGGGTAGGGGTACCAGTTGGAGGACTTTTGGAGAGCTTCCAGTCCCAGCCAGTGGTTTGAGCGGTCTCAACTTTGAGTGACCGCTGAGACCTCTCCGATCTCCCTTCAGGCCCCTTTTTCTTCATGTTTTATGCTGTTTCTTTCATACTTTTCTATTGTAACCTCAGCTGTAACTCAAGCTTTATATCAATAAAATAGCCTTTCCTTCAGCTCAAAGTAACCAGCCACCCAACAGTCTCACCCCCCATCCTTCAGCTCGAGCGAGTGTGGAGTTGGTACCATTTTTGGCACCAACAGATCTAACACGCGACCTTCAGATTTTGAGTAGTTGGTGAAACAGCGGTTGCGAGTAATTTGACCTAAAATACACCAAAACTTCAAACGGTCATAACTTTTGATCCGAGTGTCGGAATTCAGATATTCAAAGCCCGTTGCGACCGTCTCGGCCTGATCTATCCAAAAATTGAATTGGGTTCCTCGTTCAGGCATTTTTCTGCCCTCAGATTTCCAAAATTCGACTCTGTTTGGAAGTTATCGCAGCTTTTTCCTTTTCGGCAATTCCTATTTTTTGGGTATCAATGGAGATACCAGATGTTCAAGCTCCTGTTAAGAAAGCTCTTCCTCCTCCCCGATTTGTGGATCCATTTGTTCCTTTGCCACCCTAAGCTGACGAGTTCGCGGCCACTCGACCTGAATTTTTCAGGCCAGTTGCCCAGGGAGGTCCCGTAGAAATGTCTAACCCTCAGGAAAAGTGTACTAGTTTTCCAGCCCCAGCTGATGCGTATTATCCTTCGTCTCCTCCAAATTTTGTTGAAGAGGAAGATCCTTCTCCCTTCACAGATAGAGTTCGTTAGGTGACTGCTCCTGACAGTTTTAGAGAGCCTCGTTTCCCAACCTTCACTGGAAAAGAAGATCCCTTCTCCCATCTCCAAGCCTTTGAGTCAGCCATTTCTTTAAGAACATTAATGGATGGCATCAAGTGCAAGCTCTTTGTTATGACCCTTGACAGTCATGCTAGGGAATGGTTCTATAGCTTGCCATCTGGATCAATTGCTTGCCTTGAGGATTTGTGGAGAATGTTTCTCTTAAGGTTTTATACCAACAAAAAGCGGAAAAGAGGTGTCGCAGCCCTTTTCCAAATCAAGCAAGGAGTTAACGAAACTCTCGCCCACTATGTCGATAGATTCCAGAGAGAAATTCTTCAAATTGTTAGTGCAGATCAAGAACTGTATCAAGTCGCTTTAATCAACGGACTCCAAGAAGGCCCTCTCAAATTCAAAGTAACCAGCCACCCAACAGTCTCACCCCCCATCCTTCAGCTCGAGCGAGTGTGGAGTTGGTACCATTTTTGGCACCAACAGTTGGAGCCTATGTTCTGCATCTGTTGGTTTGAGAATAACAAATACTATGTTGTATTTGATCTTGTATTTTGTGTGTTTATAGTGTGCAGGTTGTACAGGAACTATAGCTACACATCCCTATAAATAGTTTGTTGATTGGAAATGATTCTCTGGAATATGAGCTGACGCACCGCGTTAGTTGTTAACGCCCCGCATTAACTTCCATTGAGAAGAAAACCGCTGAGAAGGAATGCCATCGAGAACAAAGCCGTCGAGCTGCGGTCGACGAAAGAGAGATAACGCTCGTGGTAACTGTTAACGCCCCACATTAACAAGAGGAGGAATGTCATCGAGTTGAGGTCGATGAATCTGCGTTCGACGAACGAGGAGCTCCATTCGATGAAATTCCCTGCGCTCGATGAATTTGCGCTCGACAAGCTGCGTTCGACGAACGAGAATCTCCGTTCGATGAACTGAGTCTGCTTTCGACAAATTTGAAGCTCCGTTCGACGAAAGCATTTCCGTTCGACGAAATTGTTCTGTTCGATGAAAGTTTGTTCTGTCACGTTCCTGGCGGTTTGCACGATCCTGATGGTGGCGGGTTTTTCTGTTCGACGAAGGGTGCGTTCGACGAAGGCGAGTTCGACGAAATCAGTTCCGTTCGATGAAATTGGTTCTGTCACGGTCCCGACTTTATGCACGATGTCAGCAACTGCCGTACACGATTCCCTAATGCCGGGCGTTAGCCTTAACGCACGCGTTAGCTTTCGAGGCTATTTAAAGTACAACCCCTCCCCTCTCATTCCAAATGACAATAGATGATTCTAGAATTCTGATACTTTGGAGAGAGGTTCGTGTATAGAAATTAAGAGATCTCCCATAGGCTAACATGAAAATCTAAAGAAGATTTTAAAGGAGAAGGTCTACAACGCATATTCCATACGAAGGACGATCGTTTCAAGGACGCCAATATCTACATCGACTTCGTCTTCACCTTCAGAATTTCTTGGGGAGTTTTTCTTTACTTATCTTGTAATCTTTTATTTTTCCTTTTTGTATTTTATGTGGAGAAATCATTCGGTGAGAACGTCAGATTCCGGGAAGGATTCCATGGGTAAATTCGCCTTGTGTTGACGACTAGGTCCTTGTGAGGTTTAGGGGGTAATTCGCCGCCTTATGCGTGGCGACTAGGTCGAGGGTAGATCTAGGGGTGGCTAGAGGCCTCATCTCGGGATAGATAGGCTATAGCTAACCAGTCCTTGGGAGAAGGACCAGTGAAACAACAGAAAGTGTTTTTACATATTTTCTCCTTAATTTCTAGTGTTATAGAAATTAAACATTTGTGTATTCAATTTATTATGAAATAAAATCATGTCTCTTAATGTTCTATTCAATTGATTTTATTTCCTCTTTGAGAATGTTTTAATTTCTATTTCCATCAAAGTATTAAATTTAACATTTGTATAATTATCTTTGAAATATAATAATAATTTTCATTATCTCTGATGTTCTGAAATTGTATTTCATTTAAGATTTCATAAGTAAAATCACTATGACAATCTTTTTGTTCTGAAGAATATTCTCTGGAGAGTTAACGCCCAGCGTTAAGAGTTAATGCTAGGCATTAGCAACAGTTAACAAAAAGTTTGTTTCAATTATTTAAAAAGGAATCTTCAATATGATCTTATCTGGAATATTTAAATATTTTTTCTTATAAAATATTCTGAAACTTCAGTCTCAAACTCTGATAAATTTAATTAAGATCTAAATTCCATAAAACTCTTATTCACCCCCCCCTCTAAGGGCACCGTAAGTTCCAACACTACAAACATTCAAAGGGAGTGACCTTTTCTCTAAAAAACCCTTTGATATCTTATAGTTCATTAAAAAACCTCTTAAATGCTAATTTCAAGAAACACCATTTCTGGGAAAACAAGAGAAATTTTCTAAAGAAATACAACTGTATATTCAGAGTTACATCGAATATATTTCAACGCACCGTCGAGTTTTACTCGATGCCAGCTTTGAGAGCCACCTGGAATAGAGCATTCGAATAGCATTCGACGCAACATCGAATTCATATCGACACATGCGTTGACTTAATAGTTGTTATACAAAATTGAAGTCACGTCGATTACAAATTGACACATCATCGACATATCAAGCGCACACAGTTTTGCTTCTAGAAGCTGCTTCGACATATTTTGGCGTGCTGAATATTAATCCTTGTCGATGTTACTTCGAATATAACCCTAAGTTGTGAAGAATCATCTTCTTTTAAGCAACTAAGACGTTGGAGTTATTATGCTTTCAATTTTTCTCTCTCTTTCTCTTGTGCTTTCTTGCTTTCTAGTTCTCTCGTGTTCTTGCTCTCGCCTTTCTATCTTTCTTGTTTTTAATTCTGCAGGTACTACAAATTATATGGCACCTCCAAAGGTCAACTCTGGAATTGATGTGGATGTCTACTATTTCAATGCAACATCTGAAAACTTCACGGCCATTCTTGGTCTATTCCAAACTACTGGGTTGACAAAGATAATTTATACTAGGTGCAAGATCTATGATATCGAGTTAACAGAGCTGAAAGATAACATCCACATTTGAGATGATGGATCTCTCAATGGGAGAATCTAATGGAATGATATCAACATTACAGAGGAAATGTCATGTCAAACCTTTGATCTACCATTTGGTAGTGATTCAGATGAACTTTCAGTGGAAGAGACAAGCATGGCATTACAGATTATGAAATTCAGTAAAGAGAAGGCAATAAATTTGAAGAAGAATGATGTATCTGAAGAGTACAGGTTCTTGACAAACATTGTGGGAAAGGTACTGCTATGCAAAATCTCAGCACATGATGTTATTCCTAAGCAGCAACTGCAGATTATGGGTGTTCAAGTCCTCAACAAGAAAATAAACTAGGGGAGATGCCTCCTTAAGTTGATTGGACATAACTACTCACATAAGGAGAATGCCTATATGAGAATGATGAGCCAAGTCCCGCTCCATCATTACCCAATGGTCTACAAATCAAATGGGGTGACAATTCCACCTGGCAAAAGAATCAATATTGGAATTTTCTCTAAATGGACCAGGAAAATTCTGAAGCCTGGTCAAGCAACACCCTCTCCTCCACTTTCTCCTGCTCCTCAAAATAATGAGACAATTCTAACTGACCTCCTAGGAGATGTTCCTGCTCAATACTCCCAGTTCACTCTACCTGATATAACATCAGTGCATGCACCACTGATTCACACCCACAACAACAACAACCCTCCATCACCACTACTATTGAAAATCCCCCAGAAATTCATTCTACTAACCTACCACAACAATCATATATCACCTCTCTTGAAGAAAACCTCACAGTCATCCATCTTGATCCCTTGAAATAAACTTATCTCCCTTCACCTCCTCCAACTATCATATCCACACCCCCAGTTGACATACCATCTGCCTCTCTCTCTCCTACATTTGATGTTGATCAAATAATTTCTAAAGCAGTGGAGCTAGCCACTGGGACATTTGCTGATTTGCTGGTGACTCAATCCAGAAAATTCAACAGAAAGTATTCTCAGATGGAGTCTGAGCTTCAAAATTAAAAAAAAGACACTCTTGGCCCTCAAAACTTTTGTGTCCTCATCAATGATAACCAAATATTTCTTAACCTACCTTGTCAGTAAGGTTAAGAAGGGGGAGAATATGTATGAGGAGGATCTGATTGTTCAAGAAAATGTGGGTGGCCAGGAGAAGGAAAAAGAGACTGATCAAAATGCCCCAGATGCTGAAGTTCCTGATCCCAACAGAATTACTATAGTTCAAACAGGAATAATCTAGAGGGATCTTCCTACAGTAACTCAGGAGGAGATGCCTGCATCAAATCAGGGGGAGCTTGGGGAGATGTTTGCATCATCCTATGGGGGGGCCCTTAGAAGTTAATCAACTTCTAGATGAAGTTTCAAGAATTACTAAGGAGGCTACCCAGACTACTGAAATGTATGCACAAACTCAGGAGGAGCCTCCCAAAGAAGATGACATTCATCAAGAAACCAACATGACTGTTGAAGAGGATGATGAGCCTGTTGGAACATGCTTTCCATATCTCTTGGTTTGAGAATAACAAATCCCATTGTATTTGATTATACTTGCCATGTGTTTATAGTGTGCATGAACTTTTATTGTCAATCCTCTATGCCTACGAGAAAGAAAGATGAATAATTCCCTACCAGGTCAAATGCTCTGGTGCTAGCGTGGCGCGCTAACGCTGCCGCTGGCGGTAGCTGTGCTGGAAACTTCATTTAAAAGGAAACATTCATCGAGAAAGGAAGGTCATCGAGACTGATTATGGTAACTCTTACTGCAGAGCGTTAAGGCTAACGCCCATCGGTAACTTATGGAAGTTTCGCGATCACGATGCTAATTGAGAAGAAGAAAAGGAAAGAGATCTGATGGCTGAGAATAATATATACTAACGTGACACGTTAGCGTTACCAAAAAATGGCTCGATCTGCATGACAGAATGTTGCCTAAAGAGGCTACCACCCGGTGGTAGCACTACCACCGGTGCTAGGATCCGAGCCTATTTAAAGAGCAATCCACCTCCGTTTTGAAGAGCCAATTAGCCGATTTGAGAGGATATCAAAGCCACCACTCCTATATTCGTGAGAGCCTCCTCTTTGCAGCTAAGAAAACTCTAATCAGCGTTCATAAATGCAAGGAACTTGAAGAAGGATCGATCACGCTTATCTTACACGAAGTTCGTACACATCAACATCAAAGTTTACTTCGGCGCGCCTTTGACAAGTTCTTCGAGTTCAACCTAAGAGGGAGTTTTTGTCTTTAGTTTTATTTTATCTTATAACTCTTAACCTTTGTATTGGTAGAGAAATTCGCTTATGTTGGCGACTAGGTCATGAGTGGCTTAGGGAGAATTCATCTCGTGGTTGGCGACTAGGGCCTTGAGAGGACTGGGGAGAATTCATCGCGTAGGTGTGGCGACTAGGTCTAGGGTTAGATCTAGGGGCGGATCGAGGCCTTATCTGGGGAGAGATAGGCTAGAGCCAACCGGTCCTTGGGAGAAGGGTCAGTACAAAAAACCAAAAAGGTTTTTACGCATTCGCCTTAATATCAAGCGTTATTGGGATAAATTTTTGCAATAATTCTAAAAACAATAATACTATATGTTTTTCACTATTATCATTATGCAATCTCTGATCTTTGAAATCTAAACAAAAAGGCAATCTCTGTCACTAATGTCAAGCGGTAACACTACCGCTAGCGATAGTAACAGTGTTCATATCTGTCGTGCCAAATACAACCTAGTCTCATAAAAGCCTACAACAGTGTCTTAACAGAAATATTTTAGTAAATACAGTCAACTCATTTGAATAAACTAAATTAAGTTTAAAAGTTTTTAAAGCCCTTATTCACCCCCCTCTAAGGGCACCTACAGATCCAACAAGTGGTATCAGAGCTAGGTTATTCCAAAATGGCTTCACAACTGAGAATAATGGCGCTTCATGATCTCGCATCAAATAGAGGGGATGATTTTCTATTAAATGAAAAATCTTTAGCACCACCTTTATTTATGGGCAAAAATTATAATGGGTGAAAAATGTTAATGGAAAATTTTCTTAAATCTGTAGATGAAAAAGTTTGGAATATTACTATTGAAAAGCCATCAAGCGTATTAAATGGAAACAAAATGGTTTTAAATGGGAAATCTATAAATAGTTTATTTTGTGCGCTACATCAAAATATTTTCAAACTTATTTATACTTTACCTACTGCTTATGAGATTTGGAACTTTCTTGAACGAACTTATGATTCTCCTTCTATAGGTATGGAACAAGCGCAAGAACCGGAGAACATTCAAACTTGCATATTTATTCAAGAAAAATCCTCTCCTGAAGGATCCATGGAATGCTCATCAAGCGGAAGGGAAGATGTCAACTCATCTATGGAAGAGGAAGAAGAAAATGTCAAAAGAACCTTATATTCAAACCATACCTCATGCAAAAGCACTGTAAGGAAATAAAATTCCCGTATTGTTTGCAATTCTATTTTTACATTACAATTGCTACAAATTACAAAGCGTAAAATTAAGAAATTGAAAAATGATAATTACAAATTGTGCTTAGAAAATAAAGGTTTAAAAGCAAAAGTTAATGTAGAATCAAATTTTGATTTATCTGGTCTTACCCATGTCTCTTTAGTTGAAAATATTACACAGTGTATAAAATTTAATGAATTAAAAGAAAAATACAAGAAACTTGAAAAGGAACTTATTTTTGTAAGAGAACATAATGAAAAAGTGTCTTTAGAAAATTCATCTTTGAAAAGTGATTGTGTTATGTGTCAAAGTTATAAAATTGAAATCAAGTAGATGGATGAAACATTTGAGGAATTAAGAAATAACCATCACACTCACATTGACTCCATTATCACCACTTTTAAAAGTAACACAATTGCACATAATAAAGCTAGACATAATCTTAAGATCAAGAATAATGAATTAAAAATAAAAATCAACTTGGTTAAGGAAATTAAGAATAAAAATTCACAACACATAAATTCACAACATCAAGCAATATCCAAAAGCAAGTTGAATATGAATATGAATATCTTGAGTAAGCGTAATAATGGGAGTAAGAAACACAAAGTATTTGTAAATCAAAATCCAAATCACTATTATTTACAAAATCATGTTTCTCCAAACTTAAAATTAGAATTACATAAATTTCCTATGGACGATACTTTCAATAATCATTACAATTATAATCTCCAAGATAAAGATAATCACACTTGACATTTGATGCAAAAGAATAACATTAAACCAAGATTTGAATGGAGGCCCAAAGTTAAAAATGAAACACTAACTCCACTCAAAAGGGCTCACTCATCAATATCTTCCCAAAATTAAACATTATGTATTTGGGTACCCAAGGGAACCACCACACCCATTCCTCTTTGGATACCTAAATCTCTTATTCATTAGGTATCATACAATTGCATGAAGTAGAAACAAATAAAATAAATGAATATCATTACTCTACTTCATGATATGCTTAACTTTCTTTTTTGTTTTCTTTTGTCTTTTCTTGAGCCAACATGCTATGGTCACTTTATACAACATGTAATATGACCTTCACACAATAAGCTTAAATCCATTAATAAATCAAATTGAATGAAATTGAATAAAAAGTCATATCATCTCTCAAGTGATCTATCTATCCTTTTTGTTATTATCCTTCTAAATCCATTTTCTATAAAAGTCTTTTATTATCATTATAACTTGAAAACTAAATTTGTTACATGATATTGTTAAGACTAATTAAATAATTGTCAAAAATGGACTTAAAAGGATTGTTAGGGGTCTTAGATAAAGTATAAAATGCGCAAGTTTTTGCTTATCTATTTAATATCCTTGCGTCATTTGATAACCCCTTTATGTTTAATTATAATCATGAAAAATTGGAATGGAAAATTCGTAAAAAATCATGTGTTTTAAGCATATATCTCAACTCTGCTGCTAACACATGCTGGCGGTAGTACAAATTTCTTGAAAATTCTGCTTTCTCTAAATATAAGTTTCTGAAAACTTATTCTATTACCTTAACCATCACCATGTTTTCAGAAAACTACATATATATATGTGGTGTGTTTAACTTTCAAAAATCAAAGAGAAAATTCACAAAACCTTTCTAAATAACCAAAAATAATTTCTCATTATATTTATATTCATTATTCACCTTACAATATTTCTCTTTAATAATTTGAAAAGGATGAATATGATTTATTTTATATATACTTCACTTACATCATTATGAATAAGTAATTATAAATACTTAATTTCTATATGTTAATGTTAATGATCATGCATAATAATCATGCAAAATCAAAAGATCTTCTAATTTAAACAACAAACATAAATTACAAAAGATCCTAATGCTTCCAACATATAGTTTGTGATCATGATCACTATATGAATATATTATGTATGTTGTTTGCATGTATCTCATTTATTTGTAGTCCATTGATTCAAACTTTATACCAACAAGAACAAATTAAATAAAATCATTCTAGGTTTATAAATTGAAATTCTATTTTTGAATACATGCAATATTTTCACTATTAATCTTATGGCATAACATTACATTCAAACTCTTCTTTATAGCATTATAAACTAATAAATATTATTATCTATGTTAGTTATATCATGCCATGTTATGTTAAAGTAAAATAGAATAATGAAAATTGAAAGTTAAATTTATAATAACTATGTGACTTTAAAATCAACAATAATTAAAAATCAATTTCGTATAAAAGCCATAGTTAATAATTGTTTCCATAGGATTAAATGCTTAGTATGTCCATGATCATTCACCCATATTATGTGTCTCACAATAGCGAGGGCATAGGATTGCGTGCATTAGAGACCTAACCTCTAATTCACGTCTTGTCCTTAATTGGGGAGGGTTCCAGTGGGGCCTTGCGAGGCACTGGGGGAAAGAGTGCTAGGTTGAGATTCCTATTTTGTATGCATATGAGATTAACAGCCCAACACCTATGACATGTGTGCAGCTCCTCATACCCATCCATCACTTAGTACGAGGCTAGAGTGTAGACATGTAGTTATGGTATCTTGATCATAGACATACTCATATTATTGATAATTGAAATTTAGGATATAAATAATTTTCTCCAAATTCTACGAACTATAGGCAAGAGTGTTGGAACATGGTCTTCCGCATCTCCTAGGTTTGAGAATAACAAATCCTATGTGTATTTGATCTTGTGTGTTTAAGTGTGCAAGATAACAAAGTTCACATGACTCAAGGATTACATAAGTTGGTTGCCCCCAAAGTTGAGCCAACAAATCCAAAACATCTACTAGCGCTGGCAGTAGTACTAGCGCAGGCGCTAGCTGCCGTTCGATGAACTGTTAGCGGTTCTCGACGAAATTCTCATCATGGCGTTCGACGAAACTTCGCTCGACGAAATCTTAGCGGCGTTCGACAAAATCTTTTTCGACGAAATATTGGCTCGGTGCGCAATTTTGGGAGATGTTATAGAAGGCGCTAACGCCTGGCGGTAGAAGATAACGCTGGCAGTAGTGGATAACGCTGGCGGTAGCATGGTGCATAAGAGGCATAGAGCAAAATGTTGTCGAGGATGGGAGATCCTGCCGCGCAAAATCTTTCCTAATCCGGGCTAGCGCCGGCGGTAGCGCTAGCGCTAGCGCCGGCGGTAGCGCTAGCGCTTGGGCTATATAAAGGACCCCTCACCTCTCGTTTCAGATGGACATCAGAGAGAGAGGTAGTGCTACAACTCCAGAGGCTATCTTGGCCGAAACTTGAAGTCCTAGCGAAGCTCTGCAAACTTCTGAAGGAGGATTACGTCACGCCGGATCCAAACGAAGTCCGCTTCTACAAACGCTGATTCTACAGCGGATCTTCGCCTCCATCTTCAGAAGTTCATCTTAAGGGAAGTTTTATTATTTAATTTATCTTTCTTTGTAAACGGTAGTGAAATCGCCTCGTGTTGGCGACTAAGTCTGGGGTAGGACTTAGGGCTGAAATTTGCCTCGTGTTGGAGACTAGATCTAGGCTAGGTCTAGGGGGTGCTCGAGGCCACATTCGGGGAAGGATTGGCTAGAGCGGCTTGAGGCCGAATCCGGGAAGGAGAAGGCTAGGGCCAACCGGTTCGTGGGGATACGAGTCGGTATAGAAAACGAAAAAGGATTTTTATTAGTCGCCTCCGATTTCCAGCATCATAGAAATCAAGTTTTGTAAAACATTATTTGATATTAATAAAGCATGTCTCTTCATTATTGTTTTACTTGATTTCTCATTGTATCAATCTTGCAATATTTCAAAGTTTTCTAAATATAATCTTAAGTTTTTGAAAACCCTTATTCACCCCCCCTCTAAGGACGCCGACCGATCCAACAAGTGGTATCAGAGGAGTTTTATTCCAATCGGCTTAACAACCGAGAATAATGGCGTCTCATGATCTCGCTTCTTTCAGTGGGGGTAATTTTGAAGAAGAAGAAAAATCTCCTAAACCACCTTTGTTTGAAGGAACAAATGATAAAGGATGGAAAATTTTAATTGAAAAATTTATTAAGACTTTAGATGTCGAAGTATGGAGTTTAGCCATTATAAGACCTGCAGATGAATCAAATAAAAAAGAACGTCACCTAAATGCCAAAGCCAAACACTATCTATTTTGTGCACTATCTAATAAAATTTTCAAATTCTTATATTGCTTTTCTAGTGCATACAAAATATGGCACTTTCTTGAAGAAATGTATGATCTTCCTCTCGCAGGTGTGGAACAAACATAGGAGGAAAAGAACGTACAAGCATCCATTATCATTCAAGAAGATCTCTCTCGGAGCAAAGCCATGGAGAATATTGAAATAGATAAAGAGAACAATACATCAAAAGAAGATGAAAACTCATCTGTGATCGAGGAAGGACTAAAAGATGACGAAGGAACATCATGCTCATATTTTGCCTCCTCCAAAAGTGCTGTAAGAAAGACTAAATCTTCGTCTTGTGTAATAACCTCTATCTCTAGTTTCAACATATTAAAAATAGCTAAACTAAAGATCAAAAAATTGAAAATTGCTAATAAAAATTTACGTTTAGAAAATAAGAGGCTAAAGGCTAATGAATCAAATTGTGCTGCGTCTTCATCATCTTGTTTTTTACTTGAAAATACAAAATCTTGTTTTGATTGTAATAATATTAAAGAAAAAGCCAA
This sequence comes from Dactylorhiza incarnata, assembly GCA_033032865.1. Lineage (NCBI taxonomy): Eukaryota > Viridiplantae > Streptophyta > Magnoliopsida > Asparagales > Orchidaceae > Dactylorhiza > Dactylorhiza incarnata. The sequence goes on from JAWHQI010000339.1 coordinate 424,355, forward strand.
AGAACTTGAAAAAGAAATTATTTCTGTGAAAGAACATAATGAAAAATTATGTTTAGAAAATTCATCGTCAAAGAATGATTGTGCTAAATGTAAAAACTTCGAGATTGAAATTAAAGAGATGGACGAAACATTTGATGAATATAGGGATGAATATGAAAAACATATTGAATCAATTGCTACCACTCTTAAAAATAGCACAATCGCTTACAATAAAGCCAGACACAATTTACAAACTAAGAATGATGAATTAAATGCTAAAATAACCTTGCTCAAGGAAATCATAAAGAAAAACACTCATTCACAATACCAAGATATATCTAAAAGCAAGTTAAATATAAATTCTCAAAATATTAATAAATCAAGCAATGGAAATAAAAGACATCAACAAATTAAAAATGAAATTCCAAAGTACAATTATTATTATCATCAAACTTCTCCCAACATAAAACTTCACAAATTTCCTATGAAAAATGCTTTCTATAATCACTACAATTATAATCCTAAAAATAAAGATTATCAAAATAGAAATTTGACTCATAATAATAATATTAAACCACAGTTTGAATGGAGGCCCAAAACCAAAGATGAAACACAAACACCATAAAAAGGGGCCCATTCATTTCCATCTCCCCAAAAGCAAATACGTTGTATTTGGGTACCCAAAGGAACCATCACACCCGGTCCTCTTTGGATACCTAAATCTCTCTTTCATTAGGTACCACCAAATGCATGGAGTAGAATATTTTCAAAAGGGAAATATACAAATTTTCTACTTCATGATGTGCTTTAATGTCTTTCAATTTTCTTTGTTTTCTTATTTCTTTGAAATTATCATGTTATGGTCATCTTGTATAGGAAACATGATCAAAAATTTTAATGAGCATATAACATTAATCAAAACTCAAAATCTTATTAAGATGACCTACTTATTATTCATATATTCATTATATATATATTTATCAACAATTAAATTCAAAATTTCCTATGTGGTGGTAAAATATTTAACCATAGGATTTCAAAAGTACACCACATAAAAATTACCTAAATATCACCACTTCATAACATCAAATTCTAAATGAAACATTATAGTTAAAAATCCAAAAGATAACAAAATCAAACAAAATTCAAAGAACAACAACATCCAAGACATAGGTTAAAATTCCTAAATTATTACATAATTGAGTTCCTCTCACACTACTCCTCCTCATCTATGTCCTCCACACTAGGACTTGGTGAGCGTCTCCTGCGAGTCCTCCGGATTGAGTGGCGGGACAGATCTGAAACTGGGCTATCCCACTCCCTCCGCTCTGGTGTAGATGGTTTCAAATTTAAAGCCTTCATCATAAACTTCATCATTTTCTTTATCCCAGAGACATCCTTCTTTATCATGGTAACATCCTCCTCCACCAGTATCATCCGCTCACCCATCTCTTCTCGAAAAGACCCATATGGAGCATCTTGAGCCCCTCGAGATGACTCCCCTCGCCGAAGTGGTGGTCGAGTAGATGTCGATGGCTCATCCGGGATGAATGATGCTCGCAAGTGAGAAGTACTATAGATAGGAGGGTAGCAATCTTTCAAGTAGAAACCCATTTCAATAGAAGGATACATCATCTGAATCACCCGCTGTATGATGCCGCCCAGGGGCAAGTTGTTGTATCTATGACGGGAAGGTTGCCGCAACTTGTAGGAATAGCGAATCAGAGAAAGTAATAAGTCAGCCACGTCGAACTTCTCCTCCTACAAAATAAAATAAGTGACATAACTGAGCTGGGCTGTGACCTTTGATGTGTCACCAAACTTCAGCATAATTGTGTGGCGTAATACATCCTGAACAACTAAGGCATCCACGGTGAGTGTCGACACAGACGAGATCAGACTTCTGCATTCCTTATTATGTAGCACCATGTTCACCTGAGTCCAATCTCTGTCCACCCTGAACCTCTCCACAATCTCCAACCTATTAGAATGCTGGGATAATCCAAACACGAGCCTCAGTAGTTCATGGGTAATGGTCACCACTTGTCCTTGCACCTGTGACTGCACTCCTCCATCCAGCCTGGTCTGTGATGGGTCTTCCAAGTGTGTATAAAAATCCCGCACTAACTCCGAAGAAAATCCATCAGAACTAAATAAATTCGACACCTCGGAAGTAGCAAATAACTGCATGATATGATGGTGGCGTAGCAAGTCGAACTCCACGACATATGGAACACCTATTACAGCTGCTTCCACGGCCAGCTCTGATGTTTTCTTACCCTTAGATCCAGGAGCCATCTGCTACAAAAAAAATTATTAAAACAAGAATGACAAAATTTTCATCTAAAAACAAAATTTTTATATCTCCTTAAAATTAAGATATTCTCCATCTTGGTAGATCTAAGAAATTAACATCAAAAATCAAGTTAGATCTAAAAATTAATCTTCTCATATTCAAAACCAAAAACTTCATCAAAGCCACAAACCTTGGAGAAAATCTAAACGGTGTAGATCTAGTTCCTAAATCTACCTAAAAACTGCAAATATCTTCATCTCTAACATCACAATCAAGCTTTAAAACAAAAATCATGAGAAAAGATGAAGATTTACCTCTGATCTAGGCGGAGGAACGCATCCTCTTCTAGGTTTCTCGGGAGGAAAAGCAAGGAAATGGCGGATCTGAAAGAAGAACTCGCATTTAACAAAAGTCTCGATAGCGCCAGCGCTAGCGCTAGCGCCGGCGGTATCAGACCCTTTTGAGTTTTTAATATAACAAAATTCTATTAAATACCTAAATTTATTCTCTACTATATGTACTAGTTGGTGATGCAAGATTTCGTTTATTTTAACTTGTGTTAGGTGTCCTAGATCTTTCAAATTAACACAAATTCAAAAATGCAATTTTTTGGTGTTTAACCATCAAAAACATCTCCTTAAATTCTGCAATTTCAGCATGAAACTCCTAATGGGACACCTAATCAAGACCACCAATCAAAATTTCCAAAATCCTAAAAAATCATTCACTGTCTCCCGCGCTAGCGCTAGCGTCCATGTTCATTTTTCTGTATTTTTTAAATTTCTAAAAATCCCTAAAAATATATAAATCTATATTTTCTACTTAGTTTTGCACTTCTGTGTTTCTTTATTTTTTGAAAAATCAAATACAAAACTACAAAAACCAAATTACAAAAAATATGTTTTTCTTTTTCGCTTGTCTTGTTTCCTTTGTTTAAAGTTCATCTTTATGCAAAAATCAAATATAAAAGTTACAAAAGCAAAAATTACAAAAATATGCTTTTATTTGCTAAAATCAAATTAAAAAATATAAAACTTTAAAACTATCAAAAAAACTGTATGATTTTTTGTGAAAAATCAAGCATGATTTAGTCTATTATTTAGAAATTCTACAATGTTGCAATTTATCTTTTCAAACTACGTTGAACATTGTTTTCATCATGCTTTGATATATCTATTAATATGTGCATCAATTATATTTTAAAGGTTGTGTAGAATCAAGCTTAGCATGCCTCTAAGTATGAGAAATGTTTTATGTTTGATAATGATATTTATTCACTCACCTTTTTGGCATTGTCTACATATGTATTTAATCTAAGAATGCTTGTGTATGTTTTGTATTAGTACAATGGATTAAATTTGCACAAGTAACTTACCTACACTCCTTATTTTGCACTCTTAAAAATTAAGAAAAGTGGTTATGTTTTTCATAAATTCTATTGATTTGCAAAACAAGTGTATTCGGAGAACTTTGTACAAAACAAAATTATAAAATACATGACAAAGATAACTCCACCAAGCACTACTTGAACCTCCTGATAAGTCTTAATATGCATTGTGAGGTTGAGCACCTTGGAAAGAATAGTAAAGTGTCTTGTGCAAATCAAATCTTTCTTTCAAAAATAAGAAAAACCACTTACTCTTAAGTACACCGGATCACTAGTCTCAAAATTCAAAATAAAATATGTGATCCCCCAAGCACTACTTTGCACCCTGATAAGTCTTAATGAGCAATGTGTGTGCAGAGCACCTTGGTAGTTGTACTTTTTATTGTGCATTCAAGTGTGTGGAAGTAATCTTATTTGTGTTTTATTGTGCTATTACTTTACATATTTCTTGTATTTTTGATTAAAACATTTGTTTACACTACTCAAAAATACACTTATGTACACATCATTATCTTCCATAACACTTCTTCTCATGAGTATTGGATCCTAATGCTAATTCTATATTACTCTTTACTTATGAAATGCACTAGATAACCTAGCATGTTTTCTATAATGTTTGGTATGATTTGAAATTGTGAATTGAAATAACATTGTAGTAATCTCTTTGTGATAATATTATTTCATGCTTGGTTATTTTTGTCAACCATAAAAGTTTTTCATTGAAACATGATTTACATAAACATCTTCTTTTTGAACTTAAACTCATATATCTTTTTATGGATTATTCTTGATTACAATAAGATGTTTCATGTATTTCTAGAAGTCTTCCGCATCATTACCATATAACTTTTACCTTGCACTTTCATGCTTATAGCAAGTCTTAAATCTCATTTTTTTTTAAAAACAAGTGGTAGACTTGCTTGGTAGAATTTATATTGGTTGTTCTAACACGCATATCATTTTTATAGTAACAAACTCTGATTTATTTCAATATAAACGTGTATGCTAAACGCTCTTCCAACAAATGAAACATTGCTAAAAGGATGTTGTTTCTTTCTTCCAAAATGCTTCAACTCTTATCTTTATAAAGTTAATTTTGAAACTCAAAATCATCTCCTTTTTTTTAAACTTAAACTCTTATTTAGTATTATGGTGTTTCTTTTTCAAAATCTTCTGCAATGCTCAAACTCTGATACATTCATGAATTTCAATATAGCTAAGTAAGTTTTATTTCAAAAAATTCAATTATGATTCTTCCCATTAGATTTAAAAGCTTCATGTTTCAAAAAAAAACCATTATCTGTGACTTCATATCTCACCATAGCGGGGGCGTAGGCTTGTAGACATTAGATTAACTTATCTTTAGTCATGTCTTGTCCTTAACCGGGGAGGGTTCCAGTGGGGCCTTGCGAGGCACTGGGGGGAAAGAGTGCTAGGTTGAGTTTTGTCTAGTGTTTGCATATGGGACTAACACCCCAACCTACGACATATTTGTAGCTCCTCATGCCCATCCGTCACTTAGTACGGGGCTAGGGTGTAGACATATTGTCTGGGTAGATTGGTTATTTGGAAATCCTTATTTTTATGCGTAAAACTTTTATATAAAGGGAAAATCATTACTTTTTTATGCTAAAAACTCTGATTTCCTTCTATGAAAAATTTTGTAATGCTTATAACTCTGATCTAATTAAATGAAAAACAATTCTAAAACTCCTTATCATTTACTTAAAAAGCTCGATCATGCCTTCTCTTATATTTACAAATTCTTTGGTGCTTTGTTCCCTACCCACTTTTGCTAATAACAAAGGGGGAGAACTAACATGATAAATATAACCCGCTATCAAAAACACAACATGACAAATTAAGATGATAGCTTACATATTAGGGGAGCATTCACTTAGGGGGAGCATGTATTTAGGGGGAGCAATTCTAAATGCTAAAATCAAGAATTATCCTAAGTTATCACTCTCACACACACACAAGTATAGTTTCATCATGCTTATTTATTAATGCTTTGATTTATCATTAATGGATTTGTAATTATCAAAAGGGGGAGTTTGTTGGAACATGGTCTTCCGCATCTCCTAGGTTTGAGAATAACAAATCCTATGTGTATTTGATCTTGTGTGTTTAAGTGTGCAGGATAACAAAGTTCACATGACTCAAGGATTACATAAGATGGTTGCCCCCAAAGTTGAGCCAACAAATCCAAAACATCTACTAGCGCTGGCGGTAGTACTAGCGCAGGCGCTAGCTGCCGTTCGACGAACTGTTAGCGGCGCTCGACGAAATTGTCATCATGGCGTTCGACAAAACTTTGCTCGACGAAATCTTAGCGGCGTTCGATGAAATCTTGTTCGACGAAATATTGGCTCGGTGCGCAATTTCGGGAGCTATTATAGAAGGCGCTAACGCCTGGCGGTAGTGGATAACGATGGCGGTAGCATGGCGCACAAGAGGCATAGAGCAAAATGTTGCCGCGGATGGGAGATCCTGCCGCGCAAAATCTTTCCTAATCTGGGCTAGCGCCGGCGGTAGCGCTTGCGCTATATAAAGGACCCCTCACCTCTCGTTTCAGATGGACATCAGAGAGAGAGAGGTAGTGCTACAACTCCAGAGGCTATCTTGGCCGAAACTTGAAGTCCTAGCGAAGCTCTGCAAACTTCTGAAGGAGGATTATGCCACGCCGGATCCAAACGAAGTCCGCTTCTGCAAACGCTGATTCTACAGCGGATCTTCACCTCTATCTTCAGAAGTTCATCTTAAGGGAAGTTTTATTATTTTATTTATCTTTCTTTGTAAACGGTAGTGAAATCGCCTCGTGTTGGCGACTAGGTCTGGGGTAGGACTTAGGGATGAAATTCGCCTCGTGTTGGCGACTAGATCTAGGCTAGGTCTAGGGGGTGCTCGAGGCCACATCCCGGGAAGGATTGGCTAGACCGGCTTGAGGCCGAATTCGGGAAGGAGAAGGCTAGGGCCAACCGGTTCGTGGGGATACGAGTCGGTATAGAAAACGAAAAAGGATTTTTATTAGTCGCCTCCGATTTCCAGCGTCATAGAAATCAAGTTTTGTAAAACATTATTTGATATTAATAAAGCATGTCTCTTCATTATTGTTTTACTTGATTTCTCATTGTATTTATTTTGCAATATTTCAAAGTTTTCTAAATATAATCTTAAATTTTTGAAAACCCTTATTCACCCCCCCTCTAAGGGCGCCGACCGATCCAACAAAGAGAACCTATTATTCATAGCATAGGATATTTAAAACAAATAAATATCAAGTGTCGTATTCCACGGGTCTGTTGATTACTTCTACTCACGCAAATTATTATTATTTTATCGGAAATAAAATAGAGTTTTGAAAATAATTTAAAGAAGAGAAACATTTGATCGAGAATCCTTCTTAAGTAAAATATTTCGTAAATCTAGAATTCATAAGAAATTTATTTAGACAAAACTTGACCGTGGAGGTTCCCAAAATATGATAGAGCCTCTCTCGAGAGAACTACCACCTAACCTTAGGTTGATCGATTAAGACCCCTCGGCCAGTCGAAACCCCTAAGCTTGCTTTATGCGGTGAGCCCCACTATTGGATTTGACTCCAATCCGGAAGATTTGCATCACCCTCTCTCGAGGAATGCATACAACACTTTTTACCGATGAGCGATCTACCAGTATTTACGGATCTCTCGATACACTAAAATACGGATCAAACTTGATTATCATACACTATAAATATGAAACCAATAATTGTAAATCAACGGTAAATCTTAGTTTCCAAATCCAAACTATAAATAAAAGATTACGAAATACAAAAGCTTAGGAAATCATCCGATCAAATGCTATAAAATTAGTTAAACATGATTTAAAAAGAAGAACAATTTTATTTCTAAGAAAAGAAATAACACATACAAGAAATAAAATTCTAATCTAGGAATTAAAAAGTGCATGACAAAAAGTAAAATGCATAAATAAAATTACACTAATGAAATGCAGAAAAACTACTCTAAAATTGACCCAATCGAAGCAAGGACTGGATCCCCAGCTTCAAGGCAGCAACAGGAATTTATAGGCAAAAGTTCTGGAAGTCACGCCCCTAGGTCATGCCCGTGAACTAGGGCGTGTAAGGTACGGAAACGGTGTCTTGAAAGCCCGGGAACGTTGGGGGAAAAACCGCCAAAATCCATCAATTTGGAGTACACGCCCCATGGTCACGCCCATGACTATGGGCGTGTAAGTTGAAACGGCATGCGGTAGAAAACTGCTTCATTAAATGTTCCCCAGGGTGAGTCACGCCCGTGAACAGGAGGTCACGCCCCCTAGTTACGCCCGTGATCTAGGGCGTGTCCAGAGAAAAACTTCTAAAATTACACGGGGAAGCATTCGGGAGAAAATTGTAATTTTTCTCAGTACATGCCCATGTTCACGCCCATGTCACGACCATGACATGAGGGCGTGTACTTGGGAAACTTCTCCAGATTTGTAGATAATCTCGTGCTCGTCCCGAAATGTGGTGGCACATACCGTAACTCCTCCTAGATTGAAAGTTATGACTATTTGAAATTCTGCAACCATCATAGTCTTCTTCACTGTTTTTGGAGAGTACACGACCTTGGGTCACACCCATGACTTGATTACACGCCCCATGGTCATGGGCGTGTAATTTTAAAATTCTGAATTTTAATATTCGCAGACCAAAATGAAAAAATTGCTCCAGCACCTCTCAAAAGCCCTGAAAACACAAAATAAAATAAATTAAATATATATTAAACTAAAATTATATAAAAATTAATTAATTACTGCTAAAATATTATATAAAAATAACTCTAAATAATATACTATCAAATACCCCCATACTTAATCTTTTGCTATTCGAGAGCAAAAACTAATTTATAAGTATGAGAAGAATTTATAGGACATTTCTAAAAAGATTTACTTCTAATTATGTACTCCAAATCTTATAAAACTCATAACAAAATAAGTTAAAAAGTTAACATTCAGATTTATAAGAAATAATTAATAATTCATAAATTGAAATGAGTAGAATAAATATTAGTTTTGAAATTCTCAAACTAAATCTTCATAAACAAAATTGCATTGAATTAAGTAAAATAACCAAAATTAAAATTATAGAAACTTTAAACATCATTAGAAACTTTTAGAAAACTACAAAATATTAACTATGCTCTCTCAAAAATATCTTGGATAGCAAATAAACTTTGCTAAATGGGGTAAAATTGGCATTGAAGAAGTTACTTTGTATATAGGAAATGATGAATTTTATCCTCTCATTTCCATCTTTTTTTAATTTCTTCTTCTTTTTATATCCCAAATGTATATGTTTAGGAGTGATGAATTTTATCCTCTCAACTCCATACCATATAATCTTTTACTAATTTGGGTGCATATGTTTAGGAATAATGAATTTTATCCTCTCATTCCATGACATATGATCTTTTCAAATTTTTTTTTTATGCCAAATAATGGGGTTAAACAAAAAGGTATGGGAAGGGCTAGGGTTTAAAGGCTAAACAAATTCCAAAGATACATTTTAAGAGCATAGAAAATAATTTGAGCAATCTTTAAGAAACCATGAGTTAAAGTTAATATAAGTAAAATCTAAAGATATTAACACAATTACTACAAAATTGAATTATGATATTTTAAAGAGAGAAAGTAAAACTAAGAAATATTCTAAACAAATCAAAATAATGAAAAAATTCATTAAATCAAATTCATCTAAAAATTAAATCTAACATATTTTGAAGAGAAATATATGATTTAAAAATTCATAAAAAGAAAACTCCTTAAAAAGCCTATAAAGACAACTCATAATTAAAATTAATTTTGCATAAATGAAGTTTGGAGAAATCTAATAATACAAAAAAAAATTTATTAGATTTTTTGGATATTTTTAATATTCTTGGACTTCCCAAGGGCTACCCAATGACGGGCTCGCAAGGTACTAGGCGGTTTTGTGGGATGAAAACTCACACGCCCTTTCGCAAGAAATTAAATTTTTAATTTTTAAATTTTTTTTGGTATTTTAATTTGCAAACAAGGAAAATAAGACACAAAGACATAAAAATTTAAAAGAAAACACATTTTTTTAATTTTGTAATTTTTCATAACAAACTCAAAAATAAGGAAAGAAAAATATATATATTTTTTATAATTTTGAAAAAGATTTTCTATTTTTTTGGATTTTTAATAAAAACTGAAAATAAGAGAATACACCCCCATACTTAAAAATAAACATTGTCCCCAATGTTTATAAGCCAAGTAGGAGGGAAAAGTAAATAAAATGCATAAAAAGTAAATTGCAAGAAAAATAAAGATAAGCAAGGGGTGCCTCCCAAGAGCGCTTTCTTTTTCCCGTTTTTAAGGTAGACAGTTATTGTTAGGAAAAAAGAAAATAAAAATAAAAATACACAGGTAACTCCCCTAATTCACGCTCAGGTGAGCATGCCAAAATCCATTGCCCGGCGACTCCTCCGCTATACTCTTAATTCTTTCGTTGTCCATTAGCGTGAAATTGTGAATCCAAATTATCTATACATACCTTAGGTAATTTGGATTATTGGAGATGAGCGGCAAATGGATCGGTGAAAATGTTTGGTTGCAATGACTCATCCTCTACATGAAAATTGTTAGTATCAAAAGAATCAAAATTAAGCGAATCAGAAAATTTTTCACAAGGAGGAGTTTCCTGTGAAAATTCATGATTAAGGATTGGTTGTTCATTTTCTAAAATAATTTTTTTATCTGAAAAATCAATACCAAGGGAATTAAATTCACGGGGGCCTAAATTGTCATGAATTTTGATTCCAAAATATTTGTGTTGGGGTTAAAAATTCATGAGAAAGCGGAATAGAGTCGGGCGGAGTAGATGATGAAACATGTTCTTCTTCTATTTCGCTCGGTACACCCATTATGTTAATAAATTCTTGGTATAAAATAATATTTTCTTCTTGGGAATAACTATTCAAATTTTGAATAGGAAGATTCGGAGAATCACCAAGAGAAGAAAATTGATTAAAAGAATTTTGCGGATAAAAAGTGGAGGAATAGAAATTTTGATCAATAGAAATTTCTTCATTGCACCGTAAACTATCCGGGTGATCTTGCCACCACGAATAATTATTATCAGAGCAAGAAGGAATTTCAGAAGAATTATAATCCTGAGAAAAATTATTTTGATCAAAAATATTTTGAGAATAAAAATAAGAATAACATTCCTCGCTAGAATGATTTGCATCACAAAAATAACAAATAAGTTGGCGCTTTTGTGCGGCTCCCAAAAGGTTTACCTTATGTTGAAGCTCAGCAACTTTTGCGGCCAACTGCGATAACATTATTTTTTGTGAAAAATAAAATTAAACAACCGTTACCTAATAGAAATGAATTTTAAAAGAAAAAACAAAAAGAGAAATGGGGGTGGAGAAAGAGAATGATAAAAGTAATAAAATCTACGCTTTCAAAATATCAACAAAAATATTCCCCGGCAACGGCGCCAAAAACTTGATAACTGAAATTTACGATATAAATAATTTTCTCCAAATTCAACAAACTATAGGCAGGAGCACCTATCATTCATAGCATAAGATATTTAAAATAAATAAATATCAAGTGTCGTATTCCACGGGTCTGTTGATTACTTCTACTCACGCAAATTATTATTATTTTATCGGAAATTAAACAGAGTTTTGAAAATAATTTAAAAAAGAGAAACATTTGATCGAGAATCCTTCTTAAGTAAAATATTTCGTAAATCTAGAATTCATAAGAAATTTATTTAGACAAAACTTGACCGTGGAGGTTCCCAAAATATGATAGAGCCTCTCTCGAGAGAACTACCACCTAACCTTAGGTTGATCGATTAAGACCCCTCGGCCAGTCGAAACCCCTAATCTTGCTTTATGTGGTGAGCCCCACTATTGGATTTGACTCAAATACGGAAGATTTGCGTCACCCTCTCTCGAGGAATGCATACAACTCTTTTTACCGATGAGCGATCTACCCATATTTACGGATCTCTCGATACACTAAAATACGGATCAAACTTGATTATCATACCCTAGTAATATGAAACCAATATTTGCAAATCAACGGTAAATCTTAGTTTCCAAATCCAAACTATAAATAAAAGATTACGAAATATAAAAGCTTAGGAAATCATCCGATCAAATGCTATAAAATTAGTTGACCATGATTTAAAAAGAAGAACAATTTTATTTCTATGAAAAGAAATAACACTTACAAGAAATAAAATTCTAATCTAGGAATTAAAAAGTGCAAGACAAAAATTAAACTGAATAAATAAAATTACACTAATGAAATTCAGAAAAACTACTCTCAAATTGACCCAATCGAAGGAAGGACTGGATCCCCAGCTTCAAGGCAGCAGCAGGAATTTATAGGCAAAAGTTCTGTAAGTCACGCCCCTAGGTCACGCCCGTGACCTAGGGCGTGTAAGGTACGGAAACGACGTCTTGAAAGCCCGGGAACGTTGGGGGAAAACCGCCAAAATCCATCAATTTGGAGTACACGCCCCCTGGTCACGCCCGTGACCATGGGCTTGTAAGCTGAAACGGCCTGCGACAGAAAACTGCTTCATTAAATGTTCCCCGGGGTGAGTCACGCCCGTGACCTAGGGCGTGTCCAGAGAAAAACTTCTAAAATTACACGGGGAAGCATTCGGGAGAAAATTGTAATTTTTCTCAGTACACGCCTGTGTTCACGCCCATGTCACGCCCGTGACATGAGGGCGTGTACTTGGGAATCTTCTCTAGATTTGTAGATAATCTCGTGCTCGTCCTAAAATTTGGTGGCACGTCCCGTAACTCCTCCTGGATTGAAAGTTATGACTATTTGAAATTCTGCAACCAGCATAGTCTTCTTCACTATTTTGGGAGAGTACACGACCTTGGGTCACACCCATGACTTGATTACACGCCCCTTGGTCATGGGCGTGACCTAGGGCGTGTAATTTTAAAAATCTGAATTTTACTATTCGCAGACCAAAATGCAAAAATTGCTCCAGGACCTCTCAAAAGCCCTGAAAACACAAAACAATGTAAATTAAATATATATTAAACTAAAATTATATAAAAACTAATTAATTACTGCTAAAATATTATATAAAAATAACTCTAAATAATGTACTATCAATTATATACATTGTATGAATATTATTTCACTCTTTATGATCATTTCACTCATGCATATTTTGTTCAAACATGATATCTTATGTTTTTCATACTATATCTTATACTTTGGACCTTCTTGATTTTGAAAAACATAAGTATTTTGAAAGAGTATTTTGACACCTTAAGCCAATACTCTTTTATACGCATCTTTCACACTATTATTCAAAATTCTTTGTGGCACTTAGTGTCTCTTATCTTAGAAAACAAGAACCAAGAATAATCTAGCGAAAAATTTCAAAATCACACATTTTTCTAGAAAATACAACTTCTGTTACTATCGTGTGGAGAAGTTTTTAATTTGACCATTTAAAAATCAAATACAAAATTTCAAAACAAATTTCAAAGAACAAAAATATGCTTTTCTTATTGTTTCTTTATGAGTGTTTTACTATTTTTATTAAAAAAATAAAAAATTATAAAAATTGATTACTATTCATTGAAATGTCTCAATGATGATTAGGTTTATCTTTTCAAAATTAAAATAAAAGGTTAAATTCTAATTTCAAGTATCTTAATTCATTATTTTGTGTCATGCCTTGAACATTATATTGTAATGTGCAATGAAATTGATTATAGAAATTATGTGTAGAATTTCTTAAACATGCCTCTAAGTATGAATAATGTTTTATATTTGATAATGATCTACTCACTCACCTCTTTGATAATCTACATATGACTTTAATCTTACTCTAACATGATTGTGTAGTATAATAACTTAACATTATTAGATGTGTGATTAGTTTACCTACACCTCATAAAAATATGTTTTTATGCACAATTTTTTTTGAAGAAGTATGGTTTTTAATTCAAAAACTCTTATGTTTGCAAAAATAAGTGAATTCGGAGAACTTTGTCAAAAACTAAAAATCAAATGAATACATGACAAAGATAACTCCACCAAGCACTACTCACCCTTCTGATAAGTCTTAATGAGCATTGTGAGGTTGAGCACCTTAGAGAGAATTGTAAAGTGTCTTGTGCAAACTGTTTTTATACATTACTTCTTGTACACCAGATCACAATTAAATAAAAGAATAGATAAAATATATATGATCCCCCAAACACTACTTTGCACCCTGATAAGTCTTAATGAATATTGCGTGTGTAAAGCACCTTGGGAGTTGTACCACTATTATGTGCATTGAAATAAAATCTAGCTATATGGATGGAAGTAATTCTAAAAATGCATTTCAATAATGTTGTGTTTATTTCATTATACAACATGTGTTTTAATTAAATCATTTGTATACTCTTATCAAAAACACTACTTGCACACATTATTATCTCTTATAAAACTTCTACTCATGAGTATTGGACCTTAAAGCATATTTACATGTCTTTTCTCTGCACTAGATAACTTTGCATGTTTTCTACAATGTACAAGTATACTTGCATTGTGAATTTAGAGCATTGTAGTTTCCTATCTTGTCTTGATAAATTTAAATCATGCTTGAACTATTATTTTTTTATATCACAAGCACATCTTGTATTTCAAATTCAAAACATTTTATTTCAAAACCTAACTCTCTAATTTATTATGCTTGCAAACTTCAAAAAGGATGTTTATTTTAAAAGTATTTGAACTTATCTTCCGCTACGCCTTGTATACACACTCTTGCCTATTTACTATTTAAACAAGTGCTAATATATTGTGATAACAAATGATATTTTGATCTTGACCTTAAATGGCTAAAACATCTATAATCACTAACTCAAAACTCTTACTCATTTACTATACTTCAAACTCCCATAAAGATGCTTATTTATCTTGAATCATGCTTTCCACTATCCTTTTTACTTGTACGCTCGATCATGAATGATTTTTTCTTACCCAACAAGTAATATTGACTCCCTATCTATTGATACTCATTCTTACTCCAAACTTCCTACAAAAGGAGGAGAATATCTAAGTAATTCAAACTCCATCCTTTACTCATTCACCTTGTAGTATCACTAAGTAATAAATCATTGTCATGCTCCTTCCCTTATCTACACCCTCTTTTGATAATACCAAAAGGGGGAGAATAACTTTGAAATAAATCCACACTTAAGGGGAGGAAAATACGTAGGATGCTTTGATTTAGGGGGAGCATTCATATAGGGGGAGCATCTATATAGGGTGAGCATATTCATACTATCACATCTATCCATCGCTATCAACATATTTCTTATTGTTAAACGCTTTCTTTCTAAAGAGGATTTGTTATTATCAAAAGGGAGAGTTTGTTGGAACATGCTTTCCACATCTCTTGGTTTGAGAATAACAAATCCCATTGTATTATATTATACTTGCCATGTGTTTATAGTGTGCAGGAACTTCTATTGTCAAGCCTCTATGACTATGAGAAAGAAAGATGAAGAATTCCTTACCAGGTCAAATGCTCTGGTGCTAGCGTGGCGTGCTAACGCTACCGCTGGCGGTAGCTGTGCAGATTTGGAAACTTCATCGAAAAGGAAACATTCGTCGAGAAAGGAAGGTCGTCAAGACTAAATATGACAACTCTTACCGCGGAGCGTTAAGGCTAACGCCTGATGGTAACTTATGGAAATCCCGCGATCACGATGCTGATTGAGGAGCAGAAAAGGAAGGAGATTTGACGGTTGGGAATTATATATAGTAACACGACGCATTAGCATTTCTGTGGTAAGGTAGGAAGGGATACCAATTCTGGAGATTGAAGGATGCCAAAAATGGCTTGATTCGCATGCCAGAATGTTTCCTAGAGAGGCTACCGTACGACAGTAGCACTACCGCTGGCGCTAAGATCCGAGCCTATTTAAAGAGCGGTCCGCCTCCATTTTGATGAGCCGATTAGCTGATTTGAGAAGATATCGAAGCCACCAATCCTTTATTCGTGAGAGCTTCCTCTTTGCAGCCAATACAACTCCAATCAACGTTCATAAATGCAAGGAACTCGAAGAAGGATCGATCACGCTTATATTACACGAAGGTCGTACACATCAACATCAAAGATTACTTTGGCACGCCTTCGACAAGTTCTTCGAGTTCAACCTAAGAGGGAGTTTTTGTCTTTAATTTTATTTTATCTTGTAACTCTTAACCTTTGTATTGGTAGAGAAATTCGCCTATGTTGACGACTAGGTCGTTAGTAGCTTAGGGAGAATTCGTCGCATGGTTGGCGACTAGGGCCTTGCAAAAACTAGGGAGAATTCGCCACGTGGGTGTGGCGACTAGGTCTAGGGTTAGATCTAGGGGCGGCTCGAGGCCTCATCAATAACGCCCCGGGTTTTTGCTAATTATTTTAAATCTAATTATTAATTAGTTTAAATATAATTATCTTCAAAATGGCAGTGTGAGGGCGTTATCGTTTTGGGGTGCGCATAAATAATTAATAAAGAGCGAGAACCAAAATAAAAGGATGAAAAATAATATTAAAATATATATATATATCATATTATATATATAATATGTTAATACATGATAAAATAGTTATAAAAGAATGCTACTATTCTTATTTTCTAGATAATCTCGTTATTTTGATTAATCATAATGATTAAAATGTTAACATAATATAAAGCACTTAAATACTTGTGATTTGTCCAAAAGATTTTATATAAAAGTGCTATATGTATAGGTATATAAAATAATAAGATAATCTAAAAAATATATAACAACACTATGTGTATATAAGAACCCTAATTTAATATAATTATAAATTATTATAATTTATATACATACATAAATGAAATCTCATATCTGTTAACTTTAAGTATTAATATATATAATAAGAATTCAAGCCTAAAGATAAATCCGTTAGTGGATGGAGATATTGTATATAAAATTAATAATTTAGGTGAGTGGGTTTTTAATTAATTCACTTATATTATTATATTATATAAGTTATGTACCTTTTTTCTTCTTCCCCAAGCCGTCCAAGCATTTCTTTTCTTTCTTTTTTCGAGGAGAGCTCGCTGGTTCGGGAGGGTGAGCTTGCAAGGGGGTTTTTTCTTCTTTTCGTTGGCCGTTGAGGGAGCTCGAGAGCTCGGATTCATCGTCGGAGCATAATTTTGGAGAGCTCTCGCCGAGATCTTTGTGCGTGTGGTAAGTTTTTCGTGTTTCGTCGAGTTTTGCCGTCGAACTAAACCCTAATGGTTGGAGTTTTTCCTTGTTTTCATATCTAACTTCTTCCCTTGCCGAGAAGTGCTAATCAGCGAGTCGGCTCGCAAGTTCGAGGCAAGTTGTAGTATTTCTTTTTCATATTTCTTTTCCTTTAATGCTAGTAGCTTGGATTTTTCTATGATTGTTGTGGGTAGAATTTCTTATTTGGTATGAGCAATTAGATGTGTTTTTCCTCTTTGTTATATGGGGTGAGTAAATTTTGGTTAGATGTAAGAGGTTTTTCTTAGTGGATGGGCTGCAAATAGCAGTTTTTCCTTTTTTGTTGCTTGTGTGATTTCCCTAGTCTTGGTGATTTTATTCCCTGCTGTAATATCTTCTTCTTCTTTCTCTTTAATGTTGTTTAAGTCCCCCTTTATTTGTTGAATCTGGATGGTTTGATTTCAGGTTTATGTTTCCTGTCAAATTATTTTACTTAGCATTTTACCTGGATTTTCTGTTTGAAGTCCCGTCCGGTCGATCGGCACCCCTTCCCATCGATCGACGGGAGCGGGCAGAGAGGTCATGTTTGTTGAGTTTCCTAAGTAAAAATCGATGGGACACCCATCGATCGGGCCCCTGTCCCGTCGATCGGGCTCCCATCCCGTCGATCGGGCTCCTGTCCCGTCGATCGGGCCCTCTTCCAGCCAATGCATTTGTATAATGTCCTTTCCCGTCGATTGATATATAATCTTCCCATCGATTATTTTGTAAGCTTCCTGTCGATTATGACTTTACCTTTTCCCGTCGATATTGAGTAAGCTTCCCGTCGATTTAATGTTAGCTTTCCCGTCGATTATGTTACAACTCTTCTTGTCGACTTGCCTTAATCCTTCCTGTTGATTTTGAGTAAATCTTCCCGTCGATTGAGTCAAGACTTCCCGTCGATTTTGAAGTCCTTTCCCATCGATTTTGGGTAGCCTTTTCCCGTCGATTTCATGTAAGTCTTCCCGTCGATTTTGAAGACTCTTCCCGTCATTTTTAAGTAAAGCTTTCCCGTCGATTATGACTTGAGTTTCCAGTCGACTTTTTCTTAAGTCTTCCCGTCGATCGGGCAGTTTCCAGTCGACTTTTCTAAAGTTTTTCCAGTCGACTTTTTCTTAAGTCCTCCCGTCGATCGAGCAGTCTTCCAGTCGACTTTTTTTATAGGGTTTCCCATCAATTTTGTTAGCTTCCCGTCGACTTTGATAAATCTTTTTTCGTCGACTTTATCATGGATTTTGAATTGTTTCACCAATGCTTTTAAGCCCTTTTTGCCGTGTGGCCCAGAGTATCTTAAATTATGTTGTCGAGCATTTTAAGTTCATTTGTTGAGTCTTTTGGTGAAGTCATATCTTGTTGTGTCCCGCGATGTTAAGTGTCCATTCTTCTTGTTCTTTCATCATGTATATTGGGTTATTTCATCAAATATTCCGGGATAGTTTTGGTGAGTTTTTCTTGAATATTTCAATCTATGTTGTCTAATGCTCCGAGTGTTTTTTGATGATCTGTAGAGTGTTTTATTTATATATTTATATATATGTTTATGCACCACTTCTTCTGTGGTTGTTGAGCTATGTTGGGGTCTGTTGGATGTGTGAGCTAAGCGTCACCATCACAGTGACTCTGTTTGGGCTATTGATTTGTGTGGACTGGAGTCACCGCCACAGCACCCCTGGATTTGGGTTATTTTGGGGCTAAGGTTGGCAATGGATAAAGGGCCACCACCTCAGTACCCGTTTGTGGATCTTACACCCCTGGTTTTGGGTTATTGTGGTGCTAAGGTTGGCAGTGGATAAAGTACCACCACCTCAGTGCCCATTTGCGGATTTTACACCCCTAGCTTTAGGCTATTTTGGGGCTAAGGTTGGCAGTGGATAAAGGATCACCACCTCAGTGCCCGTTTATGGATTTTACACCCCTGGTTTTGGGTTATTTTGGGGCTAAGGTTGGTAGTGGATAAAGGACCACCACCTCAGTGCCCTTTTGTGGATTTTACACCCCTGGTTTGGGTTATTTTGGGGCTAAGGTTGGCAGTAGATAAAGGACCACCACCTCAGTGTCCTTTCTTCTGAGCTAAGCAGTCTCATGTTCTTGTATCATTTCATTTATATATATAAATATGTATATCATTATAATTTAGGCTGCCATTATTCTTGGTGCTAGATTCCTTTTGCTCTTGCTATTGAGTTGTTTCTTCTGAATTGATGTTATTTGTTTGTCCTTACCTTTGTAGTCTAGTTGCTCAAACCCTGTTTTTTCATGCTGACCTTAACTCTTTCTTTAGTATTGTGCTGTTTTCTTGCCCCTTTGGGCTGAGGCATTCTTTTCTTTGAATGCCTCAGGTTCAGGTCTGTAGCTGTCGCAGGTGGTAGAGCAGAGTCTTTCAGTCCCTGGTGGTGGTTTTCTTCCTTCCCTCCTTGGTGAGAGGTTGCCTTCTGGTGGTTATAGTAGTTTGTTTTCCTATGGATTTGTTGGCACCCATAGTGTTCTCTTGTTGAATTCTGCTTTCTTGCTATTACGCTGTTACTTCTTACTGTGGATGAAGTATTGCTCTCTGGGAAAGTGTTATGTTAGGATGCATAAGTTACTTTATTTATATAAAGTGTCATTTGTTGCATAGCATGACTTTAAGTAAATGTTACCTACTTTGAGGATCGTAGAAAATCATTTCCTTACTTATACTAAATTAGATATGTGCATATCATTGTTGAAATGTTTGATCT
Organism: Dactylorhiza incarnata; assembly: GCA_033032865.1. Taxonomy (NCBI): domain Eukaryota; kingdom Viridiplantae; phylum Streptophyta; class Magnoliopsida; order Asparagales; family Orchidaceae; genus Dactylorhiza; species Dactylorhiza incarnata. The sequence goes on from JAWHQI010000339.1 coordinate 444,051, forward strand.
TCATGCTCAAGTAGGATAAAACGAACCTATTTTTCCGCGGCGTATGCATATTTTTCTACTTATGGACTAGTTGATCCACCGGACCGAGGGACACGGTCCTAAGCTTAAAATGTAAATTCTCTTTTTACTCAAACATATTTATGCCTTTTATAAATTATTTGTAAGGAGTGCTTGCCTGAGCATCTGTAGTTGTCCCCTGCATGACGTGGCATCATAACACGTATTTTCCCCTTGCTCTAATAATATTTATTAAATTCATGGGAAAATGCGGGTTGTGACATCATCTGGGGAGAGATAGGATAGAGACAACCAGTCCTTGGGAGAAGGGTCGGTATAGAAAACCAAAAAGGTTTTTACGCATTCGCCTCAATCTCAAGCGTTATTGGGACAAATTTTTATAATGATTCTAAAAGCAATAATACTATATGTTTTCACTATTATCATTATGCAATCTCTGATCTTTGAAATTTAAACGAAAAGACATTCTATGTCAATAACGCCGAGCGGTAACACTACCGCTGGTGGTAGTAACAGTGTTCAAATCTGTTGTGCTAAATACAACCTAGTCTCATAATTAAAAAGATTACAACAGTGTCTTAACTGAAATATTTTAGTAAATACAGTCAACTTATTTGAATAAACTAAATTAAGTTTAAAAGTTTTTAAAACCCTTATTCACCCCCCTCTAAGGGCGCATACAGATCCAACGGAGCCTCTGGTCTTTGCATCAAGAAAAGTAACACAAAAGTTCTTCTCAAGGAAGAGAAAAAGTCCTCCAAAGGATTAGTACAATACAGGTAACTAGTTGTACAGTTTCTAGGATAACATCTTACTAAACATATTTGAGGATATGGTGATGGAAGACAATCTGATTAAATTGGGAGTTTATCTTGATGGTCTATGTTGTTGTACAATGATGCCATTTTGTGATGACATTTTGTGTCTTGTTATATTTGTACGTACTATGCTTATTCAACAACATGTTTGAAAACACTTAAATTATTTGTAAATTTGTTAAGATAAATAGGGGAAGAATGTTAGGAAAAACACCCTTGTGATTTATCTTACAAATTATCTCAAAGTGATTTCATAATTTAGGATGTATTACCTATGTTATATAGTAAGGGTAAATTGGTCATTAGGTGTCCTAGGATATCACACTTACACTAGAGTGTTAAGACGAGTCCAAATAAAGCACAAAAATTCAGTTGAGTTAAATTGCATCGAATAAAAGTCGACGCAACTTCAACTAAAAGTCGAAGCAACTTCGAATACAAGTAGAAGTAACTCAGACTGAAGTCAAAGTATACTTGAAGTCAACGCAATGCCGAGATGTACTCTACGCAAAAGATAGAGCTTGCCAAAGCAATATCAGAAGTCGAAGCAACTTCGACAAGAATTCAAGGCAGAAGATGAAGTTCAAAGTCCAAGTCTTCAACTCGACGGATACATTGATAAGTATTCGACGCAACGTCGACATCTGAATTTAGTCAGAGCTAAGAAGGATTTCGAAGCTGCTTCTATAAGAACTCAGAGGTGCGCATTTTAGAAGTGAGATGAATTCGACGCTATGTTGAATACAAACATAAATGGAATATTTTATGTTGTCTTTTCTGATGCTTTTCCAGAAGGTATCCAAGGATATAAAAAATTCTAACGGCTTGTTTATTGCCAAGAATGGAATGGAGTATTCCAAAGAGACAACAAAGACATTCTTGGAAGTTATTCAAATCAGATTGATGGGCAGTGAAACAAAAATAGAAACAAATACTTATTGTCCAATGGATATTCTTTCTGAGGACAGAACAAAAGAGGAAACAATTTCAAACACTATTCAACAAAGAATAAGTATACAAAAGAAAGAGGAGAACAATAACCAAGCAATTCTATTTAGTCTGCTTTTCTTCTTCCTCAGATCATAACACAGACAAAAATAAGAGAATATCTCTGTACAGGAAATACAAACACTGCTACTGCTTCTTCTTCTCTCTTACAGCAGGAAGCCATCAAGAGTACAAAGATTATCAGGATCACAAGTAAAACAAATCTTGCATTCTTCTCTATCTTAAGCAAGAGTTAATCTTATGCAGATCCTGAAGAACATCAAGAGACAACATCCTGAGTGATAACTGAAGAAGGATTCAAACAGAAGAATCCTATTCTTTCTCCCTCTTCTTCTTTATTCTCATTTCTATTATTGTAATTGAGTAAAGACTCCTAAGAATCCCTCTCCAATGGATTCAGTAGGTTCTAAGAGTCTCCTTATCAAAAGACTCAGTGGTTCTAAGAGTCTCCATATCAAAAGACTAAGTGGTTCTAAGAGTCTCCTTATCAAAAGACCCAATTAGTGGTTCTAAGAGTCTCCTTATCAAAAGAATCAGAGAGTGGTTCTAAGAGTATCCTTATTATAAGACTCAGGCACTTATAGTGCATTCCTCTAAAGGTGGTAGAAGAGTGGAGTACCCATATTTTGGGGAACCACTATAAAACTTCTATCTTCTGTGTCTTGCTTTTCTGTGTTATCCCATTTGTTATTTCTGTGATTTGTGTTTATTTTATTCTGGATTGGATTTGTTGATTGCATAGTTGTTAGACGTTTTATTGTGTGTGCATATTTAGGGTAAAAGTTTTAAATCTCTATTCACCCCCTCTAGAGAATGCTCAGAGGTTACACTGTGCACTTTCAAAGGACATGTGGCAATTGAAAATAACTGAATATTTTATTTCCAAAAAATATGAATATTACAAAGGTATGGCCTCCTTTATATAGAATAAAGGAGGCGATAAAGATTACAAATAAGTGACGTGGGACTAAATTTATACATAGCTGCATATGCGGTCACCGCAGTTTGAAAGGTGCGGTCACTGGAGATCGACCGCAAGGTGCGATCACTGAGAGAGATTGTACATTTAGACTGCAAGGTGCATTCACAGGTAGAGACCGTGCGACCAGACCACAAGGTGCGGTCATAGTGGAGACCACGTGGTCAGACCGCAAGGTGCTGTCACAGGCATACCGTGTGGTCAGACCGCAAGGTGCGGTCACAGTAGAGACCTCTTGGTCAGATCGCAAGGTATGGTCACAGGAATACCACACAGTCAGATCACAAGGTACAGGCATAGGGAGAGACCGTGCGGGCAGACTACAAGGTGAGGTCACAGTAGAGACCGTGTGGTCACATGTATTTTCTAACACTCCCCCACAAGATAGAGCATATATGTCAATCATTCCCAACTTGGAACAAATGTCCGAAAATGAAGATGTGGATGATACTTGTTTGGTAAAGACATATGCTAGCTCATTGGCAGAGGTGACGAACGGAGTGCATATTTGTTCCTTCATTATTTCATCTTTGATGAAATGACAATCAACATCAATGCGTTTTGTCCTCTCATGAAATATTAGATTTCTTGATATTTATATGGCATCTTTGTTGTCGCAGAACATTGGTAATGGATAGTCATAAACTTCTCCCAAGTCATGCATAATGGCTCGTAACCACTTTAATTCACAGGTGATTGAAGCCATACTTTTGTATTCAGCCTCAGCCCTTGATCTAGATACAACAGCTTGTTTCTTGCTTTTCAAGCTAATTAGATTCCCTCCTACAAATGTGCAAAAACCGGATGTGGACTTTCGATCTTCTTTGTCATCAACATAGCTAGCATCATAGTAGGCTTCAATCCTCAAATGGTTATTCTTCGGAAACAGTAATCCCTTCCTCAGAGATCATTTCACGTATTCCAAGATTTTTAGAGCTGATTGGAGATGACACTCGCTGGGGTTTTGCATGAACTGACTGATCTTTCCTACAACATAACAGATGTACGATCTTATTACAGTCAGATAGATAAGTTTGCCCAATAGTCATTTATACCTAGTGGTGTCTGAAAGAAGTGGCGAGTCCTCTTTTCAAGATTTGTTTTCACCAACAGTCATCAGACATTGAGCCGGTTTAGATCCAAGTAGACCTATTTCTTTTAAAAGATCAGTGGCATATTTTCGTTGTGAGAGTACCACTGAGTTGTGTCTTCATGAGATTTCTATCCCCAAAAAATACTTAGGAGGTCCCCATATCTTTTGTAACAAAGTTTTGTTGAAGATGTTTCTTTGTTAGTGCAATTCCATCCATATCATCGCCAGTAAGGAGAATATCATCTACAAAGATAGCAAGAACAACCAGCTCGTGAGGAGTTCTTCGTATAAAAAGAGGGAGTGATCTGCAGAACTTCGAGCAAAACCAATGACAGAGACCACTTGGCTGAACTTGTCGAACCAGGCCAGAAGGCTTTCCTTGAGGCCATAGATTGCCTTTCACAGCTTGCATACCTGAGACTCCACCTGAGCAACATACCCAGGAGGTTGCTCCATATATACTTCTTCTTGGAGGTCGACATAGCGGAAGATATTCTTTACATATAACTAAGACATTGGCCAATCTTTGTTGATAGCGACAGAAAAGAGAACTCGAATTGTGGTGATGCAAGCAACTGGGGAGAGTGTCAAAGAAATCCACACCATATGTCTGAGTTAAACCTTTGGCAACCAGCCGAGCCTTATACCGATCCACAGTGCCATCACGAAGAAATTTTACCATAAATACCCATCGACATCCGACCACATCTGCTGTAGGAGTAGGGACAAGAATCCAAGTACCCCTTTCAGTCAAGGTAGTCATTTCTTCATCCATGGCAGCTTTCCAAGTAAGAGCTTCTTGATAAGTTGTTGGAATGATTGTGGCCAAGAGCACTAGAGCAAAGTTCCTACAAGAAGGAGTCAACTAAGCATACGAGACTACATCATGAATGTAATGCTGAGTACACTTTCGGATTCCCTTGCGAAGAGCAATGATAAGATCAAGTTCTGACCTATCATCTGTATCAGATCCCTCCGATGAAGAGAGTGTTGGCCCGGGAACTAACAAAGACGGTCCTGGAGGTGAAGACGAGGTGACGGGAGATGGAGTGGAAAAGGATGATGTGGAAAGAGAAGGTTTAGTGATTTCGGGCGGAGGGGCAAAAATAATGGGTAGAGTTGGGTTATTATCAATGAGTGATGTTGTAGGGTCTTGCGAGAAGTAGGGAGTATCTTCAAAAAATGTGACGTCAGTAGAGACATACTGTTTTGGAAGAAGAGGGTCATAACATTGATATCCTTTTTGATTGGGAGAATATTCAATAAAGGTACAGTTGATTGAGCGAGGAGAGAGTTTATCTCGACCAATGGAAGGAGAGTGGACAAATGACGTGCATCCGATGACTCGGGGGGGGGGGGGGGGGGGGGGTTAAAGGAAATGGCATGGTACCTGGGTATAGGATGGAGAAGGGGTTCTGGTCTTGGAGGACCGAAGATGGAATTCGGTTGATGTGATAATAAGATAGGAGGATGGCATGACCCCGGTGTGAGCGAGGGGCATTCATCTGAGTGAGAAGAGTACAAGCAACATCAAGGAGATGCCTATTTTGCGTTCTGCCACTCCATTTTGTTGGGAAGTATGTGGACAGTTTGTCTGGTGGATAATGCCACGATGCATACGAAAATTTGAAAATTGATGACTAAGATATTCTTTAGCATTATCATTACGAAGAACTTTAATAGTCACACCAAATTGTGGGCTAATTTCATCATAAAAGGAGGGGAATGCAGAAAATAGATCAGAACATTCTTATAAAATATACATCCAGGTACATCTAGATAAGACATATATAAAAGTAACAAAATACAGACTACCCCTACCAACAGATTTGGTAGGAGAAGGACCCTAGATGTCAGAGTGAATAAGTTCAAAAGGAAGAGAAGAGCCAGGTCCTTTTTTTGCCGGATAAGAGGAGCGATGGTGTTTCTCGAGTTGGCCGACTTCACAGTTGAGAGAGCAGACTTCCTTGGACAGATCTGGGAGGAGTTGGTAGGGAAGTCGAGTAGGTGGATGACCAAGGTGGAGATGCCACTGTAGAAGAGAGGTGGATGTAGAATGGGAGATACAGTATCCAGGAAGAAAAGGATGCACCTTTTAGTCCTAGTAGCAATCGTCTCGAGTGTGAATCCTAAAAAGAGCAAGTAGTAGAGGTAAACGTTACTGAGCAATGTAGTTGTTTGCATAGAGAAGTAACGGAGAGTAAGTTACATGTAAACGTTGGCACATAGAGAGTGTCTTGTAGCTGAAGAGATGGAGTGACTTTGACTATTTCGATCCCAAATACAGGAGATGGAGAACCATCCGAAATCAAAATCGGAGGTGACCGACTATGTTTGTCCAAATGAGAAAAAAGAAGAGGATTTCCTATCATATGATTTGCAGCACCAGAGTTAATGAGCTACTTACCCCTGGTGACCTTGTGGGAACTACCTAAAGAGGTGGCGAGAGAGGCTGACTTCTTGTTGGCTAAAAAAGTTGCTTTACTTGCTGGAGGGTGAAGATGAGGATGCTTGGTATAACATCAATCCACATAATGTCTTGTCTTGTCGCAATGATAGCAGAGGTATTGGGAAAGACCTCTCCCAGGGTGACCTCCACAACCACTAGTGTTGCTTCAAAGAGCCGGATGAGCAAAGGTGTCGAAGGGCGGTGGGGAGGCAAGCCGAGGTTGCTGAAGAAGAGTGGTGACAACAGAAATGCGAGCAGGGGTAGCAGTAAGGATAGGAGAGTCAGCTTCTCTTAGAATTTGTCGCCGGATCATATCATAAGTCTCTGGGAGGCGATGATGGTAACACACCACCAAGAGTTCCTGGAAGTGTTTGTGTTGCTTGGCAAGATCAACGGAGAAGGGGCGATGCTGAAGAAGTTAGACACCAAGAGATTGCATCTCTGATAAGCAGCTGAGGGAGACATGGAAGGGCGAGCAAAGAGATCAGCATATAACTGTATATGCGGGAAGTCTGAGCCCCCTTGGAATAGATAGCAGCAAGATGAGTCCATGCATCCATAATAGTTTATCATGATGAATGATATGCAGACATTCATCAGATAATCTGTTTGATAGCCATGTTCAAACTAGAGCATCACTGGCATCCCAGTCATCAAAGGTAGCAGAACCTCTTGGAGGAGGTTCATCAGTGAGGTGATGACATTTGCGTTGGGATCTTAACATAAATGTGAAGGAGACACTCCGGTCAGGATAGTTTGGTCCTGTTAGCTTTGAGGTGGTACCTAAATTTCCTGAAGCAATGGAAGCTAGGGGGTGATCAGAACAGGGAGTGCGGTCAGGGTAGTTAAGTAGGAGTTATCTGGAGTACCCATAGAAGAGGAGACCGCTCAAAACGGAGACTGCTCAAGAGGTGGAGATCACTCAAAAGAAAGAGACCGCTCAAGAGGAGGAGACCAGACCGCTCAGAGCAGAGAGAGGTCGCACGGTCAGAAAGAGGAGACCGCTCAAGAGAAAAAATGGGCGACGAAACAGAGGGTTCACAACCGAAGGATCAGTGTTTCCTATGATACCATGTGAGAACTTGGAAATATTAGAATTTAATAAAGACACATGGCAATTGAAAATAATTGAATATTTTATTTCCAAAAAATCTGAATATTACAAAGGTATGTCCCCCTTTATATTGAATGGAGGAGGTAAGAGAGATTACAAATAGGAGACGTGGGACTAAATTTATACATTACTGCATATGCAGTCACTGCGATCTGCTAGGTGCGGTCATTGGAGATCGATCGCTAGGTGCGGTCACTAGAAGAGACCGTGCGGTCAGACCGCAAGGTGCTGTCACAGGTAGAGACCGCGCGGTCAGACTGCAAGGTGCAGTCATAGTAGAGACCATGCGGTCAGACCGCAAGGTGCGGTCATAGGCATACCGCGCGGTCAGACTGCAAGGTGCAACCACAATAAAGACCGCGTGGTCAGACCACAAGGTGCGGTCACATGCATACCGCATGGTCAGATCATAAGGTGCTGTGACAGGGAGAGACCGCGCGGTCACAGGTATTTTCTAACATCAGGCTCTAAAAAAATTAAGCATGTACTATGAAGTGACGTCTAATGAGTACTTCTATGATTTTGCCATCACATATTTGATAGACAAAAATCATAGAGAGACTTTCATGTGCCTTCCGGAAAACATGAACATAAAGTGACTTCATAATTGCTACACTCGTGGGGCATAGTAGGGGACATCTTTATTCTTCTATTAGTCACATTTTTGAACTTCGGTTGTCATCTTTTGTTGTTATGGTTTATGTTTTTGTTCTGATGTTGTGTGTTTTATTGTCATCTTCTGTTATCATATTTATTATTGTAACATTTGATACTGAGAAGAAAATATTATTGTTGTGATACTGATAATTTACAATTGTACGAACGTTATTGCCATCACATATTTTTAATTATTGGTAATGCATGTTGTTATCAGAATATGTTTAGCGATGACTCTGAGAATTCCACGGAAGAGCACTAGATCACTAGAAGAAATTATGTTATCGCCCATCATCAAAATGTGGTAGCAACAATATGTTTGGTCTCCGAACACGCCTCTCTATTAAACCATCCAGTCTCATGCATGACTTCAAAGAAAATATGTTATAAATGTGTTGGAGAGCTACTTCGTGGTTCTCGAGTGAGATTTCATGAATCATTCATGATGAGTCAAGAAATATTTATGGATCTATTGCATTCTCTAGAAGAGAAGTGTTGATTTCAGAGAACAAGAAGGACTGCATCTAGAGAAGTGCTAGCATTGACAGTATACATATTGTCATATAATGAATCAATGAGAAAACATGTAAGCGCTTTCAACACTCTGCGGAGACAACTAGCAGATTTTTTCTTGAGGTGTTCACGCTTTATTCTAGTTAGTGGAGGAAGTGATTCGACCATCAGATAGGTCTTTCAGCAGCACTCCGCCAATGATTCTGTGTGACAGATGTTACATGCCATTTTTTTAAAGATTACATTGGGGCAATAGATGGAACACTTATTGACGTATGCGTACTAGTTGGAAGTCAAGTACCCTATATTGGGAGACGCGGCAGACCAACACAAAATGTATGGTTGCTTGTGATTTCAACATGTGCTTCACTTTCATTATGGCGGGTTGAGAGGGATTTGTGCACGATAACCACATTTTCAATTAAGTGATCTACGTTATGAGTTCCCTCATCCACCTCAAGGTAATTAAAAATTAAGTTCATTTATTTATTACTTTAAATATTGTTCGTTGTTGAATTTTTTTTATATTCTTCATTAAAATATTACTTGATTGATTCTAGGTATCCTATACAAAGAGGATATTTGAAACCGTATCAAGATACACAACATCATCATCCAGACTTTGCTCGTGGTAGTCGTCGACCGAGAGTATGTCGAGAAATGTTCAATTATGCGCACTCATCACTTAGAAGTGTGATAAAATATTACTTGTAGACGAGATGATCGCGCTACGTGATATTATAGGGATCAATTGTACGAATCTAGAACAAGATTGCGAGGGTAGCTGGTTGGAAAAACATGTCTTTTTCATGACATACATTTTTTGGTGTTGGGTCGTATTATGAAAAAAAATGTTTTTTTCATATATTTTGTGGTTGGTAATTGTTTTATGGAAAAAATATCACTCAAAACTTTGTTTTGTTTCCAAACAACTATTTCAAAACTCCATTTTACAAACTCCATTTCACCTAAATAGTTTTTTAACAAAACTCTATTTTCTAGAATCAACACTTTTCCTATCAGCAGCTTTCCATTAGTGGCTTTCCTTCAGCAACAACCCAACCAAACGGAGCCAGATTAGTCCTAGAACCCGAAGGTGATAAAGGGTGAGTCCTTACTGCCCTAATTGACTTGAGTAGTCAACATCAAGGATTAAGTCAAACATAGCCCAGCTAAGTTAACTTGGATGATTGGCCCCAATTGAATATCCAATTGTCAAATTGACCTCACAATAACTTAACAATTATCATTAGAATGCCTTGTAGTCTTGACATCAAGACTATATAGTCAAATATAGTCTTGACATCAAGATTACACAGCCAAATATAATCTTGACATCAAGACTACACACCAAATATAGTCTTGACATCAAGACTACATGCCAAATATAGTCTTGACATGAAGACTACGCAACCAAATATAGTCTTGAAATCAAAACTACACAACCAAATATAGTCTTGACATCAAGACTACACAGCCAAATATAGTCTTGACATCAAGACTACACAGCCAAATATAGTCTTGACATCAAGACTACATAGCCAAATATAGTCTTGACATCATGACTACACACACAAATATAGTCTTGACATCAAGACTACACCACCAAATATAATCTTAACATCAAAAACTACACATCCAAATATAGTCTTGACATCAAGACTACACAGCCAAATATAGTCTTGGCACCAAGACTACAACCAAATATAGTCTTGACATCAAGACTACAAAGTCAAATATAGTCTTGACATCAAGACTACACATGCCAAATATAGTCTTGACATCAAGAATACACATGCCAAATGTAGTATTCACATCAAGACTACACATGCCAAATAGTGGCTTGACATCAAGGTACACATGCATAACCATCATGGGTCACATGCGTGACCATCATGGGTCACATGCGTGATCACCATGGAACACAGGCGTGTACTTCACGTAACTATTCCAGAAGGCAGCAACTGATTCTGAGATACGGGATTAAGTTGACACGCCCTCGTTCACGGGCGTGACTGAGGGCGTGTGCTAGGAAATTTGGCCGAAAATGTCCATATTCTTCATAAAATCTATAGAGTGGACACATGGCCTTTGCTTGTCTTCCAAGGCATGGGGAAATGCCTTTCCATTAATGTCATGGCTGATGTGAAGTGACACCAACCACTAGGAGGAGGACACATGGCCTTTGTTTATCTTTCCAAAGCATGATGAAATGTTTTCCCCAGTTGATTTCCAAAGCCATGGATGAACCCTTAAGGGGAAAACCCTATTCCAAACTCTCCTCTCTCTCATTTCTCTCCACCTCTCTTTCCCTTCACTCAAGCAGTAGAGCCCAAGCCTTTCCCAGAAAGAAACCAAGCTTCAGAGGAGGATTTGGAGCCTAGCCGACCACCACCATGCCGCCAAGGAGGAACACTCATTCCATAGCCGTGAATTAGGTGAGTTCATCCCCTCTCCCATGATGCAAGAACTCTAGATCAAAATAAGGGAGCTATTGAATTCAAAAGAGCTTGATTTCAGTAAGATCAATGGAGTTTTGTCGGAATAGACCACGCCAGAACTTTTGTTCTAGGGCATCGTTCTCCGTGAACTTAGCTTCAATCAACTTATCTCTTCAATATGAAGCTGTAGGAGTTGATATTGTGAAGAATGGTGGTCTATAGAGGGAGTATTGGAGCAAAAGAGGTCAGATAAATCTCAACCCTTAGGTGGAGGGATAAGACGAACAACTACACTTAGATTTGCTTAAAGATCTGTGACGTTTTATTATAAATAGATTGAACAGAATCTGTCTTCTTTTACAGAGACATGTTCAAGTCCATTTTTTAGGTATCATACACTTAGATCTGGACCTCAGGCTCAACATGAGAGTTGTAGTCCTTGGAAATACCTTTCCAGAATAGGGTGGCCCAATATTTTTGGTTGACCGTAGCTTCCTGAAAACCAGTTTTAGTAAACAGCATCGCAAACCTTGGTATTTCAATGTTTTATTTATTCCTCTCAAAATATACTCGGATGATAATGAAATTTGATACATGCATGCTCGACGACATTGTGAACTGATGAGTCCAATATTTACACTATTTTATGGACTAATCTGGGCTAGTTTTCACTATTGTGCACGTTTTATTCAAACTATAATCGCTTGTATTTCACTTGTATTCACTTACACGCTATGTCCACTGTTTAGGCCCATTTTTGTATGCATTTGCGCTTCGTGTCGTTGGGGGTAAGCACATGGTGCTCCCTAACCCTTTTTCTGTATTTATATTAAGCTGGAGGAGTATTCCCAGATGGGTGTATGTTGTAGGCTTTATTGCGCAGGTGGATAGATTGTCCACTTTGCCCAGATTTCATGTCTGCATGTATCACATGGTCGTCCGTTTCAATGACACACAATTGCTTCGATCGTGCGAGGTCATTTGCTGCTTAGTTTGACGTCTTGTCTGTGTGTATCACATGATCACCTGTTAAGTATGGTTTTCAGGCTGTCTGGAATTGTTCGTGCATTTTTACACACGGTCGGCTTCGACCGTGCGTGAGTAAAATGCATGGGCGCTTCTGCTTCGTCTTCCTGAGCTTTCTACTTCGTTAATAATGCACGGTCTACGCACGGTCGTGTGTTCGACCGTGCGTGACTTAATTTCTGATAATTTTGTATAAAAAGCCAGGAATTCTGCTTGGCTTGGAGAACACTTTTGGGAGCCCGCCATTTTTAGCTCCAGTCCTCCCATTTCATCGCTCCACCACCGTTCAACCTAGGAGAAGCTCCGACCATTGCTTTTTTGCAAATCTTCTGCTAAAGCTTCCTCCTCGGCCTCCTCCATCATCCACGAGCTCAAGAACGCCATTGATGGAAAGTTTCTGTTACATTCAAGGTGTCTCCAACAAGAGCTAGCTTGAGCTGAACCACGAAGAAGATGGGTAATGTGGAGGAAGGTGGCAGCTCCTCTGAACCCCGGACGACAATTGAAGACCGAGCTCGGATGAGGCTTGACAACCCTACGATTCCGACCGAGAACCTTTAGCGAGTCTTCGAGCTTGGGTTTACTCTTTTCCCCTTGTATTGTTCCAGATCTTTACTGTGGTTATTTGTTTGTCTTGGATGATGTGCATAAACCTTTGTTAGAGTTAATCTAATTTTATGTTTGTGAGATTTCTTATGGTTTATGTGAATTGAGGAGCGCCCCCATTCCACCATCCACTCCATCGGTACATTATGCGCCGCACTAGCAATTGCTAGTTGCGTGTTTTGTGACGAGGTGCTTACGACCCTCACGCTGTCGGTTATGAATAATCCATCCGCAAGCCTTCTCGTTCATCCGCAAGCCTACTCTTCCAACCACCAAGCAAAGTGGTGCATCCGACCCGCATTAGTTAAATTAGCTTTCATCAACCACATCTCTCACAACAAAACCAAAACCCACTTTTTATTAACATAGAAATCTTTAAAATTGTTTTCCCCGACGAGAAAATCATACACCCCAACTTGCTGTCCTTTGAGAATGATATTCGAGGAGTCTCTCCCAACTTTTATTACTTGTACGATCGGTACACTTGCCGTAAACATGTCAAGTTTTTGGCGCCGTTGTCGGGGATTGCAAGCGTTGTATGAGTCTTTCTTTTAGGAAAATTTTATAAAGGTGTTTGTTGTTTTTGATTTTTTTTTTCTATTGTGTAAGTTTATGCAGGGGCAAGGCCCTGGTGATTTAGTAGCTTTCGATCCAGAGATAGAGAGGGCGCTGCGTGCGTGTCGTCATGCTGCTGCTGCTATGGATATATTAATATTAACAGAAATGGAGTTAACCCCGGGGGAGAGAATGCGCAGCTGCTGGTCAGGTGGATGATGAAAATGAGGTGGCCCGGCCAAGGCCCAGAAGAATGCGAGACTACACCACTCCCACTGTGGGGAGTGTGTATCCCGGTTTTGGCCCAACCATCATGAATAACCAGTTCGAGATCAAGCCGACAATCCTAAACATCATCCGCAACAATGCCCAGTTCTCTGGGTTGGTAAGTGAAGACCCCAATCTTCACTTGTCAGAGTTCTCACAAATATGTGGAACATTCCGGTATGCCAGCATAGCTGACGATACGATAAAATTAAGATCATTCCCGTTCTCCCTCCGTGATAAAGCAAAAGTTTGGCTCGATACAATCCCGCCGGGAACAGCGATCACATGGGAGCTTCCTTCCTCCAAATTCTTGGCAAAGTTCCACCCAGTGGACAAAACTGTGAACCTAAGGAGAGGGATTGCAACATTCCAGCAGCACGATCAGGAGACCCTCACAGAAGATTGGGAAAGATTTATGGAACTCCTCTGGAAGTGTCCTCACCATGAGCTGCAACCCTGGAAGCTTGTGGAGTATTTCTACTTTGCAATAGGGCCTAACTGCAGGACCATGATTGATGATGCTGCCGACAGAACTCTCCTAAATCACACTCCTGATGAAGTATTGCGAATTTTGCAGGACACCACGACTCATAGTTCTTTTTGGACTGCATGGCAGAACACCCTGCGGAATGCAATAAGACTATTTGAACTGAACACTTATGGTCCATCCGCGGAGGCAGCACCGTCACCATACGAGAGCATAGCATTGTGGAAGAGGCCTGTCTCTTCTCTAGCTCCGGTGATGGCTATTTCTTGTCAAGGGTGCGGGAACTCTGGACATCATACCTACGAATGCCCCTCTGGTGAAATCTCCTCTGATTTTTCTAATCTCAATGTGGAAGAAAATGTTAATTACATTCAAAATCAAAACCACACTGCACCTTTTTCGAATACTTATAATCTGGGTGTGAGAAATCACCCAAATTTCTCATGGAACCAAAACACTGCAGGCTAATGATGGCAACCGGGCCAGCATCAATTTGATGCTCAAGCATCTGGAAGCCAACCAAGGACGCCTCAACCCGGTTATAACCAAGGCGCTCCGGTGCAGCGAAAAGGTGCGTTAGAAGAAATGATGGAGAAGTTTGTTGACGTGGCCCAATCAAATATGGCTAATCAAACTGCCTCGACGAGGAACTTAGAAATGCAACTGGGCCAATTGGCTCAAGTGCTTTCTGAGCGTAATCAAGGTGCCCTCCCCAGCACGATGGAAAAGAACCCTCATGAGCAGGGAAAGAGCATAATCGAGTCAGATGGATGCCATGAGGGTGATTTGATTGAAGTGTGAGATTAATAATGTTGAAACCACCGCTCTTTACGACACTGGATCGTCACGCAACGTTCTTGCATTGCAAGATGTTGAAAATCTAAACAAAAAAATCAATGTCGATGATCGGAGGTTGCTTATCCTTGATAATGGAATGGTGGAGGAAACAGAAGGAGAAATTAAGGATGTCGAGGTGATTGTAGATGGAACTTCGGTTATCATGAACTTTCAAGTTTTGGGCCCCATGGAAAACAATTCCATGCCTATTTTGGGTGTCCCATTCTTGAAGGAGAGTGGTGCCACCATTCACATTGCTAGTGGGTGTGTCACCTTATCATCCAAAGTGACACACCACACTCACCCATCTATAATAACCAATGATATCAGTTTTGTGTCTGTTATTTCTGATAAGCTTGTTACTGAGTCGAATGCAGTTGTGGAAGAAAAGAGAAATAAGACAAATGCTGAGTTAGAGAAGGAAGGAGAGGAGATAGCAAAGAACTACACGATTGAGGAAGAGAATGATGAAAACAAAGACGGCGAGGCTGCAAAGTTAGAAGTTACCATGTCCAGCTTGGCCACAAACCTTTTAAATAATTTTATTAAAACAGGAGTTAATTATAAACAGCTAAAACAGGTTCATTGGGCAGATCTGTCACCCATAGGGGGTGAAGAAATGAAGCCCTTAGCTGCTCCGAGACTGCTAGACAGTGATCTTGATCGAGCTCATATTGCTCGTCGACGCTCTCCTACGGTGGAGAAATTGAAGCATAAAAATTTACTACTCGCGATGCGCTTTACCGCCCTCCGGCATGAGAAGGAAGAGGTTAGGGGAAAGGGAGAAACATCTCCTTTGAGCCCTAAAGCCTTCACCTCCTTCCCATCTCATGTGGCTGGGGAGAATCATCACAAATCAGCATACAACTGAGTCGTGGCGGAGTCTCCCGGCTTGTGTTCTGATGTTTTAGTGCTTCATTCCATGTATTTAACAGTGCTTGTGTGTTTCTTTTGGTAATATATTGGACAATTGCTAGAACTCCCTTTTGTTATAATATTAATACAAGTATTTGGTCCACCTTAAGGACGGTAAACAAAAGGGCTCTTGGGAGACAACCCATTGGAACCACTTGGTTCCGTTCAGTTTCTTTTTCTATTCTATATATTAGTTTATCTCTATTTTGTCTGGGGGAATGCTTTAATCGCAGGGTCAAATCTATTTAGAGCATGCGGGACTGCTGCCTTTGGACAAGAATCACTGATCTTCTGATAGGGTCATTTATGAGCCTAGGTACCCTCTACCCTTAGCCCCTTTTAATTATGCAAATGTTTTCTTTTGATCTGAATGACTTTATGTCTGGGGGAAGAGCCATACCTAGTGCCCACTTGCACGTGCACATAAACACAACATACTAGAAGTTATAATCTTTTAATTATTTGTTCATTTTCATCGCACACCACAACACCCACTAGAGAGCTCACTTAATCGTAGGCGCGTAACGAGTCTAACTCGTTTATTTTGTAGGACTGGGAAAATTATTGTGCTGGCTTAGGATTGTGAGATAGAGTAAAATGTTGACTCTCGTAGTGCTCTAGTCGAGTACTCGCATCTTCCATAGAATTGCGTGTAGAATAATTTTTTCTTTATGCTTATAGTTTTGTATTTTTTCTATTTGCGTAATAATTGTTTATCCTACTCAAAAGTGGTGAATCCAGTGTGAATCCGACGGTAGCGTAGGGATGTGTGTAGATGGTTGCTAGGTTTGTATTGATCGAGTCGGGAGGAAGAATTATCTTTCTCAGTGGCTCTTGAAGCATTGGTATAAGTTAGTTCAATACATGAGCATGATGTAGGCCTTCGTTTTGGCCAGGTTGAGCTTTGTGTGTTGACCCTATCATAATCCTTGCTAGCCCCTTTGTGCCTACCCCGTCTCTTGTTTCAGCTCCACTTATATTTCACCAAAGCCTAAAAGCTAATCCTAGTCGCACACCCAATCCGAGATCTAGTGTTGTATTATTTTCAATTGAGGGTGTTGATGCCGTGTAAATTATGTGAAAGTGTGGTTTGCACTTCCTCGGAATATTCGTTGAAAAAGTTTTGATAAAATAAAAAGAAATTAGAAAAAGAAAAGAAAGAAAAAAAATGTGGTTAAGAAAAGAGCTTAATTGAAAATCTTTGTAAGAGTTGTATTGGGAGTAGGCGGTGCACTCACCCATGTTTTCAGGTTCAAGTCTAGGGGTGTGGTGCAACCATGTGTTTATTGTTGTGCTTGGATAGTTTCCTTGGCGCAAGCTCTTTTGGGTTATGTGTGTATACCTTCATGTTTATCATTGACCCTACCGAATCCCAAGCCCCGTATTTATCCTAAAGTCTTACTGACTCACGCAATGAACCAAACTAATGTCATGGAGAGAGTGTGACCGGGTGAGCTTATGGTCACCGACATTGATGGATTTCAATGAAGGTTGTTCCAAGCACCGATCTTGAGCAATGTTCACCTCAGTGATTTGTCTACTTTCTTCCTACGCATGGCCAGGCGATTTACCGTGATTCAACTTTTGAGTAGAAATAATATATAATTACGCTCTTAGATTGTTACAAACTATTTGTATAATTAAAAATTTCTTCTATTGCATTTCTATGCACGCGAGCATGCGACTTCGCATGGTTATTCGCATTTGCAATTGTTAAGTCAGCTAGTCCTTTTTCTCATATGCATAAGGGATGATTTCCTCCGGACGAGCAAATGGTTAAGTTTGGGGGTGTGATGAGTCCAATATTTACACTATTTTATGGACTCATCTGGGCTAGTTTTCACTCTTGTGCACGTCTTATTCAAGCTATTATCACTTGTATTTCACTTGTATTCACTTCCATGCTATGTGCACTATTTAGGCCGGTTCTGGTATGCATTTGCACTTCATGTCGTTGGGGTAAGCACATGGTGCTCCCTAACCCATTTTATGTATTTGTATTGAGCTGGAGGAGTATTCCCAGCTGGGTGTATGTTGGCTTTATTGCGCAGGTGGATAGATCGTCCGTCCACTTTGCCCAGATTTCATGTCTGCATGAATCACACGGTCGTGCATTTCATTCACGTACGATTGCTTCGATCATGCGAGGTCATTTGCGGCTTAGTTTGACGTTCTGTCTTTGATCATGTGAATTGTACACGCACGGGCAGTTGCCCGTGCGCGAAGGAATCACACGATCACATGTTAAGTCTGGTTTTTAGGCTGTCTGGAATTGTTCGTGCATTTTTACGCACTGTCGGCTTCGACCGTGCATGAGTAAAATACACGGGCGCTACTACTTTGTCTTCCTGGGCTTTCTGCTTCGTTAATAATGCACGGTCTTGGCACGGTTGTGCTTTCGACCGTGTGTGACTTAATTTCTGTTAATTTTGTATAAAAGCCAGGAATTCTGCTTGGCTTGGAGAACACTTTTGGGAGCCCACCATTTTTAGCTCCAGTCTGCCCTTTTCATCGCTCCACCACCGTTCAACCTAGGAGAAGCTCTGACCATTGCTTTCTTGCAAATCTTCCGCTAAGGCTTCCTCCCCGGCCTTCTCCATCATCCACGAGCTCAAGAACGCCATTGATGGAAAGTTTTTGTTGCATTCAAGGTGTCTCCAACAAGAGCTAGCTTGAGCTGAACCACGAAGAAGACAGGTAACGTGGAGGAAGGTGACAACTCCTCTGAACCCCGGACGGCAACTGAAGACCGAGCTCAGACGAGGCTTAACAACCTTACGATTCCGACCGAGAACCTTCAGCGAGTCTTCGAGCTTGGGTTTACCCTTTTTCCCTTGTATTGTTCCAGATTTTTACTGTGGCTGTTTTTTTGTTTTGGATGATGCGCATAAACCTTTGTTAGAGTTTATGTAATTTCATGTTTGTGAGATTTCTTGTGGTTTATGTGAATTGAGGAGCGCCCCCATTCCACCATCCACTCCATCGGTACGTTGTGCGCTGCACTAGCAATTGCTAGTTGCGTGTTTTGTGATGAGGTGCTTACGACCCTCACTCTGCCGGCCATCTGCAAGCCTTCTCGTTCATCCACAAGCGTACTTGTCCACCCACCAAGCGAAGCGGTGCATCCGACCTGCATTAGTTAAATTAGCTTTCATCAACCACATCTCTCACAATAAAACCAAAACCCCCTTTTTATTAACATAGAAATCTTTATAATTGTTTTTCCTAATGAGAAAATCATACACCCTAACTTGCAGTCCTTTGAGAACGATATTCGGGGAGTCTCTCCCAACGTTTATTACTTGTACGATCGGTACACTTGCCGTAAACGTGTAATGAACACCCCATTTAAGTTTCAGAATTTTTGTATTTGAACTTGCTATGGTTTTTGTCAATAATATCCTTTTAATAAAATGGTTATATATGATATTTATGATGTCCGAAGGGGATGAAGTTTTGAGGACTTGCACGAAAAGCTAATTTTGTCTTTTGGTAGTAATTTTAGTGGATTGGATTCTATATGACCACTTAATTAATTACTTGATCGATGATGCACTAGGGGAATAATTATGTGATGAACACCTTAAGCAAAGTTGTGAATCGAATGGCATTTTGATTTCCATTATATTTAAGGTTTCTTTTATTATGATTCTAATGTGATGTGGAAATAACTGATCTAAATATTGGGGCAACCATGTTAGCAGACTGAAACATAACCCAGACTTCATAATTAATCCTTAGGATCACAAATAGATACACCCACGATTATTACACCCCACTTCACTAAAATCGGTCCCTCGAGTTTCAAGGTGGTGCAACTCTGTGTTGGTGGCGAGAGTGAATGTTGAAGCGGTTTTGAGAATATGTTTATGTCCTGGCTTTATTATTTGAAAGGGGCTTGTTTGGAAGTCCTTGAGTGCTGGTTAGCATGAGTTGATTCATAGAAATACAGGGGTGTGTGGTATATACTGTTGTATATTGATCCTGGTTGGAGGATTTCTTGTGGAGGGTCTACGTGCTTACCAGTTGCCACACCAACGTAAGCTAGTAGGTTGACTCTAGGCTAGAAAGGAAGTTATCTTGTGGACCGGTGTCCAGGACGACCCTTACATTAGCCATAAAGATTATGCCAGTTTTAGCGAGCTAAGTATGCATGTTCTCTGCTGTATGGTTCATAGCATCGAGGGGTATGCAAACCTAGGTCTGGTAGTGTCATACCCACCTAGTAGTGTCCTTTTTCCCTCCTTCCGCTCGGTGCCTAAGAGTCATCGGGGGAGAGGATGCCGTAACCATTTAGTATTTTTGACTAACGATCATCATACCACACTATTTTATGAGCATACCTAGCCGAAGCAGCAGCACAACGTGTAGGAGGATAGCCAGGCCAGGGAGACAGGGTCTGACACCATGACACATCCTTTACCGTCGCTGCCTTCTGTTACCGATGCGAGATTTTGAGAGCTTGATGTAGCCAGTTGAGGCATTTTTGTACTATGGTATATTCAAGAGCTCTTATTGCTTCCTATTCTATTTACTTATTTTGTGGATCATGGACTCTTGCATTTAATTTATTGATGGGTTGGCATGTGATTGTTGGTAAAAGCGGGCAGGACAAACATCGTGTGGTGGAGTTTAGCCTGAGTGCTTGCACTACCGCAAGGCGACTATGCTGGGCATATGACTCCCCTCGGTCGTGTCCAGTGTTTCGGGAGGGGGTCTTACACATTGTGTGTGCGAAGCACCTTGGTAGTTGTACTCTATTATATGTGCATTGATAATTAAAATAGCTTTGTGGGTAGAAGTAATTCTAAGAATGCATTTTTGATAATGTTGTGTTTATTTCATTATACATGTCATGTGTTTTGATTAACTCACTTGTATACTTTTATCAAACACTATTTGTACACATCATTGTCTTATATAAAACTTCTACTCATGAGAATTGGATCCTAACGCATATCTACATTATTTTCTATAAACTTAAGAAAATGCATTAGATTGCAAGCATGACCACAATAATGTTTTCTGCTTATTTAAAATGCAAATTTAGTACATTGTAGTTGCTTAACTTTATTTAATATGTTAAAATCATGCTTGTATGTGTTTAAAATAGTATTGACTTTTCCATCACTTGGATTAAATTTCATGTATATGCATCTTTTAACAAGTGGTATTACTATTTTTTTCTAAAGGTCATATTCTAAATGATTACTCAAATTTTTCGGTTGTGTTTCTTACTCTTGATCGATCATTCATATCTTTACAAAAACAAAAGTATTTCTCCAACATATGTCATCTCCATACCGTTCATTCTTTTCATGATGATTTCACCTCCACCCACTTTTGTTAGTAACAAAAGGGGGAGAATAAATTGAGAAATCTTAAATTGAGAAATCTTAAGATAAATGGGGAGAATAAATCTAAAGATTCAGGGGGAGAGTGAATCTAAAGATTAAGGGAGAGAATACTCTTACAAATATATGGGGAGCACTTACTTAGGAGGAGTGCGTAAGTTATGAGTGCAAAAATTCCTTGTGTCATCACCACTCTATAAAAACAATTTAAATTATCTGATTTTTCATCTGTGGATTTGTTATTACCAAAAGGGGGAGATTGTTAGAACATGGATTTCCGCACCTCTTTACTTTGAGAATAACAAATCCCATATTGTATTTGATTAATCTTGTTTTGTGTTTATATTTTACAGGAGCTCACACACATGGCACTAGGATGCTACAAGCTGAATGTGGTACTGACTTGGACAAAGATGAAAAGTGTCCACTAACGTGTGGTGTTAAATCTAACACTAGCATTAGCGTCTTGATTGCATGGATCCCTTCATGACGGTATGGATGCTGGTCTCGATGACATGGAGCCTTCACGATGATATGGATGCTGGTTTCGATGACTTGGATCCTTCACGATGATATGGATGCTGGTCTCGAGGACATGAAGCCTTCACGATGACATGGAAGATCGAAGCACATATGGAAGGATACTACTGTAAGACCCCGCCCCCCTCTCCAAACACTAAACCCGTGTTGGAGGAAGGGGTCTTACTGCCCAAGATGGCAAACCAACGCTCTTGAAGTGGCAACGACCCACTTACTTAAGCGTTAGATGATCGTCCTGTTAGGCAAAGAAAATAACACATCACATCAAATGACAGTGCAAAAGCAATCAAAAGGAAGACCAACCACATATACATACATATATATATATATATATATATATATATATATATATATATATATATATAAGCAACAAGCCGTAGCCAACTGTTTATACAAGTGGCCCCGTGGGCTAAAGGTAACTATTACAGCCATACGTTCCCCACACAGTTCTATAACCTAAGACTCACATCTCAGAAAGCGAGAGGTGAGGCCGGTGTATCTGTTTCGTCTACCTCTAAAGTTGGTACACTGTCATGCGGTATGTGTAACGCCACTGATTTTTTGGTAATTATTTAATTTAGTGATGACATGTTTATGACGTCAGAGCATTACTTTTAACGTCAAGTTGGCAGCGCGTCGCCGTTAGTGCGTTTTCGCGTCTGTTAGGTATAACTGACCAGATTTTGGGATTTGTATCGAATGTGAAAAATTTTACGTTGGAAAATTAAGTTGTGTAATTTTAGACTTGCTCGTCAAGTTTTATTGCGATCCGGGCCATTTTGGAGCCTTAGCGCATTTTGGAAGTTTTGTAGAATTTAGGTTCGTCGTAAACTTTAAATAAACTTATATCTTGAGAACGACACGTCGGATTTTGGTTTTGACTTCACCGTTGAATTCGTAGCGCCGACATTCACCTTTGGTGCGATTTTCGTCGGTTTTGACGTTCGTTTAGTTTTTGGTAATAATAATATACTATTATTATATTTACTATTATTAATATTATTATATATATAAATATCCCCTCCTCCTCTTTTTCTTTCATTCTGGCCGAGCAGAGAGCGTGAGAATGGCAGAGTCATTCCATTCTTGAAGCTTCCGATCGCCGCAGATGGAGCTCCGGTGCACGAAATCTTCATCGGAGCATAGATCTGGAAATCTCTCGTCGTGATCTTCGCGTTCGTGATAAGTATTTCCCATTTCTTGGAATTTTTCGTGCTAGGGTTTTTGGCCCTAATCCCCCGTTTGGTCACCTTTTCTGTAGATTTCACCTTACCGTGCCTTCTTTTGGACTGATCTATGACGTGAAGCGTTTCGGAGGTCGGATCCGGGTAAACCCAGGCAAGTGGTGGTTTGTCTTTCCCTTTCCCCTTTGCTTGTTTCTCGGATTCCTTCCCTTTCTTATAAAATTTTTATTTGGGGAAGTTTAGTGTTGAATGGTTCACTTTACCTTAATTGTTATTAGTTGAGGTTGTTCTGGTAGTCCAGTTATGAGCTCTGTTAGAAGTTGGCTAGGTTAGGTTAGGAAAATTATAGGAGATTTTTGTGCTGAAGTCAAAATCGATGAAACTTCCCGTCGATCGATGAGACCTCCCGTCGATCGACGAGACCGTCCCGTCGATCGACGAGACCGTCCCGTCGATCTTTGGCATCAACTGGGGTAAGTTGTTTTCCCAGGTCTTTAAGTGGAAATCGACGGGGCTTCCCGTCGATCGATGGGACCGCCCGTCGATTGACGGAGCGTCCCGTCGATCGACGGGACCGCCCGTCGATTTTCCCATTTTCTTTTGTTGCAGCCTTTTTCTTGTCTTGTTTCTTTTCTCCTTAATGCAGGTAGCTTGATTTTTTGTTCTTGTTTGTCTTGGGGGGGGGGGGGGGGGGGAGTTTCTGTAAAGGTATGAGCATTTGGTTGCCTTTCCCCTTGTTTCTCTAAAGTGAGATCTTTCTTCAGGTAGTGATTCTCAGTGAGGAGTATTGCTTCTTCCTCACTATTTTTAGCAATTGGGCTGGATGTAAGGTTTCCTTAATGGTTATGGGCTGCAGGTAGAAGTTTTCTCCTTGATGACCCTTTTTTCTGAAATCTAGCCTACTCAGTCGTGCCATTCTCGAGTTATAAGTAGTCGGATTGGGGTTGTTTGTGTTGGTGGATTAAAACCACCTCCATAGTGCCCTGCACTTAAATTGGATATTTTTATGGGATTTTACCTGAGTTGGTTGGTTGGTTGTTTGTTTGTTTTACTGCTGGTGTGCTGGCGGAGGTATCTCCCACTACAGTTGCTGGATACTTTCCAATTTGGGTGTGTCAGGCTATGAGACCACCTTACCCTTGGGCCCTTGTGGAGTTTGTTTTGTGGGTGTGATGGCAGAGGTATTCCTCCCACAATCACCAGATTCTTACCGGCGTTGGTGTTTGCTGAACATTTAATTATAAGAATTGTTATAGTATTGTTTTTACTTTCATATTATAAATGTGTAGATAAGCTTTTGGCATTCCATCATTCTTGGTGTTGTCAGGTATACGTGAATTTTCATGTAAGTGTTTCCACTGTTATTTATCATACATATTGTGCTTTACGTTCAGTATAGTTGGTCTTGGGTTGGTACCCCTGTTGACCGTTGTTTACCTTGTTTTGTTTCCCGCCTCCACTTGTACCTTATTGCTGAGGCATTCTCTCTCTTATGAATGCCTCAGGTTCAGAGCAGTAGCGGTATGTGGAGCTAGAGCGGGTGTTTCAGTGTCGCAGTAGCACCTTTGGTTGTTTCTCCTCACCATTCTGAGGTAGATGTTCGTTGTTTTGTTTTGTTTTAGTTCAGACATACTATTGAGATCTGTGGGTTGGCGTCAGGTTGTTGACACCCACAGAGTTTGTTGATTTTGGACACTTTGCTAGCTGTTAGTTGTTTTCCTGCTCTTTTGGAGTAGTTTACTTGCTCTCTGGGAGGTTTTATGCTAGGATTGCATGTTAGGTATTTTAAGTAAAAAATGGGTTTATATCAGTAATTCATAACTTCTTTTCAAAACGAATCTCACTCTGTTTTTAAAGGTTATAAATGGTCTTTTCATACTTATACTAAACCTAGAGGTCTGCATAACATGTTATATCATTGGATTGTTATGTTTATGAAAGTGCACAGTGTGCCTCTGAGAATTCTCTTGAGGGGGGGGGGGGGGGGGGGAATAGAGATTTAAAATCTTTTCTATCCTAACTATACATCCAATAAACACCTAAGAAATTATGCTTCAGCAACACCAAGGTGCAGAATAAATGAATTGCAGTAATTATAAAAATAGAAAAACAGTAAGCAATAAATAAGGGGACAGCGCACAAAAAGCACAACACAGAAGACACAAGATTTTTATAGAGGTTCCCCAAAATGTGGGTAGTCCTCTCTTCTACCTCCCTGGTAGGATTGCATAGCATGTGCTCGAGTCTTTTGATAAGGAGACTCTCAGAACCCATGATCTTTTGATAAGGAGATCTTTAACCACTCAGATCTTTTGATAAAGAGATCTTGAACCACTCAGATCTTTTGATAAGGAGATCTTGAACCACTGAATCCTTTGAAGAGGGATTCTTAAAACTCTGTACAATTAAGGAAGTTGAAAGAAGAAAGAGAATGGAGAAGAAGAATTCTGTTCTCAGAATTCTGTAGAAGCTTTCTGCTTCTATTTTTCCCTTTAATGAATCTGCTAATGATGAACCTTTGCTTATGATTGTGATGATTTGCAAGGGTTATATTCTTCAGATCCTTTTATATACCTTTCTCTTGTTATCTTGTTGTTATATAATGTTGATGAAAAAGCAGCTCTATTTTCTGTTCTGAGAGAGCACTTGTTTTCTCTATCTTTCTCAGTAAGGGTTCCAGGAGGAGGAAGAGGAAGAAGTGGGAACCCTAATCGACAAAGACAGTAGCAGATGGTGATGAATGCTGTGAGTATTCCTTTCTTCTCATCCTATTTATTTTCAATGATTAATTTTGAATTTGTTTCCTCTTTTGGGTTATCCTGAAAAGGCATAGTCATGGACAATTAATCTTTCCTTCTTCATTTGTTCACGACCCACCTGTCAGCTGTTTGAATCATTTCCAAGAAAGCTTTTCCTATCTTCTTTAATGATCCTTTCCATTATAGGCAATAAACAAGACATTGTAGAACGGTCTTTAGTGATGCGGGCCTTCAGAGAGAGTCCTAAAAGGACAGCTGAAAAGGTTTCTTTTTCAGACTGTATTCGACGCTGCGTCGACTTCGTTTTCTCTTTTATCAACGTGTATTCGAGTTCTTATAAGAGCAGCTTTGAATTCCTTCTTGCTCTGGTTGAACTTTGTTGTTGACGTTGCGTCGATTACTTATCGACGTAACCGTCGAGTTGAAGACTTCATTTTGAACTTCATTGTCTGCGTAAAATTGTAGTCGACTTCAGATGGCTTCGATAGATACTTCCTTCTGCATTGAATTGAAGTTGAGGTTGCGTCTACTTCTAAAATAACTTCAATATGCTCCTTTATCTACGTCAACTCCTATTAGACGTAGCGTCAAGTTGATATACATTGACAAAGATATTGAGTTGCTTGGACTCCTAGTCTGAGTTGCATCGACAATAAGTCAAAGTTGCGTCGAATTAAATTCGACGCAAGTATTAATTCAACTCAGATTGTAGATTACCCTTACTATACAATGCAGGTAATACACCTAGAAGGTAAAATCACTTATAAGTAATTTGTTAAGTTAAATCACAATGGGTTTTTCCCAACAATCTCCCCCTATTTATCTTAACAAATTTTACAGATTGTTTTGAAGTGATTTTACACATTATGTTACATAATGCTTAAAACAAGCAACTTATACATAAGATGCCCAAAACGATAAATACAAATAAAGGGGTTGTTAAATAGAAAAGCATCTGATTAATATCAGCAAGTGTTTATCAGAGTTTACCCAAGAGACAGTCTACTTTCTTCCCTTAAGAAAAGTAGCAAAGGCCTCATGGACCTTTCTGAATTTCCTTTCCACATATTTGAAATTTGCTGTTTGGCTTTCTCTGGGTTCATCTGAATCCTATCATGTTCTTTGAACAGCTTTTCCAGATCAGTTTCAATTTTAGGATGAACATCTTTTAAATTGCAGCCCAGTTCAAGAACTTTAGCTGTCATCAAGTTTATGACTTCCAAATCTAAATCATCTGACTCAGAGTCTGTATCAGGATTTGGCACAACAAAGGTTGATTGTGGTTTGCCAGAGGTTGAAGCTATCTTGAACATAATCTTCTTCTTTTTCACAGATAGTTGTTCTCCTTTCTTTTTCTTCTGAGGTGGCTGCACTGCATCCTCTGGATTACATCCAATACCCCCATGTGAAGTTGCCCTATTCCTTCCAACATCTGGGCTTGAGGATTTCTTGCAGTATACTTAGTGGGGTAGGCGGTTTTGATGGGGATTGCTTTTGCCAACTCCTCTTGTTCAACAACCTCTTTTCCTTTCTTCAGAATATCAATGAACTTGTTTCTCTTTTCTTCAATCTCTTTTTGGGCTGTCTCATGTTCATATTTCTCTCTATCTCCAATCTCTTCTAAAGCTTTGTAGAACTTTGAATCAGCGTATATTTCCATTGTATTCTCTGGGAATTCAACTCTCTCATATTTTTTGTAATAGGACTTGTCCTTTTTGAATTCCTTCCTTTGTTCTTTTAAATACCTTTCCCAGAAAGGTTATTTCTTCCATATCTTCCTTTGAAGTTTCTTCCACGACCTCTCCCCCTGTATGGAGGTCTTCCTCTAAAGACAGGTGTTGGAAGAATTGGTTGAGCTGGTTGAATTTGAGCAGGTGGAGGTGAAAGATTAGCTGGAGGTGAAAGCTATACTGGACAAGGTGTTGTTGTAGAGTCTTCAGAAGAAACCTTGAATGCTAGTGCATCAGGAATGGATGGCTCAGTGTTCACATGTAACTCTTGTAGAGTTTTTAGGTAGACCTGATCATCAGAGATTTGGCGAATTTCCCCCTGAATTGAGGACTCCCACTGTGTTGAAGGAAAGATCCTTGCAGGAGTTTGCTCCCCCTGAGTTGCTGAGCCATCAAGCTGTATCTTAGATGTAATGGCTGGCTCCCCTTTAGAGATAAAGGAGAGTGGATTGATGTGGTGTACACTGAGTTCTGAAGAGGGTTGTGCATAAGATCTTGAGGAGACCTACTGACATACTTCTCCCTCTGCTGTATATCATTGAAGAATGATATAAAAGCCTCAGCAGGGAGAGTCACAGACCTTACTTGTTCATCTAGATCTTTGATCTGAGTCATAAGGTACTGTAGCTTTCTCTGTTGAGCACTAATCTTTCTATAGCAATCTATTGAAAAAGCGAGATAAGGGAACTGAAATGAGAGAGTAAGGTTTCTAGGGCTTGATCAATCGCCTCTATAATATCTTGAGGAGATGCCATTGTTGTCCTGTGAGTGCCTGCACAGAAACAAAGAGAAGGACGAAGAAAGGGAAGTGGAGGAGAGCAAGAGGGAGAGAATTCAAAAAGCACAATAAAATTGAATGCTTAAGTTGCTTTGAGTAGATGAATCGTCGCAACTTAGGGTTATAGTCAAAACAACATCGAAAAGTGCTGAAATCGGCGCGCCAAAATATTTTGATGTCCCCACTGCGCGCGCATTTTGACAAGTCGATGGAACGACGAATTGTCGTCAACGTGGCTCCGAAATATAATCATCAATTATGATGTCGACGTAAGCATTATGATGTCGACGTAAGCGTCGATAGTTATTCGACGTTACGTCGAGTGCTATTCGACTGAGCTGTCCCATGATGATCTCGAAGCTGAGGTCGAGTAGAAGTCGATGGTAAATCGATTTGAATTCGATGCAGTTCTGATTAAATAGTTATGTTTTTCTTCAAAATCCTTACTGTTTTTCCCAGCAATAAGGTTCTATAGAAAATAGATCATTATACATTATAGGTGTGGCCTACAATGCACCATCAAGCATACCTAGAGCAT
Organism: Dactylorhiza incarnata; assembly: GCA_033032865.1. Lineage (NCBI taxonomy): Eukaryota > Viridiplantae > Streptophyta > Magnoliopsida > Asparagales > Orchidaceae > Dactylorhiza > Dactylorhiza incarnata. The sequence continues at coordinate 472,717 of JAWHQI010000339.1, forward strand.
TGATGAAGAACTTGTGCTTACTTTCATCAAGTGGCTTAGTGAAGATGCCAGTCCTTTGAATATCAGTGGATATGTATTGAAGATTGATCTTACCCTTCTCTACATTATCCCTGAGAGAGTGGTGCCTTATCTCTATGTGCTTAGTTCTGCTGTGGAGAATATGATTGGAAGCTATTGAAATAGCACTATAGCTGTCATAATATATTGTGGAATTGTCAAGGGAAAAAGTTGTAGTCTAACAACTGATTTTGCATCCACAGTATTTGTGAGCAGCAGCTTCCTGCAGCTATGTACTCAGCTTCTGCTATAGAAGTGGAGAACGTGGTTTGCTTCTTGCTAAACCATGAGATCAGTCTAGCACCCAGGAACTGACATGCTCCTGAGGAGCTTTTTCTGTCCAGCATGCATCCAACATAGTCTGCATCTGAATAACCTACAAATTCAGATCTAGATTCAGCTGGATACCACAAGCCAAGTTCAGGTGTACCTTTTAGATACCTGAGTATTCTTTTTACAGAAATTATGTGTGATTCATTTGGGTCAACCTGAAACCTAGCACATATATAAGTAGCAAACATCATATCAGGTCTGCTAGCTGTCAGGTAGAGAAAAGATCCAATGGCAGCTCTATAAGTCTTCTGATCAAAGGACTTACCCTTTTCATCTCTATCCAAAATAGCATTAGTAGCCATGGGGGTTTTCATAACAGAGGCATATTCCATCACAAACCTCTTGATGAGTTCTCTGGTATACTTGGATTGAGATATGAAAATGCCATCTGTATCTTGTCTTACTTGAAGACCAAGGAAATAGGATAACTCCCCCATGCTACTCATTTCAAATCTTGACTGCATTAGGTAAGCAAACCTTTTGCAGAGAGATTGATAAGTTGAACAAAATATAATGTCATCCATATATATTTGTACTAGCAATAGCTGATTTTTATGTGCTCTTGTGAAGAGAGTTTTATCCACTTTCTCTCTTTCAAAGGAGTGTTCCAGAAGGAAAATAGATAGGGTCTCATACCAAGCTCTTGGAGATTGCTTGAGACCATATAGTGCTTTATCTAACCTATACACAGAAGAAGGAAGTTAGATTGACAAAACCTGGGGGCTGCTCCACATATACTTCCTCTTGAAGAGTTCCATTTAGGAATGCACTCTTCACATCCATCTGATAGACCTTGATCTTCATATGAGCTGCATATGCTAGAAACATTCAGATGGCCTCCAGCCTTGCTACTGGAGCAAATGTCTGGTTAAAGTCAATCCCCTCCTCTTGCATGTATCCTTAGGCCACAAGTCTGGCCTTATTTCTGATTATGACTCCTGCTGAGTCCATTTTGTTTTTGAATACCCATTTGGTGCGAATGACTGGCAATTCTTTGGTATTTCAACCAATGTCCAATCCTTGTTCCTCTCAAACTAGGTTAACTCTTCTTGTATAACAGATATCCTGTGAGGATCACTATCTGCTTCTTCAAACTTCTTGGGTTCATACTGAGAGAGGAAGCATTGCAGCATTGTTTCACTGGTGAGTTGTTTCCTTGTCTTGACTCCCACTGTCAAGTCTCCAATAACTTGAGTTGAAGGATGATCGATCTCTTATGGTCATCCTGGATCTTATTGAGTTGTCTAGGAGAGTCTTTTCTTCCTGAGGAATCACTTGATCAGTGACAGTTGGGACTTCATCCTCATTTACTGGAATGATCTCTATTGCTAGCACCTCAGGTGCTATAATTTCCTCTTCATCTGCTGCAGAATATTCATCTGAATCAGTGTCAATCTTCTGTTTTCCTCTATCTTGACACACTGATGGATGGTCCATTATGCTTAGCCTTTCAACTTGTTCTGCTAGCCGATCTTCTTCCTGCAAAACAGTGTTGGTGGAAGTTCCTTTCCCCTTATAAAACATGTTAGTTTCATCAAAGACTGCATGCACAGACTCCTCAATTTTGAGAGAGCTCTTATTATAGCACAAATAGGCCTTGCTTGATGAGGAATATCCCAAGAATATCCCATCATCAGCCTTCTTGTCAAATTTAGCAAGATGACTTTTCCCATTGTTTAGGATAAAGCAAGTACACTCAAATATCCTAAAGTAAGTGACTATAGGTTCCTTTCCCTTCAATAACTCATAGGGAGTCTTCAACTTAGTCTTGTGGATGAGACTCCTATTTAGAACATAATTGGCAGTATTTACTGCCTCAGCCCAAAAGGACTTTGGCAAGTTGGATTTAGCCAATAATGTCCTTCCTGATTCAATTAGCGTTCAATTTTTTTCCTTTCAACCACCCCATTTTGTTGTGTGTGTGTGGGGGGGGGGGGGTCTAGGAGCTGAAAAGCTTTGTTTTATCCCTTCATCCTCACAGAATCTACACATTAACTGATTTTCAAACTCAGTACCATGATCACTTATGATCACATCAACCTGAGTATTGAATTCAAATTGAATCTGTCTAATGAACCTTGAGAGGATCTTGAAGGTGTCTGACTTATCTTTTAGAAAGATCACCCAGCTGAACCTAGAAAAGTCATCAACAATGACTAAAGTATAAGACTTACCTGCTAAGCTTTGAGTGGAGATAGGACCAAATTGGTCCACGTGCAATAGGAATAGGATTCTAGGAGAATCATTCTTACCAATTGGTTTGAATGATGCTTTGATCTGCTTTCCTAGTTGGCAGACTCTACCAGGATGGTCTTTATTGAACTTACCAGTTGGTAAGCCCCTTACTAGGTTGAGCTTGAAGAGGTTGGCAATAGTCTTAAAATTAAGGTGACTAAGTCTCCTATGCCATGGATCATTGTTTTCTAATTAGGAGTTGAATAAGCAGATCTCAGACTTTTTGTACTCGAAGTCTACAACATAGACTTTACCTTTCCTAAGACCAGTCAATACTATTTGGTCAGTTCTAGAGCTTACTATATGACACACAGACTTAGTGAATGCAACTTTTTATTCACCATCACACAACTGGCTAATACTGATTAGATTATGTTGAAGTCCTTCAACATAAGCAACCTTAGAAAAGGAGACTTCCTATATTCTGAGTAAACCATATCTTTTGGTTTGCCCAGAGTGGGAATTCCCAAAGATTACCTCAGGCCCTTCTTTGGCCTTGAAGTTCTCTAGTAATTTTTTTGCTCCAGTCATATGCATGGAGCATCCATTGTCCAGATACCACTGTTGGTTTGTGGTTGAACAGTCTCCCTTCTGCACATGAAATCAACCATTAGTATAGACCCTCACACGTTGGGATCTCTTTCTTCTATCATCATATGGAGTTATGAAAGAGTGAGGAGATCTTTTAGTATACTCCTTAAGATGAAGAAGTGCTGCAATATTATGACAGGATGTTTGGCTATATGTCCTAGTTTAGAACAACAGAAGCATCTAGGAATGAAGGTAGAGAGTGGTCAAGATGTTTGATAAATCTTTACAAGAAACATGCGTTGAGAAGGAATCGATGCATCTTTAGAGTTGTGTCGAATGTAATTCGATGTGTCTGCATAGTTCCATCGATAATAATTCAATGCAGAGTATTGGTTGCGTCGAATATAATTCCACGCACCCTCACACTTGCTTTGAATTGATGTCGAAGCATATGCTGAACTTCGTCTAGTTCCATTCGAAGTATCTTTAAAATTGCGTCGAGTTCTATTCGACGTACGATTCTTTTTATTGAGATTTTTAGTATTTTTATTTGATTTTTCTAAAGGGTGTTTGCCTAAAATCCCTAGTTGATTACCAATGTATACCCTATTAAATATGTATTAGCGTTATTATTATTATGATCTTCATATGATTCTAAAATGTTATTAGGTCTAGACCTAAATAATGCTACAGGATTTTCACATGCAAGTTTGCTAGGGATTGGTCTGCTAGTGGAGGGTAGTGATTTCTGATCAAGATGATCAAATCTCTTTGTGAGATTTTGTGAGATATCTTTAAGCTTTTGATTCCTTCCATTAATGGAGTCCTCAAAGGCTTTTGCCTTTGTGAGTTCTTTCTTTAGATCTAAATTTTCATTAACTAATATGTATAATTCCTTTTCTTTCTTATATAATTTATCTCTCAGATCCTTGTTAACTGAGTATGATTATCTTCCCTAAGGTTTTCTAATTCTGTTCTAATTATTTTAAGTTCCTTTTGGTTGTTAATAAAGTCTTGACAGAATTCTTTAAAGCAGTCTTTAAAATCTCTTGATGAATAGTCAAAGTCATCAAAGATTGTTACCTCATTCTCAGCAGTGAGGTCTTCCAGAGCCATTAAGCAGGCTTCTTCTGGTCCACAATCTTCATCATCATCAGATGAGGAGGAGCTTGATTTAGAGTCTGAATCACTCCAGGTTTCAGCTATGAAACCTTTGCCTCCTTTCTTATCCTTCCTCCTGAAGGACTTCTTCTTGTTCTCCCTCCACTGCTTGTTGTTCTTATTCTTTTCTTCCTCAGGATACTCAGTGGAAAAGTGTCCTGGTTTTCTGCAAGAAAAACTTATAATCTCATGTTTAGGAGTTTTGTCATACCTTGGCTTGCTTGAACTCCTCTCTTTCCTTCTGGAGTCCTCTGTCCCGACCCACCTCTTGAATCTTTTAGCCAAGAGATTGAACATTTCTTCTTCAGTGGTGGAGGACTCTGCTTCAGCAGTCTTTAATGCAAGACTCCTCTCTTTAGGAGTTGATATTCTTTCATGGGCTTCTAACTCAGCCCTGCTTTTCAGTAGAAGCTCATAGGACTTGAGCTTTCCCAGCATAGCATCGGTTTTTATCTCTCTGAGACATCTAGAATCTCTAATAGCCCAGATTCTAGAGTCTCATGTGATTGGGAAGCACATGAGGAGCTTGTCATTAATTTTTGTCAGAGAAATTTCTTTGTCAAGCCCTCTTAGCTCATTTATGATGAGTCTGAATCTGTCATATCTTTCTGTTATGCTTTCATCAGCCTTTTTCTTGAAATTCTCATACTGGGATATGAGAAGTGACTTTTTATCTTTTTTTCTCATCAGAGTTGCCTTCAACTAATCTGGAGAGAGATTCCCAGATTTCTTTAGCAGAGTTGCAGTCAACAACTTTCTGAAATATGTCATCTGACATAGTTGATACCAAGATGTTCATGGCCTTGGCATCACATGCCTTGACCTTCTTCTCAGAATCAGTCCACTCTGCTATGGGGACTGAGGTTTGTGTGACTTTCCCACTAACATCTTTCCTTACTGGGGCTGGGGGACCATTAAAGATGACATTGAAAATTTCTTCATCAATGGAGTTCATATAAATTTTTATTCTGGCCTTCCAGAGTGTAAACTTATTCAAGTTACACACTGGAGGTCTTGTTGAGGCATAATCCTTAGAACTCATTTTATTTAAGAAGTTTTAATTAATTTTAAAGTAAATAAATGAGAGTAGGAGATCTTCTGATCAATGTGTTAACCTTTTAATGATCAACATGCCTATGATTCCAATTGAAAGTGCACAGCGTGCCTCTGAGAATTCTCTAGAGGGGGGTGAATAAAGATTTAAAGTCTTTTCTATCCTAACTATGCATACAATAAACCACATAAGAAATTATGGTTCAACAACACCAAGTCAGAATAAATGAAGTGCGGTAATTATAAAAATAGAAAAATAGTAAGCAATAAATAAGGGGACAACACAGAAAAAGCACAACACAGAAGATACAAGATTTTTATAGAGGTTCCCCAAAATGTGGGTAGTCCTCTCTTTTACCTCCATGGTAGGATTGCACAACCTATGCCTGAGTCTTTTGATAAGGAGGCTCTCAGAACCAAAGATCTTTTGATAAGGAGATCTTGAACCACTCAGATCTTTTAATAAAGAGATCTTGAACCACTCAGATTTTTTGATAAGGAGATCTTGAACCACTGAATCCTTTGAAGGGGGATTCTTAAAACTCTGTACAGTTAAGGAAGTTGAAAGAAGAAAGAGGATGGAGAAGAAGAATTCTGTTCTCAGAATTCTGTAAAAGCTTTCAGCTTCTATTTTCCCCTTCAATGGATCTGCTATTGATGAACCCTTGCTTATGATTGTGATGATTTTCAAGGGTTATATTCTTCAAATCCTTTAAAATATCTTTCGCTTGCTATCTTGATGTTATATAATGTTGATGAAAAAGCAGCTCTATTTTCTGTTCTGAGAGAGCACTTGTTTTCTCTATCTTTCTCAGTTAGGGTTCCAAGAGGAGGAAGAAGAAGAAGTGGGAACCCTAATCGACAAAGACAGTAGCAGATGGTGATGAATGTTGTGAGTATTCCTTTCTTTTCATCTTATTTATTGTCCATGATTAATTTTGAATTTTTTTTCTCTTTTGGGTTATCCTAAAAAGTCATAGTCATGGACAATTAATCTTTCCTTCTTCATTTGTTCACGACCCGTCTTCCAGCTATTTGAATCCTTTCCAGGAAAGCTTTTCCTGTCTTCTCTAATGCTCTTCTCCATTCTAGGCAATAGACAAGCCGTTATAGAACGGTCTTTAGTGTTGTGGGCCTTCAGAGAGAGTTCTAAAAGGACAGCTGAAAAGGTTTCTTTTTCAGAATGTATTCGACGCTGCGTCGACTTCGTTTTCTCTCTTATCGACGTGCCTTCGAGTTCTTGTAAGAGCAGCTTCCAATTCCTTCTTGCTCTCGTTGAACTTTGTTATCGATGTTGCGTCAATTACTTATCGACGTAATAGTTGAGTTGAAGACTTCATTTTGAACTTCTTTGTCAATGTCGAATTGTAGTCGACATTGCGTCGACTTTAGATGGCTTTGACAGATAGTTCCTTCTGCGTTGAATTGAAGTTGAGGTTGCGTCGACTTCTAAAATAACTTTGACATGCTCCTTTATCTATGTCGACTCCTATTCGACATAGCGTCGACTTGATATACTTTGATAAAGAGATTGAGTTGCTTGGACTCCTAGTCTGAGTTGCGTTGACAACAAGTCGAAGTTGCGTCAAATTATATTAGACAAAAGTATTAATTCAACTCAGATTGTGCTTGCCCTGACCTAGTCTTGACACTCTAAGTTAAGTGTGACATCCTAAGACCTCTAATGTCCAGATTACCCTTACTATACAATGTGGGTAATACACCTAGAAGATAAAATCACTTATAAGTAATTTGTTAAGTTAAATCACAAGGGGTTTTTCCCAACAGTTCATATAAGGTAATAAGTAAATAAAACCTAGTATTTTCTGTTGCGTATTTCTACTTACACCATTATTCGTGGATTAGTTGATCTACTAAACCGAGGGACACGGTTAATAAACTTAACTTAAATCATGTTTTAAAGTTATAATTCAAGGATTTTTCATGATAAGTAATAGGAATAGGAGTTGCCTGAGTGTCTGTAGTTGTCCCCTGCACGGCGTGGCATCACGACGCATATTTTCTCTTACTCGGACGTATTATTTAATACGGAGAAAATGCGGGTTGTGACAGTTTGTATCAGAGATAGGTTTGTTCGACAAGATGGTCGAGCGACTAATTATGATATAGTTTAGTTGGTTTCATTGCATACACACACCGACGTGTCATCAGTACGTCTTGGCAGAAGCATGAAGACTACACTCATAAGCATGATAAGAAGTATACAGGGCATATTATGTAGTATGAGATGCATAATATGTGATCGTATATGGATTCTCATAGGAGGCAACATGTGACTGTTATGTAGTATGTGATGCATAACAATCATCACATGGATGCGCATTAGATTTTTACTTTCGTTGCATGAGATATTATGTAGTATGGCATGCATAATATTTCATATGTGCGTCGCTCATAACATGCATTAAAGCCTTTATTAGAATGCATATCACAACATACATTACCTAGCATTGCATAAGCACACGTGCCAAGCTAAAGATTTACATGATGTCACTCGTACACACATAATTTTAAAACATAGGTATAAGAAGTTCATGCATTCATAGAATAGGCACAAGAGTCTAAGGGGATGACGGAGTATCATCCCAAGTCTTATGCATAACATCATTTATAAATCCCATAGCAAGTTAGTAGTAAAAGCAAGTGTCTATTCGTGTATGGTCTGAACTAAGTTGTGTAGTCCTAGTGTTAAGCTAGGGTGTTAATGAGTTGTTTGTTTGTGTTTTCTTTTAGAAATGCCTCCCATGCGTCCTGTGATGAGGGAGACTCCCCAGTCCGAGGGCAAGTCATCAGATGCGTAGAGTGAAGCTGTGATTGAAGGACTGCGTCAGAACAACGAAGCTCTGTTGAGGCAGTTGATTGAGATGCAATCTCAGATTCAGTCATTGTTGACTGCTGCTGCAGGGCAGAAGGTCGTGGTGCAAGACTCTGTTGTGGGTCAGGCTATACCCGTTCCCCATGCCCCTCTGGTGCCCCCAGTATTTCTACCGCCAGAGATGAATTTCATCTCACACTTTCAGCGACTAGGACCTCCCAGCTATGACGGGAGAGCCGATATCATGGCGTTAGACGACTGGATTATCGCTATTGAGGAAATGTTTTCCTATTCTGGGATTTTTGCCGACCAAAAGGTGATGGTCACCACGTACCAGCTGAAGGGTCTTGCGAAGAGCTGGTAGATAAGAGAGAAGGAGAACCTGGAAGGTGGATGTTCATGGGAATCCTTCAAGAAGATGTTGCTGAAGAAATTTCTTCCATCGGTCGAGCAAGACCGGTTGATGAACAACTTTCTGCATCTGAAGCAGAGGCAACTCACTGTTTGTGTGTATGAAGTCAAATTTAGCAAGTTGATCCACTTTGCTCCAGATCTAGTTGCCTCTGAAGCAGGAAGAGTGAAGTGATTCCTGGGAGGACTTCGCAGTGATATTCAACAATTAGCTTGTGCTTATGGATCGGAGAACTATACAGAGGCAGTGGAAGCTGCTCTGAAAGTTGGGGCGATTGATAACGCCAAGAATCGAGGTGCTGCGTTGAGGATAGAAAAGAGGAAAGGTGTTGATGAAGGAAGTTCCAGGGCATCTGGCCCCGCTTCAAAGAAGAGTGGTGGAGAAGCATGCAGTTTCTGTGGTCACCCTGACCACCCCTATGAAAAGTGTTTCAAGAGGATCGGAGCTCAGAAGCAACAACAGGTGCTCTCCATTTAGGGCCCACCAAAGGGAGAACTGGTGTGCACTATCTATGGGAAGAAGGGTCATGATTCGAGCCGGTGCTGGATGAAAGACAGAGTCTGCTATCAGTGTGGTCAGAAAGGACACATGAAGTCTGTGTGTCCAAGGAATCAGCCCCCATTGCTGCCTGCTCCACTTCGGGCCTTGCCTCCGCCGCCGCAAAATCTGGATAATGGAAGGGGAACACTGAACGTGATGACGAGGGAGGAAGATAAGACCTCCAATGAAGTGATATCAGGTTAGATTCTAATCTAACTCTTAGTTTCCAGCTTTTGCCCTAGTTTGCTTTCACTCGTTTAGTTACGTATCCGCTTTTATAGGAAAGTTTAAGATAAAGAACCGTATGACGCGTGTTCTTTTCGATTCCGGTGCTACCCACTCATTCGTGGCTAGGAATTTTGTAGAGCATCATCGGTTGAATCTAGTTCAAGTTGGTGATTCTTTTTGTGTTAAGTTTACCTCCGGTGACACGGTGGTGTCGAACCAGGGTATCCAGAGATGTCCTATCCTCTTAGGTGATTTCTTAGCATTCGCTGATTTGAAGATGCTGGACCTAGAATACTTTGATGTTATTTTGGGCATGGACTGGTTGTCCCATTATGATGTTGTGATCCAGTGCAAAGTTAAGCGCTTGGACTTCAAGATGGACAACGGCCACCACACGAGTGTGTATTGCTTCCCACGCTAGGATACCCTAATTTTTTCCGCTGTATGTTCTTGGAAACTTTTAGATTTCGGTTGTTTTGCTTACCTCATTTCTATTTTAGAAACTACATGTGATTCGTCGTGTGTCGAGGATATAGCTGTGGTGCGGGAGTTTCTGGATGTTTTTTCGGTAAGTCTTCCTGGTCTTCCACCTGAGAGAGATGTGGAGTTTGTTATCGATCTTGAGCCTGGTACTCGCCCTATTGCTAAGGCACCATACCGTATGACCCCATGTGAGCTAGAGGAGCTGCGCACTCAGCTCGATGAGTTGTTGCAGTGTGGGATTATTAGGCCAAGCTCTTCACATTGGGGTGCTCAGTCTTGTTTGTAAAGAAAAAGGATGTTTCTATGAGGCTGTGCATTGATTATCGAGAAATGAACAAGGTAACCATCAAGAACAGGTATCCGTTGCCGAGGATAGATGATTTGGTTGATCAGTTGCGTGGTAGCACAGTGTTTTCAAAGATTGATCTTCGTTCAGGCTACCACCAGTTAAGGATCTGTGAGTCAGATGTTCCACGGACAGCTTTTCGATCCCGGCATGGGCATTTTGAGTTTTTGGTGATGTCATTTGGATTGATGAATGCACCCTCTGCCTTCATGGATATGATGAACCGAGTGTTCAAAGATTTCTTGGATCATTTCATTGTCGTGTTTATAAACGACGTTCTCATGTATTCTCGGAGCACCGAGGAGCATGCTCAGCACTTGCGATTGGTTTTGACTACCTTGAGGGAGATACTTTGTATGCGAAGCTGAGCATGTGTGAGTTCTGGCTTCCTCGGGTGTCCTTTCTTGGTCATGTAGTGAGTAAGGATGGAATTTCTGTGGATCCTGAGAAGATTTCTGTAGTTATGAATTGGAAGTGACCTACTACAGTCAAGGAGATCAGAAGCTTCCTGGGGTTGTACGGTTCTTATAGGAAGTTTGTGGGGGGATTTTCAGTATTGTCTGCTCCGATGACTAAGCTCACGCAGAAGAACACAACATTCATGTGGAGCGATGAGTGCGAAGGATCCTTTCAGGAATTAAAGAGGAGATTGTGCATTGCACCAGTTTTAACCTTGCCCACTAAAGGAGAGGAGTGTGCTATTTATGTAGATGCATCGCACATCGGACTCAGATGTGTCTTGATGCAGGAAGGTAAAGTGATTGCGTACAAGTCAAGACAGCTGAAGGTCCATGAGAAAAATTATCCTACGCATGATCTGGAATTTGCGGCTGTGATATACGCCCTGAAGCTTTGGAGACATTTACTGTATGGCGCATTGTGCAAGATTTATACAGACCAAAAGAGCTTGAAGTACATCTTCACACAGAAGGAGCTGAATTTGCGTCAGCGTAGGTGGTTGTAGTACGTTGTGGATTATGACGTGGAAATCCAGTATCATCCGGGCAAGGCAAACGGGGTAACTGATGCGTTTAGCAGAAAGACCGCGCAGATCTTCAACCTTACCGTGCAGTCTTTGGTTGAGGAGTTCCTTTTGATGGACATTTCTATAGGTAGTAGCTTGCTTGGAGGCAGAAGAGCCTTCGTGGATCACCCTCACAAGGTTACATCAGAAAGAAGACCCAGATCTTCAGCATCTCCGAGGAAGGACAGAGAAGGGAGAATTGTCGGATTTCTCTTTAGACGAAGACGGTACCCTGAATTACCGAGGTAAATTTTGTATCCCCGGGTGGGTAATATTCAGACAAGGATTGTTATGAAGAACATGGTTCTAGTGTGGCCTACCACACTGGTTCTACGAAAATGTATAGAGATTTGAAACAGATCGTGTGGTGGTTTGGAATGAAGAATGACATAGCTAAGTTTGTGTCTGAGTGCTTCACCTGCAAGCGTGTCAAGGCAGATCACAAAAGGCCTGGTGGCAATTTGATGCCTTTGGACATACCGAGATGGAAGTGGGAGAGTATATCGAAGGAATTTATTACTAGTTTGCCAAGATCTCCCTGAGGGCATGACTCAGTGTGGGTCATAGTTGATAGATTGCCAAAGTGTGCGCACTTCGTGCCTTTCAGATCGGATATTCTATGAAGAAGATAGCAGCGTTGTATTTGGATGAGGTCATCCGTTTGCATGGAGTGCCAGTGAGTATCGCGTCAGATCAAGACTCCAGGTTTATGCCACAATTCTGGCAGAGCTTACATGGAGCTTTGGGCACCTACCTAAGATTTTCGACCGCGTACCATCCGAAGACCAATGGTCAAACAGAGCGAGTTATTCAGATCGTGGAAGTTATGATCAGATGTTACATATTGGAGCATGGTGGAGCTTGGGACAAGCGTCTCAGACTTATGGAGTTTGCATACAATAATAGTTTTCAAGAAAGTTTGCAGATGGCCCCGTTAGAGGCTTTGTATGGGAGGCGCTGTAGAAATCCCTTGTTTTGGGCCGAGGTTGGCCAGAGACCATTGCTAGGTTGGCGAGAGACCAGGAGTACCGGGATCGAGAAGGGGCTAGCGCTGGGGCGAATGATGCCTACCGCGAGCATGTCTCCCACCATCGTCTCGATCTCACCCTTCTGAGCATGGCTGTAGCGGTATGGTCGAACTGAGATGGAAGACACCCCCCCCCCCCTTGCAAGGGGATGCGGTGATCCGTCGGCCTGGCCGGGGGAAAGCGGGTCTTGTCAGCAAAAACGTCCGGAAAGATGTCCAAGATATAGCCTGCAGCGCCGGAGCGGTCGGAGAGCATTGGGTGGACTGCCCCTTCACGTGCCACAAGGGGGACGCCCAATCCACGTCGGTGGATTTTTGGAGCGATCGTAAGGAGACAGACTGACGAAGAAAGGACGAATCGCCCTCCAACAGGCAGGGTGTGCGCCCATGGAGGAAGCGCATAGTCATGCTGTCCCAGTTGATGTTGACGTCAACAAGGGTACGAAGCCAAGCCACCCCGAGAATAACATCCACCCCGCTCAAAGAGAAGGCGTAAAAGTCTGTCTGAAACGGGCTACTGTTGATGGTGAGAGTGAGGGCCGCACACAGGCCACACGTAGCTATGGTGGACGGTAGGCCGCTGCTGGCCGGTTCACCGGGCGCGCTGGAGGTAGGGGCGGTTTGCCCGGGTCTAGAGGCCGAATCTGAAATTCTGCTTCCACCAAGCGAGCGAGATCCATGGCTTCCGCAATCAACAGCGGATGGTGGGTTCGGATTCGGGCACGGATGTGGGGGCGGAGCCTATGCATGAAGAAGCTGAGGTAGTGGTCCGGCGGAAGTCCTGACACATGCGTCGCGAGGGCGATAAACTCATCGATGTACTCGTCACTGGAGCCCGTCTGACGGACGCCGCAGAGTCGCTCCACCGCGGAGCTCGAGTAGCGGGTGTCATAACGGTGAATGAGCACTTGTTGAAGGTCCGACCAAGACATGGCATGTTTGGATTGACGTAGTCAACGCACCCAGTGGAGAGTGGAGCCCTCCATGCTGATCAATGCCGTGTTGACCTTCTGTGCCTCGGAGATCTGTTGAATATCGAAGAACGGTTCGGCCCAGGCAATCCATCCCATAGGATCGGTGTCGTTGAATGAGGGAGCATCAAAGGAACGAGGTCCCTGCGAGAACCCCCTGGGCGGGTGGGGGGGGGGGGGGGGGGGGAGGGGGCTATGGCTTGATATAGATCCGGGGCAGCTCAAAGGAGGGACGACAAATCCTCTTTGGACGTTGCGGACGTGGTGGGACGACCGGCCAAGAGGTAGTCGATCTTGGCGTCCATGCGGAGTATGAGGGCCTGCAGCGAGGCGATGGAGCCATTGTGGTCGTCTAGACGACGAAGGATGGCTGGATCCGTGGGTGGGGTCGGTGGTGTTGTGTCGGTGTTGGTCATCGATCGCAGCCAAGGGGGCATGCACTTGAGCGGTGGAGGGAAGGGATCTGGAGTCGGCCGGAAGCGTTATGCAGAGAGGCTGAGGCCGTTGGAGCGGCGTTTGGGGCAGGTGGAAACAGAATGGGATGCGGATCGTAGACGATCGCGAATGTCCACCGCGTCGAACCGCGTCTAGGTCGATCGTGGAAGAGCCGCGTCGATTGTGAGTGCGGATGCGGTTCGCGTTGTGCGACGGGATGCGACAAGGCGAAAGCGAGGCGCGAGGGGAGCCGGGGCTGCAAGTCCAACAATGTGACGGAGGAGCCGAAGGATGTGCCGACGCGGAATTGCTTAGGCGCTGGTACTTCAGGCGGCGGAGACCGCGGCCGGAAGGCGGCAGATCGGACCAAATGTTAGGGTTCGAAAAAGAGAGGGAGGAAGGGGGGAGAAATTAGAGGAGAAGAGAGGGAGGGAAAACCAGAAGATCCAAATTCATTCAAGCATGCCCAAAATACAATAGTCTCAGTCTTATATAGCCGCCGGTCACAACATAAAATAATGGCACCGAAAAAATAAGTCAACAATAATTTAAAGGATAAAACAATGCCCCTAGACCATGTCGGCTAGGCTGGCAAGTTATGCGCGCCGCGCTCGCGACGTTGATACACCCGCCACACTGGCGGTCACCCTTCGCCTTGTCCGCTTCCTCGGGATCCGTAACAATATTGCACTATGATAGGTGGAAATTTAGTTACCTGGAGTAGGAAAAAACGGCGTGTGGTCGCCAGTCCAGCGCTGAGGCGGAGTTCAAGGCTATGACTCATGGGATCTGTGAAGGGCTATGAATCCTTACCATCATGAAAGATCTTGGTCTTAAAAGAAGTGAGCCTATCAGACTGTACTGTGATAAAAATGTTGCCATCAGCATGACTCACAACCCAGTGCAACACGACTGTACAAAACACATTGAGATCGACAGACACTTTATCAAGAAAAACATTCTCAGAGACATTGTGGTTACTCCGTTTGCGCCCATTGAACAACAAATGGCATATATCCTCACAAAGGGATTATGTACCAGTGTCTTTAGAGATCTTGTTCGCAAGTTGGGTATGGTTGACATCACACGCTCAACTTGGGGGGGGGGGGGGGGGGTTGGGGTATTATTCCGATATCTGTTTGGGTTTTGTCGCACACTATTTTTTGGGTTTTTATGTCTGGCGCAGGTCCTTTAAATACCCTTTAAGGGATGAATAATAGGTAAGCATTTTCTATTCCCAAATAATTAACAGTTTTATGTCTAGTTTTGCCTCCACAATAATCTTAATATTCATGACTTCGGCTATGGGTGAATTTGTTTTATCCTAATCAATATGTCTACAGTGGTCAAAAACTCAAAATGTTCAATGGTGAAATATAAGCTTTTACAAATTTATGTATGAAATTAGAATTCTTTTATTTTGTAACTTTTACTATATACGTTACTGGGATGCTACCACGTGCAAAAAGGCTTGAGTTGTAATTAGTTATATTCTTTTATTTCTTGTTTTCCTGACTTGCAATTCCAATCTGTGTCCTTGTGTATTCTTCTTCTATTGTTGGTGACGCATATGATCTCCTTGGTGGCCCTTCGGCTGTAATGAATTATATGAATTCTTTATTGCTGATTTTCTTAGCGCCCGTTCGTTTGGACGGAATTGGAATTCGATATTGGAATTCGATATTGGAATTCGATATTGGATTCGATATTCAGAATTGGAATTGGTCTAATTCCAATTCCAGCGTTCGCCTAATAAACAATATTGATGAATATTGTGGAATTGATCAATTCTAATGTTCGTTTGTTAAATAAAATTCAATCTAAGAATTGAAAAATATTATAAAGAAACTAACATTATATCACATTATATTCACATCATAAGAGTTTATATGGTGTCTCAAACCAGGATATGAATGTAAATCTTATAGTTTAAACTGTTCTACTCGATGTCTTTACCCACTGAAACTAACTCTTGCAAATTGACAACACTTTGACTTGATCCTAATTTTGAAAAAAAAAATATCCATTGGACAAATAATTACCCTGCAAGCAAGTTAAAAAATTTATTGATTCAAAACTAAAAAAACTAAGGTACAAATAACATGTGCATGAAACTAATACTAACAAAACTAAAAAAGCAAGACGCTATTTGGTTAAGCAAGACACTAAAAAGGCTATCTAGAGGTGTAGACCTCTTCTCTTCTTGAATTAAAATCATGAGAGAAACCTCAAAAGGCATAAAGCAATATCATGAATTAAAATCAGAGAGAAACCTCAAACCTGATCTGCTAGTTGCTGATGTGTTGAAGTCTTAAAGGGTAGCCATCCTTCCTCCCGGTCTTAGGACGTGTTTTGTCCTCTCATTCCTTTTTCTATGCTTGCATGAGGAATCCCTTTCACCAAATGGGTGAAGTGTAGGATTTCCTCCAGTTCCTCGGAACTCCGGGTCGATTGTGTCCGTCCCCGGCATATTGCATTTAGAAATCCGGTAGTCGTGCAGATTTAGGCATTTTGTGTGAAGCCTATTCGTGGTCGTGAGCCCGGATCGGTGATGCTTGTATTGCGACATTGCATTTAGGTTAAGCCTAGAATGCGTGCCGTAGAATGTCTCCTTGAGAATTTCTATTATATTGCGGGACTTGAATTTTAACTGCCTTTTGAGAGCCTAACGAAAGCCCCTTTCTTGGGCTGTTGAATGCAAACCTTCGCCACTAGAATTGAAGAGTAGTGGTCTTGTACCTCCTTCTTGGTTGTTATTTGCGAAGTTTAAGTCCGCGTGAAAGGATTAGAAACGTAGTTTAATTATGTGGGCACTTGATGTGCTAAACCCTTATGGGCCGAGGTGAAGCTGTACCCGCGTCGTGCGATAGATCGTGACGGTTAGAGCACGGGCAAAGCTGAACCGAACCCATTTCCATGCAGATCGATGAGAGGTCCCTACCTCATGTAAGCCGTGTGATCATGGGAGAGGTCGTGGAAGGTGTCTTACCTAGACCGACCAAATGCTCTTTTTCCCCACCTAAGGCTATGTCCTTAGGGTGGAGTGTTTGTGATGAAATGATGTTATGTTAGCCTCATGCGGTTGCTTAGGCGGTTGTGGGGAACCTTCGGGTGAACCCAACCAACATCATGTGCATACCTAAGTTCCCCTTTTCTTGATGCTCAACCTAGAAGATTGATTGTGCTTGAAACCTCACCTTGTGTAGTGTAGTTTGCACTTTCTTTATATTATTACATGTTGCATGTACGGCTTGCTTGCAGTTAGCGGTGACACACCCCTAAGCCGGCTAGATGGCTTTCCTCAAGTTCTACCTTTTGCGTCTTTCTTGACAAGAACTCTTTCTCCAAGAAGACACCCGTCCTTGTGACAAACACTTTGCCCTCAGACGGTAGGTAAAAGTAATATCCTTTCGTTTCCTTAGGATATCCCACCAGATAACACTTATCTGATTTGGGTTCCAGCTTGTCAGGCATTTGACGTCGTATGTATGCCTCACAACCCCAAATTTTAATGAATGACATACTAGGACGCTTCCCAGTCCATATCTCATATGGTGTCTTTAGAACTGTTTTCGTTGGAGCGCGATTCAGTGTTATTGCAGCAGTCTCTAAAGCAAAACCCCAAAAGGAAACATGCAAGTCTGCATGACTCATCATCGACCGTACCATGTCTAACAGAGTACGATTTCTCCTCTCAGACACACCATTATGCTGCGGTGTCCTAGGTGGAGTGAGCTGTGATACAATACCACACTCTTTCAGATGATCACGGAACTCATGACTCAGGTATTCGCCACCTCGATCAGATCGGAGTTCTTTAACCTTTTTACCCAATTGGTTCTCCACTTCTTTTTTAAACTCTTTGAACTTTTCAAAAGTTTCGGATTTGCACTTCATAAGATACACATATCCGTATCTACTGAAATCATCAGTAAATGTAACGAAGTAGAAATACCCACCTCTAGCCATAGAACTCATGGGCCTGCATACATCACTATGTACAACACCCAAGAGATCCTCAGCCCTCTCAGTATAACCAGTGAAAGGGGCTTTAGTCATCTTGCCTAACAAACAAGACTCGCATCGCTCAAATGATTCATAATCAAATGAGTCCAATAGTCCATCTTTATGGAGCTTGGATATGCGCTTCTCGTTTATATGGCCCAAACGACAATGCCAGAGATATGTAGGATTTGAGTCATTTGTTCTTAGTCTTTTATTATTATCTACATTATAGATCGGATGGTCTAGGTTCAAAACATAAAGACCATTAAACAATTGAGCTACAGCATAACAAACATCATTCTTAAATATAGAACAACATTTGTTCTTAATTATAAAAGAAAATCCAATCATGTCTAAGCATGAAATGGATATAATGTTTCTAGTTATGGCCGGAACATAATAACAATTATTAAGTTCTATTACAAGCCCACTGGGCAAAGAAAGACGGTAAACCCCTACGGCTACAGCAGCAACTCTTGCTCCATTGCCGACGCGTAGGTCCACCTCTCCTTTACTCAGCAATCTCCTCCTTCCCAGTTCCTGCACATTTGTACAAATGTGAGAACCACATCCGGTATCCAATACCCAAGATGAAGGAGCAGAAAGGTTTATCTCTATAACGTAAATATTCGAAGCGGAAGTCATACCTCCCTTCATTTTCCGCAGACCGTCAATGTACGAAGGACAATTCCTCCTCCAATGACCAGCCTTGACACAGTGGTGGCATTTCCCTTCCTTCACGGTGCTCTTCTTTTTCAGCGCAGAAGATTTGGGTCAAGATGTGACTTAGGTCCCACCTTCGTCTTCTTGAAGCCCTTGGCCTTACCCTTGCCTTTATGTACCATCAATATGGGACTAGCAGGCTTGGCCTTCTTCATGTTTATCTCGGCAGTTCGCAACATGCCTAGGAGCTTGGGCAGTGTCTTGTCTATTTCATTCATGTTGTAGTTCAAGACAAACTGCTCATAACTATCCGGCAACGATTGCAGGATAAGATCTGTGGCCAACTCTTGACCCAGAGGAAAACCCAGTCTCTCCAGGTTCTCTATATACCCAATCATCTTGAGTACGTGAGTACCAACCGAGTCTCGAGCTCCCATTTTGCACTGAAATAAGTCCTTCGTGACATCGAACCTCTCTTGACGAGCTTGCCCTTGAAACATTTTCTTTAGGTGCTCGCCAATCTCTTTGCACCCCATGTTCTCGTGTTGCTTCTGAAGCTCAGAGTTCATGGTGGCAAGCATAAGGCACTCGACATCTAAGGCGTCATCGGTATACTTCTTATAAGCATCCTTATCAACACGGGACGAGTTCCCGGTCGGCACCTCGGGGGCTTCTTCTTCCAAGACGTAGAGCTTTCGCTCTTGCCTGAGAACAATTCTCAGGTTCCTATACCAGTCCATATAGTTCGTCCCACTAAGCTTTCCCTTCTCAAGGATAGCTCTCAGGGACAAGGTGGAATGTGAACCACTTGCCATGGAATTCTACAAGAATTCATGCAAAATTTAATCAGTACCTTAATTTCAAAATACAATTTATTTTAATTTGGACTTCAATTAAATACTCCCACTATTTTATTCAAATTGATAGCCCTCACTATCAATTCGGAGAGTTCATGCGAGCTACTCTCTTAGTGGACAAGATCCGTATTTCACCAACACCACGAGTCCGCTTTGGCGTTCCTCTCATAATGCGGTTGTTTAGGTAAGCAACGCTTGCCAATTGCATCCTCATGCAACTCTTGTATGGCTGGTGAATAACTCTTTATTCGCATCCATCATATGGTGCATGCCAACCCTATGCCTCTAGGCACTCAACCTTTGAGGTCACCTAGTTAAGTTAGACCCGATGTCGACAGTGGGATATCACAATTATCCGCTCGCACCCTTACCAAGATAGATTAATGCACCTTGCTTTGGCAAGCCCACACTTCATCGATCGAGGCAGGAAGAATGTCATCCATCAGAAGGCATCCAAACAGTTAATATTTGATGAAGGGATTTTAATTTTAAATAATAGGTTAACACTTAACCATGATCAACATTTGATCAAAGTGCACATCCACAGAAAAACAAGCATTCAAAAATCCACATGCATCCCTTATGTGCACAACATAAGACTATCAACCTTTGATAGACGAAAGGGCTAAATCTGGACATTTAGAACTCTTCCAAATCTTCAGATTTACATGCATTGGACAAAGGCAAAGACAACTCGACTTAAAGCAGTAGACAAGCTCGTCTCTCATTGTTGGATTCAAAATCCAAAACAATACAAGGGTTCATTAACCACTTGAGGGACGGTTACTGCTAAGGAGACAACAATTTCTAACAATTAGAAATTACCACGAAATCCCAGACGTTCTGGCGGGGTTCCAATTTTTCAAAATCACCACCGATTTCCCATGGAAAAATCATCAACTTTTGATGTTCCAGGAAGAAATCTTGACATTTAGAACGCTTCTAAATACCTAGATTTGCACGTACTGGAATAACCAAACTTCTGAAACAACATTCATGACCAGAACCTAGCTCTGATACCACTGTTGGGTTTTTTTTAGAACCATACATCAAATGTAGGCGCAGCGGAAATGAAGAGAAACAACCCAAAAGATTCGGATCGACCATGAATATTGAATCAAGAAGTTAATCAAAAGGCTAGGTTTGAAATTACCTTGGCGGGATTGGATCAAATCCAACCTAGATGCTCCAAGAAGAAGATTGCCTTCGTCGGCTTTGCAAGAGTTCTCACGTAGAATAATGTCTACGTCTCTACAGCAGTCCACACGAGCCGGGAGAAGAAGACTACACCTTGCGCTTCCACAGATTGCTAGATCCGCTTCAGGAAGAACAACACCGACGACAATCGTCGGAGAGGAAGTCGGCGGAGGCGATTCAGACGGAACTCCTTCCGTCTAGGGTTCGAGCGGAACTCCTTCCGCAGGCTTCTATTTCGTTAGTTATGAGAACCCTAAAAGAAGTCCTATTTATACCCAAAGGATAAACAACTTCTAGAAGAATCGCTATCCGCAGACCACACAGCAGAATAGGGGCTTCTGTTACAATTCGTCGGGTTTCCACGGAACAGCATTCGTCGAGTTTTCACGGGACAATCCAACGAATCCCGACGAATCCGACGAATCATGTCAGATGGCAACTTTTGCCGAGTTAATGATCTCTGTAACAGTTCGTCGAGTTTCCACGGAACGACCCGACGAATTCCGACGAATCCGATCAGACAGCAACACTTGTCGAGTTAAGGGACTCTGTAATAATTCGTCGAGTTTCCACGGGACAATCCGACGAATCCCGACGAATTCGATGAATCATGTCAGACGGCAACTTTTGCCGAGTTAATGATCTCTGTAACAGTTCGTCGAGTTTCCACGGAACGACCCGACGAATTCCGACGAATCCGATCAAACGGCAACACTTGCCGAGTTAAGGGACTCTGTAATAATTCGTCGAGTTTCCACGGGACAATCCGACGAATCCCGACGAATCCGACGAATCATGTCAGACGACAACTTTTGCCGAGTTAATGATCTCTGTAACAGTTCGTCGAGTTTCCACGGAACGACCCGACGAATTCCGACGAATCCGATCAGACGGCAACACTTGCCGAGTTAAGGGACTCTGTAATAATTTGTCGAGTTTCCACGGAACCATCCGACGAATCCCGACGAATCCGACGAATTCTATCCGTGTAAACCCGACGAATTCAGACATCAACATTTGCTGGGCTTCCCCCATTCTATATGGTGATTGGTAACCTTTACCAACATAGTCAATCTTCCAACTTCTCCACATGCTCTTATGTGCGACCCTGCAGGCTCATATCGCGTTGGTAGTGACATTACATGTTTGACCACTTCTAGATCACAATGGTAACTCCAACATGTACCCCGGATTCGGCCCGGCCATCACAAATAACAACTTCGAGATAAAGCCGACCATCCTGAATATGATCCGCAACCAGGCCCAATTCTCTGGGTTAGTCAGTGAAGACCACCATCTTCACTTGATTGAATTCGCAGAAATTTGCGGGACATTTCGGTACGCCGGGATTGCTGATGAGACGGTGAAACTCCGGCTGTTTCCATTCTCCCTCCGTGACAAAGCGAAAGTATGGCTCCACACCATAGCACCTGGCACAGCTACCACTTGGGACGTTCTGCGAGCAAAATTTCTGGCGAAGTTCCATCCTGTTGACAAGGTTGTAAACTTGAGGAGGAAAATCGCAACCTTTCGACAGCATGATCAGGAGACTCTCGCAGAAGCATAGGAAAGGTTCATGGACCTTCTCTGGAAATGCCCCCAGCATGAGATGCAACCCTGGACCATAGTAGAAAATTTTTACTTTGCAATTGAGCCTAACTTCAGGGCCATGATTGATGCAGCTGCAGGCGGAACTCTGATGAACCACACTCCCGAAGACGCATTGCGGATCCTCCAAGACACTGCCATTCATAGCTCATTTTGGACTGCTGGAAGAAACGCTCCAAGGAATGCTCGAGGACTCTTTGAGGTGAGCACATCTGGTGCATCCACTGAGATAGCATCACCACTTTATGAAAGCGCGATGCTGCTGAAGAGGCCTCCCCTCCCTTCTGCCCTAGTGATGGTTATCTCATGTCAAGGTTGTGGAAGCCCGGGGCATCACGCATATGAGTGTCCCATAGGTGAGCAACCTAACGAAGTATCTTATGGTGAAAGTGTTAATTATATTAATGATCAAAATCGCGGAGCCCCTTTTAATAATGTTTATAACCCGGGTGTGAGGAGTCATCCGAACTTCTCTTGGAAACAAAACGTTCCTGGCCAACGATGGAAAGGAGGATCGCATCAATTTGATGCTCAAGCCTCCGGTAGCCAACCGCGGCCACCTCAACCGAGTTATGATCAAGGTGCTCCAGCTCCTAAGAAGAGCAACTTATATGAAATGATGGAGAGGTTTATGCAGGCCGCTAACTCGAATATGGTTAACGAAGCCGCGTCCATGCGAAACTTGGAGACGCAATTGGGTCAATTGGCTCAACTGCTAACCGAGTGTTCGCAAGGGACCCTTCCCAGCAACACTGAAAAGAACCCAATAAATCAAGGGAAGAGTCTCACCGATGCAGAATTGAGTAACCCAAGTGAGTTGGTAATCACTTGCTTGATAAATAATGTTGAAACTGCCGCCTTGTGTGACTCCGGTTCATCCCGCAACGTCCTTGCACTGCAGGACGTTGCTAAAATGCATCTTGAAATGAACACGGATGACCAGAAGTCCTTAGTGCTAGCGAATGGGACTGTCATTCAGGAGGAGGGAGAAGTGAGAAATGTTGAAGTTATAGTCGAGGGGATGGTGGTGGTCGCCAATTTCCAAGTATTGGGACCTCATGAGAATCAATCTATTCCCATCTTGGGAGTGCCATTTTTGAAAGAGAGCGGTGCCACTTTGGATTTTTCTGCGGGGTGTATTATCCTACCGAGTAAGGTAACACCCCCTACTTGCCCCAAAACTGCAACTAAAACATTATCTCGCTCTCCCCAACTTAGTATTGATGGATCTCTTAGTAATGCAGCAATCAAGGAGGAAAAATGATCTTTGGAGGAAGAAAAGGAAGAGAAGCTGTCGAGTGGAGAAGAAGATGAAGTTGACTCTCGGAAAGAAGATGACTCCAAGAGGGAAGAGAGCTTCATTTCTGAGACTGTCGAGCCAAACGCAACTCGGGACAACGTCCCATTTTCATTTAGCAATAAACTGTGTAATAAACTACTTAAACGCTCTATCTCGTGGGCTGATTCAGTTGCCACTGCGGCAACGAAAGTGATGCCACCCACCACCAAGGTGGGAAATTCTGATGAATATCAACGCTGGAGCTCTCCAACAGTGGAGAAGCATAAACAGGAAAGACTTTTGCGTTGTGCACGCTCTGCTGCTCTCCAAAATAGCAAGATGGCGGAGGCTAGGGAAAAATTGGGTGATACCAATTTTGGCCCTAAAGCTTTCACCTCCAGCCTACGAGCCACTGGAGATGTGCACTACAAAAGTGCATATAGTTGATTTAATTTCTCTTGTTCTGTGATATTGGTGTTTGTGAACTCTTCTTTAGAACTTCTGCACTTTATGAACTATGCTTAATACAGTATTTGGTCTACCTTAAGGACAGTAAACAAAAGGGCTTCTTGGGAGACAACCCATGGGGGAACCATTCAGTTCCGACCTTTCGTTAAGCTTTTTGTTTATTATGTGTTGTTTTGGGCTTTTTGCTAACATCACAGGTTTAAGCTCTCGCTTGGGAGATGAGGAAGGAGCACTTTAAAGAAAGAATTGCCGCACTTCTGGCATGCTCATTCGTGAGCATAGGTCCACTCTACCCTTTTATCCTTATTCATGAATTCTCTATTTTATATGGTTTTGATCAAGTCTGGGGGAGAGATCGGTTATGCACGTGCACGCACTTTGCATAGCATGTTAGAATGTGCTGAGTTAGGATTTTTAATTTTGTTGCATACATTGCATACACTTGCACCTAGTTCACGCGTACTTGATCACGCGCGCTTATTGGGTATTGCTGCGAGGTTCCCCGCTCGTAAGAATTAGATTATTAGAATAGGAGTGAGTGGTGGAGAAAAATGTCGACTCGAGTAGTGCTCTAGTCGAGTGCTCCCGTCACGCCTAGAAATTCAATTAAAGTAGAATAAAATTCAATGTTATAATTTAATTATTTCTATTATAGTAGCTGCAATTTATTTTACTTTAGTGGTGAATCTGGTGAATCCAATGGTAGCATAGGGTCGAGTGTAGCAAGATTAGTAGTAGCTTATTACTAGGGTCGGAAGGAAGGATAACCTTTCTCGGTGGCTAGAACTTGCACCAGGCGACTCTTGAAATGATTGCGTTGAATAACTCATTATAAAGCATGATGTAGGCCATTTCTTGATCCGTTTGTGCTTTTGAAATCCTAACCAATGTAATCACCTTTGCAACCCCACTTGAGCCTACCTATCCTTCTTGCTTTGCTCCACTTAAATTTCATCAAAGCCATACGGCCAAACATATTTTCGCACCAACATATGTGTTTGAATGAAAGTTATATATCTATCACGTTTGGTGTCATCTTTGTTGTGTATGGCAGCTTTGAGAAAGCTATATGAGAAGTTTATAAAGTATTATAAAAGATTAATTTGTCGAGAAGAAAATAATAATAATATAATAAATAAAAAAATTGTGCAAAACGAACTTTCAAATGCAATCTCTCGACAAAACAATGTGTGGTTGGCTTAGCACACACCTCGTGTCCAGTTGAAGTCTGGGGGTGTTGTGTGGTTCTTAATTTCCCTGTATTGGTGATTTTATGCTCTCGTGTGCTCAGGTTATGTTGAGTGCGATGCCCATTGTTCTTCTACTTATCTAACCTAAGCTCATCCTAAGCCAAATCTTAACCTATAAGTCCTATTGATTTTAGATATGAGTCATCTCATGCAGTGGAGAGAGTGCGAACGTGCAAGCCTATGGACACCGACTTTGATGGATTTCTTAAGAGATTATCCCGAGCTTTGATTCGAGTAATACTCTACTCATTAGTCACGCTATTTTCCCTTGTGCGCGACCGAAAGATTCACTGGGATTCACCATCCGAGTAAAGTAGATTTCAAATTACTGTTCTAGAAATAGTTAAATATATTCTTGAGTTAAATTCTATTCTAATGTATTTCTACGCACGTGAGCATGCGACTTTCGCATAGGTCTCTACCGCTCAAACTCACTCTAACACCCAATTGTTTAGACGGAGAGCTGAGTAGTTTGCCCGAGACGTGCAAATGGTTAAGTCAGGGGGTGTGATGAGTCCCAATTATATTCACTTTTATTGACTCATCCGGGCTAGTTTTCATTCTCTTGTGCGTTATTATCGAGCTATTATTGCATCCATTTCTCTTACGCTCTTTCATGCACGCTTGCGTGCTTTATGCTCCTTTTAGGCCCGTTGCGGTGTGTGTTTGCGCTCCACGTTATTGGGGGTAAGCACATGGTGCTCCCCAATCCTTTTTCTATGTTTGATTGGTGCTGGAGGTGTATTCCCAGCTGATTTGCGGTGCTTGCAGGTGTTTGGATCATCTCCTTTTGCCCAGAATTCATGTGTGTGTATATCGCACGATCGTGCGTTTTCTTGACGCACGGACGGCTGCGGTCGTGCGCCTTCATCTGGGGAGAAAATTGGTGATCTGAATTTGATCGTGCTTTTTTGCGCATGGGCGGATCGCCCGTGCGCGAAGGAAACGCACGATCGCCTGTTTTGCCTATATTCTAGCCAATCTGAATTTGTTCGTGCGTTTTTACGCACGGGCGGATTCGCCCGTGCGTGAGTAAAATGCACGGGCGCTGCTGCTTCTTCCTCAAGCCTGGTTTCGCGTTAATTAACACACGGACAACGCACGGGCGTGCGTTTGCCCGTGCGTGACTAAAATTTTGCCCGTTTAGAATTTAAAGCAGGAAATCTGCTGGAAGAGAGGAGACCCCACGGGAAAGGCTTCTAAAGCCCGCCATTTTTGCCCACTTCACCGTTCCACCACTATTTTGACTAGGAGGAGCTCCAGTGACCTTTAGCTTGCAAATCTTCCGCCAAAGCTCCCTCCTTGGCCTCCTCCATCATCTTCGAGCTCAAGAAAGCCATAGACGGAAAACTTCCGCAGCATTCCAGGTGACGAACAAGAGCTACTTCAAGCTAGACTACGAAGAAGACGAGTAACAGTAGAGGAAGGTGACAACTCCTCCGGACCCCGGATGCAACTGAAGACCGAGACGGACGAGGCTTGACAACTCTACGATTCCAGCCGAGAATCTTCAACATAGTCTTCGTGCTTTGGTTGACTCTTTTCCCCTACACTTGCTTCAGAGATTTCTTTATATGTATTTGAGATTGTGGTTTTTGTTCATAACCATTATGCTTTGATTATTATGATTTCATGTTGTTGAGATCCTTTGTGGTTTATGAGATTTGAGGAGCTCCGTAGTCCGCCATCCACTCCACCGCTCTTAGTGCTTCGCACTAGCAATTGCTAGTTGCGTGACGAGGTGCCTACGACCCTCATCTGCTAGCCTTCTCGTCCACCCGCTCACCGAAGCACGACATCGCGGTCGTTGCATCCATCCCGACAAGCGAAGCGGAGCTTTAGTCCCGCATTTTCTTTCTTTGTTGATAGCATAAGAAAACCACTTTCAAAACCCCCTTTTTTAGTTAGTGTTTTAGAATCTTTATAAGAGTTTCTCTAGTAGGAAAATCATACTACCCAACTTGCAGTCCTTTGAGAACGAAATTCGGGGAGTTTCTCCCTACTTTTATTACTTGACAACGACCGGTGCACTCCCGTCGTACTACATTTCGCGCTTGCTAATTAGCAGTGCTGAAATTACGCGTCAGAAGTACCCTGGTAAATCTTTCTAATGTCCTAATATCCATTCTATTGAGATAGTGAAGGTTTACTCCTTTGGATTTGTTGAACTTGTCAGGGTGGGTTTGGAGTAGGTACAGGGAAAGAATTCTGCCCATGTTGGGTGCCTGCAGACATTCTTTTATTATTTGAAATAGGACTTGTCCCCAAGAGGTTTTTCTTTTCAGTATAATCCTTGTCATGAGGTTAAACATGTATTGTGATATTGTGTCATGAGACCCTGGTTTGCAGAGGATAGCTTTTCCCACAATATCTGATAATAAATTTCCTTTTTGGTTGAAGAATTTTCTTTTCAATGATCTAGTTTTGGTATCATTGTACTCTGTCCATTTCAGAGCTTTCTTCTTATCTTTCTCAGTGATTTCATCCTCCTCACTGGGACTGCAGGATGGGAGATGTAGACCTTTTTGTAGTTTTGTGGGGGTTATCTTTATTCTATCTTCTCTTATCTTTGACTTGAGGCATGACTTGGTAGTGGATAACTTAGCATGACCAAATCATTCCAGAACCTCAGTTCTGAGAATGATATAAGGTTTTAAAAGGGGAAATTCCAGGCCTTGGTCTGCAAAAAGTTGAATCACTCCCTTGATATCTTCTGGAGCATGAGCAAACCCATCCCTGACTATCTCATAGCCTTCAAGAAGATCTTTAGAGCTTTTGGGAGCTATTGTTGTGGTAGTAGAATACGCTGGGACGGAAAAGAAGGTGATTCGTCTCGGCGGCTAGGAAAGAAGGGTCGTATACCTTTCACTAATTAAGATTGACTATTTATAGAACCTAATTCTGTTTCATGATTTGCCCTTATAATTAGAATTAAGTGACCTTATAATTTAGAGGGGAATTAGGTTGATTAGGGTGCAATTTTGACTTATTTTAAAGATACCAGCCCGTCTCAGCGGACCCGCAGAGATGACTACCTTGACCACTGAGATAGGGCATAGTCAACCTCTAGGATAGTTTTAGCAGTCTCAGTGGTTCAGCTGAGAAGTTTCCCAGCTGTCTTAGCGGTTCAGCTGAAACAGGATTTTTGTTTTAGCTGAGATAACTACCTAAGCATGAGACCTATTAAGATTTGCTTGTGTGATATCCTAGCCATGTCACTAGGTTTGTTGATGAGACAAAATGATGGATCATAAACACAATGCTTTAAATGCATAATTGTGACAACAACATAGCATCATAGTTGAGTGAGATAAGAAAATGTTTGGCATTTATTCTACATTTAACATTCCTAGTTCAATTTTGAAAGCATTAAATTTTCCCTCATCCAATGACTTTGTAAAGATATCAGCAACTTGATTGTCAGTGGGGACAAATTCAAGGCAGATGTCTTTACATTCAACATGTTCTCTTATGAAATAATACGTTATCTCTATATGCTTAGTCCTGCTATGAGAGACAGGATTCTTAGCAATAGAGATAGCATTGGATGAGTCACAATAAAGATGAGACTCACTTACCTTGAGGTTGTAGTCCTCTAACTGGTGTTGAATCCACAATAGCTGTGCACAACAACTTCCTGCAGCAATGTATTCAGACTCAGCTGTGGATATTGCCACACTTGTTTGCTTTTTGCTGCTCCAAGATATCAACCTTCTTCCTAGGAATTGACAAGTGCCACTTGTGTTTTTCCGATCTTCTTTGCAGCCTGCAAAATCTACATATGAAAATCCAGTTAATTCAAAATCATTGTTCTTAGGGTACCAAAGGCCAAGATGTAGGCCGCCTTTAAGGTATCTCAAAATCCTTTTTGCAGCTGAGTAGTGAGATTCCTTAGGACATGTCTAGTACCTAGCACACACACATGTAACATACATAATATCTGGTCTACTAGTAGTTAAATATAATAGGGATCCAATGATGCACCTGTACATGGATTCATCAAAGGCCTTGCCCTTCTCATCCTTGTCCAGGGAAATGTTGGACCCCATGGGAGTTTTCATGGTGGAAGCTGATTCCATCCCAAACTTCTTGATAAGCTCCCTAGTGTACTTGGTCTAAGAGATGAATATACCCTCATCAGACTGTTTCACTTGGAGGCCTAAAAAGTACTTGAGCTCTCCCATACTGCTCATCTCAAACTCTCCCTGCATTAGGTTGGCAAACCTTTTGCAGAGGTTGTCATTAGTAGACCCAAATATTATGCCATCAACATATATTTGGACTAGAAGACACTTGCCCCTTGTTTCCCTAAGAAACAATGTACTATCTATCTTTCCCCTCAAGAACTTGTTCTTGATGAGAAAACTAGACAATGTCTCAGACCAAGCCCTGGGGGCTTGCTTTAAACTATAAAGAGCTTTCCTAAGTAAATATACATGATTAGAGAGGATTGGATGCACAAAACTTGATGGTTGTTCAACATATACCTCTTCCTTCAAGTCAACATTAAGGATGGCTGATTTGACATCCATTTGATACACTTTGAACCCCTTGTGGGTAGCATAGGCAAGGAATAGCCTAATTGCTTCTAACCTTGCAATAGAGGCAAAGGTTTGATCAAAGTATTTCCCTTCTTCCTGTCTATAGCCCTTGGCTACCAACCTTGCCTTGTTCTTTATGATTGTGCCATTTTCATCTAACTTGTTCCTGTAAATCCATTTGGTGCCAATAATATCGTGTCCTTGAGGTTTTGGCACCAACTTCCATACCTTGCATCTCTTGAATTGTAGAAGTTCTTCTTGCATTGCTTGAATCCAAAAGATGTCTTGGTTGGCTTCTTCAAACTTCTTGGGCTCCATTTGTGATAAGAAGCTCAAGAATAGGGCCTCATTATGAGACCTACTTCTGGTCAGTACACCTTGGTTCTGGTCTCCAATAATTTGTTCTCTTGGATGATCTCTTAGGTGTCTTACAGCTGGAGGCAATCTGTCCTCAGCTTGCTGTAACATTTCTGCTGGTTCAGCACTGTTTTCAGCACCTTGGACCTCTTTCTCTTCAGGGATTGCTGCATTTGTATATGCCTTGCTACTACTAGGCGTGTCTTGCACAGACATCTTTTCCATGTCCTTCTCATTTCTTGTCAAAATAGAAGAGCTAGACCAGCCCTTATAGATTAGGCTGGTCTCATCAAATACTACATGCATAGACTCCTCTAAAATATGAGTTTTCTTGTTATACACTCTATAAGCTCTACTATGTGAACTATAGCCAACAAGAACCCCACACATTGCATTTCTCTGCAAACTTTGTTAATTGAGATTTTCCATTGTTTAAAATGTAGCATTTGGAGCCAAAGATTCTACAATATGAAATTATAGGTTGTTTGCCTTTCAGAAACTCATAGGGGGTTATTCCATGAATCTTATTGATGGAAGCTCTATTGAGAACATAACATGCAGTATTGACTGCCTCAGCCCAGAAGTATTCTGGGAGTGAGGAGTCACTAAGCAATGTTCTCCCAGCTTCTATCAAGGTCCTATTCCTCCTCTCAGCCACACCATTTTATTGTGGAGTCCTTGGGGAGGAGAATTCTTGGGTGATACCAAGTTCTTGACAAAATCTTGTCATGACTTCAGATTGAAATTCTGTGCAATGGTCAGTCCTAGTCCTGACCACAACACATTGTAAATCATTCTGAATTGCTTTGACATGATTTATAAAGACATTCAAGGTATCTGACTTCTTCTTAAGGAAGAATACCCATGTATATTTTGAGTGATCATCAGCAATCACCAAAGTATATAACTTCCCACCTAGGCTCTGAATTGGCAAAGGACCAAACAAGTCCATATGATATAGTCATCTTTCAGTGTCTTTGGAGCCAATACTTTTAAAGGTGGTCCTTATTTGCTTGCCCATTTGGTAAGCATGACAGGGACCACTTTTAATGCATTTTAAATTTGGACTATTTCTAACAAGGTTTTTAGAGAATAGTCTATACATTGTCTTGTAGTTAATGTGAGCAAGTCTCTTGTGCCATCGAACACAAAGAGACTTAATTTCATTAGCCATAAGACACACAAAAGAAATAGAATTACTGTATATAAAATCTAGGCAATAAACATTCCCACTCCTAGTGCCTGAGAGAATGGTCTCTAAGTCATTAGACTTTTTGATCAAGCACTTGTCATTGTGGAATTCAATGATATAGCCTAAGTCACAAAGTTGACTTATGCTTACTAGGTTGTGTTGTAACCCTTCAACATAAGCTACCCTTGTGATTGTAACTATGCCATTGGAGATCATACCATATCCTTTGGTGATTCCCTTTTCAGATCCACTAAAGATAACTTTAGGTCCACTCTTCACAGCTTTGTAGTCTTGTAGAAGATTTCTGGTTCCTGTCATGTGCCTTGAGCACCCACTGTGATTGTAACAATGCTATTGGAGATCATACCATATCCTTTGGTGATTCCCTTTTCAGATCCACCAAAGATAACTTTAGGTCCATTCTTCACAGCTTTGTAGTCCTGTAGAAGATTTCTGGTTCCTATCATGTGCCTTGAGCACTCACTGTCCAAGTATCATATTTGGTTGAGACTGATACTTGAACTATCCCGCAAGAAGGAGTTTTGTTACCCTTAGGAGCCCAAATAG
Source organism: Dactylorhiza incarnata (assembly GCA_033032865.1). NCBI lineage: Eukaryota > Viridiplantae > Streptophyta > Magnoliopsida > Asparagales > Orchidaceae > Dactylorhiza > Dactylorhiza incarnata. The sequence continues at coordinate 504,373 of JAWHQI010000339.1, forward strand.
CTTTGGGTCCTAGGTCCTTGTTAGCATGATGAAATAGCCTCACACTAGCTGCACCCTTTGCAGGAAAACTCTTCTTTGCACATGGCGCATTGGGATTGTGCCAACAGTCTATGGCAAAGTGTCTCACTTTACCACAGCACCAACAATCATGCATATTGTAACTCCTCCTCTGAATATTTCTTGAGGGTAGTACAACACTATGCTTATGTTCAGGAGGGGAGACAGCAACATTTTTCATGTTTCTTTTAGCAATGATCTGGCTGAAGGTTAACCTTTGTACAGTCTTGGTGCACTTTGTCTTAATGACATCAGCTTGCCTTGGCTTGGGGGCCATGCATGATTGGATGGAATTAGACACTGAGCAATGGGACCTTTCTACAGGTTTGACAGCAACCATGTTCTTTGCTGGACAGAACTTGGAAGAGCTGGCATCCATGCTCTTGAATGATGGGGCTGAAGTACTAAATACAAACGGTACTGCTTGGGCCATTTGAATTTCCTCATGGGGAGCCTTCATAGCACTCAAGCCCATGCCCTTTCTTCCACTATGGGAAGGAGTATTTTCCTTCCTATAGGAGCTTCCATTCTTCCAGTGACCATACATAATTTCATGGTCATACCTGTTGGAGGGAAGTAACACCTTTTGAAAGGTGGTTTGAGGCTTAGCCTTACCCCAGCTCTTTTCTCCACTCCCCTCTCCTACTTCCATTTTGTTGAATCTTAGTCCTCTCCTATTGGTTTGAGAGGAAAAGGTGTCAATAATAGGGAGCACAGATTTGGGCTTGGAGAATTGAGCCACCAGGCTCTTCTCTTTCAGAAGCTTCACCTCAAGGTCCTTGATGACCTTGTTCTTCTTGGATATGGTGCTCAAATGGACAATTGTTATCCCCTTCAGATGGTTAATTTCTCTATACATCTGACCCATCTTGGTTGATGATTCAGTGCACTCTTGTTTTTCCATCTTAAGGGAAGCAATCTCTTGGGCTTGCCTCTTGGCCAGCTTTTTGCTCTTTTTCAGAGCTTCCAGGAGAGCACCATATCTGTCAATCAATTGTTTGACATCTTCCTCAGTTTCTGAATCACTTCCACCAATTGATGAAGGTACTCCAGATTCTGGGCATGTCTCATAATCAGAAGAGGAGATGGAGTGAATTAATACCTGTTCATTTTCAGAGATGTTCTGACTGTCCTCCTCATCAGTGATGGCCATGAGGCCTAGATGAACATTGTCCTCTTCATCCTCCTCTAAATCACTGTCTGAATGTGATAGAGGGGCCCTAATTCCAATTATGGCAGCAGGATAATCATCTTCCTTTTCTGCTGCAAACAACCCAATATAGGCTTCTTCTTCAGCATCTGAATCTGAGGATGAGGATTCAGGCTCAGTCCAGCTTTTTCCTTTCTTTGCAAGGAAGGATTTTTTTACCCTTCCTATCCTTTTGGTGGTGATGCTTCTTATCACCCTTTTCCTTCCTTTTGACTGGACAGTCAGCTATGACATGTCCAGGCTTACTGCAGCAATAACCAATGATGTTTTTTGAAACATGTTTACCAGATTTAGAATCATACCTGTCACCCTTTGGGTGCTGCCTTTCAGATTTACTGTGGTCTTTCTTGGAGTGTGAGGAGGAGGAGGGCTTGTTCTTCCACTGCTTTCTCATCATCATCTTCTTGAACTGCCTTGAGAAGGCAGCAAACTCTTCATCAGAGGAAGAGCTGTCTGAAGTGCTGCTCTCAGTCTTATCTGATTCAGCACTCCTTCTTGGAGGAGACACCATCCTGCCCTTGCTTTTCTTGGAGTGTCAGCCTTGAGATCCACAGATCTCTCCCTTTCATGAGCCCTTGTTGAGGTGTCCTCTTCCTTTCTTGCAGATAACTACATCTCATAGGAGAGCAGTTTCCCAAACAATGTATGAGTAGGTGTTTCAACAAGCCTGGCCACTTCCCTAATGACACATATTTTTGTGTCCCAGTCTCTAGTTAGAGATCTTAGGAACTTGTCATTCAGCTCATAGTCAGTGAATACTCTTTCATAGGTTCTTAGTTCATTTACTATCCCAAAGAACCTTTCATATCACATGGAAATGCTCTCCTGGCTCAACTGCCTGAAGGCTTCATATTCTTGATTAAGGAGTGACTTTATATCATCCCTCACCTCAGCTATTCCTTCCATATATACTACTAATGTATCCCACATTTCCTTAGTAGTTGTGCAGTGTACCAAGTTCTGAAATATAGAGTCATCAATTGCATTAACAATTATGTTTTGTGCACTTTTATCCATAGTGAACAGTGCAAGTTCATCCTTGGTCAAGTCATTGAAGGCCTTGGCCACTCTCCTTGTTGGATCTATGGTGGAGGCAGTTTGAAAGGTGAAACTCCCTTGCTTTACTGTGATGTAAATCCATGGGTCAGATGCTTCCATAAATAATCTAACCATTTGCTTTCATATGCCAAAGTTTTCTTTGTTGCATATGGGCAACTTCATGGATCCCATCTCCTTCTGCAATCCATTGGAGGCCATTGGATTGAGATAAGACTATTCCTTTATAGGATCTGGTCAGACAGTTATGTCCTTCTTGACCAACCTGGCTCTGATATCACTTGATAGTTTATTTAGGACGTAGTCTTAGTCACCTAGAGGGGGGGGGGGGGGGAATAGGTTTCTTTTATTTTAGGCTAGCTGTTTTCTGATTTTAGGTTAGTAAAGTATCAAGCACAGAAAACACACAAAGATTTATAGAGGTTCCTCAAGACAGGGTGTCTTGAGTAGTCCTCTTTCCCCCTTCACCTTTCTAACAATTAGTTAGACAAGGTCAACACCTTCAAACTCAGCTCCAAGAGCTTGCAACACAGATCCCTCAGGATCTCTTAGGTTTTCTCAAACCCTACCTCAGGCTCAACAACCCTACCTCAGGCTCAACAACCCTACCTCAGGCTCAACAGCCAAACCTCAGATAAGCCAATGATCCTACACTCAAGCTGAACACACAACTCTACTTCTTAGGCTAGACAGCCCTACACATTCAGGCAAAGATGCCCTACAACTCAGAACTGTTAAGTGTTGGAACATGGTCTTCCGTATCTCCTAGGTTTGAGAATAATAAATCCTATGTGTTTTTGATCTTGTGTGTTTATGTGTGCATGAAAACAAGTCTACATGACTCAAGGATAACATATGAAAGAAGCGCCCGAGTTTGGAGCCAAAACTCAAAACTGGCCGCTAGACCAGGCGGTAGCTCCGGCGGTACCTACTAGAGCAGGCGGTAGCTGCTAAAGCAGGCAGTAGCTGCTAGTGCAGGAGGTAGCGCTTGAAAGCACAAAAGTAAAATTCAAGCTGGCGGGGTGCATATATAGACGACAGATAGCACTGGCGGTAGCACATAGTGCCGACGGTAGCGCAAAGCAATAGAGGAAGGAGATCAGCTTGCCTAAAATGAAGGATTCTCCCTCACAGAATAATGCCTAATCCGAAATAGCGCCGGCGGTAGCGCTAGCACGGGCGCTAGCTCCAAGGCTATAAAAAGGACCCCTTGGATTCATCTTCTTGATCCTCCTACCACACTAAAATTCCAGAGCTTCGTGCCACATCATATAGAGGAAGGTTCAGAGAGATACTCCCACAAATCCATGAAGGCTTAAGGTGATCCGTGGAGAAGATTTCAACACGCTTCATCTTCGTGACGAAAGACCGTATCGACTACGATCATACTCTGCGGTTCTTCGTCTACTTCTCCAAGAGATCCATATAGGGAGTTTTTACATTATTGTCATTTCATATCTTTTGTAACCGTTAGAGAATTCCCCTCGTGTTGGCGACTAGGTCTGGGTAGGTCTTAGGGCAGAAACTCGTCTCATGTTGGCGACTAGGTCTAGGGTGTAGATCTAGGGGGTGCTCGAGGCCATATCCAGGGAAGGATTGGCTAGAGCGGCTTGAGGCCGTATCCGGGGAAGGATAGGCTAGGGCCACCAGTTCGTGGGGATACAAGTCGGGATAGAAAACGAAAAAGAGTTTTATTATTATTTGCCTTAGATTTCTAGCGTCATAGAAATCTAGTTTTGTAAATCATTTTTATTAATAGTAATCATGTCTCTCCTTTTGTAATAAAAATGATTTGTTCTTCATTTCTGTAAATTGTTTATTATCATCTCATTTATTATAAAACAATTTAGATCTTTATTCAAAATCACTATTTTGATCTCTTATTATTTCAAGTATTACAAAATATAATATAAGTTCTTAAAACCCTTATTCACCCCCCCTCTAAGGGCGCCTACCGATCCAACAAGTGGTATCAGAGCGGTTTTATTCCAATCGGCTTGACAACCAGGAATAATGGCGTCTCATGATCTCGCTTCTATTAGTGGGGTAAATTTTTATGAAGAAGAAAAATCTCTTAAACCACCTTTATTCGAAGGGAGAAATTATAAAGGGTGGAAATTCTTAATGGAAAAGTTTATTAAAAATTTAGATATCAATGCATGGGATATATCAATAGTTAGACCAGCGGATGAATTAAATAAATAGGAACGTCATCTAAATGCAAATGCTTTAAATAGTTTTTCTGTGCTTTATCTCACGAAATTTCAAAATTAATATATTGTTTTTCTAGTGCATACAAAATATGGAAATTTCTTGAAGAAATGTATGATTCTCCATCTACAGGTATGGAACAAATGCAAGAAGTGGAGAACATACAAGATTGCACATCAAATGGAAAAGAAGAAATCCCATCTTTGGAAGAGGAATGGCAAATAGATGAAGACAACAAAGAAAATTCATGCTCAAATCTCACAGCATCCAAAAGCACACTGTAAGGAAATCAAATCATCTTATTGTTTGAAATTCTATTTCTACTTTACAATTGATACAAATTACAAAGCGCAAAATTAAGAAATTAAAAAAATGCGAATTACAAATTGCGCTTAGAAAATAAAAATTTAAAAGCAAGAGTTAAAGTAGAATCAAAATCTGATTTATCTAGCTTTACTCATGTCACTTCAATTGAAAATAAAAAAATCTTGTTTTGATTGTAATGATATTAAAGAAAAATTTAAGGAACTTGAAAAAGAAATTATTTGCATAAAAGAACATAATGAAAAATTATCTTCAGATAATTCATCTTTAAAAAGTGATTGTGCTACATGCAAAAGTTATAAAATTAAAATTGAAGAGATGGATGAAACATTTGAGGAATACAGAAATAAATATCAAAACAATATTGACTCAATTGTTTCTACTCTTAAAAATATCACAATTGCTTATAATAAAGCTAGACATAATTTGAAACTTAAGAACAATGAATTAGAAACTAAAATTAACTTGCTTAAGGAAATCATAAAGAAAAATTCTCAATATCAAGCAAACTCCAAAAGCAAGTTGAATATGATTTCTCATAATTTGAATAAACCAAACAATGGAAATAAAAAACTTCAAAAGATTGAAAATGAAATTCCAAAATACTATCATCATTATAACTTACAACATCAATCTTATCCCAACATAAAATTAAATGTTCACAACTTTCCTATGAAAAATACTTTCATTAATCATCAATATAAAGATTATCACAATGGAAATTTCACATATAAGAAAAACACTAAACCAAAGTTTGAATGGAGGCCCAAAATTAAATATGAAACATTAACTGCACATAAAAGGTCCCATTCATCACTAACTACCCACAAACATACACGATATATTTGGGTACCTAAAGGAGCCACCACATTTGGTCATCTTTGGATACCTAAATCTCTTATTCACTAGATATCACCAAATGCATGAAGTAGAATATTTTCAAAATGAAATATACAATTTTCTACTTCATGATATGCTTTCATGTCTTTTAATATTTCTTGTTTTTTTATTTATTTTTTAAGCTATCATGTAATGGTCATCTTATATGTTATTGGAAATATGATTTTATCTCTTAAAACTTAATGAGTTTATAAATCAAATTAATCAAAATTCAAAATCATATTTTATTTTGATGACCTATCTTTTATTCTTATATTCATTGCTTATAAATATCTTATATTATCCATATGAATCGAACTCTAAATTTGTTATGAGATATTTATCTAAATTATTAAGAAAATCACAAAAGACATATTGAAAGATTAATTGTCTTAAATACTAATGCCACATGCACCACCATGATGTATTGATGTCCTTTGATAAAATTCTCTAAAAATTATATATCATAATTCATATAAAAAATCATCTAAAAACAACTATATCTATCACATGTATATGAATTATATGATAATAATTGGCATTATAATTGTTTACCATGGTTGGTGTATTATGTGTGTATTGTGATTTATTTCAAGTTTAGACCTTAGAATCATCTTGATATCAATAAGATTAAATCAAATAGAATCTTCACTTCATTCTAGGTCAATAAGTTGAAACACTATCATACTTTGGCATAACCTTAATCTCAAAACATTACCGCCTAAAGAATATTAGTACATATCTATTTTGTTCAAACATGTCTTTTTGTTTGCATATCCTATAATATTAAGCTTAAATGGTTGTGCAAAACTCAAGCATTAAGGTTTAATGAATATAGAGCTTTATTGAATATGGAGTCATGTTCTACAATTTTAACTTCCGCAACTTTTTGCAATTTCTTCTCGTCTCTTCACTTCATTAGACAGGTCTTACATTGCACAAACTTAATTAAGCAAAATCGAAAGTGAAATTACATAAAATCTAGGTTATATGATTAAAATAAGCACTCTCTGTGAGCTAACGCAGGCGCTAAGACATGCCGCTGACGCTAGCTCGAGTGTCCGATTTTCTGTAATTTTAAAATTTTGAAAAATCACTAAAAATATATTATTTTATATGTACTACTCATTGATTTTTGAAAAATTAAAATACAAAATTACAAAAAAAAAAATATTTTTTCTTACTTCCTTTCTTTGGTTATTTGTTTGATTTCTATATGCAAAAATCAAATACAAAAATATAAAACAAAAACAAGTATGAATAAGTATTTTTTGAACTTACATTTTCTACTTACATGTATCTTGCGAATGGGAGATTTGGGCTATCATCCCATCACATCTCCTAGTACCGGGCGAACCCCTCACAAGGTAGTCCTCGGGAAGTCCAAGATCAATCTTATGAGTTCAAACTTTAAATCAAAATTATTCTTCAAAATATCAAAAATACTGTATGGACTTCATTGAAAATCAAGCATGATTTAATCTATTATTTAGAACTTCTATAATGTTGCAATTTATCTTTTCAAACTACTTTGAACATTGTTTTCTTCATGCTTTGATATATCTACTCATTTGTGCATAAAATTGTATTGTAGAAGTTGTGTAGAACAAAGATTAGCATGCCTCTAAGTATGAGTAAATGTTTTATGGTTGATAATGATAATCATTCACTCACTTATTTTGACAAAGTTTACATATGCTTTTAATCTAAGAATGCTTGCTTGTGTATTGTAATTGTACAATGAATTAAAATTTGCACAAGTATTTTATCTACACTACATTTACTTGCACTCTTAAAAATAAGAAAAGTGGTTGTACTTTCATAATTCAATTGGTTTGCAAAGCAAGTGTAATTGGAGAACTTTGTACAAAAAAATCATGAAATAAATTGAAAAAGATAACTCCACCAAGCACTACTTGAACCTCCTGATAAGTCTTAATAAGCGTTGTGAGGTTGAGCACCTTGGAAAGATTAGTAAAGTGACTTGTGCAAACTTTTCATTTTTAAAATAAAACCACTTATTCTTATGTACACCGGATCACAACAAAAAAAATCAATATTGAAGAATAAAATTGTGTGATCCCCAAGCACTACTTTGCACCCTGATAAGTCTTAATGAGCATTGTGTGTGCAAAGCACCTTGGTAGTTGTACATTTTCTCTTTGTGCTTAAAAGTGTGTGGAAGTAAAATTATTTTTGTTTTATTGTGCACTTTACTTTACACATGTCTTGTATTTTTGATTAAATCATTTGTTTACTCTCTTCAAAATACACTTATGTGCAAATCATTATCCTCCATAACACTTCTTCTCATGAGTATTGGATCCTAATGCTAAAAGTCTATAATACTCTTTCTATATATATGCACTTGTTAACCTAGCATGCTTTCTACAATGTTTGGTATGTTTTGAAATTGTGAATTAAAGTAACATTGTAGTAATCTCTTTTTGATAACATTATTTCATTCTTGGTTACTTTATTGTCAAACTTAAAGATTTTAATTGAAACATGATTTACAAAAACATCTTCTTTTTGAAATTTAACTCATATATCTTTTTATGAATCATCATTGATTACAATAAGATGTTTCTTGTATTTCTATAAGTCTTCCGCATCATAACCATATAATTGTTTTACCTTGCGCTTTCATGCTTACTTAAAGTCTTTTATTTTGTGTGCATCATCACTTGAATCTTAAAATTCCTTTCTTTCAACAAGTGGTAGACTTGCTTGGTAAACTTTATATTGGTTACTCTAAACATGAATATTTTTTTGCTACAAACTCTGATTTATTTCTATGAAAATATTGTCATATTAAAAACTCTGATTCATTAATGGATTTCAAAATAGCTATTTGAGTGTTTTCATAAATTGAAATAAAAATATAAACCCATGGGCTATGAACTTATCACTAAATTTAAATGCTTAATGTTTCCAATAATTATTATCCATGATTACATATCTCACCATAGCGGGGGGCGTAGGGTTGTAGACATTAGATAAACTAACCTCTAAGTCATGTCTTGTCCTTAACCGGGGAGGGTTCCAGTGGGGCCTTGCGAGGCACTGGGGGGATAGAGTGCTAGATTGAGTACTTTTTTGTGTTTGCATATGGGACTAACACCCCAAATTACGGCTTGTTTGCAGCTCCTCATGACCATCTGTCACTTTGTATGGGGCTAGGGTGTAGACATATTATCTAGGTAGATCGGTTACTTGGAAATCATTACCTTTTTATGCTTAAAACTCTTATATAAAGGAGAGAACTAACATGATAATATTGATTACTTGGCAAATGTTATATTGTTCATCTTTATGCTAAAAACTCTGATCTATTTCAATGAAAATTATTCTAAAACTCCTTATCATTTCCTTCTCTCTAAAAGCTCGATCATGCTTTTATCTTATTATCAAAAAAAAAATTTTGTGTTTTGCTTCCTTATCCACTTTTGCTAATAACAAAAGGGGGAGAACTAACATGATAAATATTAACCGCTATCAAAAGGGAAAACTAACATGACTAATGATTAAGATGATAGCTTACATATTATGGGAGCATTCACATAGGGGGAGCATGTATTTAGGGGGAGCAATTCTAAATACCAAAATTGACAATTAGGTTTCATCATGATTATATATTAATGCTCTGATTTATCATTAATGGATTTGTTATTATCAAAAGGGGGAGTTTGTTGGAACATGGTCTTTCGCATCTCCTAGGTTTGAGAATAACAAATCCTATGTGTTTTTGATCTTGTGTGTTTAAGTGTGCAGGAAAACAAGTCTACATGACTCAAGGATAACATATGAAAGAAGCGCCCGAGTTTGGAGCCAAAACTCAAAATTGGCAGATAGAGCAGGCTGTAGCTCAGGCGGTAGCTCCGGCGATAGCTACTAGAGCAGGCGGTAGCTGCTAGCGCAGGCGATAGCTGCTAGCGCAGGCGGTAGCGCTTGAAAGCACAAAAGTAAAATTCAAGCTGGCGGGGTGCATATATAGAAGGCAGATAGCGCCGGCGGTAGCTGATAGCGCCGGCGGTAGCATAAAGCAATAGAGGAAGGCGGTCGGCTTGCCTAAAATGAAGGATTCTCCCGAGCAGAATAATGCCTAATCCAGGATAGCGCCGACGGTAGCGCTAGCGCAGGCGCTAGCTCCAAGGCTATAAAAAGGACCCCTTGGATTCATCTTCTTGATCCTCCTACCACCCTAAAATTCCAGAGCTTCGTGCCACATCATATAGAGGAAGGTTCAGAGAGATACTCCCACAAATCCATGAAGGCTTAAGGCGATCCGTGGAGAAGATTTCAACACGATTCATCTTCGTGACGAAAGACCGTATCGACTATGATCAAACTCTGCGGGTCTTCATCTACTTCTCCAAGAGATCCATATAGGGAGTTTTTACATTATTGTCATTTCATATCTTTTGTAACCGTTAGAGAATTCGCCTCGCGTTGGCGACTAGGTCTGGGTAGGACTTAGGGCAGAAACTCGCCTCGTGTTGGCGACTAGGTCTAGGTGTAGATCTAGGGGGTGCTCGAGGCCATATCCGGGGAAGGATTGGCTAGAGCGGCTTGAGGACGTATCTGGGGAAGGATAGGCTAGGGCCACCGGTTAGTGGGGATACGAGTCGGGATAGAAAATGAAAAAGAGTTTTATTATTATTCGCCTTAGATTCTAGCATCATAGAAATATAGTTTTGTAAATCATTTTTATTAATAGTAATCAGGTCTCTCCTTTTGTAATAAAAATGATTTGTTCTTCATTTCTCTAAATTGTTTATTATCATCTCTTTTATTATAAAACAATTTAGATATTTATTCAAAATCACTATTTTGATCTCTTATTATTTCAAGTATTACAAAATATAATATAAGTTTTTAAAACCCTTATTCACCCCCCCCCCCTCTAAAGGCGCCTACCGATCCAACATTAAGTTCCTATAGAACAACAATGTATGATTAACAAAAGAAGATGAAATACATTTTATCTTCTGTTGCTGGACAACTGCAGTAGCAGTCTTGAATCTGGATGAGTCCAAAGTCCTCAGCCTTAATTCTTCTGATTCTATTCTTCAGAGAAGGAGTGAGGATCAACTTGCTCTATCTTGATTTGATCAAGAGGAGCAATCTATTCTATTCTTGCAGCTTCAGGAAACAGGAAGTGAAAGTTTCTTGGCTGCCGTCAATGGAACAGTAATGTTCTTTCTATAGAGTGTGTGAGAGAGAGAGCTTTTACAAATCCCTTATTGATTCTTTTATACTGCCCCTGCCATTCAACAGCTATTATATATCCTCCTGACACAGCATGGGAGAGATTGGAACATCCCTTCTTGCTTTATAGGTGTTGCTCCAAAAGTAAAGCTCGTTAGTTCTCTTGAAACTGTCTCAGCGGTTGGGATGAGACAGTCTCCTGTCTCAGCTGCTAGATCTGTTCCGTCTCAGCGGATCCGTTGAGACAGATAGTTGTCTCAGCGGATTTTCCTTATCCGCAGCTCAGCTGGCCCAGACTTCTTCTCAGCGGCACCTGGCCTTGTCTCAGTGGTTCAGCTGAGTTTGAGAGCTCGTCTCAGCGGTTTTGACAGCAAACCAACTGAACTTTCTGCATACCCTGGTATGATCTAACCCTGCATAGTCATGAGATAAAGTGGGGTTTATCAAATACAACTTGTACTTAGAATTGAGTGTGAAGCCTCTTCAAATCAAGGGAACATTGAGGATCATTTTGCCAACAATAGATAAAGTGATATCAAAGCTAAGGTCTTTTGATTCCTTGGCTTATGGTATTGACAATGAGCAACTGCGGGACTTTCTTTCTATCAATTTTTTTTGCACAGGAGACGACAGAGGGAGAGTCATATCAACCAAAGGAGAGTAATAAAATGACTTTACCACCCAGTTCGCTTCTTCAAAAACAAACAACAACATCTATGGAGATATTTGGCAACCAACAAACAACGAGTCAAATCAAGGGGATTGTCACACTCGATTAAGGAATTTATACCTCACTAGTAATGAGAATATGGAGTTCAAGAAGGCAAGAATTTAGTAATGCCTTCGCCCGAAGAGAAGATCGACCAAAGCCCTTCAACATGGACGTCAATCGAAATCCTCATTTATGATGGATGTATTGATGCTGAGAAGATGGGTCATGAGTGGACTAATGAGAAACATTCTTCAGCCACTATGGCTACATTTCAAAAGAAAAGGGCAGTGTTTGCTCTCTTTAAGCTTACAAGTACATCATGTATTACTATGGTTTAATGCCCATGTCAACAACTGGAACAAGGCCTCACCTCATGCATTAGTAAATTGTTGGTCATACCGATATTGATTGTGCAGACTTTCTCAGACAGACAAGCTACATCAAGATCTTGTATGAAACAAAAAATTGTCTTGGAGAAGTAAGAAGCATGTTACATAGAGTTAATATGGCTAAAACAACTTCTCATTGTGTTTAGCTACCCATGAGAATAAGGTGAAAAACCCATTGAAACTCTTGTATGATAATTAGATTGTGGTGCATAATGCAATAAATCATGTGTTTCATGGAAAAGGATGAAATGTATTGAGATTGTTTGCCACTTCATTTAGTAAAAATTGAGTCCAAATTGATTGTCACCTATTTTTTTAGTTCAAATGACCAGTTGGTTGATCTAATGACAAAACAGTGAGGGGTCCAAGCATTAGCTATAATATAGGCTCACCATCTTAAGGTAAAGTGTTGAATATATGTTTATATGTGTGATTTTTTTTATTTTTTTATAAGGGTGATTATACATATATGAGCCTTATTGGCTATTGGATTTTATGACATAATAACAGTCGCATTCAGCTACTACAAATAGGGAAATCTTTAGGTATGCTTAAGCTAACTCATTGTTGGCGGATTTACCAGGTGGTCGACGGTTATGCTCTAACAAACCAAGGATCGAGCGCCGCACTATGAAAACCTATGTTGAGGTTTTGCTTCTTCATCTCAAAGTCTCGGCAGAATTCCTATATAAATACGTTGCAAGTAGACCCAATTTCAAGTAGAAATCTGTCAGGCCCTCCGTTTGGGCGGAATTGCAGATTGGAATTGGTATTGGAATTGCCAATTCCAATTCCTCTGTTTAGCAGTCTAAAAATATCTTAGGAAATGGAATTCAATATAGGAGAACTCCCCCCCCCCCCCCATTTCTGACCTCGCGACATAAGAATTCGTGATTCCTCCTTCAGCTCGCAACTCCCGCGACTCCTCCTCCTGTGAACCAGCCCTATCCCCTCGCAACACCTCCGGCGACTACAACTCACCGCCCCTCGCGACGATCGGGGGTGAAGCTCGGCTCCAGTCTTCAGCAGATTCTGTGGTTTTTTCCTTTGTCTACTTCCTTCTCTTCCGACGGTGTGCGATTATCTTTAGAAGTCCATCTCTTTGTTGTTCTCCTTCAGATTTTTGGTCAAACTGGCTCGGGAAGAGGAGCAGAGGTGTTGTTTTGTAGGGTTTGTGATGGGAAGCTGCTGAAGTGCGAGGATCAAGTTGGTAGCCCCCTCGTACAATGCTTCTACGTTTGTCGCGAGCTCAGGTGATCCTCTTATGCTCTTTGATTTTTTGTTTATTCGATGATTAGGATCATTGAAATTTTGTTCGAATTTCAGATTTGCAGTTTATTTTATGCTAATGTTGACATCATAGTCTTTGATTTTCCAATTTACGATCAAGAAGAAGATGAAGATCAAAATAATCTTCCTCATTTCTTTTGTTTTCCTCCTCCCAAATGCTTTCTTCTTCCCTCGACCCAAATCTAATTTGTGGATATTAAGTTTTCAAATTTGCTGGTAAGTGTTAATAATCAAGGTTCTTTTTCAGAGTGATGATGGTTCAAAATCTCAATTTCGTTCATTGAATTCTGACATACAACCGAACATCAGAATTGCTAATTTCAATTCCTATGATAAAATTTTTGCATTCAGCCGAATAGTAGAATTGGAATTGACTTGAATTCCAATTTCTGCGGAATTGCAATTGGGTTAATTCCAATTTTTGCATCTCATTTTCTGCCAAATGAATTGACCCTTTGTGTTTTTTAAATATCACCTGGGAGTTGTTCTTGATAAACGCCATTGGGATATCCAACCTCCCCCTAATTTTTCTCCTCTAAGCTAATAACAAATCATAGTTTATTATTGTCTTAAGAATTCTAGAAAAATAATAATATTGGATCAATATTTAATAGTGTACCTAATGAATGATACTATTGTACGTCCGTGGTTAGCCCGCAATCACTTCGCACCAAGGTCGTAGTTAGCCCATGGTCAGTCCGCAGATCACCTCACCAAGAATTGGCGCCACATAGCCGCAGGGCGAGATCAGCTTTCCCAAGCTCGCCAACAAATGGATCAGCCTAGCACAGGGGTGGGTCCCACCTAGGGGTCCAAGGGTATATCCCTCTGTCGTTGCCTATAAATTCAACTTGTCGTCAAAGGGAAGAGGCAGTTCCATCAACTCATATGAGCCCTTGCTTAGAACCTGCGAGGTCTCTAGTGTGACCCATGAGCTTGTCTCTCTCCCCTCAACCTATCACAATATTTTTGTTTGAGAGAGGGCGTTCATATATACTTCTGAGTGTGAGGCGGGACCTCCAAGCAGCATTCAGCCCCATTTCTGCTTCACGTTTCTCTATTTATGACCTCTACTTCGATGGGCCAGTAACATTTGCCCATTTCTTAAGCCCGAACTTTAAAGCCGATTTCTCAGCCTCATCATTTTGGTGTGGTGAGCTTGTACTTTGGGAAGAGGAAGAAAACATTTGAAGTAAACGCCCATGGCATGGGAAAATGAATCAAAAGGAGATCGTGAGATGTCGTGAGGCCAAAGTGAGTTCATCACTCAGGTGAACTTTGACGATTTTCGCAGGTCGATGGAAAAATTACTCTGAAGCCATCTTATTGGGAAAAACACTCTTTGATTTATCTTACAAATTATCTATAAGTGATTTCATAATCTAGGATGTATTACCCATGTTGTATAGAAAGGGTAAGTTGGTCATTAGATGTCAAAAGATATCACACTCACATTAGAATGTCAAGACCAGTCCAAATTAAGCACAAAATTCAGTTGAGTTAAACTTGCGTCGAATAGAAGTTGACACAACTTTGACTGAAAGTCAAAGCAACTTCGAATACAAGTAAAAGTAATTCAGACTGAAGTCGAAGTATAAGTTGAAGTTGACGCAACGTCGAGATGCACTCGACACAGAAGATAGAGTCTGTCAAAGCAATATCAAAAGTCAACGCAACTTCGACTTGAATTTGACGCAGAAGATGAAGTTCGAAGTCCAAGTCTTCAACTCGACAGATATGTCGATAAGGATTCGTCGCAACATTGATATCTGAGTTTATTCAATGCTGAAAATGAATTCAAAGCAGCTCCTATTAGAACTCAGAGGTGTGTCGATTAGAAGGAAAATGAATTCGACGCTACATCGAATATAGATAGAAATAAAACATTTTCTGCTGTCCTTTTCTGATGCTTTTTCAGAAGGTATCCATGAATGTAATTCACATTCCAACGGTTCGTTTATTGCCAAGAATGGAATGGAGTACTCCAAAGAGACAACAAAAACATTCTTGGAAGTTATTCAAATTCAGATTGACAGGTCGTGAACATAAATGGAAAGAAATATTTATTATCCAGTGGACATTCCTTCTAAGCACAGAACAGAAGAGGAAACAAATTCAAACACTACTCGACAGAGAATTAGAATACAGAGGAAGAAAGACAATACAATCAATCAAGCTATTTTATTCTGTTTTCCTTCTTCCTCAAGCTCCCTCTCTTAGATAGAACAAGAAGAACATCTCTGTACAGGAAAAATACACAGTCTCTGCTTCTTCTTCTTCACTTACAGCAGGAATCCATCAAGAGTACAGAGAGATCATCAGGATCACAAACTCATAACCCTTGCATTTTTTTTCTACCTTATGCAAGGGTTCATTCAAAACAGATCCTGAAGAACACCAACAGAAGAAACATCTTTACAACTGCTTCTTATTTTCTCCCTGTTTTATTCTGTAACTATGAAAAGAGTCCTAAGAATCCCTCTCCAAAGGATTCAGTGGTTCTAAGAGTCTCCTTATCAAAAGACACAGTAGTTGGCTCTAAGAGTCTCCTTGTCAAAAGACTCAGTTAGTGGTTCTAAAATTCTCCTTATCAAAAGACTCAGTGGCTGATTCTGAGAGTCTCCTTATCAAAAAACTCAGATACTAGATAGTGCATTCCTACCAAGGTGGTAGAAGAGTGGACTACTCATATTTTGGGGAATCACTATAAAACTTGTCTCTTCTGTGGTGTACTTTTCTGTGTTGCCCCCTTTACTATTTCTGCACTCTGTGTTTAATTTATTTTGTGCTGGTTTTCTGATTGCATAGTCATTAGAAGTTTTTTATTATGTGTGCATATTTAGTATAAAAGTTTTAAATCTCTATTCATCCCCTCTAGAGAATACTCAGATGTTACATTGTGCATTTTCCCATCTTGTGTCGAGAGCAGAGACGTCGGTGTCCTCTCCGCTTATGGCTGCCCCCTCTGAACTCCCGAACCACCTCGAACCCCCCCCCCCCCCCCCCCCCGAGAAGGAGCATACCGACGAGGGCCGCGAGCGACTCGACCAGATATATGCCACTACCGTGGAAGCTGTGTGATGACCTAATTTTGAACCAGAGGGAAGTTTCAAACCGTTTCACCAGCACGCAAAGACTACTAATCCTTTTTGTGAAGAGATTCTGATGGCGCCCATCCCAGCTTGATTCCGTGAGCCAGTACTGAACTACTACTCTGAGCAGGACGACCCCCTCAACCACTTCCAATGGTTCGAGGATGTGGTCTCGATCCACGTGACTGATGCTTTCAAGTGTCGTATCTTTGCAATCACCTTCAAGGGGAAGGCTCATGACTGATTCCATCAGCTCCCAACGAGCTTTATAGATTGCTTCAACGATCTTCACTGCGGACTGATGCTGAGGTTCACAAACTACAAGAAGTGGAAGAGGGACTCAGTGACGCTCTTCACCATCCATAATTTGCGCAAGAGTGAGACCGCCATCATCCATGGTCACTACATGCACATGGGGGTTGTCCTGGGGTGGATAAAGTGGAGGTCGGGGGATAGAGAGCCTGGTTTGGAGTACGGGGCAATCTGGCCCCAATGGCAGAAGTGGGGAAGCATTGTAGGGGGGATGGGAAGCCAACTATAGGTATGTGTGGGTCATGTGACTTGCTGGAATAGGATGTCTGGCAGTACCTGAATGGTTAGAAGAAGTGGCAGGAACAAGAAAAGGGCATGCAATGACAAGTCGTGCAGGATCAGCGAGTGGAGCAGGGAATGGAATTGTTGCAGTACCATGCTCGAGCTTTGGAGCGGAATCAAGCTCTGGAGCAGGATTAGGACCTAGGTTGTGGCATTGGAGCAGGACCAGGACCTGGGTCGTGCGCAAGCGTGCCAAACTAGATCTAGCACTGAATGTTGAAAGTCACATCGTCCTTCCCTCAATTATCTAGCTCTGATGGCAAGATGTTACAATTTTCTGCTTGTGAACAGTGTGTGGTCGTGAGAAGGGAAAGCCTCGAAGATAATCATATCAACCCTTCCTTGACCTAGTCTTCCTAGTGATGGAGGATACAATGACACCTAAGCTCGATTGAGAGAGGAAGATGAGAGCCTTGCCTAACCCTTGCCCTAGTTTACGAAGATGAGAGGGCGAGAGGAGATTAAGAGGAAGAAATTTAGGGTTATAATTCACACTTCTTTTCCAAGGCCCCCCTCACTCGCATATATAGTGAGAAGGAAATATTTAAAAGTATTTTCGTGCCACTTACCTGGGCTATATAATATTTGAATAAATTAAAGTGTGTGAACGTAAGATAAAATGCAAGAAATAAAAATATTATGCAAAAGAACCAGAGACACATCATTTGTAGCCATGGGTCCTCCCCCATACGTTGGTACATAACAGGTTCTTACACACCACCAGGGACATTCAACCGATCCACTTCCGCTGAATTGAGATTCTGGTGTTCACCGACATCGAGCCCCTTTGTAGGATTGGCTATGCCGAATAGTTCTCGACCTCCAGTCCACCCTGTCAACCAGAAAGTCCTCATGTGACTATCTACATGGAGGGCCCTATGATCCACTAGGTAGTTGGACGCACCAAAATGTATTCGATATCTCATATCCCATATTGAAGAAGGAACTCCTCCGTCATTATGACATGTGTCAAGCGTGCAATGCCTACGAGTGCCTCAACTTCGTTCGTCAGTTTGACACCGTTGCGAACTTCATTGTTGAATTCATCGAGGCCGCCGTGCATGTCACCATACTCTCCCGGACCACTATTTGAGGTACTTCCCAATGAACCTGCAACCTTACATCTACGCGCTCCTTCGTGTCCACACCTCGTCTACTCTCTCTCTCTCTCTCCATGGAGCAAGCTAGTTACATAGGTGAGGAAATCTCCACGATCCATTTGTCCACCTCTAAGACATCCACCCCACCAGCTTTGGTCACTATAGAAACCTCAGCCACCACTTCGTAGCTTGGATCCCCTGCATCCACTTGGAACTCTATTGATCGGCCCGTCGCCGCTGCCGCCAGTGTGGCTACCATCGGTACCACCACCACCCTATCGCTTATTTCCATGAGTACCTCGAGCATCCAGAACGGTCGTACTCGCCCACACACAAATTTCCTCTCAAGGACTTATGCTTGATGCTTGGTGTCAAAGACGATGATTCCAACTTTATTGACTTGGAATCATTGACATTTGTTGCTGAATCATATGAACCTCGACCTTGAAGATGAGGTCAATTTTTCAGGAGAGGAGGTTGCGTGAATACAATCCTTCGGACCCACAGCCGTCTTGCCAAGCATTATAGTTGCAGTCTCATAGCATTCTCGCTCGTGTCTATGGTCTATGTATCCCCAAATGGCATTTCTATAATTTCATTGTATGTCCACTCTCGCCTATATATCGGAGTGAAGGATAATCATTTTGGTTATTTTTTATCATTATCTTGTTTAGGCTCTCATATGAGAGGAGAGCTCTTTGGGGGATCTTGCGCTCAAGAGTTGTAAATCGAGCTTACCTAGATGTATTGTATCGCAGTTTCGATTAATCCACTTCTTGTTTGCTTCGACGATATCGATTATCTATCACACGATATGGCACTAATGCTATTGAAAAGCAAATATATATATAACATTAAGGTTTAACAAATAGCATTTAAACAACAATTGAGTCATAGGATCCTAGTAGGAAATCATTCCTGGGGCCAACCAAGACTTTATTACATTTGAAGCCAATGTCGCTAGTTCCTTTCACCTAGAAGTCTGTCATCCTAAATGCCCATCATGAGTTGCTTATCTGGGCTTCACTGCCCCTAAATCACTCGTCACCATCAACAAACTGCTCTCATCGAATTTAGGATATTACATTCCATGTGCTCGAACTCTATGGACTCTCATAAGCATGCACATTATTCAACTTGGTATTATTTTACAAGATTGAAATTCCATGTTATTGTTGTTTTATATTAAGCTGATCTGAGTGGAAGTCAACATTTATTTTTGCAACCTTAGTGGGCTATTTCTGAAGAAATCTCCTCAAACGTGATAATAAAGTTAACGTTTAATTCTCAATACAAGTATTGACATTGTTAGTCTCATTGTAAAAAGCCCACAATAAACCAACACTTAGCTTTGAGCCATTAATAATGGTGTATATGTTAGTTCATATACCATGCATATATAATTGCACTTAGACTATGATATTGTTCATAGCAAAAAGATGTAAATATTTTGATGGAGATCATGTCACACAACCCACTAGGGTCTACACGTGCCGACTAATGAACTACCAGTGATGATCGAGATCGTTCATTTTGAGCGGATCATCGATCTAAGAAATATAGAATTGTATTTATACTTTTTCTGATTTTTTTTGAAAGTTTTAGAGGTCGTCATAATCGGAAAATCATGACCATTCATGACTCATCCTTAGTCTGTATATAAAGGTAGAAGGCTCATTTGATGGTTTTGAAAGTTACGAGAGGAATTAATCATTCACTGATGCCGAAGTCGAAAATCTGAGTGTTATGCTTGGAAAGCCCCCTTGGTAGGCCCATTCTACTCCTGCTTCCATATCCACCCTTCTAGTCCCCCATACCCATAGAATCCCCCCCAATCCTCGCCACACTCCCCATTCCCAACTAAGTCGGCCTTCAACCTCCTCCATTTTTCAATCTCCAGCCACCACACCACCACTTATGGTTACCACCTCCACCTCAGAACACCACCACCTCCAGTCACCACCGCCCCTCTTGACTTCCTATAACCACATATTATATGCTACCTCCACCACTTTAGTTATAACTTCCTACATAACCCTATTATCTCCATTATCCCTATTAATCCTCTCCCATTAAAAACTAAAAATCACAAGCATCCAATTATCCACACACACACCCCAACACACAAATTCACAATCGTGAGCCATCAAACAACTTCCACCATCATGTGCAACTAACCCCTCCTCCCAACTAACTCGCGTCCCCTTGAATTAAGGGAAAAGTCAACACCACCTCCCATTACCCACATTTCCCTTCTTGGACCAGTTTCGAAGCCACCGACACTTTTGCTAGACGACAGACAACCCCATCCTCTCCCCCTAATTCATGTCCAAAAGATATACAGGAAGTTGTTACGAGCCTCTGATTGGGAGCGGATTTGTAGACTTGAGAGAGAGAAATATCTGAGAGGATCGTCTCGACACTTCCTCGACTTAGCCTTCCCAATGGAGGGAGATAAAACGGGAGTCAGACTCGACCGAGAGAGGAGGGAAGAAGGGAGCGTTGCTCAACCCTAACCCTAGCCAAGAAGATGAGAGAAGAAAGAGAAGATTCAATAGGAAGAGAATTAAGATTTTTACCATCATAACCGTCAAGCTCACTCTCCTCACCTATATATAATGAGAGGAAAAGATTTAACTAATTATAATCCTCACTCAGACTACATAATGAGTGTGAAATAAAAGTGTGCGAAAATAAGGAGAGAATAACAGTGTGTGACAATAAGATACAATATAATAGTAGATATACTTCATCCCGGACACCTGTCGTCACCCACTGAGTGGGCCCATAACAAAAGCATTCCATCCACTATCATAATAACCCGTTCCTCCTAGCAGTACTCTGCCCTGCCCCCCCCCCCCCCCCCCCCCCACCCCACCCCAAAATAAAATGCCCCGACTCCTCAAACAGATCCACCAACCCCTTCCAGTTAACACCAATCCAGTCACTGGAACAACCTTCCACCCAGGCAACAACCCGATCCAGCCCTCTGAATGCCCCTCAGAAAATTCAGATTCAGTCTTTCGGTACTCCTTCGGCCACCAACAACTCATCAAACACATGTTAAGCCTTCAATCTTGTAAGAATTGCAAGTTTATTGTTTGGTTGTGATATCTTTGGTGTCAAATTGCATGCTTATTCATTATTTATAGGTATACTAGTTTGAAAACTTTGTCTTCAAGTCATTTGTAATTTGTCTAAACGTATTTGCTTGTGTAGTTGTTTTCCCAGACTTATGCATATATACTTCATTACACATTTCCTTATTTTGGAATTCAACTTGATTGTGTCTTGTATTTGTTGAAGCCAGGAAAATCCCGACCCCAAAATTCGGATCAATGCAGGCGGAGGCTACTCGCCCAGCAGTCCAATGAGATGACTTGGCTGGCAACGACGAAAAAACTAGAAGAGCAACAAACATGACTCCAGGCGCTGCGGCAGGGAGGTCCCACCATTTACCCAGAAGCTCAGACGAGACTTCACCTCCAAAACCAAAAATGGCCGAGCAGGGTACGAGGAAGGCACCAACTTGGCTAGTACCGGGAGTGACTACCAAGGATGATGGGTCCGAGAGGGTTTCAAAAGCTCAAGTTCAGGTGCCAATCCAAGTACCCCTGGGGTCCTATTTATAGTTAAACCAAATGGAGGGGGGGTCTATTTATACCCCACCCAGCTCGGCGACTAGGAGACATTGAGGCGACCTCGCCTGAAGAGGGGCGAGTATCACCTATGTTCGCCTCACTGAAAGAATATTAGGTTTGTAGTCTAAATCACATAGAGGGGGTGAATAGGTTCCTTTTTGGTTTTCCTTTAAGAACCCTAGCTTATTTCTGATTTCTGGTTTAAGCAAAAGATCAAACACACAGAAAGCACACAAGTATGTATAGAGGTTCCTCAAGACATGGTGTCTTGAGTAGTCCTCTTTCCCCCTTCACCTTTCTAACAATGTGTTAGACAAGGACAACTCCTCCAAACTCGGCTCAAAGAGCTTACAGCACAAGTTCCTCAGAACTTCTCAGATCAAGGATGATCCTACCTCAGGACAAAGGTCCCTACAACTCAGAGCTATTACCAGCTCCTACCTCAGGCACAGCAGCCCTACAAACTCAGAGGAATCCACCTCCTACAGCTCAGACCACCTCCTGGTCCTACCTCGGGCTAAACAGCTCTACCTTAGATCAGCTCCTGATCCTACAGCTCAGACCTCAGCAGGTCCTACAACTAAGAGAATTCCTTCTCCTACAGCTCAGGCAATGAAGCCCTACAACTCAGATCAGCTCCTGATCCCACACTCAGGCCTTCAGCCCTACAACTCAGAACCCTCAGGTTCCTACAAACTCAGACCAAATGGTCTTACAGCTAAGGCAAGATGCCCTACAGAAAAATGATTTATAAATTTATTACAGCAGAGTTACTCTCCTGTATATCCTGCACAGCCAGTGCTTCCTGTAGCTAAAGATGTTGAATACAACCACAACTTGATCTTCCTCTTCAATAGAGTGATGGAAGATCACCTTGATCCTTCTGGTGGAGGAGTTATCTTCTTCTCTCTATTTCTTCTTCTCTTTCAGGGAGCAGGAAGAAAGTCGAGAGCAGCTGCCGTCAATGAAACAGTTGATTTTCTGTTTTGCCCGCGACGGAAGAGAGCTTCAAATGTGCCCTAGCATTTCCTTTTATACATCTCTGATCTTCAACGGCTCTTAGATGTCCTTCTGAGAAGTATGGGAGAAGCTGGTGGACCCCACACGGCTTGTCTGCAACTTGCCCTAGCCGCAGGTTCCACCGCCCTACTTTCCCGTAGAGAAGGACTGCGCTCGACGAACGCGCTATACTCTGCATTCGACAAACTTGTCAAACTCTGCGTTCAACGATCTTGTCAAACTCTGCGTTCGTCGATCTTGCCAAGCTCTGCGATCGACGATCTAGTCTTGTCTCTGCGTTCGTCGAACGGCACTCTGCGTTCGACGATTTACACTGTCTCTGCGTTCGACGATCTGCACTCTGAGTTCGACAGACATGCCAACTCTCAGCTGTTTCTTCAATCTCGTCTCAGCGGTGGACGAACAGTGTTCTGTGTTCGATGAACGGCACTCTGCATTCGACGAACACACCAATTATGCCTTCTCAGCGGCTCCTTCTTTGGTCTCATCTCAGCGGTCGATGAACAGTGTTCTGTGTTCGATGAATGACACTCTGCGTTCGACGAACACGCTAATTATGCCTTCTCAGCGGCTCCTTCTTTGGTCTCGTCTCAGCGGTCAATGAACTTAGTCCTGCGTTCGACGAACGGCCTTCAGCGTTCGAAGAACACGCTGATTCTCAACGTTTGAAGAACTTATTAGCGGAGACACCTTCTTCCCAGCGGATCCGCTGAGACGGCTCCTCATCTTAGCGGTTTAGACCCTTCGTCTCAGCGGTTCTGCTGAGACAAATCTTCATCTCTTTGTAGATGATTCTTCACAACTAAGGGCATGTTTGGCCCTTTCTTTTGAGTCACGATACCTGTATATACTACACAAGTATAGCTTTATCAAATACAATATGTCCTTATCATTGAGAGTGATGCCTCTTCAAATCAAGGTAATATTGAGGGCAATATACCCAACAATCTCCCCCTATTTGAAGAAGGCAGAATATTCCCAATGCTAAGGTACATTAACAGCAAGAACATATTATAATAAATGATCTGTAGCATGGGCCCTAACACCCTAGGCATTTTCCCTATCTAGCATTGGCCTATCCTAAGCATTGGCCCTATCTCCCCCTTTCTGGTTTCTTCAACCTTTAACCTTCTATGGATAGGGAGGCAACATCTATTGATCCTTTTGGATCAACTTATAGGTCAACCTATACACATTTAGCATTTGCCATCTCCCCCTCAACCTGAGCAGGGAATTTGCTCCCCCTCAAATAGAGAGCAATTTTCTGAAATAACAGAACTTGTTCAATTTGAACAACCCATTCTAGCTCCCCCTCAATGTGAGTACTATTCTACACTCAACATTCCTAGTTCTATCTTGAAAGCATTAAACTTGGCCTCATCCAATGGCTTAGTGAAGATATCAGCCACTTGACTGTCAGTGGGGACAAATTCAAGGATGATATCTTTACAGTCAATATATTCTCTTATAAAATGATACCTTATCTCAATATGCTTAGTCCTGATGTGAGAGACAGGATTCTTAGCAATGGAGATAGCACTGGATGAGTCACAATAAAGAGGAGATTGACGTACCTTGAGGTTGTAGTCCTCTAACTGGTGTTGAATCCATAATAGTTGAGCACAACAGCTACTTGCTGCAATGTACTCTGACTCAGCTGTGGACATTGCCACACTGGTTTGCTTTTTGCTGCTCCATGAGACCAGCCTCCTCCCTAGGAATTGATAGGTGCCACTTGTGCTTTTCCTGTCCTCTTTGCATCCTGCAAAATCTGCATCTGAGTAGCCTATCAGTTCAAAAGCATTATTCCTAGGGTACCAAAGGCCATGATTCAGGCTTCCCTTGAGGTATCTTAAGATCCTCTTCACAGAGGTGTAGTGAGACTCCTTAGGGCAGGCCTGATACCTAGCACAAACACATGTAGAATACATAATGTCTGGCCTACTAGCAGTTAAGTACAATAGGGATCCAATGATACACATGTACATGGACTCATCAAAGGCCTTCCCCTTTTCATCCTTGTCTAATGATACATTAGATCCCATGGGTGTCCTCATGGTGGAAGCAGACTCCATCCCAAATTTCTTGATGAGCTCCTTGGTGTACTTAGTCTGGGAGATGAAGATTCCATCCTTAGACTATTTCACCTGGAGTCCAAGAAAATATTTGAGCTCACCCATACTGCTCATCTCAAACTCCTCCTGCATTAGATTAGCAAATCTCTTGCAGAGGTTGTCATCAGTAGACTCAAAAATTATGTCATCAACATAAATTCGGACTAGGAGAATCTTGCCCCTTGTTTCCCTAAGAAACAATGTGCTATCTATCTTTCCCCTCAAGAACTTGTTCTTGATGAGAAAGCTAGACAAAGTCTCATACCAAGCCCTTGGGGCTTGCTTAAGACCATACAGGGCTTTCTTAAGAAAATAGACATAGGAAGTGAGAGTTGGATGGACAAAACCTGATGGCTGCTCTACATATACTTCCTCTTTCAGATTTCCATTAAGGAATGCTGACTTGACATCCATCTGGTATACTTTGAAGCCTTTGTGGGCTGAATATGCAAGGAATAGCCTTATAGCCTCCAACCTTGCAACTGGGGCAAAGGTTTGATCAAAGTCAATCCCTTCCTCTTGCCTGTATCCCTTTGCAACAAGCCTTGCCTTGTTCTTGATGATAGTTCCATTCTCATCCATCTTATTTCTGAAGATCCATTGGGTGCCAATGATGTTGTGTCCTTGTGGTCTTGGCACCAATTTCCATACTTTGCATCTTTTGAATTGCAAAAGTTCTTCCTGCATTGCCTGGATCCAGAATGGATCCACATTGGCCTCTTCAAACTTCTTAGGCTCTACCTGTGACAGAAAACTAAGGAACAAGGCTGCATTATGAGCTCTGCTCCTGGTTGTCACACCTTGCTGGACATTTCCAATAATCTGTTCCAAGGGATGATCCCTTAGATGTCTTGTAGCTGCAGGTAATCTGTGCTCTACTTGCTGAACTTCTTCCACTGGTTCAGCAGCTTCTTTAGCATCTTCAGCATCTTGCACCTCTGCTACTTCTTGAACTTCTGCATCAGGATTTGCTTTACTGCTGCTGGACGGTTCTTGTATGGATAGTTCTTCCATTGCTTCTTTACTTCCTGTCAAAACAGAAGAACTGGGCCAGCCCTTGTAGATTAGGCTGGACTCATCAAACACTACATGCATGGACTCTTCAACAACAGGGGTTTTCTTGTTATATACCCTATAGGCTCTACTATGTGAGTTATATCCAACAAGAATCCCCATGTTGCATTTTTCAGCAAACTTGGTTAACTGAGCTTTTCCATTGTTTAGAATGTAGCAATTAGATCCAAAGATCCTAAAGTATGAAATTGTTGGTTGTTTGCCTTTCAAAATCTCATAGGGGGTAATTCCATGATCTTTATTGATGGAAGCTCTATTGAGAGCATAACAAGCAGAATTGACTGCTTCAACCCAGAAATATTCTGGGAGTGAAGAGTCACTAAGCAATGTTCTCTCAGCTTCTATCAATGATCTATTCCTCCTCTCAGCCACCCCATTTTGTTGTGGGGTCCTTGGGGAGGAAAATTCTTGAGTGATACCTAGTTCTTGACAGAACCTTGTCATGGCTTTAGATTGAAACACTGTGCCATGGTCAGACCTAGTTCTGACCACAGAACATTGCAAATCATTCTGAATGGCCTTGACATGGCTTATGAAGACGTTTAGAGTATCAGATTTCTTTCTAAGGAAAAATACCCATGTATATCTTGAGTTATCATCAACAATCACTAAGGTATATAACTTCCCTCCTAAGCTTTGAATTGGCATAGGACCAAACAAGTCCATGTGCAATAGATAAATAAATCTCTTAGTGTCTTGACCAGTACTTTGCACATGTTCAGCAGAGGAGACTACAACATTCTTCCTATCTCTTTCAGCAATAATCTGACTGAAGGATAATTTGTGGACAGTCTTGCTGCTCTTTGTCCTGACAGCCTCAGCTTGCTTTGACTTGGCAGCCATACAAGATCTGAAGGAATCAGACACTGAGCAGCAGGCCTTGTCAACAGATTTGACAGTAGTCTTGCTTTTTGCCGAAGCAGATTTTGAAATGCATGCATCCTTGTTCTTAACTGAAGGTACTGAGGCACCAAACACAAATGGTCCAGATTGGGCCATTTGTGTTTCCTCATGGGGAGCTTTCATTGCACTCAATCCCATGCCATTTCTTTCACTATGGGAAGGAGTGTTTTCCTTCCTATAGAACCTTCCATTCTTCCAGTGACCATGAATGCTTTCATGGTCATACCTGTTGGAGGGAAGTGGCACCATTTGAAAGGTGGTTTGAGACTTAGCCTTCTTCTTGCTTTTTACTCCACTCCCTTCTCCTACTTCCATCTTGTTGAATCCAGCTCCTCTCCAATTGGTTTGAGAGGAGAAGGTGTCAATAAGGGGAAGCACTGATTTGGGCATGGAGAATTGGGCCACCAGGCACATCTCCTTTTCAATATTTTCTTCAAGGTCCTTGATGACCTTGTTCTTCAGGGAAATAATGCTTATTTGCACCATAGTTAACCCCTGTAAATGACTAATTTGTCTGCTCATCTGAGCCACCAGGGTGGTAGGTTCAGTGTTGACGTCCTTAGTCATTTTGAGGGAAACAATTTTCTGGGCTTGCCTCTTGGGAAGCTTCTTGCTCTTCTTCAGAGCCTCCAAAAGAACACCATATTTTTCAATCAATTGATTGAGTTCTTCCTCAGCTTCCATGCCCCTTCCATCAATTGATGGAGGTGCATCAGATTCTGGACTAGTCTCATAATCAGAAGAGGATATGGAATGAATTAATACCTGCTCATGTTCTGAATTATTGTGGCTGTCCTCATCTTCAGTTAGAGCCATCAGCCCATGGTCATTGTGAATAACCTCATCCTCCTCGACATCACTGTCTGAATGTGATAGAGGGGCCCTGACTGCAATCCTGCCAACAACAGGTTCTTCAACAGCAACCGGCCCAATGAGGGCTTCTTCCATTTCAGATTCTGATGAGCTAGAGTCTGATTCACTCCAGCTCTTCTTCTACTTCTTAGCTAGAAAGGATTTCTCTCCTTTCTTGCTTCTTGATTGATGAGCCTTCTTCTCATACTTCTCTCTTCTCTTCACAGTGCAGTCAGCAATGATATGTCCAGGCTTGCTGCAGCAATAGCAAACAACTTTGGAAGAATTATGTTTTGAGTTAGACTCATACCTGTCACTTCTGGAGTGATGCTTTGACTCCTTGCTGTCCTCCTTGTTGTGATATGAGGAGGAAGGCTTGTTCTTCCATTGCTTCCTCCTCAACAGCTTTCTGAAGTGCCTTATAAGAACAGCAATTTCTTCATCAGAAGAAGAGCAGCTTGATGATCTAGGCTCAGAATCTTCTGGTTCAGCAGATCTTCTGGGAGGAGAGTGAGCCTTCTCTCTCCCTCTTCTTGAGCTTTCAGCCTTGAAGGCCAGGGAATTCTCCCTGGTATCACCCTTTTCCTTCTGCTCTTCTTCCTTCCTGGCAGTCAGCTGCATCTCATAGGAGAGCAAATTTCCATAGCGAGTTTGGGGAGGAGTTTCAGTCAACTTAGCCACCTCCCTTATTGCACAAATTTTTGTGTCCCAATCTCTTGTTAGAGATTTGAGGAACTTATCATTCAGCTCATAATTTATGAACACTCTCTCATAGGTTCTTAGTTCATTAATTATTCAAAAGAACCTTTCATAACACATGGAGATGCTCTCCTGCCCTTGCTGCCTGAAAGCTTTATTTTCCTGATTGAAGAGTGACTTCCTGTCATTCCTCACATCTTCAGTCCCTTCCATGTACACTATCAGTGTATCCCACATCTCCTTAGCAGATCCACAGTGCACCAAATTTTGAAAAGTTGAGTCATCAATAGCATTGACTATGATATTTTGAGCCCTTTTATCCATAGTAGCCAATGCGATCTCATCCTTGGTCATTTCAGTGTATGGTTTGCCTACTTGCCTGGTAGGATCAACAGAGGAGGGTTTTGTGATAATGAAGGGGCCTTCCTCAATAGTAATGTAGATTCTAGGGTCTGATGCTTCCATGTACAGCCTAACCCTCTGCTTCCATATGCCAAAGTTGGCTTTATTACATATGGGCAGTTTCATTGAGCTCATCTCCTTCTGCATTACACTGGAGGCCATTGGGTTTTGACTAGACAATACCTTTTAGGATCTGGTCAGACTGTTAAGTCCATCTTGACCAACCAGCCTCTGATATCACTTGAAAGAATATTAGGTTTGTAGTTTAAATCACCTAGAGGGGGTGAATAGGTTCCTTTTTGGTTTTCCTCTAAGCACCCTAGCTTATTTCTGATTTCTGGTTTAAGCAAAAGATCAAACACACAGAAAGCACACAAGTATGTATAGAGGTTCCTCAAGACAGGGTGTCTTGAGTAGTCCTCTTTCCCCCATCACCTTTCTAACAATGTGTTAGACAAGGCCAACTCCTCCAAACTCGGCTCAAAGAGCTTACAGCATAAGTCCTCAGAACTTCTCAGATCAAGGATGATCCTACCTCAGGACAAAGGTCCCTACAACTCAGAGCTATCACCAGCGCCTACCTCAGGCACATCAGCCCTACAAAATCAGAGGAATCCACCTCCTACAGCTCAGACCACCTCCTGGTCCTAACTCAGGCTAAACAACCCTACCTCAGATCAGCTCCTAATCTTACAGCTCAGACCTCAGCAGGTCCTACAACTCAGAGAATTCCTTCTCCTACATCTCAGGCAATGAATCCCTACAACTCAGATCAGCTCCTGATCCTACACTCAGTCCTTCAGCCCTACAACTCAGAACCCTCAGGTTCCTAAAAACTCAGACCAGATGGTCTTACAGCTCAGGCAAGATGCCCTACAGAAAAATGATTTTGAAATTTATTACAGCAGAGTTACTCTCATGTATATCCTGCACAGCTTGTGCTTCCTGTAGCGGAAGATGTTGAATACATCCACAACTTGATCTTCCTCTTCAATAGAGTGATGGAAGATCACCTTGCTCCTTCTGGTGGAGGAGCTATCTTCTTCTCTCTGTTTCTTCTTCTCTTTCAGGGAGCAGGAAGAATGTCGAGAGCAGCTACCGTCAATGAAACAGTTGATTTTCTTTTTGCATGCGACGGAGGAGAGCTTCAAATGTGCCCTAGCATTTCCTTTTATACATCTCTGATCTTCAACGGCTCTTAAATGTCCTTCTGAGAAGTATGGGAGAAGCTGGTGGACCCACACGACTTGTCTGTAACTTGCCCTAGCCGCAGGTTCCGCCGCCCTACTTTTCTGTAGAGAAGGACTGCGCTCGACGAACGCGATGTACTCTGCGATCGATGAACTTGTCAAACTCTGTGTTCGACGATCTTGTCAAACTCTGCGTTCGACGATCTTGCCAAGCTCTGCGATCAACGATCTTGTCTTGTCTCTGCGTTCGTCGAACGGAACTCTGCGTTCGACGATTGGCACTGTCTCTGTGTTCGACGATCTGCACTCTGAGTTCGACGGACATGCCAACTCTCTGCTGTTTCTTCAATCTCGTCTCAGCGGTCGACGAACAGTGTTCTGTGTTTGACGAACGGCACTCTGCGGTCGACGAACACGCTAATTATGCCTTCTCAGTGGCTTCTTCTTTGTTCTCGTCTCAGCGGTCGACGAACAGTGTTCTGTGTTCGACGAACGACACTCTGCGTTCAACGAACACACCAATTATGCCTTCTCATCGGCTCCTTCTTTGGTCTCGTCTCAGCGGTCGACGAACTTAGTCCTGCGTTCGACGAACGGCCTTCAGTGTTCGACGAACACGCTGATTCTCATCGTTTGAAGAACTTATCAGCGGAGACACCTTCTTCTCAGCGGATCCGCTGAGACGGCTCCTCATCTCAGCGGTTTAGACCCTTCGTCTCAACGGTTCTGCTGAGACAAATCTTCATCTCTTTGTAGATGATTCTTCACAACTAAGGGATTGTTTGGCCCTTTCTTTTGAGTCACCTGTACCTGTTTATACTACACAAGTATAGCTTTATCAAATAAAATATGTCCTTAGCATTGAGAGTGATGCCTCTTCAAATCAAGGTAATATTGAGGGCAATATACCCAACAATCTCCCCATATTTGAAGAAGGCAGAATATTCCCAATGCTAAGGTACATTAACAACAAGAACATATTACAATAAATGATCTGTAGCATGGGCCCTAACACCCTAGGCATTTGCCCTATCTAGCATTGGCCTATCCTAAGCATTGGCCCTATCTCGCCCTTTCTGGTTTCTTCAACCTTTAACCTTCTATGGACAGGGAGGCAACATCTATTGATCCTTTTGGATCAACTTATAGGTCAACCTATACACATTTAACATTTGCCATCTCCCCCTCAACCTGAGCAGGGAATTTGCTCCCCCTCAAATAGAGAGCAATTTTCTGAAATAGCAGAACTTGTTCAATTTTAACAACCCATTCTAGCTCCCCCTCAATGTGAGTACTATTCTACACTCAACATTCCTAGTTCTATCTTGAAAGCATTAAACTTGGCCTCATCCAATGGCTTGGTGAAGATATCAGCCACTTGACTATTAGTGGGGACAAATTCAAGGCTGATATCTTTACAGTCAACATGTTCTCTTATAAAATGATACCTTATCTCAATATGCTTCGTCCTGCTGTGAGAGTCAGGATTCTTAGCAATGGAGATAACACTGGATGAGTCACAATAAAGAGGAGATTGACATACCTTGAGGTTGTAGTCCTCTAACTGGTGTTGAATCCATAATAGTTGAGCACAACAGCTACCTGTTGCAATGTACTCTGACTCAGCTGTGGACATTGCCACACTGGTTTGCTTTTTGCTGCTCCATGAGACCAGCCTCCTCCCTAGGAATTGACAGGTGCCACTTGTGCTTTTCCTGTCCTCTTTGCATCCTGCAAAATCTGCATCTGAGTAGCCTATCAGTTCAAAATCACTATTCCTAGGGTACCAAAGGCCATGATTCAGGCTTCCCTTGAGGTATCTCAAGATCCTCTTCACAGAGGTGTAGTGAGACTCCTTAGGTCAGACCTGATACCTAGCACAAACACATGTAGAATACATAATGTCTGGCCTACTAGCAGTTAAGTACAACAGGGATCCAATGATACACCTGTACATGGACTCATCAAAGGCCTTCTCCTTTTCATCCTTGTCTAATGATACATTAGATCCCATGGGTGTCCTCATGGTGGAAGCAGACTCCATCCCAAATTTCTTGATGATCTCATTGGAATGCGCCCGAGCATGGGCTCGGTCGGCCGCTTGGCGAGGATTTAAGACCAGCTGCGGCAGGACGAGGATGCGATGACTCTGGCCTTCGAGCACTTCAAGCATGCACGCAGCATGGGCTGGGTCGGGCGACATTCGCAACCTCCAGAAGCCCAGGCGAACCTCCAAGGCCCTTAGTAGATTCTTTTCGTCGTTTGTTGTAGTATGGTGGCCATTTGGCAAGTCCTTTGTAACCTTTGAACAATTTAAAATTTAAGAAATTTTATTGGCGAGTATATGAAACTCGCCCTTCATTTACTAATCGCTCGCTTGATTGCTGTGATGCCTGATTTTTTACTATCTTCTTTTTTGTGGTCTTTTTGCGAGTAGTAGTTGTATGTTGCACCTATTTGGTGAGCTCCCTTGTATTTTGATGTAGGTACTCGCTCGCTGAGTGATGATGATTTGATGTGCGCCGCTGATTTTTGGCGACTTACCCTGATATTCGCCAACCCGCACTCGTACTTGCGGTGGCGTACGTGACAAGCCAAGTGTCCTTGACTACTATAAATATGGGGTGGGTACGTATTTATTACGCTTTCTGGCGATTTCTTGCATTCCCAGCGAGTATCTTCCTATTGCTCCCCTTCTCGCCTCTTTGATACTCGCTCTTCCTTTCTCTCTGTTACAAAGTGGCCGATGAGGCGACCATTTGGCGTGCGAATCATGCCAAGAATTTTGAGGCGACCTCCTTCAAGAAGCCGATTACTCGGCCGTGGGATTTGAAGGAGTTCTGTGCCAAATACTTGTCGCTCGGGTATGTCGCCAGGCTTCCTCGCGAGGATGAGCGACTAAACTCATTCTCGGCGACCGAGCTGGTGTTCCCCATCCGCCACTTCGAGGTCGGCCTGCGACTACCACTGTGGATGGAGTTTTGTCAAATTCTCCGCTACTTTGGGATAGTCCCCGCACAGATCAACCCGAATGGGGTGACGATGATCATTGGGTTCTTATGATTTCTGCGAGAACAGAAGATCGCCTTCGATCTGTCTGTCTTTCGGCGAGTATTCCACTTCAACTCTACTGGCGAGGGCGTTGTCTTCTTGCACAGCCATGTCTGCATGCTGACCGACACGGCGAATAAAAACCATCGCTGGGGCGAGCGACTAGTCATCATATGTGCCGACTTTCAAATTATCCCTACCTCGTCCTTCCAGCCGGTGGAAAGCGCCTTTCTGACCCCTTACCTGGAGGAGACGAGAGAGTAGCTACTTGACAGCTTCAGGGGTCATCACCTGGATGTCCTCGTCTGGAAGAAGCAAGTAGACGAGCTCGCTGAAGTGTTCGCAGGCGAAGGTAGTCTTCTGAGCGAGTACTGCGCATACTCGCCTTTTGTCTTTTAACTGGCGACTAAAACCTTCTGTTATGTCTTGTTGCAGCTACTCGCTCCTTACCGAGCGAGCTTCTTCCATTAGCGCCGAAGGCGGGGGCTTCTACCCCGATTGACTTGTCTCCTGGTGGCGATGAGCAGGAGGTCGTCGGCGAGGATGCTGGGCCTTCTAGGAAACGGAAGGGCAAGGCCAAGTCTGGGAGCCCGCGACAAGGAAGAAAAAAGAGGTCGCCAAGAGGGACCTGAAGGCGAAGGCAAACCTTTCGGAGGCCGGCGAGCCTCACAGTCACCCGCTCTTCAACGAAGGTGGCATTAGCGAGGATGCCTATGGTCGCCCTCTGGTGTCCTGGACTGAGCGCGCCCACGAGGTGACTTTAAGCACCAATCTTCCTGCCTGGTCGGAGGATTGGGAGGACAACGATGAGGCGTTCGACGTGATGTTCGCCCTGTATGGTCGCGTAGATGCCGAGGCCCTACAAGATGTCTCGCCCGAGTATCTGGCGAACCAGAGCTCGCGAGCTTACCTGCGAGCAGCCGAGCTCGGCCATGCAACGTCGAGGCGGTTGTTGGAATACGAGCAGATGATTAAGGTGCAGGCGAAGAAGCTCATTGCCATGGGGCTAGAGGCCGCCAAGTGGAAGGAGCATGAGGTACTCGCTCGTCCTTTCCCTGGCTTCTGGGATACTCGCCTTTTACGCCGAACATTCTACTAATCGCGGTCTTCGTGTCTTTTTAGGCTGCCGAGATCGAGGTAGCGAAGAAGGTATCCCAGCTTGAGAAGGAGCTGGAAGATACTCGGCAGGTCTTGGAGGCTGCCCAAGTCCGCATCGCCGAGCTGGAAACTCGGCCTGCCGAGCAATAGCCTTCGGAGGCGGGCCCCTCCAGAGGAAAGCAGATAAGGATGCATAGCGATGAGATGCCGCACGTCCGCCGGGAGATCGCGAGGGCGACCGGGAAAGTCGTCCTGAGCAGGTTGAAAGTCGAGGGTCTGTTGAAGCCGGAGGCGATGAACTTGACTGTGGTGGAACTTATCCCGGCGCTGCTCACCTAAGAGTCCACGTCCCCTATGCGAGATCTTCCATCCTCATCCAACGATTCCGAGGATGACGATTCTGGGGATGAGGATGATGATGACGAAGATGTCGATGTGGATGACGAGGATGATGACGATGATGATGCCTAGTCGCCGATCTTTTGTTGATAGCTGTACATCATTTTTGAAGATGTAATTATCAAAGTAATGAAATACAAATTTGTGTGCTTGCCTGATGTTTATTATTCTTGCTTTCTTGTTTGCATGCCGAGTAGTCCTTTAGTCTTGCGACGAGGTTGAGTTCTAGCTAGGCTCCTAGGAACGGCGAGATTGAGTGTTGTGGTCGATGATCATACCTTACTCACACCTGCATGCTCGCACCACATACTCGCACATGTATAGTCGCACACGTATACTCGCCATTTTCAAGGTAAACCTTGTTGGAGTCAATCTGTGGAGGGTCTTCGGAGAAGGTCCTGAGGGACAAATGCTCCTAAAGCTCTCTTTTGTACCTGATGAAAGACTGCCATGATGCTTGTAATAATAATGGACTCTAGGA
Organism: Dactylorhiza incarnata; assembly: GCA_033032865.1. Lineage (NCBI taxonomy): Eukaryota > Viridiplantae > Streptophyta > Magnoliopsida > Asparagales > Orchidaceae > Dactylorhiza > Dactylorhiza incarnata. The sequence goes on from JAWHQI010000339.1 coordinate 539,422, forward strand.
TGAGAAGAGTAGAGAAAAACTATCGGGCTGGTCCTAGGGGACACAACATCCCGAGGTTTCCATCCTACCATAACGTTGATGTTGGTGAAGAGACCGACAAGTAGGGACTGACAGTCGGGGAGGTCCAAAGACACATCATCCCGAGGTCTCCATCCTACTGTGATGTTGATGTTGCTGAAGAGATCGACAAGTAGGGACTGTCAGTCAGGGAGGTCCAAAGACACATCATCCCGAGGTCTCCATCCTACTGTGATGTTGATGCTGTTTTGACGAACTTTCTCCTGACATGCTCAACAATCAGAGGGGATTAAATACACCAACTCAAATGATTGGACATGATCATTAGAAACAAAATGCTATGCTGCGAGCCTTTTACTCTTTGAGGATTTGCGACGCCTTTATTCAAGGGTCCCCTAAGAGGTTAAGTCGATCATCCTATCGTCGAGCTAGGAGGTCAGCGTCACGACTTCTTCCTGATAATCTCTCTAGTCGGATGAGAGATGCGGTCGGAGGGAACCGCGACCAACATGCAAGCGGGGAGCAGATCTCGACCATCAATGCAGAGGCTTGGTCTTAGGGGAACGCACTACCGAGGCACCGTCCCATCATCCGTTCTGGATCTTACGAGAATCAAGTCGGATGCCCGTTTCCTAACCTGACGTGGAGGTCGGCTTCACCTATTTTCCTTCCTTTCTTTAAGATAGTTGTTGATGTGATAGGAGCGAGAATCTCTCGCCATCCCGTGTTTCAGGGAGGTGATGAATTTATTTATAAACAAACAATTTACAGGAGAGGGATGTACACGTTCCTCCTTTGGGATAAAACCTTTTCAGGTCATCGCCGCTCCAGGTATTCCCCAATAGCTCCCCTTCGTGATTTTGCAGGCGATATCCACCTGTTGTAAGTGATTCATGGATGATGAAAGGTCCCTCCCAATTTGAGTTGAGCTTTCCGATGGCTGCTGATCTTCCTGCCATGTCCACATTCTTTAAGACTAGATCACCTGCTTGGAAGTGTTTGAGGCGAACGTGTTTGTCGAAGTGCTTCACCATTCGACGTTTGATCTCCTCCTGCCGAGTTGAGGCTAAGTCTCAGAGTTCTTCAATGTAGTCGAGGGATAGCTTCTGAGCTTCCTCATTCTCCAGACGTCATTCTTCCTCTCCGTCTTCAGCTGCGATCACCCTCGGACTTCTGACCTCGAACTCTACTGGAATGAGAGCTTCGGACCCATGAGAGAGTTTGAACGGGGTTTCCCCTGTGGCTGAGCTAGGAGTGGTTCTCAAAGCCCACAACACCGAGGAGAGCTGTTCCGCCCAATTCCTCTTAGGTTCTCGACTTTCTTCTTTAGCAGGTTGATGATCAGCTTGTTGGCAGCCTCCACTTGTCCGTTGCTCCTTGGATGATGTACTGACGCAAACAGAAGATCAGTTCCGAGTTGCCTGCAAAATTCTTCCAGCTCCAAGCTGGCGAATTGAGGACCTTTGTCGGTGACGATGGCGAGGGGGGTCCCGAATCTACAGACGATCTCTCCCCAGATAAAGTTCTTCACGACTTGAGAGGTGGTCTTGGCCAGAGCTATGACCTCGATCCACTTGGAGAAGTAGTCGATCATGACAAGAACGAACTTCCTCTGGCTACTAGCTGCGGGAATGGGACCTATCAGATCCATTCCCCAGATGGCGAACGGCCACGGAGCGGTGATCGAGCGAAGATGCTGGGACGGCTGCAATTGAAGGGGGGCAAATAGCTGGCACTTTTGACACTTTTTTGAGAAGATCTCCGCATCCTCGCGGATAGTAAGCCAGAAGTAACCATGCCTCAAGATTCTCTGCTCTAAAGTGCGAGTCCCAGAATGACTTCCGCACTCTCCCGAGTGGATCTCTTCCAACATTCGAGGTACTTCATCTTCAGAGACGCATCTAGCCAGGGGCCCGAGATGGTCTTGCGATATAGCTCCACGTCCTGCAATAAATAATACGCTGTCTTGTACCTGAACTTCCTTTGATCCCCATCCTCTGCGGGAAGCTGCCCGGTAGATAGAAATGCTAGGAACGGATCCATCCATGAGGGGCGCTGCTCGATCTCCATCATCTCTCCTTCCTCGATGGACGGTCGGAACAATTCAGTGATGATCCCTCCAGTCCTTGGCCCATACTTGGCCAGACGATCTGCTGTCGAGTACTCCTCTCTCGGTACGTGCTCAACGAAGAAGGATTGAAAGCCTCCAATCAATCCCTCCACCTTGACAAGATACTTTTGCAGGATGGTGTCGCGTACTTCAAACTCTCCCCGAATCTGCGACGCAACCACCATTGAATCAGTGAAAGCCCTGATATCATGGATGCCCAGCTCCTTTGCGAGGTGCAAGACTGCTACTATGGCCTCGTACTCTGCCTGATTATTCGTGATGGGTAGAGGATCTCGACTGCCTGCTCGATCCTAGTTCCCTGTGGGCTGACAAGAACGATGCCCACTCCCACAAAGCTCTTGCCCGAACCTCCATACACGAACATCTTCCTAGGGTTGGGAGTAGATGCCTCCTCTCCTGGCCCCGCCTCTACTGAGAAGTCGACTAAGAAGTCTGCTACCGCCTGCACTTTGATCGCCACCCGGGGCGAGAAGGAAATGTCGAACTCGCTGAGTTCTACCGACCATTTATCCAGCCTTTCTGAATGCTCCACCCCTTCCAAGATATTTCGGATAGGATGGTCAGTCACGAACCGGATGGAATGAGCTTGAAAATAAGGCCAGAGCTTCCGCGCCAACACCACCAAGGCGTAGGCAAGCTTTTCCAAGATTGGGTATTTCAACTCCGCCTTCTTGAGTACCTGACTAACATAGTATATATGGAGATGGTTCTTTCCTTCTTCCCGGACCAGCACCGAACTGACGGCTTCCACTCCTACTCCCAAGTAGATGAGTAGGTCTTCACCTTCTTTCGGGCTCTGAAGGAGAGGTGTTTGAGTCAACTGCTCCTTCAGCCTACCGAACGCCTTCTCGCATTCGTCGGACCAAACGAAGCCCTCGCTTTTCCGGAGCGTCTTGAAAAATGGAGAGCACTTCTCCTCTGCCTTTAATAGAAAGCAGCTAAGACCCTCCAACCTTCCTGTCATCCTTTGAACTTCTTTCATCATCTTTGGTGAGGTCATCTCCAGGATCGCCCTAACCTTGTCAGGTTTCGGCTTTACCCCTCCCGGGGTGATGAGATGCCCCAGAAACTTTCCCCTTCCAGCTCCGAATACACACTTTGCCGGATTGAGTCTCATCTTGAACTTCCTTAGCGTCGCAAAGGTCTCCACCAGATCAGCTACATGCTCCCGGACACTCTTGCTTTTGATCAAGAGGTCGTCCACATACACTTCCAGGTTCCTCCCTTTCTGCTCTTCGAAGACGCGGTCCATCATCCGCTGGTAGGTCGCTCCTGCATTCTTTAGCCCAAAGGGCATCATCTTGTAGTTGTAGCAGTCGTCGTCAGTGATGAAGGAAACATCACGACAATCGGGGGGATACATCCGGATCTGATGGTATCCTGAAAATGCATCAAGGAAGCTCATTACAGAAAAACCGATGGCTGAATCAACCAGCGCGTCGATTCGAGGCAAGGGATAACAATCCTTCGGGCAGCTTTTATTCAATAATGAAAAGTCTACACACATCCTCCAGCTGCCCCCAGTTTTTTTCACCATTACAACATTCGAGACCCAGCCTGGGTACTGGATCTCTAACACAAAGCCTGCATCTTGTAGCTTCTTGACTTCCTCGCGGATAGGAACGGCTAACATGATGGCACTTGATCTTTTCTTCTGGAAAATGGGCTTGACTGCGGGGTCAAGGTTGAGATGGTGGCAGGCCACCTCAGAATCAATCCCGGGCATCTCGGCAGTATTCCAAGCAAAGATGTCAACGTTCTCTTGTAGGCACATCGCCATCTCCATCTTCTCGCTGACCTTCAACGCTCCTCCAATCGTCAGCAACCCAGGTACTCCTGCCACGGAGAGTGCCTCAATTTCTTCAACCTCTTCTGACACTTCCAGCCGGGCCGTGCCTCCTGTCACCCTTTCAAACTCCTCTGCGCCAGCTATCCAGCTGATAGTGCTGACCGAGCTAATGTAGCACTCACGGGCGGATCTTAGATCGCTCCTGATCCACACCTGAACATCCCCTTGACAGTACTTAAGGCACTGATGGTAGGAGGACGGTACGGCCTTGAAGGTATTGAGAAGCGGCCTTCCGAAGATGTCCTTGTAGCAACTCGGGGCATCGACGATGATGAAATGACACTGGAGAGGGGTGCCACCCACGGATACAAGGAGATCTACTCCTCCTTCCACCTCTTTCTTCTCTCCGGAGAAGCCAAAGAGGGGGCCATCCGGCTCCCGGACTCTTACTGCTCTAACGCCCAGCCCGTCGAACGTCTCCTTGAAGATGACGTTCACGGAACTACCGTTATCGATCAGAATCCGATCAACGGTGAAGCCTTCCATCGCAGCTTGGATCACGAGGGCATCATGGAAGGGATTCTCATTCCCTAGCATGTCCTCCTTTGAGAAGGTGATCTCCTCCAACGGGGGCGGTGCCTGCGAAGTCGAAGAGACACTCCTTCGATAAATCTGATGGACACTCCACTTGCGGGAAGCTCACAGCCCTGCTCCCCCGTGGATGACTCCAACTCCTCTGCCTCCCTGGACGAGGTCTCCTCGACCTCCATGGTTGACGCGGTCTTCATTCCTCCTTCGACCGACAGCCTGAACTGCCAGCGGCTCGACAGGGGCTTCGATCCTCCACTGTTCTCCTCCTGCTTCTCCTGTTGCCAACCTTCTACATGCTTCCCAAAAATCTGGGTAAGCCATCGTGCCATGCCCCTATACCTGATGGAGATCACAATAGAAGGGGATCTCCTCTGCTGCGACCTCCTCTGCTTCCGGTTCTTCTGATCTTGCTGATTGCCTCGCCAGGCAACCGCTATCGCTTCCTCCCTTCTCCTTTCCTGACGCCTCTCTGGTCGGTCAAAGCGTCTTTTCTTCGGGGATCTCCTTCCTCGGTCCTGACGCTGAGGTCCTCTGGCCGGCTTCCAAGGTGGCCGGTTAGCGGGGACTTGGTAGCGCCTCTCCTCTTCCCGACGATCTGGGGCTACGATGAGCCTCCTCTCATCATTTCTTCTAGGCTCCTCCCTCCTGGGCTCCTTTCTTCTCCTCTCTTCCCTGCTCCTTCCTTCTGGCTTCTGCTTCTCTGCCCTCCTGGGCTCTTCCTTCTTCTTCCTCTCGAGGGTCTTCCCTCTTCCTCCTCATCCTCTCTGGTCACTCGGGTGAGCCTGGCTAGGAAGCCGCTGTTGGAAGCCTCACCCTGGATGAACTTGTTGGCCCTCTCGATGAGTTTGTCGTAGGAATAAGGAGGATTCCTGCTGAGCTCCAACTTGAAGAGACCTCCACGAAGGCCGAACGTTAGGGCCAGCTGCAAGGTGGGACCATCCACCTCCTGGATGTCCAACACCTCCTCCTGAAAATGATCTATATAATGCCCCAACGTCTCCTTCGCTCCCTGCCCCAGATGGAAAAGGGTCGTGGCCTCCTTCTTCAGCTTCTTGGCCGTGGCGAACCGCATGGTCAGCCCCCGGCACAAGTCCTTGAAGCAGTATATAGAACCTGCTGGCAACTGGTGGAACCAGTCTCGGGCCTTCCCCCGGAAGGTGATTGCAAACAACCTACACTTGAAGGCATCAGACATGGTTCAGATGGAGGCTACATCCTCGAACCACTGGATGTGTCAGATAGGGTCATCCCTCCCCGTGTAGTAATTCATTGCGGGATCTCTGAACCCTTCCGGCACTGGCGCAGCAACGATCTCCTCACAGAATGGGATCCTCCCACCGAACTGGCGACGACCTTCTGCTAGGCGAGTATCGCCCCCATACTCGTTAACCTGGCGAGTACCGAAGTACCTCGCCCGCTCCTCCTCCTCGCGGAATCGGATTTCGCCTGCTCCCTACGAGACCTGCGGGTGGAACTGCGACCTCCTTGGTCGCTCCAGCTCCTCTATATGCTCCTTCCCTGCTCGCCGAGGGTGAGCACCTTCTTCGGTCAGAATTGGACGATGAGGCGAGGTTGTCGTTCCTTCCGCGCAAGGTTGGAGAGCTGCTCGCATGGACCCCTCTGTTCGCCGCACGAATTCCTCAAAGATCGCCAAAGTCACAAACTCGCCACTCCCGGCCAAGTTCCCGACTACCTCTGCATGGTCGCCAACTACAACCATCTCGCCTTTTTACCAAACTTTCTCCGTCTTGCCACGATCCACGCTCACCACACCAAAGTGTTGAAGCCAGGAAAATCCCGACCCCAAAATTCGGATCAATATAGCTGGAGGCTACTTGCCCAGCAGTCGAACGAGATGACTTGGCTGGCAATGACGAAGAAGCTAGAAGAGCAATGAACAAGACCCCAAGCGCTGCGGCAGGGAGGTCCCACCACGTACCCAGAAGCTCAGAAGAGACTTCCCCTACAAAACCAAAAATGGTCGAGCAGGGTACGAGTAAGGCACCGACTTGGCTAGTACCGGGAGGGACTACCAAGGATGATGGGTCCGAGAATTTGAACGAGGGGGGTTTCAAAAGCTCAAGTTCAGGTGCCAATCCAAGTACCCCTGGGGTCCTATTTATAGGAAAACCAAAGGGAGGTGGGTCTATTTATACCCCACCTAGCTCGGCGACTAGGAGACATTGAGGCGACCTCACCTGAAGAGGGGCGAGTATCACCTATGGTCGCCTTACCTTTTGGCGAGTATCGGGACAACTCGCGCGAGTCCACCCATACTCGCCCAGGCCTTCTTCTGCTCCTGCTGGCTGAGCTGTCTTGTGTCTTGGACTGCTGACCTCTGTGTTGACCCTTTGACCTTGACTTCTGTCTACGTGGCTTTGAGTAGGCCCTACCCTCATAGAATGAGGGTTGTACAGTATTGTAATATTGTTCATTAAGTTTATTGTTGCAAAATTAATTATTGTATTATTGTTAGTACATATAGAGCTCATCAATTAACCTCCTTTGTTCCTTTTGGAACCTACACTACATCATATTCAATAGTCATTTTTATTTGATAATAATCTTACAATATGCTACAATGCATAGGTGATTAAACACACTAGCTAGTATTTTGGAATGCATGACACATCCTTGAATTAGGGGTGCAAGTTGAGTTGAGCCTGCTCGAGAGCTCGACGAGTCATCTCGAAAAAACTTGACTCGAACTAGAGCATGTCTAGCCCGCTCATTTCCAAACTCCACATCCATGTCGTCTTCGTTCAACATTGAACCCACACTCACACTCACTACACCAAAATGTTGGAACCAGGGAAATCTCAGTTCACAAAAAATTGGGCTGTTTATGATTAAAGGTTACTTGTCCAGCGGTTAGGGCGCACAAACTTAAACTAGTGAGATATAGAGGACGCAGGAGCGTTTTCCCGATTGCTTGTAAACAGGATCTCGTGAGTCACAATGATGAGGTCCCTCCATGGGCCCGGAAGTATATAGGAACTGCCCCTCCTAAACCATAGTTGTGTTTGGCACAAGAGATACATGAAGAGGTCTTTTGGAACCTTGGGGGAGGGGGTGGGGGTCGATGCTCCTTCAACTTGTGCCCCGAGTTCCTATTTATAGGCAATCAGGGAGTATATGTGGACTGCAAATAGCCACACCGCCTCTTGGGATACTGGGTACCTGGCACCTAGCGAGTTTTTTGTTGTTATCTTTGGCGAAATCGCCTTATGCCGAGGTCTTGTTGCTGAGCTCATTTTGGCTTGCTGAAATAGGTTGAGAATTGATCTTGCCGCCAAGGTAAATTTGATAGAGAACTCTGAAGGAGCTCGCCTTGCTGAATCTGCGAGTAATAGGATGGCATGCTCTCTAAAAAAGTGAGTTATCGCTTGGCAAGCTCGCATCTAGTGCAGGCGAGTTCTCGATATCTGGTTTGGCGAGCTCATTTGTATTAGGCGAGCTCTCGATCCTCCTTGATGAACTCAATGGTAGTATAGGGGAGCGCTCGATCTTCCTTGTTCGACTTTATTGTCTTCGCCTTTTAGGTTGATGTCCACTATTCAGAGGTAAGGGGGCTCATAATTGGGTCGGAACTCACCTCGACGAATGATTGTACAACCTGGATCACGAATTTTCAAAAAATGATGATTGTGCCCCCCGGATGTTCATGAAGCTCAGGCAAGGTTGCCGATGATGGAGATGGTGGCTGTGGTGTGCATGTGGAGGAGAGTGCGGCGATGAGTGCGTGATGGCTCCATGGCGATGAGGCGATGATCACGCGATGGGCGATGATCACGCGATGGGTGATGATCACGCGACGGCAATGGCGCGGGGATGAGTACGCGACAATGAGCACGGCAGGAAAGTCGGCAGCAACATAGCGATGTGCGCGCGGTGGCGGTGCGACAATGAGCAGGTGGAGGCATGTCGATGAGCACGTGGCGGTGAGCGCGACGAGAAAGGAGGCGGTGTCGTGGCGATGACCACACGACAGTGAGCGTGACGAGAGAGGAGGCGGTGGCGCGGCAGTTACGGCGCGGTGTTGAACACTGCGAGAAAGTCGGCGGTGGCATGGCGATGAGCACACTACCGTGTTTGCAAGCGTGCTCCCATGGAAGCGCGCCAAGGCAGGCATGTGGAGGTGGTGCTCGTGCGCTGCCTCTCTTAAGCACCAAGGTTTGTCATTAATCCATTTCCATGACCAGTTTGGGCGCTGAATAAGTCAGTGCCCAATGTGGGTGCGCTGAAATGAATCAGTGCCCCCTTAATTGGGGGCTTATGGTGTCGCGCGCTGTACTCTTATGCAGCTCCACGCACGGTACTCTTGTGCAGTGCCTCACGGCATTCTTGTGTAGTGTTGCGCGAGGCACTAGAGTGAAGTGTCGTGTGCGACACTCGTCCACAGTGTCACGTGGCACTTGCGCACAATACGTGCTCGACACTCGATTGCAGTGTTGTGCGATATTTATGTTTTGTGCACGCACAGTATTTGCCCGGGCACGCGCACTGTGTGCCCGCCGAGGCCTGTACACACGCACGCCTTGCTTGGGCACTCCACAACCACCGTGCGGGAGAGCGTGGTCTTGCGTGCATGCGTATTTTGCATACTCGCACGTTCCGACGTATGTTTGGGAGATCAACGAACTCAGAATTGCGTGAGAATGAGCAAACAAGGACATGACTCTTCTCGTCCCTTTGAACTTATTCACTCATACATCTAGGTCCCTCTGCTACCAAATCTGCTGGTAGGGGTAGTCTGTATTTTGTTACTTTTATTGATAACTTCTCTAAGTGTACCCGGACGTATCTTTTAAAAGACCGTTCTGACCTATTCTATATATTCGCCTCTTTTTATAATGAAATTAGCACACAGTTTGGTGTGTCTATTAAAGTTCTTCGTACTGATAATGCTAAAGAGTAGCTTAGTAATCAATTTTCAACTTTTTGCATGCATCATGACATTATCCATCAGACAAGCTGTCCATATACTTCCCAACAAAATGGGGTGGTGAAACGCAAGAATCAGCATCTCCTTGACGTTGCCCGTACTCTTCTCACTCAAATGAATGTCCCTCGCTCGAACTGGGGTCATGCCATCCTCTTCTTTTGCTATCTCATCAATTGTATTCCCTCTTCGATCCTCCAAGGCCAAACCATCTTCTCCATCTTATACCCAGGTGCCACACCATTTCCTTTAATCCCCCACAGTCTTCGGTTGCACGACATTTGTTCACTCTCCTTTAGTTGGTCGAGAAAATCTCTCCCCTCGCTCCATTAAATGCATCTTTCTTGGATACTATCCCACTCAAAAAGGATATCGATGTTATGAACCTCTTCTCCGAAAACAGTATGTCTTCGCTGACGTCACATTCTTTGAAAATACTCTTTACTTCTCGCAAGACCCTACAACCTCACCAGCTGATAATAACCCCACTCTACCCATTATTTTTTCCCATCCGCCCGAACTCGCTCAACCTTCTCTTCCCACACCACCTTTTACTCTCCATTTCTCGCCACCTGTTCTCCACCTCTGGGGTCGTCTTTTCCAGTTCCCGGTCCAACACTCTCTTCATCGGACGAATCTGATACAGATGATTGGTCGAACCTTGATCTTCCCATTGCTCTCCGCAAGGGAGTTCGAACGTGTACTTAGCATTCAATTCATGATATAGTCTCGTATGCTCGACTGACTCATTGCAGGGATTTTGCTCTAGCCCTCTCAGCCACTATCATTCTGACCACTTACTGTTGAAACCCGAAATTCGGGATCAAATAGTTCGAACCGGGTAGGTAGCTTGCCCTTACTCCTCTTGAGTGAGAGCGCAAGACCGGTCACTTAGAGTTAAAGAAACTCTCTCATTGTTGTGGACTTAGCCAAAATTGACTCCGTGAGCTGCAGCGAGGAGGTCCCGCCACTAACCCGAAAGACCTCAAAGATCTTCCCCTCCCTAACCAAAGCTAGCAGGTCACCTTGGAAGACAAAGCTCTCTCTCTTTCATTTAATACCCAGAATCAGAATCCTCTTCAAGGTGCCCATGGGGGTCTATTTATAGCTTTCCTAAAAATATTCTGCAGATAGTCAAAATGGTCTGCCAATAGCCGACTTCCGCTGCTTGAAAATATGAACCGTGATTCACTCCAACTTTCACCTGGCGCTAGGCGACTGGACTGAGGTGCACTCAACCCCCCTTGCACTGGGCGAGTGGACCGAGGTCCACTCCCCCTAGCGCCGGGCGAGTGGACCGAGGTCCACTCGTCCCCTGGCGCCGGGCGAGTGGACCGAAGTTCACTCGCCCACTCGCGCCGACGACTGGACCTCGTCCACTCGCCTACTCGCACCAGGCGAGTGGACCTCGTCCACTTGCGGCGATGAGTGGACCGAGGTCCACTCGCCTCCCTTTTGCCGGGCGAGTGGACCGAGGTCCTCTCGCCCGCTTCTGCATTGAGGGGTAAATGGGTGGACCAGTTGGTCCACCCGCCACTCTTACTTCGAGTTCCACTCTCCCCTCCTTTCTTATGAGTTAAGCTCAAAAATATTAACTTGTCTGCATCACGATGGGCTCACTCGACAAATATGGAGGTTGTACACTTACCAAGAAGATCTTACCATACAACACTAGAAAGCTATCATGGATGAAGAAATGACTACCTTGACTGAAAGGGGTACTTGGATTCTTGTCCATACTCCTACAATAGATGTGGTCGGATGTCGATGGGTGTTTGTGGTAAAGTTTCATCCTGATGGCACCGTGGATCGTTATAAGCCTCGGCTGGTTGCCAAAGGCTTCACTGAGACATATGGTGTGGATTTTTTTAACGCTTTCTCCCCAGTTGCTCGCATCAGCACAATTTGGGTTCTATTTTCTGTAGCTATCAACAAAGATTGACAAGTGTCCCAGTTGGGTGTAAAGAATACCTTCCTCTATGGAGACCTCCAAGAAGAAGTATATATGGAGCAACTTCCTGGGTATGTTGCTCAGAGGGAGTCTCAGGTATGCAAGTTGCAGAAGGCAATCTATGGCCTCAAGCAAAGCCCTCAGGCATGGTTCGACAAGTTCAGCCAAGTGGTCTCCGTCATTGGTTTTGCTCGAAGTTATGCAGATTACTCTCTCTTTATACGAAGGACTTCTCACAGGATGGTTGGTCTTGCTGTCTATGTAGATGATACTCTCCTTATTGGTGATGATAAGGATGAAATTGCAAACATAGAAACATCTTCAACAAAACTTTATTACAAAAGATATGGGACCTCCTAAGTACTTTCTGGGAATAGAAATCTCACGAAGACACAACTCAGTGGTTCTCTTGCAACAAAAATATGCCACTGATCTTGTAAAAGAAACAGGTCTACTTGGAGCTAAATCGGCTCGATGTCCGATGATTGTTGGTGAAGACGAATCTTGGAACAAGGTCGCGCCACTTCTGTTAGACATCACTAGGTATAAATGACTAGTGGGCAAGTTTATCTATCTGACCGTAACAAGACAGGAAATCTATGATGTAGGCAGGGTAAGTCAGTTCATGCAAAACCCCAAGGAGTGTCATCTCCAATCAGCTCTAAAAATACTGGAATATGTGAAAGGATCTCTGGGGAAGGGGTTGCTATTTCAGAAGAATAACCATTTGAGGATTAAAGCCTACTCTGATGCCAGTTATGCTGATGACAAAGAAGATTGGAAGTCCACATCAGTTTTGCATGTTTATAGGAGGGAATCTAGTTAGCTGGAAAAGCAAGAAACAAGTTGTTGTATCTAAATCAAGTGCCGAGGCTGAATATAGAAGTATGACTTCAACCACCTGTGAATTAAAGTGGTTGCGAGCCCTTATGCATGACTTAGGAGAAGTCTATGACTATTTGTTACCAATGTTCTGTGACAACTAAGCTGCCATATAAATATCAAGAAATCCGGTATTTCATGAGAGGACAAAATACATTGAAGTTGATTGTCACTTCATCAGAGAAGAAATATTAATGGAACAAATCTGCACTCTGTTTGTCACCTCCGCTAATGAGCTAGCAGATAGATGTCTTTACCAAACTAGTATCGTCCTCGTTTTCTGACAACTGTTCCAAGCTGGGCATGATTGACATATATGCTCCAGCTTGATGGGGAGTGTTAGAAAATGAATGTGAATGCGTGGTCACTGCCTGGGACCGCACATTGCGGTCTGATCATTTAGCCTTTGACTGACTGCCTATTGTGTGATGAAGACCGATGGGATGTGATCTCGCGGTCTAATCCTGTGATCGCACCTTGCGGTCTGCTCAGTTAGCTTGTCTAACCGCACAACTTCTGCGATCAGGATATTTGTGACCGCATGTATAGCCTTGTATAATATTAGTCCCACATCTCCAATTTGTAATCTCTCTCACCTCCTTCATTCTATATAAATGATGTCATACCTTTGTAATATTTAAACTTTTTGGAAATAAAATATTTAATAATTTTCAATTGCCACGTGTCTTTTTTAATTTCTGTTAATATATTTCTAAGTTCTCATATAATTCTAGGTCAATAAAAAAATCAATCAAAACTCTATGTTGAATACATGCAAATCAATTATATATTTGTCTATCTTTAAATGTCATTGCACCTTGTTGCCCTAACTCATCATACTAGCATCATCCCTTACCATAGGTAGACATCAATGTCCATGCTAGTTATATCATGTCATGCTATGCTAAAGTAAATTATAATACTAAAATTTGAAAATCATAATATCTATGTAGTTGATTGCATGAATAAAAATTTATAAATAGATTTAAAATCTACAATCTTCACTATAATTGTAAATCCAAAAGTTAATCATGCAATTGTACCATCGTTCATATATCCATAAGCTTAAATGCTTAGTATGTCCATGATCATTAACCCATGACATGTGTCTCACAATAGCGATGACGTAGGATTGTATGCATTAGAAGACCTAACCTCTAAGTCATGTCTTGCCCTTAATCGGGGAGGGTTCTAATGGGGTCTTGTGAGACACTGGGGGAAAGAGTGCTAGGTTGAGCGTTCTCTTGTGTGTGATAATGGGATTAACACCCCAACCTGCAACATATGTGCAACTCTTCATGCTCATATGTAACTTAGTACGGGGCCAGAGTGTAGACATATAGTTAGGGTAATTTTAATCTTAGGACATACTTATATCATATACATTACATGAATATTATTTCACTATTTATGATCATTTCAATATTTATGATCATTTCAATCGTGCATATTTTGTTCAAACATGATATCTTGTGTTTTTCATACTATATACTCTTTTGACTTTCATGATTTTGAAAAACATAAGTATTTTGAAAGACTATTTTGACACATTAGGACAAAAAACTTTTATCTGTAATTTTTTCATTATTTTTCAAAACTCTTTGTGGTACTTGGTGTCAATTATCTTAGAAAACATGAATCAGAAAACCCAGGACGAAAAATTATCAAAAACCATGTTTTTCAAAGTAAAAGAAAAATTCTCTGCTACTAGCGTCGCGTAGTACTACTAGCGTCGGTGGTAGCATAAAATCATTTTTTCTTTTTGCATTTTCCCTCTGGCATAGAAGATCATTATACATATGTGCTCTTAATATACTTCTATGTTTTTCAGAAAATTATTTATTTTAAAATATTTAAAAACCAAATACAAAATACTTTGAAAGAACAAAATTATGTTTTTCTTATTGTTTCTGTGTTTTTTTTATTTTGTATTTTTTATTAAAAAATCAAAAATTATAAAAACTAATTGTTATTCATTGGCATTGTCATGGATGATTAATTATAACAATTAAAGATTAAATACAATCTTTAATTTAATTTTCAAGTTTCTTAAAAAAGTTGTGTTGTATTTGCAATGTCTTGAATACTATTGTGTTTATGTACAATGAAATTGATTGTAGAAAAAATATGTATGAATGTTTAGCATGCCTCTAAGTAGTAGATAATGATACATTCACTCACTTATTTTGATAACCTACACGTGTTGTTAATCTTAGTTTTGCATGATGGTGTAGTGTAATAACAAAATAGATTAAAATGCGTAAATAAATTGCCTACACAACTTTGAATTGTTTATTGCAATTCTTTATTTTTCTTGCACGTATTTATTAGAGAAAAGTGGTTAAATAATTAAAATGTTATTGTTTGCAAACAAGTGAATTTGGAGCCCTTAGTCATTAAAATAAAAAACAAATAAAATTAACATGGAAAATTCCATCAAGCTCTACTCACCCTCCTGATAAGTCTAAATGAAAATTGTGAGTTTGGGCACCTTGGAAAGTATTGTAAAGTGTCTTGTAACAAACAAATTATACACAACTTCTCTTAGTATACTGAATCACAAAAATAAAATTAAAAAGAATAAATGTGATCCCCAAGCACTACTTTGCACCCTAATAAGTCTTAATAAGCATTGTGTGTGTAGAGCAGCTTGGTAGTTGTACTCTTTATTCATGTGCATTGAAATAATGTTGAAGTAATATTATTTGTGTATTTTAATGTTTTGATATTCCATTATATATGTCATGTGTTTTGATTAATTCAATTGTATACTTTATCAAAACACTATTTTGTACACATCATTATCTCTCATAAAACTTCTACTCATGAGAATTAGACCCTAAAGCACATCTACACTATTCTTTAAATACTTAAGTAAATGCACTAGATAACAAAGCATGATCGCTACAATATTTAATTTTTTTTGAAATTCAAATTAATTTACATTGTAGTTCTTATCTCTTTTTGATATTTTGAAATCATGCTTGCAATTTTATCTCTAAAATTACAATGAAATTTCATCTCTTGGACTTTAATTAAAAACATATTCTTATTAGTCTTAAACTCATTATCTTTTATACGATCTTATTTTCTAAAAAGATGTTCATTTTAAGAGTGTTTATCATATTTATTTGTGCTTGCTGCTTATGCTTAATCATGATTATTTTATCAACAAGTGGTATAATAAGTCTAAACAAGTGGCATTGCCTTACTCTCTAATAGTATATTCAAACATGCATAAATTTTTTTCTCAATAAGTTGTAGAGTGGTATCTATGGACTTCCTCCTTGGATCATATTTTGTTCTCTACATAGATCTCATTAAGTCCTACTGCATACACTCTCTGTTGGAACAACCCTATTACTGATTTGGGCTAGGATCACTATCTATGACTAGGACTCAAGTTGACCTCATTGTATAGTCTAAGGGTCAAGGTTTAAGTGTGTCTAAGTAGCTAGAACTTAGGAAAAATTCCAAGTTTCTGTGTTCAACGAACTCCATTCTGCGTTCGACGAACTCCTTCTTGAGTTCGATGAACGTCATGCTTCAGTTCGGCGAAATTTCTCTTCAGTTCGACGAACTCCAGTTTGAGATCGACAAACTCAGCTCTGTGTTCGATGAATAAGTAACAAGATGTTCAGTTCGACGAACTCAGCTTTCAGTTCGACGAACTCAACACTCAGCTCGACGAACTCAGTTTTCTGCTCGACGAATTTCTTCTTCAGCTTGACAATCTCTGATAGATCAGTTATCTATTTTCTCTGAACTCAGATCGACTAATCAGCAACGGATCTATTCAATTATTTGGACTTATTCATTATCAGATAAGTCAAGATTTACTCATTCCTTTTATTATTCATTTCTATTCTCTTCTTTCGAGAAAGTAGCCGTTGACAGATATTGGAAAAGGATACTTTCATGGAAAAGGAAAATGAATTAAAGTTTATTGCTGAATCAGATTGCAGTTCCAAGAATAATCATTTCAGATATTTTATTCCTTATTTAGAATATTTGAATTTCAAATCAGTCATATATATGTCTAAGGAAAAAGAGGTATAAAAGAGATCAATCAAGGATATATTAGAGAATAGAAAAAAGAAGAGATATCAGTGGATTCAATATAGAATAGAGAAGATATAGAATATACTCAGAGTTACAGAGACTCAAGAAATCTTCATCTTCTACAGCAGCATTTTCGCTCTCTGAGAACATCAACAATCATTCTCTCAGTTTTCAGCTGCTAATTCTTAATCATCAAAGAGCAACAATAATCTGAGAAACTTTGTCTCTCAGATTCATCTGCTATCAAGGAAGATTCTCTTCATCCAAGAGAAAGCTCCATCCATCATCTGTCAAGAATTTCTATCAGACAGGGGGAGCTTTACATCAACAATCCACTAGTCTTCACTCAGCTTGTTGACAGAGCAGAATTCATAACCTTTTATTTTACACTTTTATCCCATCTTGTACAGGGTTCTAACTCCCTTCAAAAGTTAAACCTTTGGTGGCAGGGCACCTGATCAAAAACCTATGTTTTGGTTTGAGCACCTGATCAAAAGTTCAGTAGTGTTTAGGCACCTGATCAAAAATCCCAGTGGTGATAGGGCACCTGATCAAAAACCTAGTGGATTCCTACCAAGGGTGGTAGAAGAGTAGATGTACCAGTTTGATTGGGGAACTACTATAGATCCTTGTGTCTGTTGTGATTGTGTTTTTCTTTCTGTACTGTGATGTGCTGTGCTTATTATATTTGGTTAACTTTTATACTCACTCTGCTACACATATATATCACTATTTTAATTCTGCTATAAAATAAGTTAAAACTTTTTAATACTCTATTCCCCCCTCTAGAGTTAAGCTAAGATCTAATACCTCACTTTCAATTGGTATCAGAGGTTGGTTGATTGGTTACACAGGCTAACACCTGAATCAAAAGATCAATTAGATCTTAACTTTCTCTAGAGTTTTCTTTTTCTAAAACTCATGGCACACAACAAAGATTACTCAAGCACAAGACCTCCTATGTGCAGATGCCAAAGCAATGAACATATTGGCACAGACAATGTCTGATGATATATTCCAGAAGGTTGTGGACTGCACCTCAGCCAGGGATATCTGGAACTCCCCAAACAACATGGTTGAAGGTTCTGTAGATGAGAGAAAGGACTGAAGATCTCATCTCATCTCTCAATATGAAAACTTCAAGAAGGGAGAAACTGAAACAGTAGCAGACATGTACAACAGACTCAGTCTCATAATCAATGAGCTGAAGTCTTTGGATAAAGTTATCTCAATCACTGAAGTGAATGATAAGATCCTAATGTGCTTCCCCAGCACATGGGACTCAAGGATCTGGCCAATCAAGGAAGCCAGAAGCCTAAATGAGATCTCTACTGAGACCTTGTTAGGCAAATTAAAATCTTATGAGCAGCTTATCAAGTCTAGAGATGCTGAACAATCTACCTCCTCTCCAGCCACCAAAAAGGAGAGAAGCATTGCTTTCCAAGCAACAAAAGAGGAAAATAAAGCTCCAGGAGAAATGGAGTTTATGAGCCTACTAGCCAACAGATTTTACAAAATGGCTAGAAAGGACTTCAGAAAGAAGGATTACAGATCCAAAGAAAATTCAAGGTATGACAAAAGAAATTATTTGCTTTGGTTGCAGGAAGCCTGGACACATTCTACCCGAGTGTCCAGAAAACCAAAAGAAGGGCAAGAGAAAAGATAAAGAAGAAAAGAGGCACTCCAGCAAGCCATCCTCCCACAAACACAAACACAAGGGAAGAGGCTTTGTAGCTGAAACATGGAGTGATACTGAGTCAGAGTCTTCATCCAGCTCTTCTAAAGATGAAGATGATACAAATGAAAAGGATCAATGCTTGATGGCTGCTTATGACTCATATAATGATTCAGAACATGCATCATCATCCAGTTCTAGTGATGATGAAGATGATGCAGATGAAAGAAGTTTCTGCATGATGGCTATCAATGCATCAACAAACAATTCAGATGAATCAGAATCTGACAATGACTTTGATAAAGTAATCTCTACCTTTGATTTTAATTCAGATGATTTTAAAAGTGAATTTAAAACTTTGTTTAGATTTAATAAAATCTGAGAAGGAAATAGTTTCCCTCAGAAATAAATTGGTTGAAATGAATCAACTGGCTGAAGATAATGCCAATCTTAAGAAAAAACTGGCTGCCTCCAAAGAACATATTGTTCTCATTGAGAACAAATTATCTGAGGCTAAGAAGTTTGAAGAATCCCTCAATGGGAGAAGCATCAAACTGATGGACATCACAAGCACTGTAAATGCCAGACTCAATGACAAACTGGTCTTGGGTGCTTCATCAAGTCAGCCACATCTTCTTAAGAAAAATATTTTATCTACTCCAGTGAAATTCATTTAGGCCAAGAGCAAATAGGGTGTAGAAGTAGGTAAGAACATCTCAAGCAAGGATGTTAAGAATAAAGGAATTCAAAAACATTCGTCGAACGACGCTCGACAAAATCACATGAATTCGTCGAACGGAGATCGACGAACGCTGAAGACAGATTTTCAGTACAGCTATTATTCAAACGGCACTCGACGAAATTACTTCAATTCGTCGAACGGCGACCGAACTCAGCCAAGTTCATCGAACAGAAAATGTACTGAATTTCAAAAGAATTCTAATTCTCCACATACCAAAAATCTCTTTACTGAGTGGATTATTCCTCCAAGGAGATATCATCCACAAGGCTATAAGGATCAGCCTGAGATTTCTTACATTTCAGATTTTTGTGGTAAGACAAAAGGACCCAAGGTAGTCTGGGTCAAGAACAACTAGTTTATTTTATGTTGTGCAGGTACAAATCTATCCACACATAAAGGAACATTGGTATTTGGATAGTGGGTGTTTTAAGCACATGACAGGAAACAAGGCCAATCTAAGCAATTACAAGGCAAAGCTTGGACCCAAAGTGATTTTTGGAGACTCCAATTGTGAACAAACCAAAGGATATGGAAAGATCAAAGTTGGGGCAGTTACCTTTAAAGAGGTAGCATATGTCAAGGGTCTCAAGCATAACCTCATTAGCATAAGCCAGCTATGTGATGAAGGTTATCAGGTAACTTTTAATCATTCCTTATGTCTTATTACCAATGATAAAAACATCAATGTGTTATCTGGTATTAGACATGGAAATATTTATTTAGTCAATTTTGACTCTGCAAATTCAGACATTTGTTTATTTAATTCTATAAGTAAAACAAATGAATTATGGCATAAAAGGCTAGGACATATTAACCTTAGAACTATCTCTAAGCTCTCCAAGGACAATCTAGTTAGAGGACTGCCTTCTGGTTCATACAAGAAGGAAGGACTCTGCAGAGTTTGTCAACTAGGAAAGCAGACCAAGAGTACTTTTAAATCTTTATCCAAGAGTGATTCACCTAGAATTCTGTACTTACTATATTTGGATCTCTTTGGACCCACTACAATACAGAGTCTAGGAGGGAAGCATTACACTTTAGTTATTGCAGATGACTTCTCTAGATTCACTTGGGTGTTCTTTCTTAGGAACTAGTCTGACACCTTCAGTGTTCTGACAGACTCTCTCAGGTCCATCAAGATTGAATACTCTACTCTAGTTGCATTGATCAGAAGTGATCATGGCACTGAGTTTGAATCTCTTCTGATGAGAGAATTCTGTGGAAAAGAAGGGATCAGACAATGTTTCTCTGCTCCTAGAACTCCTCAACAAAATGGGGTAGCTGAAAAGAAAAATAGAACACTACTTGAATCAACGACTACATTGCTTGTTGATGCTCACTTGCCAATCTCCTTTTGGGCAGAGGCAGTGAACACAGCAAATTATGTGTTGAACAGGAGTTTGATACACAAACTTAAGGGTAAAACACCCTATGAATTACTTAAGAATAAAAAGCCTAAGGTTAACTATTTTAAGATTGGTTGTAAATGCTATGTGCATAATAATGATAAGAAATATCTAAGGAAATTTGAAGCAAAGTCTGCTGAAGGTATATTCCTTGGATACTCTCTTTCTAGTAAAGCATATAGAGTTTACAATAAATCAACTCTTAAGATAGAAGAGTCCATGCATATTTCCTTTGATGAAACTAATATGTTAATTGAGGAGAGGAAGACCACCTCTACCAAAGATACTTTGCAGGTACCAGCTCTATGTGAAGAGCTCAATGGATTGAATCTACAAAATGAAGAATCTCTACTTCCATCAACTCAAACTATTGAAGACAGTGAAGAAGAAGATCATCCAGAATATCTTGCTGATAATCCAAATCAAGTGACAGCTGAACAAATCCCTCAAGAGGAAACTATTGCTGAACCCACTCCAACTGTTGATCACATCACAGTTAGAGATCATCCAATATCCCAAGTTATTGGAGATATCTCAGCAGGTGTTCAAACAAGGCATCAACTCAACCAAAATCAGATGCATACTTGTTTCCTATCACAGATTGAACCTCAATCCATAAAAGATGCAGAACAAGATCCAAACTGGATTCTTGCAATGCAAGAAGAACTCAATCAATTTGAAAGGAAAAAAGTCTGGGATTTGGTTCCAAGACCAAAGGGTCATCCAGTTATTGGCACTAAATGAGTCTTTAGGAACAAGCTAGATGATTAAGGCTTAATAATCAGAAATAAAGCAAGATTAGTAGCCCAAGGATACTCTCAGGAAGAAGGAATTGATTATGATCAAACCTTTGCTCCTGTTGCTAGACTTGAAGCTATCAGGATATTTCTTGCCTTTGCTGCTTTCAAGAAATTCAAAGTATATCAGATGGATGCGAAGAGTGCATTCTTAAATAGAGATATTAAAGAAGAAGTATATGTGGAACAACCACCAGGTTTTATCTCTCCAACTCACTCTTCTTATGTCTTTAAGCTTAATAAAGCTCTCTATGGTCTCAAGCAAGCTCCCAAAGCATGGTATCAGACCTTAGCTAATTTTCTTTTAGAGAACAACTTCTTTATAGGCAATGTTGATAAAACCTTATTTTTTAGGATACATAAAAATCAAACTTTACTAGTTCAAATCTATGTAGATGATATTATTTTTGGCTCTACTGATTCAAATTTATGCAAAAGGTTTTCTGACCTAATGCAAACAAAATTTGAAATGAGTAGTATGGGTGAGTTATCTTACTTCCTTGGCCTTCAAGAGAAGCAAACTCCTAATGGGATATTCATATCACAATCCAAGTATGCTAAGGAATTAGTGAAAAGATTTGGCATGTCTGATTCCTCTTCCATGAAAACACCCATGCCCTGCAATGCTGTTGTAAACAATGATGAATCAGGGAAACCTGTTGATCAAAAATTATATAGAGCAATTATTGGCTCCTTACTTTACTTAACAGCTAGTAGACCAGACATAATGTTTGTTACATGCATTTGTGCTAGGTTCTAAGTTAACCCCAAAGAATCTCACCTTATTTTATTAAAAAGAATTTTGAGATATATAAAAGGTTGTCCAAATCTAGGACTCTGGTATCCAACTGCATCAGAATTTGAATTAACTGGATTCTCAGATTCTGATTATGCTGGATGCAGAGTAGACAGGAAAAGCACATCAGGAACTTGCCAGTTCCTTGGTGATAAGCTTGTGTCTTAGTTTTATAAGAAGCAGACATCTGTGTCTACATCAACAGCTAAAGCAGAATATATTGCTGCTGGCAGTTGCTGCTCACAGGTTCTGTGGATACAAAATCAACTTCTATACTATGGTATCAACTTAAATAAGTCAATCATATTTTGTGACAATACTAGTACAATATCTATAGCATAAAATCCAGTACTCCATAGTAGGACTAAACACATAGAAATTCGGCACCACTTTATCAGAGATAATGTGGATAAAAATAAAATTTGCCTACAATTTATTCCTACCGACTTACAAAGGGCTGATATTTTCACCAAACCCTTAGATGTAAAGAAGCATATTTTCTTTATAAATCAGCTAGGAATGATAGATGAAGATTCAATCAATTAAAAATTATATTTTCTACTTATCCCCTCATTTCGTCGAACGGAGATCGACCAAATTTAGTTGTTCGTCGAACGGAGATCGACGAAACTTATTAGGTCTAGAGATCGACGAAGTCTGGTCGTTCGTCGAACTGAGATCGACGAAAGTTCATTTTTCGTCGAACACAGTTTGATGAAGCCTAAGACTCTTCGACTTCTGATTTTATTAGGTTTAGCCGACCTCAATTCCACGAAATTTTGCGCCTTCTCCGATCTCTTTCCTTATAATCAAATTTTGATTCTTTTTCGTCTTTGCGCCTACAGAACTTTCTCTTGCTCTTGCTCTTGCCTCCAGTTCCCTTTGCACTTGATCGTTTTCTCTCTTACAGGTACTTAATGGCAATCTCCCAAGCAGTAATTTCCTCCATGAAGTTTGATGCAAGCTTTGATATTGGCATGGAGTCGTTCGCGCTTTCAGACCAAGTTTTCCAGGACATTCTTCAACTATTTGAAGATCAGCAACTGAAGAAGTTCATGAACACCAGGATCAAGCTTCCAGTAGTAGAGATAAAGGAATGGGTGCACACCCTTAAGAAAGAGAATGCAACAACAATATCAGGATCAATTTCTAGAAATCAGGTTTCTTTTACCCTAGAAGTTTTAACATAAGTTTTTGGTTTGTTGAATGGTGATAATGAGTTGGATATTAGTTCTGATGAATTTAATGCTGAGTTGGTTAAAATGGGTCATTCCTCTGGAAACCCTAATCACCTTCTGAAGAAGAACTTGTCTGTGGAATACAGGTTCTTGGTAGATGTTGTTGGAAAAGTTTTGCTAGGCAAAACTTCTGCTCATGACTACATCACTAGGCACCAATTTCTTTTGATAGTGGCCTTAGTTGAAAAGAAACAAGTCAATTGGGGATTGATTCTGTTTGAATCAATAAAGAAGAAGCAAAGCAAACTGAATGTTTGCTATGTCAGAGTGTTAGGGCTTGTTCTCCATGCTAAATGCCCAGAACTGTTGGTGTCCCCAACAGTGTTCATCAATGCTAGCAAGAGGCTGACCTCAGCTCTCTTTGGAAAGTGGGAGAGAGTTATTCCCAAGAAGACTCCAAGGGCAACAGCTTCAAGGAGTATTTCTGAAAGCACCAGGGCTGATACAGCCACTCCTCCAACCCTCCAATAATTTCCTCCCTCCATATCTTCTTCTCCTCTTCCCTCTCAACCTCTTCAGCATACTACTGAAGAAGTTAT
Source organism: Dactylorhiza incarnata (assembly GCA_033032865.1). Classification (NCBI taxonomy): domain Eukaryota; kingdom Viridiplantae; phylum Streptophyta; class Magnoliopsida; order Asparagales; family Orchidaceae; genus Dactylorhiza; species Dactylorhiza incarnata. The sequence continues at coordinate 562,981 of JAWHQI010000339.1, forward strand.
TCCATCAAATTCTCCCACCCTAGATGTAGACATTCTTTCCTCATTGCTTTCTTCTCCTCCTATCCAGACAACTCTATCTACAGATATTCCATCATCATATCTAGATGTTGATTCTCTTCCCCCCTCCATCATTTAACCTATTGTCCCCTCAAAACTCTCCACCTAATTGTTCTATACGTGAAGATATTCATCCACCAATATCAGATGCTACCAACATTTTTCTTCCATCATCAGTGTGCACCAATCAGGATCACACTTACATTCCCCCACCTTCTCTTCCAGCTCCATCTTCTTCTCAACATACATCAGATTTTGTATATGTTAATTTCTCTTCTATAGCTGACCAAATATTCTCCCACATCTCTCCTAAGCTAGCTGCTCTTCTTGATGAAAAATTAGCTCCTATTCTTCAAGCTATTTCTGACCTCTCTTCTCAGATTGCATCCTTCCCTTCCTCCTCATCCTATGTCCCTTCTTCTAGGGGCCTTGATTGAGGTATCCCTGAAACTAGGCAGGAGGAGATGCTTGATGACGAAGCTCCTTTTGATGAAGTTTCAGATGCAGTTATTGTTCCAAATATTGCAGATTCAGATACAGTTTTTGATATAGAAGAAGCTCCAGTTACAGCTCCAGTTCCAGTGATAGAATCTGTGAATACTATATCTTTTAACCCCACAGTAGATATTAATTCTTTGTTATCAAAATTCAGTTCAGTTTTCAGCAGTTTGCCAAAGTATCAAAATTATTCAAAAGCAATAGTTCCCTATTCTGCTCCCATTGATTCAGTTTTGTTAAAGGAAATCATCAAAAGCTTTCTAGTTTCAGCTCAAGTTCTAGCTCCAGTTCAAATTGAAGTTGCAGCAGCAGAAGAAGTTGGATTGATAAATTCTCCTCCAACTTTTGTCTATGATGATTCTCCTCTACCAGATGATTTTGAGCAAGATGATGATAATGTTCTCCAAGAATAGCAAGATGTTGAGAAAGCTCTTAAAGATCTTGATGATCTATATGATAACCCTGCTCAGTTGTCTGATGATGATAATAGTGATGATAGTGATGATTCAGATGCCAAATCTTCAAAGAAAAGAAAGTCAAGAAGCAAAGCAAAGGCAGTTGTTGTTCCTAAACCTCCCTCCTGTACAAATGATACTCCATATTACATCTTGCATAACATAACTCTCACCAAGGATTCCCCAGCTTGGATGAGATTTTCCAGAAATGAGGACAACAGAAGAAAGAAAATGAAGAAGACAGGCTTTTATTCAGATAAGCCAGTAAAATTCAATCACCCTCCTCCTCCTCCGGCAGTAGGATCAGCAGGGTTGTCCTCTTCCTCCTCTCAGAAATCAGTTCCCCAGCCTTCAAGAAGATCAGCAGGGCTGTGCATTTTATTATTATAATAATTAGTGTCAATTATCAATTTGAAACCTCTATTTTTTAAATATATAGTAAAAAAATAAAATAATAAATTTAAATCTATTTTTTTTATTTTTTTATTGAAAAAAGATACTTAAATTTCAAGTATATTTTGTTGCAAAAAATATGTGTATTTGTGAGTATCGGGTAGGTATCGGATTCGTATTCGGTACGGGTATCTTACCCTCAAGGAAGTATAGGTGCTTCATTGGTAGGGAGTTTATAGAGACTTATCTTGTTTGGAGGGAAAATTGATTGGATGGTATAAAAAGGGAATGAGTGTTCATTTGTGAATAAGCAATCCTGGCATATTCAACGTTATTTTAACAGCTACATCTGTTGGTGGTATTTAAGTACAGCAGAGCTCATGTCCTATTTGGCATCTCTTTTACCCACAGCTTTGGCTTGGCAAAATCCATTTATTGGGATATTATCACCCCCACCCCCTCCCCCGCCCATCACATCTGTTGCCAGCATCAAATTCTCTGCTCACTTGCTGAATTTGTTGAGCGTTGTTGTCACCAAAACTGTTAATTTTTCCACGATTTATTTTGATTTGTCATTTACTCTTTTGTTAGCACAATGTGATTGCCCCAGTCTCATTTTTCAAATTATCAACAGTATTGTATTTTTCAAATTGTTAATAGTTTTGTATTTATCAATTTGTTAACAATATTGTATTCAAATTGTGGCGGCTGCCTTTGCCGTGTCTCCACCCGCCGTGCGTGAGAAAAGCGGCAAAAACCCGGCGTCTGGAACCCCCGCTCCCTCCCTCGGGTTGGAATACCGCGTCTGGAACCCCCGCTTCTGTTGAGTTGGTTAGATTTTTCAAACCCACATGATTCACATTTCTCACCTACCGGCCGTCAATGAAGACTTTTCCTCAGTCTATAAGTATCATATATCTGATGGCTCCTCTGAAAAAGGTATCCTCAAAATGACCAATCTTCAAGTCAGGCCAGTGAAATTGATGAAAGGCCTCCTTCTCCAATCAATCAAGAACCAAATAAGATAGCTCATGGCTAGATTCAAAGAATCAATTGCTACAGCTCAGATCAACAAAGCCAAAGCAGAAGGCAATGATTTCTCTCAGTTCACCACAATGTCTGATTTCAGAAGACAGGAATTTGAAAGATACAACTCAAGGCACCTATTTAATACTGAAGAATATTTAAGGTTGCACCCAGAAGTAGTGGTTCCTCATGCATCATCTCTAACACTGCTGGGAGCTAATGACCTCTACATAAGTAAAAGAGAATCAGAAAACCCAAACAGACAAATCATTTTCAAGCCCTCCTCAAAGTGAAAGAGTGAAGCTTCAGTTTATTTGGTATTTGTTAATTCTGTTCTCAGTGTAAATATTCCTAAACTCAGAGTTCTATATATTTTATCTGCTGAAGTGAAATTTAATTTCTGTCAGATATATGCTCTGTGTTTGCTATTTGTTTGTTTTGTTATTATTTGTCAAATAGTATCCTAACCCAAATAGGGGGAGATTGTTGGAACAACCCTATTACTGATTTGGGCTAGGATCACTATCTGTGACTAGGACTCAAGTTGACCCCATTTTATAGTCTAAGGGTCAATGTTTAAGTGTGTATGAGTAGCTAGAACTTAGGAAAAATTCCAAGTTTCTGTGTTCGACGAACTCCATTCTGCGTTCGACGAACTCCTTCTTGAGTTCGACGAACGTCATGCTTTAGTTCGACAAAATTGCTCTTCAGTTCGACGAACTCCAGTTTGAGATCGACGAACTTAGCTCTGTGCTCGACGAATAAGTAACAAGATGTTCAGTTCAACGAACTCAGCTTTCAGTTCGACGAACTCAACTCTCAGCTCGATGAACTCAGTTTTCTGCTCAACGAATTTCTTCTTCAGCTTGACAATCTCTGAAAGATCAGTTATCTATTTTCTCTGAACTCAGATCGACTAATCAGCAATGGATCTATTCAATTATTTGGACTTATTCATTATTAGATAAGTCAAGATTTGATCCTTCCTTTTATTATTCATTTCTATTCTCTTCTTTCGAGAAAGTAGTCGTTGACATATATTGGAAAAGGATACTTTCATGGAAAAGGAAAATGCATTAAAGTTTATTGTTGAATCAGATTGCAGTTCCAAGAATAATCATTTCAGAATATTTTATTCCTTATTTAGAAGATTTGAATTTCAAATCAGTCAGATATATGCCTAAGGAAAAAGAGATATAGAAGAGATCAATCAAGGATATATCAGAGAATAGAAAAGAGAAGAGATATCAGTGGATTCAATATAGAATAGAAAAGATATATAATATACCCAGAATTACAGAGACTCAAGAAATCTTCATCTTCTACATCAGCATTTTCACTCTCTGAGAACATCAACAATCATTCTCTCAGTTTTCAGCTGCTAATTCTTAATCTTCAGAGAGCAACAACAATCTGAGAAACTTTGTCTCTCAGATTCATCTGCTATCAAGGAAGATCCTCTTCATCCAAGAGAAAGCTCCATCCATCATCTGTCAAGAATTTCTATCAGACAGGAGGAGCTTTACATCAACAATCCACTAGTCTTCTCTCAGCTTGTTGACAGAGAAGAATTTCATAACCTTTTTGTTTACCTTTTTATCCCATCTTGTACAGGATTCTAACTCTCTTCAAAAGTTAAACCTTTGGTGGCAGGGCACCTGATCAAAAACCTGTGTTTTGGTTTGAGCACCTGATCAAAAGCTCAGTGGTGTTTGGGCACCTGATCAAAAATCCCAGTGGTGATAGGGCACCTGATCAAAAACCTAGTGGATTCCTACCAAGGATGGTAAAAGAGTAGATGTACCTAGTTTGATTGGGAAACTACTATAGAACCTTGTGTCTGCTATGATTGTGTTTTTCTTTCTGTACTGTGCTGTGCTGTGTTTATTATATTTGTTTAGCTTTTATACTCACTCTACTACACACATATATATATCACTATTTTAATTCTGCTATAAAATAAGTTAAAACTTTTTAATACTCTATTCACCCCCCTCTAGAGTTAAGCTAAGATCTAATACCTCACTTTCACTATCCTCTACCCTTTTGATACTACTAACAGGGGAGAAAATATCTTGCATAAATCCAAAAATTTAGGGGGAGTACATTGAAAATTTTCATAAGAAGCATCTATGTAGGGGGAGTATTCATAGGAGTTGCATACTTTACTCTTTACTCGATCATGAAAATTCTTCTATAAGTGGACCCAACTTAATCTCACAACTTTATACTAGTCCCTATCCACTTTTGCTAATAACAAAAGGGGGGAATAAATTAAGAATATCTAGTAGAATAGATATTATGTTTAGGGGGAGTAAAATATATAGGGAACACTTATGTAGGGTGAGCCTTCATATAGGAAGAGTATGCATTATTACATTAAATTTATCGTGTTACAAACATGTTATTCATGCATATCTTGTACCACACTTATCAATACACCCAAATAATCTTAAACTCACTAATTTCTCATACAGGTATTTGTTATTATCAAAAGGTGGAGTTAGTTGGAACATGCGTTTCGTATCTCTTAGTTTGAGAATAACAAATATCGTGATGTATTTGATTAATCTTTTGTGTGTTTACAATGTGCAGGTCATATAGGTACAAACATATATTGAACTAGGATAAAAGATGGACGACAAAGCTAATCTATGTGCTAACGACAGCGGTAGCGATACCGCCCGACGGTATCGCCTAGACGTCAAGCTGAAGTTGCAGCATATCGTCAAGATGTCAGGCCGGAGCTAATCTTTGTGTGCTAATGACATCGGTAGTGATACCGTCCAGTGCTTGCTATATCATTGAGATTTCAAGACGACACTACGTCATATCATCGAGAAAGCTATACATAGCAAGTTACTACCACGATGCGTTAGCTCTAACACCCGACGATAACATAAGGAAAGTGTTGGAACATGGTCTTCCACATCTCCTAGGTTTGAGAATAACAAATCCTAAGTGTATTTGATCGTGTGTGTTTAAGTGTGCAGGAAACAATGCCATAAGACTCAAGGATAACATAAGAAGGTTGCCCCCAAGTTTGAAGCCAAAATTCCAGCATGCCCACTAATGCCGTAGGTAGCCACTAGCGCAGGCGCTAGATCTGATTAGAGAAATTTTGGGAGGAAGTTAAGGCGCTAGCGTAGGCTGTAGCAGATAGAGCGCGCAGGTGGTAGCTCGACGCACAAGAGGAATTTCAGCATGATTTCCTTGGAATGAAAGATACGCACGCGGAGAATATTTGTTAATTCAAGATAGCATCGGCGGTAGCGCTAACGCAGGCGCTAGCTCGCTCTCCTATAAAAGGAGCCCTCTTCTCTCATTTTAAACACACATGTTTAAGAGAGATGGACTGCCAAAATTCCAAAGCCCTATTCTGGGGAGAATTGATCTCCCACCAAAAGTTCTGTGAGTTTCTAAAGGAGGATTTCTTTACGTCGCCTCCAACCGACGATCGCTTCAACCACACTTATTCTACAGTGGTCTTTCGTCTCCAACTTCAGAAATTCTTTAGAGGGAGTTTTTCATATTGTTATTATTTCACATCTTTATTCTTGTAATTATTTAGTAAATTCGCCTCGTGTTGGCGACTAGGTCTGGGCAGGACTTAGGGAGGAATTCGCCTCATGTTGGTGACTAGATCTAGGTTTGGTCTAGGGGGTGCTCGAGGCCGTATCCGGGAGAGGATTGGCTAGAGCGGCTTGAGGCCGTATCTGGGGGAGGATGGGCTAAAGCCACCGATTCGTGGGAATACGAGCCGAGATAGAAAAGAAAAAGACTTTTTACTTTTCACCTTCTATTTCTAGCGTCATAAGAAATCAAGTTTTGTAATCTTATCTTTCAAGTTAATAAAATCATGTCTCTATTTTATCCCACTTAATTTGTTTGGTTTTTCTCTACTTTTATCTCTTAGCTTTTTCAAGTAATTCAAAATATAACAAAAGTTTTAAAACCCTTATTCACCCCCCTCTAAGGGCGCATACAGATCCAACAAGTGGTATCAGAGGGGTTTTATTCCAAACAGTCTAATAACCAGGAATAAATGACATCTTATGATCTTGCTTTTCCAGAGGGTCGGGGTGTTAGTAGACCACCTCTTTTTACTGGGTCAGATTTCAACTACTGGAAATCTAGGATTATGTGTTTTCTTATGACCATTGATATAGAAGTATGGAACATGGTGGAAGTTCGGTACTCTCCTCCTACAGTGGTAGTAGGAGAGGTTATGATAGAAAAACCTAAGGATAGATGGGATAATAACGATAAACTCAAATGCAAAAATAATGCTAAGGCAATGAATGCTTTATATTGTGCATTAAATAGAACTGAATTTAATATAATTTCTGCATGTACAACTGCTTATGATATTTGGAACCAATTAGAAGTTACTCATGAAGGTACATTGCAGGTGAAAGATGCAAAGCTATTCCAACTGGAGTCAGAATATGAAAAGTTCAGGATGGATGCTGAAGAAGACATCAACTCGATGTACAAACGCTTCACCAAGATCGTCAACGCTTCAAAAGATCCTGGAAAGATCTACTCCGACGACGACTTGGTCAGAAAGATTCTTCGTTGTCTACCTCCGAGGTTCAATCCAAAGGTGACAGCCATCTCGGAGTCACACAACCTGAGAACACTCCAGATTGAGAACCTTATTGGGAATCTCAAAACCCATGACGTAGAACTCCAGATTCAACACGATGAATACAACAAGGAGCCGAAGGAAAAGGCGCTGGCACTGAAATCAAAAAAGGAGAGAAACGAAGATGATGATGAAGATGAAGAAGGTCTCCTGGTTAAGAACTTCAGAAAATTCATTAGAAATCCGGAAAGAAGGAACACCTTCCAGAAATACTTCCAGAAGGATGCGCGACAAAAAGGGTCTTCCTCTTCTTCAAAGAAAGAAAAGGAAAGTGACGATGAAGAAGAAAGACCACCACCGGAGTGCTATCACTGCAGGAAGATCGGGCACATTCGGAGCCAATGCCCGAAGTATATAAAGGAGCAAAAAGAAAAATGATACAAAGGGAAGGAGAAAAAGAAGTTGTTGAAAGTCACAATATGGAATGATTCTTCCTCTGAAGAATCAAGTGGATCTGAGTCAAACAGCGAGGAGGAAGCAAACATATGTTTCATGGCAAAAGGCAACGATGACGACACCAGTGTTCTTAGTGACACAGAGGTAACTTCTCCCACCTTCGAAGAATTTTATGATGAATTTGTTCAAACCTGTAAAGCCTATGATAAAAGTATAAAAGATAATATTATTTTAAATCATGAAAATGAATCTCTTATCAAAGAAAATCATAAGCTTACTAAAAAAATAATTTCTTTAGAAAAGAGAGATTTCGGGCCAAGAGTGTGAACACTCCCTATGTAAGACAAAAGATCTTGAAGTTTCTCTTTCTAAGGCCCTCTCACAAAACAAAACTCTTACAAGAGAAAAGGTGGACTTAGAGAGAAAACTAAAAACCTCTCTCTTACAAATTGAAAGTAACAAAAAAGGTTTTGAAAATAAATGTGTCATGCTTGTAAAAGAAAATTCATCTCTTAAAAAACAAACTCATGACCTGAATATGTCCATAAAATAATTTGGAATCAGTCAAAAATCTCTGGACATGATTTTGGGGAACCAATATTATGGTTCTGAAAAAATTGGGCTCGGATATCAAAGTGACAGTTACCGCCCAACGCTAGCCACTAACGTCGGCGGTAGTCCCTCATATAAAAATCATTTATTTATTCCGAAAAACTAACTTCTTCCGATAAGAGCAATGTAGAATTTCAGAAAAGGGCCTCAACCCCCTTTATTTTGTGTGCAAACTGTCATAAGTTTGGACACACATCTAGCTCTTGCAGGAAAATAAAATAGGGATCTCTAAAGCAAATCTGGGTACCTAAGACATCCACTTATTTTATGGGTGGTACCTCTTGGGTATCCGGATCTTTACTCTCATCTTCTGTTTAGATTTGCAGGCAGGCTAAGGATACGGAGGAAGTATGGTACTTGGACTCGGGCTGCTCCAAGCACATGACGGGCAATAAAGCAAAGTTCCTTAGCTTAGAAAAGAAGAAGGGAGGGATAGTAACTTTTAGAGATAACAGTAGAGGAAGGATCATGAGAGCCGGTACAGTGGGTAACGAATCCTTTACTATCTCTAATGTTCTTTATGTAAGAGGTTTAAAACATAACTTAATATCTATTAGTCAATTGTGTGATAAAGGATTAGATGTTTTATTTGAGTCATCTACAAATCTTTGCAAAAATGTAATTCTAACACAAAAAATGTTTTACTAACTGCACCTAGAACTCACAACGTATATGTAGTTTCCTTTCATGATCTTTCCAAATCATCTATAAATGTTTTATAACTAAAAATGACGAGTTAGAATTATGGCATAAACATTTAGGTTACGCTAGTACAAAGCTCATTTTAAAACTAGCCAAAAAGGAATTGATAAGAGGATTTCCTAGATTAAATGGAAATTTATCTTCACTATGTTCTCCATGTCAAAAAGGAAATTTTACAAAATCTTCTTTTAAAAGCAAAAATGAAATTTCTACTGCAAGTTCTTTGCAATTATTTCATATGGATCTCTTTGGCCCCGTTAGCACCGCAAGTCTTGGGGGAAGAATATATACTTTTGTTCTAATAGATGATTTCTCTAGATATTGTTGGACTTTATTTCTCTCTTCCAAATCTGATGCGTTTTGCAAATTTTCAAAATTATGTACTCGTATTCAAAATGAACTAGATTTAAAAATAAAATGCATTCGCTCAGATCATGGAGGAGAATTTGAAAATGAAAATTTTAACTCGTTTTGCGAAATGTTAAGTATTAAGCATGAGTTCTCTGCTCCATGCACACCTCAACAAAACGGTGTTGTAGAAAGAAAGAATAGGATAATTCAAGAACTAACACGTATTATGCTATCTGAGTATAAATTACCTAAATCTTTTTGGGCCGAAGCCGTAAACACATTATGTTATGTAATGAATAGATTCATGCTTCGTCCATCTTTAAATCTCACACCGCATGAACTATATTATAAAAAGAAACCTAACATATCATATTTTAAAGTTTTTGGTTGTAAATGTTTTATTCTCAATACAAAAGATGCCTTAAGGAAGTTTGATGAAAACTGCGGTGTAGGAATATTTCTTGGTTACTCTTGAACTAGTAAAGCTTATGGAATATTTAACAAAAGAACGAGTAAGGTTGAAGAGTATATTAATGTAAAATTTGATGAATTTATTCCTTGTGTAGAAAAACTTTCTACAGGTACAAATGATGAACCCTTGCCAACTTTGGAGCACGACGAAGAGGAACCCTCCAAAGAGGAGGAGAAGGAGGCCACGGAAGATGAATATGTGCCTCCAAGCATCTTAAACTTCTCAAAGAATCATCCAAAGGAGCTAGTTATTGGGGAACCATGTATTGAGGTAAGAACTCGATCTTCTCTTCATGAAACTTTTTCAAATATTTGTTTTGTTTCCGAAATTGAACCTAAAAACATTTCAACCGCTATAAATGATGAATTTTGGTTTTTGGCGATGAATGAAGAGTTAGATCAATTTGAAAGAAATAAAGTCTGGAATCTAGTAGAACGTCCATCTAATCATCCTGTTGTTGGCATAAAATGGATCTTTAAAATAAATTAGATGGTGAATCTAGAATTACAAGAAACAAAACTCGCTTTGTCGCTCAGGTTTTTCTCAAATCAAGGGGGTAGATTTGTAAGAAACTTTTGCACTTGTTGCTATCTTAGAATCTATACGAATATTTTTGGACTTTGCAAGTTTTAAAAGAATAAAATTATTTCAAATGGCTATTCAAAGTGCATTTCTAAATGGGTTTATAAAAGAAGAAGTTTATGTAGAACAACCCCCCCCCCCCCCCCCCCCCCCGATTTAATAAATGAAAAATTTCCAAATCATGTTTATAAATTAGAAAAAACGCTTTATGGTTTAATACAAGCGCCTCGTGCATGGTATGAAAGACTTACATCATTTTTATTAAAGCACGGTTATGTCATCGGAAGTGCCGACAACACACTCTTCATTAAGCATAATAATAATGACTTAATTATCTTACAAATTTATGTTAATGATATAATTTTTGGATCCACTAATGAAGAGTTGTGTAATGAAGTAGTCTTAGTAATGAAAAATGAATTTGAAATGAGTCATGTAGGAGAACTCTCTTATTTTCTTGGTTTTCAAAATTTACAACGAAATGATGGCATCTTTATTTGCCAAACAAAATATGTTCATGATATGCTTAAATGATTTGGATTTGAAAATCTTAAACAAGCTTCTACACCTATGAGTGCTTTTTTAAAACTAGGAAAAGATGAATCTGGAATTTCTATCGATCAAACTTTATATAAAGGTATGATTGGATCTCTTATTTACTTAATTGCATCTTGACCAGATATAATGTTTGTCATATGCTTATGTGCTCGCTTTCAAGACAATCCAAAAAAATCTCATTTCAAAGCGGTAAAACATATTTTAGATGTCTATTAGGGTCATTTAGATTAGGATTATGGTACCCGCACAATGATTCATTTACACTACATGACTATTCTTATTCGGATTACGCTTGTTGTTAACTAGATCGAAAAAGCACTAACGGTACTTGCCACTTTTTAGGACTCTCATTAGTTGCATGGTCTAGTAGGAAATAATCTTCGGTTGCACTCTCCACCACGGAGGCTGAATACATCGCTCTTGGGAGTTGTTGTGCACAAGCTTTATGGATGAGCCAAACTCCAGAGGACTTTGGATTTCATCTCAAAAATATTGATCTCAAATGTGACCATAAAAGTGTCATAGATCTTACAAATAATCACGTACACCACTATAGATCAAAACACATAGACGTTCGTCATCACTTTATTAGGGATCATATTAAGAAAGCATGTAAAAGTAAGTTTCATTGGTCCAGACTCCCAACTTGCTGACATATTCATAAAACCTCTTCCCGATGCAAGATTTTGATTATTAAGACGAGAACTAGGTGTCCTAGATCTCTCTGGTTAAGTCACATTCATAAACGCAATCGTTTTATGCATTTTTACATATCTAAACATCTCTAAACCTTCTGAAATTTCTGCATGAAACTAATCTTTGGACACTTATTCAAGATCAAAAAATAGAATTTTCAAAATCCTAAAATTGTGTGTACTGTTTGCCGCGCTAGCGTTGGCTCTAGCTCGCCCATCTGATTTTTTGTGTTTTTAATTTTTTGCAAAATCTCTAAAAATATTTTCTTTTATATGTACTAGTTATTTTTGCATTTCTGCCATTAATTGATTTTTGAAAAATTAAAATAAAAATTACAAAAGGCAAATTACCAAAAAAATTATTTTTTCTCTTCCTTTCTTTGTTTATTTGTTTGATGCCTACCTCTATATGCAAAAAAATCAAATACAAATTTATAAAACAAAAAAACTTACCAAAAAATTATTTTTGAACTTAACTTTTCTATTTACATGTATCTTACGAAAGGGAGATTTCGGATGTCATCCCATCACACCTCCTAGTACCGATGTGAACCCCTCACAGGGTAGACCTTGGGAAGTCCAAGATCAATTATAAGAGTTTAAATTTTAAAACAAAATTTTCTTTCAAACTATCAAAAAACTGTATGGAATTTCTTGTTAATATCAAACATGGTTTAATCAATCATTTAGACCTTCTACAATGTTGAAATTCATCTTTTCAAACTACTTTGAACATTATTTTTTATCATGCTTTGATATATCTAAACATATGTGCATCAATTATATTGAATTTGTTTTGTGTAGAATCAAGCTTAACATGCCTCTAAGTATGAGTAAATATTTTATGATTGATAATGATCTTTCTTCACTCACTTATTTTGGCAAAGTCTACATGTGCTTTTAATCTAAGAATGCTTGCTTGTGTATTGTAATTGTACAATGAATTAAAATTGCACAAGTATCTTACCTACACTACATTTATTTGCACTATTAAAAATTAAAGCAAAGAGAACTTCAATTAAATATTGATGGATAGATTAATACAAATAAGTATCCCAAATAATATGTTTGTCCATCAAATATTCAACAATAAGTAATATCAACTTGAAACAATAATTTGCATAAGCAATAAGCAGACTGGGACTGATCGGTTGCTGAATTAAGTGGCTTCATAGTACTATGATTACAATTTTGATCAAATTTCAGAATTCTTGGAAGGAGCCTACTGTAATGGAGGGTCTCTGGTGGACCTTGGGGCTACTGTGGTAGGACTTTGGGCTGGTGGATAGGTTAAGGAGGGGAATTTCAGTGGCCTGGGGAGTAATCGCGTAGAGGGGTGGGCTGTAGCATGGAGGAGATTAGGTTAGGCAAGAGTTTCAAGTGTTGGGACATCCTTTGAAGGGTTTTGGATAGAATCTGGGAGGACATTCTGGGCTTGGGATGGTGGGTTGGGGCTGGAAGGGGATAATTGGGTCTTGGAGATTGTCAGTTAGGAGTTTGGAGGGGAAAACAATTGGGTGAATTATACTGGTTGTCGACATGTCACAGTTGCACACACAACACAACTGCGCACACAACACTCAGCACTGCTGCACACACAACACTCACACCAAAGAATTTGCTGCAACTACAGCAAACTGCAACAGCGAGTTTGCTAAAGCTGCAGCAAACTCACTGCAGAAAACTCATTGCTGCAGTTTGCTGTAGCTGCAGCAAATTCGTGCTGCAGTTTGCTAAAGCCAGAGCAAACTCGCTGCAGTTTGCAAACTCGCTGCAGATTTATATCTAAAAAAGAGTTGGAATGAAACTATAAAGAAAGACATGATGTACTTAGGCATTAGTGAGACATTTAATTGAAACATTTAATGAAACTATAAGGAAAGACATGACGTAATTGAAACATTTAATTGTAATCATCACTTTAAGATTGACAATGTATTGACGAGGAATATGCAGCGAGTTTCACACATAAATCTGCAGCGAGTTTCATTCCAAGTCTTAATGTCCAAGAGATTGATGCTTACAAGCAAACTCGAAACCTTCCAAGTCTTTTTAACATTGACAAGCAAACTCGTTGCACACAAAAGTCTTAACTCGCCTGCAGATTTAACATTCCAAGCAATTAAATGTGCAACATTGTCAATCTGCTGCAGCGAGTTTACACACATTGTCAATCTGCAGCAACCACACAGGCTTAATGTCCAAACACACATTCCAAGCAAACTCGCAAGCTTAATGTCCAAGAGATTGGAGATGTTGCACACACAACACAACTGCACATACAACACTCAGCACAGCTGCACACACAACACTCGCACCAAAGAGTTTGCTACAGCTGCAACAAACTGGCTGCTGCAGTTTGCTGCAGCTGCAACAAACTCGTTGTTATAGTTTGCTGCAGCTGCAGCAAACTCGCAGCTACAGCAAACTTGCAGCTGCAGTTTATTGCAGCTGCAGCAAACTCGTTGCTGCAGCAAACTGCCACAAAATCTTGTGTGTTTGCCACTGAATTTCAGGGGAAGATGTTAAGGAGAAATGTGAAGACGCCCAATCCATATAAAACAAGGAAGAAGGTATCAAGCAATGAATTTATATTAAGTGTAGTAACTCCAAAAGTCCAAAGCTATAGTTAATTTCGTACCTGGCAAAATATAATTATATGTTTGCAAAATTACAAGTTTCACCACTCTATCTTTTAAAATTACATAAACCTCTCATGTAAGCTTACATTTCATAACATGCATACACAAAAAATACCCCTCTAGCATGTATGTCATGAAATGTAAACTCAGATGGGAGTTATGTAATTTCAAAAGACAGAGCAGTGCAGCCTATAATATAATTATGCAAACTCCCGGAGGAAGATTTGGCTAATTATAATTGAACATGAAAATTTTCTACAGCTACAAATCCAAGCAGGTCGATGCAACTCAATGATGGAAAAACAGTTTTCTAAAGCAGGCCACTAAAAATTTCTACAGCAAGAACTTCCTGAACCTATCCAGGCCACTGAAATTCGCGGCTGCAGCAACCTATCTAGGCCACTGAACTTCCTGAACTATAGTTTCTAATGCAGTGACACTATTAGAACTGTATGTCACTACAGTTTCTAATGCAATGACACTGCATTAGAACTACAGTTTTCTAATGCAGTGACATACAGTTTCTAGGAACAATCATACGAAAACTACACTGACACTGCTTTAGAAATATTAATGAACTTGTCAATGTAGTGACACTAATAAAACTGTAGCGTCAATATTTCTAATGCAGTGAAATACTGTCTAGTACTGTGAAGATAAATATGTGAAAATAATAATAGAAGAAGAGATGATGAGGGAAAGGAAGAAAGAGCTCACAGAGGAGGGTTTTTCAACCAAATAGCACCAAAAAGTAATAAAAGTTGGCCATATTTTTCCAAATCAGCAGTCAACATCTCCTTCAACTCATTATGTCCTTCTTTTAAACCCGCAATTTCTTCATTGTGAGTTTGAATCAACGCTTCCTGCCTTTCAATAAGCTTTGTTTGGGATGCAATATGAGAGCTGGCATTGCGCAATTCTTCTTATGTCGAATTTAACTTCTCTTTCAGTTGAGTGGCCTCGTTAATTATTTTCTTCCTTTGTCTGGAAGGAACGACACCATAGCCTAATCCTTTGTCATAACCAGACTTATTTCCAAGTGCTTTTCTTATAAGTTCTCTCTCGAACATTAAGCTTTCACCGTCAGATTCAACTGTTGATGCTCTCAGCTTTTCCATTTCAAGTTGTAAAATAATATTACAATAGACACATAAGTTATCACTGACAAACATCAATTCTCTCTACTAGTTTAAATCATGGCTTACATATGCTACTTTAGCTTTCTCACTAACAAACACATCATTATTCTTATGAGTATTAGCAAAGTTCTCAACAGGACTTTGATTAACCTACATATGAACATAATATTAGAAAATATGAGGTAATAATCAAAATTCACTAATAATATCCTTACATTACCATTTCCAATAGTAATGAATGATAGGATTTGGAACCCGACGTATGATTAAACGGCTTGTGTGACCTATTATCAGCGTTAGTTTTGGATCTTTTCTGTTATTATTCAAAATCACATATGAGTGCATGTACTAAAGCTTTTACTAATCATATATATATATATATTAAACAGGAT
Source organism: Dactylorhiza incarnata (assembly GCA_033032865.1). Lineage (NCBI taxonomy): Eukaryota > Viridiplantae > Streptophyta > Magnoliopsida > Asparagales > Orchidaceae > Dactylorhiza > Dactylorhiza incarnata. The sequence continues at coordinate 578,599 of JAWHQI010000339.1, forward strand.
TTTGTTAATTACTAAAATTCACCTTAAAACTCTCACTGTCGAAGTAATCGCACAATGCACACCAGTTCTCGAGTGAGATCCAATCAAACGGGCAACAAACTCTTGGATTCTTTCCCAATGCAACATATTCTTTATAATGCGCATCCCGCTCGAATGTAGGCGTAGCCCGCTCGAATGTAGGCATAGCCCGCTCGAATGCGGGCGCAGCCCGCTAAGAGTCAGCGAGCACGGGCGAAGCCCGTGCGGAGCTGCTCGTAAAGTTTTATAAAAAAACTTTATATGAAATTTTTAAAAAACATTTTATAAAATTTTATATAAAATTTTATACACGTTTATATATAATTAAATTTATAATTATAATTTATTATAAATATAACCGGTTATATATATATATTAATTATAAAGGTACGCTCGTGCTCGATACTCTCCGCTGTGACAGTACCCCGGCAGCGACGGTACCTCCGTTGTACTCTCCCACTCTCATACACTCGATCGATCAACTAACAGTGCATAGGAAAAGCGCACGTGCCCCACACGACATTAATTACCTCTGCTTCAATTGTGTCCCAGTACGACGACGCTCATGCAGCTCGCAAACCCCTGCGCGCGAAAATACCCAAAATTTAAAATATTTAGTCTTATTTTTTTAAACGCTACAAAAAAAACGTCGTCGTAGACGTCTCCTTATAAGTAGTGATAATAAATAAATAATATTATTTTTTAGTAATAATATATTTCTATTTATACTAAAATTTAAAAGATACATTAGATATTTTTCATGTTACGATATTTAATTAATAGTCATCTCTCACGCGCCCGTAAGAAAATGCATGCTTGGGCTAACAATACTTGCACCCAGTTGAAAAATGCGATGCCTAACTAGTTAGACTAAAATGTGCTCGGGTGAGAAAAAGCATCATGACGAAAAAAGTGCGCCCGAAAAATGTGTTTTTGAAGAAAACGCTCCTGAGCGAATAACTTGTGCGCAAACATAATTGTGCTCCCGAGCCAAAAAGTGTGCGCAGTCAAAAACACGTGCCCTGACAAAAATAAACTCGGGAGAGAATGAGTGATGATTCGAAAATGCATTCTCGGGCGAAAACATACTCCCGGGCAAAAATGCGCGCCTGGGAGACAATGCGCCCGGGCAAAAATGCATGCTAGTGCAAAAAAGAGCAACCCGACAAAAAATGCGCACACAAGTGAAAAACACGTGCTCGGGCGAAAAAATACGCTCTAGGGTCTAAAATGTGCGCTCCTGTTTTAAAATTTAATATATATATTGTAACAAAACATTGGTTACAAAAAATACTGATTGTAAGAAAATTCTAGTTGTTATAAATACTTTCAAGGTGTTGTTACAATTGTTGTTTATTGTGAGGATATTTTACTATTTGTAATGTAAAACTAGTTTTGTTACAAATACCTGCACTTATTGTAACAAACATTTAGTTATTGTAAAAAAATATAAAATACTTGTTACAAAAAACTAATATTTTGTAACGATATAAAAATTTCGTTATCAAATGTAGTTATTAGTAACAAATTTGTTCTTCGTTACAATTTAGTTCTTACTATAGATGCAGTTTGTTGTAGTGAGTGTAGTATTTAAGGATCAGGACAATAATAATCCTGATAAAATAACTGTATTTAATAGAATGAATCCAAATATTGAAAAGAAATCTCTAGGCAAGAATAGTTTAGAGAAAATAACCAACAACAAGCTAAAGTCAAAAGTAGAACAATTAAACATTCTACAGATTTATTATATTTAGATATATTTTATGCTTATTTCCAGCACCAAGATAATAAACCTAGGTTTAATAAACCTATTCTCTGTCATCCAAAAGGATATCATGAAAGACCATTCTATTCTAATGGTAAAAGCAAAGGGCCCAAGGTAACATAGATACCTTCTAATGTTTGAGTTACATGTGCAAGAGAATTTTGGATCCCTTCCTCAGAGGTAATTAAGGGAAATGGAAGATTCTTTACTCAACATGGAACTTCAAAGAATCAAGGGAGTGACTTTATTTCTCAAACTCCTGATAATGCATGCTAATCAACACCTATAATATTATAAATGGTATTTTCAATAAAGATAATTACTGGGAAAAGCAGCATAAATTTTCTAAATAAATGCAACTGTATATTCAGAGTTGCGTCGAATAGATTTCGACGCACCATCGAGTTCTACTCGACGCCAGCTTCGAGAGCCACCTGGAGTAGAGCATTCGAATAGCATTCGATGCAGCGTCAAATTCATATCGACGCATGCGTCGACTTAATAGTAGCTGTATAAAATCGAAGTCACGTCGATTACAAATCGATGCAGCATCGACAAGTTAAGCGCGCGCAGTTTCACTTCTAGAAGCTGCTTCGGCATGTTTTGGCACGTTCAATATTAATCCATGTCGACTTTACTTCGAATACAACCCTAAGTTGCGACGAATCGTCTTCTTTTAAGCAACTTAGACGTTGAAGTTATTACGCTTTTGAATTTTCTCTCTCTTCCTCTAGTGCTTTCTTGCTCTCGAGCTCTCTTGTTTCCTTGCTCTTTTGCTCTATTTCTCTCTCTCTCTCTCCCTTGTTTACTTTGTGCAGGTACAACATATACAATGGCCCCTCCTAAAGTTAATTCAGGATTCGATGTCTATGATTAATCACTTAATGATGCTGCTGAGAGTTTCAAAGCAATTCTGGGTCTTTTCCAAACTGCGGGATTGAAAAAGCTGATCTCAACAAGGAGCAAAGTATACGATGTACAATTGATCAAATTGAAATAAACCATCAGTATTGATAAGGATGGATCTTTACATGAGAAAATCTCTGAAATCGAAATCCATATAACAGAAGAATCGCTGAACATGACATTTGACCTGCCTGTAGGTGAAGATTCAGCAGAGCTTTCAGCGCAAGAAATAAAATATGCCCTTCAAATCATGCATTACAGCGAAGAAAAGGCGATTAAACTAAAGAAGATTGATCTATCTGAAGAATATCGATTCCTAGCTGATATAGTAGGAAATGTTTTACTCTGCAAATTTTTTGCACATGATGCAATCCCAAAGCAGCAATTACAGATAATGGGTGTTCTAGTTTTGAACAAAAGAATCAATTGGAGGAAGTGTTTATTAAAGTTAATTGGACACAAGTATGCCCATAATGAGAATGCATATATGAGAGTCATGAGCCAAGTGCTACTTCACCAATATCCAGCAGTATGCAAATCAAAAGGAGTGCTCATTCCTCTTGAAAAAAGGATCAATATAGGAATTTCCTCTAAGTGGACCAGGCACATTCTGAAGCCTGGTCAAGTTGCACCCTCTCCTCCTCCTTCTCCAGTTCCACCGGATCATGAGTCAATCCTACTAGGCAATCCAAGAGATAATCTAGCTCTAGAACCTACACCACATATTTCTCTCCAACCACAACAACAACAAACATCCATCACCATCTCTGTTGAAAATCTTCCAGGCATCCATTCTCTTCATCAACCACAATCTCTCTTAACTCCAGAAGACAATCAAGCACAATCCCCTATCCACCAAAATTTCCCAAACTTCAATGAAGATCCCACAGCTCCACTTGGCACACCTCCTATCATCCACAATCTGACAGATATCAATGTTGTTACAACAGAAATTCCTTCAGTCATCATCTCCACACCTCCAAATGACACATCTCTTGCTTCTACCACCCAATCTACACCTCCCTTTGATCCTGGGCAAATAATTTCCAAAGCAGTAGGACTGGCTACTGGTATATTTGTTGATTTGCTAGCTACTCAAGCCAGAAAATTCAACAGAAAGTATTCTCAGATGGAGTCTGAGATACAAGAATCAAAAGAGACACTCCTGACACTTCAATCATGAATCATCCTCAATGGTGAACAAATCCTTCTTAACCTCACTTGTCAGTTGTAACACCCCATGTTTCGCTGAGTGCGGAGGTTGGAATGCCCGAGGGTAAGAGCGGGATTTCTGTAGCTGGAATTTCAGCATGGTTTCCTTGGAATAAAAGATACGCACGCGGAGAATATTTGTTAATTCAAGATAGCATCGGCGGTAGCGCTAACGCAGGCGCTTGCTCGCTCTCCTATAAAAGGAGCCCTCTTCTCTCGTTTTAAACACACATGTTTAAGAGAGATGGAGTGCCAAAATTCCAAAGCCCTATTCTGGGGAGAATTGATCTCCCACCAAAAGTTCTGTGAGTTTCTAAAGGAGGATTTCTTTACGCCGCCTCCAACCGACGATCGCTTCAACAACACTTATTCTACAGTGGTCTTTCGTCTCCAACTTTAGAAGTTCTTTAGAGGGAGTTTTTCATATTGTTATTATTTCACATCTTTATTCTTGTAATCGTTTAGTAAATTCGCCTCGTGTTGGCGACTAGGTCTGGGCAGGACTTAGGGAGGAATTCGCCTTATGTTGGCGACTAAATCTAGGTTTGGTCTAGGGGGTGCTCGAGGCTGTATCCGGGAGAGGATTGGCTAGAGCGGCTTGAGGCCGTATCCGGGGGAGGATAGGCTAAAGCCACCGATTCGTGGGAATACGAGTCGAGATAGAAAAGAAAAAGACTTTTTACTTTTCACCTTCTATTTCTAGCGTCATAAGAAATCAAGTTTTGTAATCTTATCTTTCAAGTTAATAAAATCATGTCTCTATTTTATCCCACTTAATTTGTTTGGTTTTTCTCTACTTTTATCTCTTAGCTTTTTCAAGTAATTCAAAATATAACAAAAGTTTTAAAACCCTTATTCACCCCCCTCTAAGGGCGCATACAGATCCAACAAGTGGTATCATAGGGGTTTTATTCCAAACAGTCTAATAACCAGGAATAAATGACATCTTATGATCTTGCTTTTCCAGAGGGTCGGGGTGTTAGTAGACCACCTCTTTTTACTGGGTCAGATTTCAACTACTGGAAATCTAGGATGATGTGTTTTCTTATGACCATTAATATAGAAGTATGGAACATGGTGGAAGTTCGATACTCTCCTCCTACAGTGGTAGTAGGAGAGGTTACGGCAGAAAAACCTAAGGATAGATGGGATGATAACGATAAACTCAAATGCAAAAATAATGCTAAGGCAATGAATGCTTTATATTGTGCATTAAATAGAACTGAATTTAATATAATTTCTGCATGTGCAACTGCTTATGATATTTGGAACCAATTAGAAGTTACTCATGAAGGTACGTCGCAGGTGAAAGATGCAAAGCAATTCCAACTAGAGTTAGAATATGAAATGTTCAGGATGGATGCTGAAGAAGACATCAACTCGATGTACAAACGCTTCACCAAGATCGTCAATGCTTCAAAAGCTCTTGGAAAGATCTACTCCGACGATGACTTGGTCAGAAAGATTCTTCGTTGTCTACCTCCGAGGTTCAATCCAAAGGTGACTTCCATCTCGGAGTCACACAACCTGAGAACACTCCAGATTGAGAACCTTATTGGGAATCTCAAAACCCATGACGTAGAACTCCAGATTCAACACGATGAATACAACAAGGAGCCGAAGGAAAAGGCGCTGGCACTGAAATCAAAAAAGGAGAGAAACGAAGATGATGATGAAGATGAAGAAGGTCTCCTGGTTAAGAACTTCAGAAAATTCATTAGAAATCCGGAAAGAAGGAACACCTTCCAGAAATACTTCCAGAAGGATGCCCGACAAAAAGGGTCTTCCTCTTCTTCAAAGAAACAAAAGGAAAGTGACGATGAAGAAGAAAGACCACCACCGGAGTGCTATCACTGCAGGAAGATCGGGCACATTCGGAGCCAATGCCCGAAGTATATAAAGGAGCAAAAAGAAAAACGATACAAAGGGAAGGAGAAAAAGAAGGTGTTGAAAGTCACAATATGGAATGATTCTTCCTCTGAAGAATCAAGTGGATCTGAGTCAAACAGCGAGGAGGAAGCAAACATATGTTTCATGGCAAAAGGCAACAATGATGACACCAGTGTTCTTAGTGACACTGAGGTAACTTCTCCCACCTTCAAAGAATTTTATGATGAATTTGTTCAAACCTGTAAAGCCTATGATAAAAGTATAAAAGATAATATTATTTTAAATCATGAAAATGAATTTCTTATCAAATAAAATCATAAGCTTACTAAAAAATAATTTCTTTAGAAAAGAGAAAGATTTCGTGTCAAGAGTGTGAACACTCCTTATGTAAGACAAAAGATCTTGAAGATTCTCTTTCTAAGGCCCTCTCACAAAACAAAACTCTTACAAGAGAAAAAGTGGACTTAGAGAGAAAACAAAAAACCTCTCTCTTACAAATTGAAAGTAACAAAAAAGGTTTTGAAAATAAATGTGTCATGCTTGTAAAAGAAAACTCATCTCTTAAAAAACAAACTCATGACCTCAATATGTCCATAAAATAATTTGGAATCGGTCAAAAATCTCTGGACATGATTTTGGGGAACCAATGTTATGGTTCTAAAAAATTTGGGCTCGGATATCAAAGTGACAGTTACCGCCCAGCGCTAGACACTAACGTCGGCGGTAGCCCCTCACATAAAAAATCATTTATTTATTCCGAAAAACTAACTTCTTCCGATAAGAGCAATGTAGAATTTCAGAAAAGGGCCTCAACCCCCTTTATTTTGTGTGCAAACTGTCATAAGTTTGGACACACATCTAGCACTTGCAGGAAAATAAAATAGGGATCTCTAAAGCAAATCTGGGTACCTAAGACATCCACTTATTCTATGGGTGGTACCTCTTGGATATCCGGATCTTTACTCTCATCTTCTATTTAGATTTGCAGGCAGGCTAAGGATACGGAGGACGTATGGTACTTGGACTCGGGCTGCTCCAAGCACATGACGGGCAATAAAGCAAAGTTCCTTAGCTTAGAAAAGAAGAAGGGAGGGATCGTAACATTTAGAGATAACAATAGAGGAAGGATCATGAGAGTCGGTACAGTGGGTAACGAATCCTTTACTATCTCTAATGTTCTTTATGTAAGAGGTTTAAAATATAACTTAAAATCTATTAGTCAATTGTGTGATAAAGGATTAGATGTTTTATTTGAGTCATCTACAACTCTTTGCAAAAATGTAATTCTAACAAAAAAAATGTTTTACTAACTTCACCTAGAACTCACAACGTATATGTAGTTTCCTTTCATGATCTTTCCAAATCATCTATAAAATGTTTTATAACTAAAAATGACGAGTTAGAATTATGGCATAAACGTTTAGGTTACGCTAGTACAAAGCTCATTTTAAAACTAGCCAAAAAGGAATTGATAAGAGGATTGCCTAGATTAAATGGAAATTTATCTTCACTATGTTCTCCATGTCAAAAAGGAAAATTTACAAAATCTTCTTTTAAAAACAAAAACGAAATTTCTACTGCAAGTCCTTTGCAATTAATTCATATGGATCTCTTTGGCCCCGTTAGCACCGCAAGTCTTGGTGGAAGAATATATACATTTGTTCTAATAGATGATTTCTCTAGATATTGTTGGACATTATTTCTCTCTTCCAAATCTGATGCGTTTCGCAAATTTTCAAAATTATGTACTCGTATTCAAAATGAGCTAGATTTAAAAATAAAATGCATTCGCTCAGATCATGGAGGAGAATTTGAAAATGAAAATTTTAACTCATTTTGCGAAATGTTAAGTATTAAGCATGAGTTCTCTGCTCCACGCACACCTCAACAAAACGGTGTTGTAGAAAGAAAGAATATGATAATTCAAGAACTAGCACATACTATGCTATCTGAGTATAAATTACCTAAATCTTTTTGGGCCGAAGCCGTAAACACATTATGTTATGTAATGAATAGATTCATGCTTCGTCCATCTTTAAATCTCACACCGCATGAACTATATTATAAAAAGAAACCTAACATATCATATTTTAAAGTCTTTGGTTGTAAATGTTTTATTCTCAATACAAAAGATGCCTTAGGGAAGTTTGATGAAAAATGCGATGTAGGAATATTTCTTGGTTACTCTTGAACTAGTAAAGCTTATGGAATATTTAACAAAAGAACGAGTAAGGTTGAAGATTATATTAATGTAAAATTTGATGAATTTATTCCTTGTGTAGAAAATCTTTCTACAGGTACAAATGATGAACCCTTGCCAACTTTGGAGCACGACGAAGAGGAACCCTCCAAAGAGGAGGAGAAGGAGGCCAAGGAAGATGAATATGTGCCTCCAAGCATCTTAAACTTCTCAAAGAATCATCCAAAGGAGCTAGTTATTGGGGAACCATGTATTGAGGTAAGAACTCGATCTTCTCTTCATAAAACTTTTTCAAATATTTGTTTTGTTTCTGAAATTGAACCTAAAAATGTTTCAACCGCTTTAAATGACGAATTTTGGTTTTTGGCGATGAATGAAGAGTTGGATCAATTTGAAAGAAATAAAGTCTGGAATCTAGTAGAACGTCCGTCTAATCATCCCGTTGTTGGCGTAAAATGGATCTTTAAAATAAAATAGATGGTGAATCTATAATTACAAGAAACAAAACTCGCTTTGTCGCTCAGGTTTTTCTCAAATCGAGGGGGTAGATTTTTAAGAAACCTTTGCACTTGTTGCTCTCTTAGAATCTATACGAATATTTTTGGACTTTGCAAGTTTTATTAGAATAAATTTATTTCAAATGGCTATTCAAAGTGCATTTCTAAATGGGTTTATAAAAGAAGAAGTGTTTGTAGAACAACCCCCCCCCCCCCCCCCCCCCGCCCCGATTTTATAAATGATAATTTTCCAAATCATGTTTATAAATTAGAAAAAAATGCTTTATGGTTTAATACAAGCGCCTCGTGCATGGTATGAAATACTTACATCATTTTTATTAAAGCATGGTTATGTCATCGGAAGTGCCGACAACACACTCTGCATTAAGCATAATAATAACGACTTAATTATTTTACAAATATATGTTAATGATATAATTTTTGGATCCACTAATGAGGAGTTGTGTAATGAAGTAGTCTTAGTAATGAAAAATAAATTGAAATGAGCCGTGTAGGAGAACTCTCTTATTTTCTTGGTTTTCAAAATTTACAACAAAATGATGGTATCTTTATTTGCCAAACAAAATATGTTCATGATATGCTTAAATGATTTGGATTTGAAAATCTTAAACAAGCTTCTACACCTATGAGTGCTTTTTTAAAACAAGGAAAAGATGAATCGGGAATTTCTATCGATCAAACTTTATATAAAGGTATGATTGGATCTCTTATTTACTTAATTGCATCTTGACCAGATATAATATTTGTCATATGCTTATGTGCTCGCTTTCAAGACAATCCAAAAAAATCTCATTTCAAAGCGGTAAAACATATTTTTAGATATCTATTAGGGTCATTTAGATTAGGATTATGGTACCCGAACAATGATTCATTTACACTACACGACTATTCCGATTCGGATTACGCTTGTTGTTAACTAGATCGAAAAAGCACTAGCGGTACTTGCCACTTTTTAGGACTCTCATTAGTTGCATGGTCTAGTAGGAAACAACCTTCGGTTGCACTCTCCACCACGGAGGCTGAATACATCGCTCTTGGGAGTTGTTGTGCACAAGCTTTATGGATGAGCCAAACTCCAGAGGACTTTGGATTTCATATCAAAAATATTGATCTCAAATGTGACCATAAAAGTGTCATAGATTTTACAAATTATCACGTACACCACTCTAGATCAAAACACATAGACGTTCATCATCACTTCATTAGTAATCATATTAAGAAAGCATGTAAAGGTAAGTTTCATTGGTCCGGACTCCCAACTTGCTGACATATTCACAAAACCTCTTCCCGATGCAAGATTTTGATTGCTAAGACTAGAACTAGGTGTCCTAGATCTCTCGGGTTAAGTCACATTCATAAACGCAATCGTTTTATGCATTTTTACATATCTAAACATCTCCAAACCTTCTGAAATTTCTGCATGAAACTAATCATTGGACACTTATTCAAGATCAAAAAATAGAATTTTCAAAATCCTAAAATTGTGTGTACTGTTTGTCGCGCTAGCGCTGGCTCTAGCTCGCCCATCTGATTTTCTGTGTTTTTAATTTTTTGCAAAATCTCTAAAAATATTTTCTTTTATATGTACTAGTTATTTTTGCATTTCTGCCGTTAATTTATTTTTGAAAAATTAAAATAAAAATTACAAAAGACAAATTACCAAAAAAATTATTTTTTCTCTTCCTTTCTTTGTTTATTTGTTTGATGCCTACCTCTATATGCAAAAAAATCAAATACAAAATTATAAAACAAAAACTTACCAAAAAATTATTTTTGAACTTAACTTTTCTATTTACATGTATCTTGCGAAAGGGAGATTTCGGATGTCATCCCATCACACCTCCTAGTACCGATGTGAACCCCTCACACGGTAGACCTTGGGAAGTCCAAGATCAATTATAAGAGTTCAAATTTTAAAACAAAATTTTCTTTCAAACTATCAAAAAACTGTATGGAATTTCTTGTTAATATCAAGCATGGTTTAATCAATCATTTAGACATTCTACAATGTTGAAATTCATCTTTTCAAACTACTTTGAACATTATTTTTTATCATGCTTTGATATATCTAAACATATGTGCATCAATTGTATTGAATTTTTTTGTGTAGAATCAAGCTTAACATGCCTCTAAGTATGAGTAAATATTTTATGATTGATAATGATCTTTCTTCACTCACTTATTTTGGCAAAGTCTACATGTGCTTTTAATCTAAGAATGCTTGCTTGTGTATTGTAATTGTACAATGAATTAAAATTGCACAAGTATCTTACCTACACTACATTTATTTGCACTATTAAAAATTAAGAACTGTATGTGGTTGTGCTTTCAAAATTAAATTGGTTTGCAAATCAAGTGTATTCGGAGAACTTTGTACAAAACAAAATTTATGAAATAAATTGATAAAGATAACTCCACCAAGCACTACTTGAACCTCCTGATAAGTCTTAATAAGCGTTGTGAGGTTGAGAACCTTGGAAATAATAGTAAAGTATCTTGTGCAAACCTTCATTTTTGCTACACTACTTACTCTTAAATACACTGGATCACAAAAATATCAAAAATAAAGTGTGTGGTCCCCCAATCACTACTTTGCACCCTGATAAGTCTTCATGAGCATTGTGTGTGCAGAGCACCTTGGTAGTTGTACATTTTTCTATGTGCATTGAAGTGTGTGGATGTAAAATTATTTGTGTTTTATTGTGTACTCTACAAATGACTTGTATTTTTGATTAAATCATTTGCTTACTCTCTTCAAAATACACTCATGTGCATATTATTATCTTTCATAACACTTCTTCTCACGAGTATTGGATCCTAATGCTAATTCTATACTACTCTTTATATAAATGCACTAGATAATCTAGCATGCTCTCTACAATGTTTGGTATGTCTTGAATTTGTGAATTAAAATAACATTGTAGTAGTTTCTTTTTGATATCCTTCTTTCATGCTTGGATAATTTATTGTAAACCTTAAAGATTTTTAAAAGAAAAAGACATTCAAAAACATCTTATTTTGGAATCTAACTCATATTTCTACTTATGAATCGTTATGATTACAAAAAAGATGTTTCGTTGCATTTCTATAAGTCTTCCGCAACATTACGGTATAACTTTTACCTTGCTTTCATGCTTATATCAAGTCTTAAATCTCAAAATTCTTTTTTCAACAATTGGTAGACTTGCTTGGTAGAATTTATATTGGTTGTTCTAAATAGCTTATTATCTTCATGCTAAAAACTCTGATCTATTTCTATGAAAAAATTTATGCTAAAAACTCCTTATCATTTTATTTCCTCTAAAAGCTCGATCATGCCTTATCTTTTACTCAAAAAACCTATTTCTGTATCTCTTGCTTCCTTAACCCACTTTTGCTAATAACAAAAGAGGGAGAACTAACATGATAAATAATAACCGCTATCAAATGGGAAAATTAACATGTTTAATGATTAAGAAGATAGCTTAATATAAGGGCAGCATTCACATAGGGGGAGCATGCATTTATGAGGAGCAATTCTAAATAGTAAAATCGACAATTATCCTTAGTCATCACTCACACACACACAAGTAGGTTTCATCATGCTTTATGTATTAATGCACTGATTTATCATTAATGGATTTGTTATTATCAAAATGGAGAATTTGTTGGAACATGTTCTTCCGCATCTCCTAGGTTTGAGAATAACAAATCTTATGTGTATTTGATCTTGTGTGTTTAAGTGTGCAGGAAACAATGTCATATGACTCATGGTTAATATAAGAAGGTTGCCCACAAGTTTGAAGCCAAAATTTCAGCATGCTCACTAGAGCCGACGGTAGGCACTACCGCAGGCGCTAGCCCTGATTAGAGCAATGTTGGGAGGCAGTTAAGGCGCCAGCGCAGGCGGTAGCTCGATGCACAAGAGGAATAATGGTAGGGTTTCCTTGGAATGAAAGATACGCACGTTGAGAATATTTCCTAATTCAAGATAGCTCAGGCGCTAGCTCGCTCTCCTATAAAAGGAGCCATCTTATCTCATTTTCAACACACATGTTTAAGAGAGGTGGAGTGCCCAAAAATTCCAGAGCCCTATTCTGCCGAGAATTGATCTCCCACCAAAAGTTCTGTGAGTTTCTGAAGGAGGATTTCTTCACACCGCATCAGAACGACGATCACTTCAACCACGCTTATTCTACATCGGTCTTTCATCTCCAACTTCAGAAGTTCTTTAGTGGGAGATTTTCATATTGGTATTATTTCACATCTTTATTCTTGTAATCATTTAGTGAATTTGCCTCGTGTTGGCGACTAGGTCTGGGTAGGACTTAGGGAGGAATTCACCACGTGTTGGCGACTAGATCTAGGTTTGGTCTATGGGGTGCTCGAGGCCGTATTCGGGGGAGGATTGGCTAGAGCGGCTTGAGGCCGTATCCGGGGGAGGATTGGCTAAAGCCACTGGTTCGTGGGGATGCGAGTCGGGATAGAAAAGAAAAGGACTTTTTATTTTTCGCCTTCGATTTCTAGCGTCATAAGAAATCAAATTTTGTAATCTAATATTTCAAGTTAATAAAATCATGTCTCTATTTTATTCCACTTGCTTTGTTTGGTTTTTCTCTACTTTTATCTCTTAGCTTTTTCAAGTAATTTATAATATAACAAAAGTTTTAAAACCCTTATTCACCCGCTCTAAGGGCGTCTACAGATCCAACAGAAAGGCTATCAATCAACATGTGATCAAGGAGAAAAAAAGGAAGGAGATCTGACAGTGAGGAAATATATAATGCTAACGTGGGCGATAGCGTTAATGCCTGGCGGTAGCGACCTTGCCCGAAATTAACGAAGCACAACTTCTGTTGGGAAAAACACCCTTGTGATTTATCTAACAAATTATCTTAAAGTGATTTCATAATCACACTATAGGGTCAAGACCTATCCAGAACAAGCACAAATTTGGTCATTATATGTCCTAGGATATCACATTCACACTATAGTGTCAAGACCTATCCAGAACAAGCACAAATTTAGTTGAGTTAAACTTGCGTCGAATAGAAGTCGACGCAACTTCGACTAAAAGTCGAAGCAACTTCGAATACAAATAGAGGTAACTCAGCCTGAAGTCGAAGTATAGTTGAAGTCAACGCAATGTCGAAATGTTCTCGACACAGAAGACAGAGCTTGCTAAAGCTATATCAGAAGTCGACGCAACGTCGATTTAATTCGACGCAGAAGAAGAATCTGTCAAAGCAATATCAGAAGTCGACGCAACTTTGATTTGAGGTCAACACAGAAGTTCAAGTTCAAAAGACAAGTCTACAACTCGACGGATACATCGATAAGTATTCGACGCAACGTCGATATATGAGTTCAGTCGGAGCTAAGAAAGAATTCGAAGCTGCTTCTATTAGAACTTAGAGGTTCGTCGAATGGAGGGAAAATGAAATCGACGTTGTGTCGAATACAACCAGAAAAGGAAGGTTTTCTGCTGCCTTTTCAGATGCTTTTCCAAAAGGTATCTAAGGCTATAGTCTGACTTTTAACGGCTCGTTTATTGTCAAGAATGGAATGGAGTACTCCAGAAAGACAACAAAAGACATTCCTAGAAGTTATTCAAAATAGATTGACGGATCGGGAAACAGAAATAGAGAGAAATACTCTTGTACAAAGTATATTCCTTCTAAGGACAAAACAAAATAAGAAAGAAATTTAAATACTATTTGACAAAGAATAAGTATACGCATAGAGGCAGAATAACACAACTAGTAATTCTTTTCAATCTTCTTCCTCAAGCTTCCTCTCTGAAAATAAAAGAAAAAGAACAACTCTCTATAGGAATACAAATAAGGCTGTTGCTTCTTATTCATATCTCACAGCAGCAAGCAAACTAGAGTATAGAGATCACAGAGGATCACAAGCTCATAACCCTCTCATTCTTCTCTACCATAAGCAAGAGTTCATCATATACAGATCCTCAAGAACATCAACAGACAGCAGCCTGTGTGATATCTGTAGAAGGATTCATACAGCAGAATCCTCTTCTTCTTCTTCTTCTTTACTTCTCTATCTTTATTATGTAACTTAAAAAGAGTCCTAAGAATCCCTCTTTAAAGGATTCAGTTAGTTCTAAGAGTCTCCTTATCAAAAGACTAAGTGGTTCTAAGAGTCTCCTTGACTAAGTGTGTGGTTCTAAGAGTCTCTTTATCAAAAGACTCAGTGTTGGTTCTGAGAGTCTCCTTATCAAAAGACTCAGGCACTAGATAGTGCAATCCTAGCAGGTGGTAGAAGAGTGGACTACCCACATTTTGGGGAACCACTATAAAAATTATGTGTCTTCTGTGTTTGATTTTTTGTGTTGTCCCTTTACTATTTACTGTTTTATATTTCCAGTGTTTACTTTATTCTGTATTGGTTGTGTTGATTACATAGTTATTAGAATAGTTTATTATTATGTGTGCATACTTAGGGTAAAGTTTTGTAAATCTCTATTCACCCCTAATAGAGAATACTCAGAGGTTATAATGTGCACTTTCAATTGGTTTCATAGGGAGGTTGTTCATAAAAATGCTAACACCTTGATCAAAATATCTCCTGACATGTTTCTATATTTAAAAACTATTTTCAGAAAAATGAGTTCTAAGGACTATGCATCAACAAGACCACCAGTGTGTAACCTAAATAAGTTTACAATCTGGAAGGCTAGAATAAAGCTATACATGAACTCTATTGATGAAGACATTTTTGATGTCATTATCTCAGGTCCCCTGCACCAGCCAGAAAGGATGTCGGTGGATCTGTAACTCAGCAAATTGTGCGTAGAGAGGAATGCACAGATGCTGAAAAGAAGCAGAAGGCATGTGATGCCAAAACAATGAATATTCTGGTGTCTACAATGTCTGATGAGATTTTCCAGAAGGTGGCAGACTGCAACTCAGCAAAAGAAATCTGGGAATCTCTTTTCAGATTGGTTGAGTGAAGTTCTGATGAAAGAAAGGATATAAATTTCCTTCTCATATCCCAATATGAGAACTTTCAGAAGAAGAATGAAGAGAGTTTTGCTGAAATGTATGATGGATTCAGCACCATCATTAATCAGCTAAGAAATCTGGATAAGGAGATTTCTCTGACAAAAATCAATGATAAGTTTCTCATGTGCTTCCCAAGCTCGTATGACTTAAGGATCTAGGTCATCAGAGAGTACAAATGTCATAGAGAGATCTCCACTGATGCTCTACTTGGGAAGCTCAAATCCTATGAGCTGCTACTAAAGAGCAGGGCTGAGACAGAGGCCAAGGAGATAGTCTCAACTCCCAATCAAAGGAGTATTGCTCTGAAGACTACTAAAGGAGAGCCCTCCACTCCTGAAGAAGAGATGTTCAGTCTCTTAGCCAAAAGGTTCAGAAAATGGGTAAAAATAGAAGACTCAAGAAGAAAGCAGTGGAGCTAAAGCAAGCCCGGTTTTAATAAGACCCCAAAGTAGGAAGTTATCTGCTTTGCATGCAGGAAACTAGGGCACATAGCTCCTGAGTGTTCAGAAGAGCAAAGAAATAGGAACAACAATAACAAGGAGCACAAAAAGAAGAAGTCCTTCAAGAAAAGGACAAGAAGAAGGGAAAGAGTTTCATTGCTGAAACCTGGAGTGACATAGAATCAGAATCAAGCTCCTCTTCATCAGAGAGTGATGAAGAAACTACTGTTGTAGCTGCCTGTCTGATGGCCTTGGAGGCTTACTCAGGTGATGAAGAAGATCGGGTAACTATCTTTGATAAATTTGAATTTAATTCAGTAGAATTCCAAAATTTTCTGTAAGGACTTTTGTAATGTTCAACTTAAAAGACTCAGTGGTTCTAAGAGTCTCCTTGACTCAGTGTGTTGTTCTAAGAGTCTCTTTATCAAAAGACTCAATGCTGGTTCTGAGAGTCTCCTTATCAAAAGACTCAGGCACTAGATAGTGCAATCCTAGCAGGTGGTAGAAGAGTGGACTACCCACATTTTGGGGAACCACTATAAAAATTATGTGTCTTCTGTGTTTGCTTTTTTGTGTTGTCCCTTTACTGTTTACTGTTTTATATTTCCAGTGTTTACTTTATTCTGTATTGGTTGTGTTGATTACATAGTTATTAGAATAGTTTATTATTATGTGTGCATATTTAGGGTAAAGTTTTTTAAACTCTATTCACCCCTAATAGAGAATTCTCAGAGGTTATAATGTGCACTTTCAATTGGTTTTAGAGGGAGGTTGTTCATAAAAATGCTAACACCTTGATCAAAATATCTCCTGACATGTTTCTATATTTAAAAACTATTTTCAAAAAAATGAGTTCTAAGGACTATGCATCAACAAGACCACCAGTGTGTAACCTAAATAAGTTTACAATCTGGAAGGACAGAATAAAGCTATACATGAACTCTATTGATGAAGACATTTTTGATGTCATTATCTCAGGTCCCCATGCCTGCACCAGCCAGAAAGGATGTCAGTGGATCTGTAACTCAGCAAGTTGTGCCTAGAGAGGAATGCACAGATTCTGAAAAGAAGCAGAAGTTATGTGATGCCAAAACAATGAATATTCTGGTGTCTACAATGTCTGATGAGATTTTCCAGAAGGTGGCAGACTGCAACTCAGCAAAAGAAATCTGGGAATCCCTTTTCAGATTAGTTGAGTGAAGTTCTGATGAAAGAAAGGATATAAATTTCCTTCTCATTTCCCAATATGAGAACTTTCAGAAGAAGAATGAAGAGAGTTTTGCTGAAATGTATGATGGATTCAGCACCATCATTAATCAGCTAAGAAATCTGGATAAGGAGATTTCTCTGACAGAAATCAATGATAAGTTTCTCATGTGCTTCCCAAGCTCATAGGACTTAAGGATCTAGGTCATCAGAGAGTACAAATGTCATAGAGAGATCTCCACTGATGCTCTGCTTGGGAAGCTCAAATCCTATGAGCTGCTACTAAAGAGCAGGGTTGAGACAGAGGCCAAGGAGATAGTCTCTACTCCCAACCAAAGGAGTATTGCTCTGAAGTCTACTGAAGGAGAGCCCTCCACTCCTGAAGAAGAGATGTTCAGTCTCTTAGCCAAAAGGTTCAGAAAATGGGTAAAAATAGAAGACTCAAAAAGAAAGGAGTGGAGCTCAAGCAAGCCCAGTTTTGATAAGACCCCAAAGTAGGAAGTGATCTGCTTTGCATGCAGGAAACCAGGGCATATAGCTCATGAGTGTTCAGAAGAGCAAAGAGATAGGAACAACAATAACAAGGAGCATAAAAAGAAGAATTCCTTCAAGAAAAGGACAAGAAGAAGGGAAAGAGTTTCATTGCAGAAACCTGGAGTGACATAGAATCAGAATCAAGCTCCTCTTCATCAGAGAATGATGAAGAAACTGTTGTTGTAGCTGCCTGCCTGATGTCCTTGGAGGCTTACTCAGGTGATGAAGAAGATCAGGTAAGTATCTTTGATGAATTTGAATTTAATTCAGTAGAAGTCAAAAATAACTTTAAGGACTTTTGTAATGTTCAACTTAAAATTCAAAAAGAATTAGAAACAGTCAGGGAAGAGTTAGAAGTCTATAAGAAAGATGATTTGTAGTCTAGAAATTATGATTTTGGAAATCAAATCTGTAAAAAGGAAACAATAATCACTAATCTAACCAATGAAAACACAAAACTAAAAGAAGAGCTCACAAAGGCAAAATCCTTTGAAGACTCACTCAATGGGAGGAGTCAAAAGCTCAAAGATATTACACAAAATCTCTCCATGAGATTTAAGCACCTAGGTCTACGAGTAGACCCATCCACTAGCACAGAAGTCCCTAGTAAACCCGCCTTGAAAAATCCAGTTAGATTTGTTAGACCTAGTGATTATCAAACAAGTGAGAGGAGTCACTACAAAAAATTACACTTTTAGTAAGGACTTAAAACGTTACAAAAGGTAACTAATATCGTTATAGAACGTTTTTGTAATGGCATTTACTTTATGTGACGACCGTTACCTAAGGCTCGACGCTAATAGTTCTCGTAACGAATTTTTGTTTGTCGTTATAAATAATTTATTCGTGAAAAACATTACCTTCTCACAATAAGATGAGTTATAATAAATAATATTTCGTTACAAATGTTTGACTTCTTCCCCACTAAAGAAATTATATTTATATATCAAATATATGAATTTTTCGTTACAAATATTTGATTTCTTCCTCACTAAAAAATTATATTTATATATATAGCAAATATATTGAAATTAATTTATCATTATAAATAATTATAATAAACATTACTCCGTTACAATAAGTTGTAACATAACAATAATTATTTTGTTACAACTGTTATATACTTTCGTTACTAACAAAATTCATTTATATTTTTAATTTTCAATTCCTAATTTAGATGGGTACACGTGATTTTATTATAAATATGAATTATTATTTAAAGTATAATATAGTTTTATATTATGTAATAATATTTTATATTCATTCATGATTTGTAATTAAAATATTTAAAAATAGAAATCATTATAGGTTTAAAGAACTAATATACTTTTCATATATAAAATTTCAATAAAGTTTGGGAAGAAAAAAATATGCCAAATTAATAAAAAGAAAACACATTACAAATATTAAATATGAATACATATAGTACTAGATAAAGTATAAGTGTCATCTCATCTATAACAAAACAATATTACATAACAACAATAAGATCAAAATGTTTTACAAAACACATCAAGTACTTCTACACTTTCCGACAGATGCATCTTCTTCCATCACTTTTCATTCCAAGCTCCAACTCCCTAGAAATAAAAGAGAGCAATTATTAAAGGGGGGCAACAACACTTTAAAGGGGGCAATAAAAGTTGAATTTAATAAAAAAATCTACAAATAACCGCAATTGATTTTAAAGTATTAGATAAATGAGTAATGTTAGTCAAATTAAAGCAAAGAGAACTTCAATTAAATGTTGATGGATAGATTAATACAAATAAGTATCCCAAATAATATGTTTGTCCATCAAATATTCAACAATAAGTAATATCAACTTGAAACAATAATTTGCATAAGCAATACGCAGACTGGGACTGATCGGTTGCTGAATTAAGTGGCTTCACAGTACTATGATTGTAATTTTGAACAAATTTCAGAATTCTTGGAAGGAGCCTACTGTAATGGAGGGTCTCTGGTGGACCTTGGGGCTACTGTGGTAGGACTTTGGGCTGGTGGATAGGTTATGTAGGGGAATTTCAGTGGCCTGGGGAGTAATTGCGTAGAGGGGTTGGCTGTAGCATGGAGGAGATTAGGTTAGGGAAGAGTTTTAAGTGTTGGGACATCCTTGTAAGGGTTCTGGATAGAATCTGGGAGGACATTCTGGGCTTGGGATGGTTGGTTGTGGGCTGGAAGGGGATAATTGGGTCTTGGAGATTGTCGGTTTGGAGTTTGGAGAGGAAAACAATTGGGTGAATTATACTGGCTGCCGACTTGTCACAGTTGCACACACAACACAACTGCGCACACAACACTCAGCACAGCTGCACACACAACACTCACACCAAAGAATTTGCTGCAACTGCAGCAAACTGCAACAGCGAGTTTGCTGAAGCTGCAGCAAACTCACTGCAGAAAACTTGCTGCAGCAGTTTGCTGCAGCTGCAGCAAACTCGTGCTGCAGTTTGCTAAAGCCAGAGCAAACTCGTTGCAGTTTGCAAACTCGCTGCAGATTTATATCTAAAAAAGAGTTAGAATGAAACTATAAAGAAAGACATGATGTACTTAGCATTAGTGAGACATTTAATTGAAACATTTAATGAAACTATAAGGAAAGACATGACGTAATTGAAACATTTAATTGTAATCATCACTTTAACATTGACAATGTATTGACGAGGAATATGCAGCGAGTTTCACACATAAATCTGCAGCGAGTTTCATTCCAAGTCTTAATGTCCAAGAGATTGATGCTTACAAGCAAACTCGCAACCTTCCAAGTCTTTTTAACATTGACAAGCAAACTCATTGCACACACAAGTCTTAACTCGCCTGCAGATTTAACATTCCAAGCAAACTCGCATTCCAAGCAATTAAATGTGTGCAACATTGTCAATCTCCTGCAGCGAGTTTACACACATTGTCAATCTGCAGCAACCACACAAGCTTAATGTCCAAACACACATTCCAAGCAAACTCGCAAGCTTAATGTCCAAGAGATTGGAGATGTTGCACACACAACACAACTGCACATACAGCACTCAGCACAGCTGCACACACAACACTCGCACCAAAGAGTTTGCTACAGCTGCAACAAACTGGCTGCTGCAGTTTGCTGCAGCTGCAGCAAACTCGTTGTTATAGTTTGTTGCAGCTGCAGCAAACTCGCAGCTACAGCAAACTTACAGCTGCAGTTTGTTGCAGCGGCAGCAAACTCGCTGCTGCAGCAAACTGCCACAAAATCTTGTGTGTTTGCCACTGAATTTCAGGGGAAGATGTTAAGGAGAAATGTGAAGACGCCCAATCCATATAAAACAAGGAAGAAGGTATCAAGCAATGAATTTATATTAAGTGTAGTAACTCCAAAAGTCCAAAGCTATAGTTAATTTCGTACCTGGCAAAATATAATTATATGTTTGCAAAATTACAAGTTTCACCACTCTATCTTTTGAAATTACATAAACCTCTCATGTAAGGTTACATTTCATAACATGCATACACAAAAAATACCCCTCTGGCATGTATGTCATGAAATATAACTCAGATGGGAGTTATGTAATTTCAAAAGATAGAGCAGTGCAGCCTATAATATAATTATGCAAACTCCCGGAGGAAGATTTGGCTAATTATAATTGAACATGAAAATTTTCTACAGCTACAAATCCAAGCAGGTCCTTGCAACTCAACGATGGAAAAATAGTTTTCTAATGGAGGCCAC